>OU343224.1:234421391-234543475 GCA_910596185.1 Chrysanthemum makinoi | reverse complement strand
GAAGATGAGAAATATCAACTTTGTCTGAGCCTATTTTCACTACTTCAAAAGATCAACTTTGATTTGGTGCTTCCATTGCGATTATGAAAGAAATGGTGAAAGTGGGTCTCATTAGGCGAAGACCTTTTTGAATCTTGAATTCCTTACTGGGACGCCTGTTAACATTGACTGAACCAAACGCCGATTTTAGGCACCCCAATCCACAATCTCCATCTATCACTAAAACCCATCTGTTTCATTGTGTTGTAAGGAATTTCTAATCAAGCGAGTCAAACGCCTTTTCAAAGTTAACTTTAAGTTAAAAAAAAAAAAAACGTTCTTTTTTCCTTAAAGCCCAAGATAAAATTTCATTCACCATAAGTGGGCCATTGGTTATTTGTCTACCTTTCAAGTAAGTGGTTTGAACATCACTTACAACCGGGTGAACAACTTTTTGGAGCCTATTAGACTATGTTTATTGCATGGGTTGACAACCCAACCTTATGGAAATACATACAAGTATATTATTTTTTTAATGTTGTATACAACCAACATCAACAACCTAGATCACTTGGCAACCCAAGATCACAACCCCAATCTGGCACATGTTTTTATTTTCTGCTATTTGCTTTTTTTCTTAACTTTTTATTTTTATTTTTAATACTATATTATTTAGTTTGGGTTGTTGATAAATGGTATGGATTGGTTGTATGCATTTTGTGTAGGTGGAGGGAAGAGAAAATAATATTTTAATAAAATATGGGGTTGGGTTGGGTTGTTGATAAAGATAGTCTTAGCAAGGACTTTGGTGATCAATTTATATTGGCAACCAATAAGACTAATGGGTCTATAGTATTTTATGTTGAGAGGATCTTGAAGTTTAGGAACTAAGGTAATAAAAGAATGGTTGCAACCTCTCAGAATATAGCCATCAATTTCAAATCTTTCAATAAAATCCTTGTCAAGTATGTCCCAATAATGCTTGATGAAATTGAATGTAAAGCCATCGGGTCCTGGGGCTTTACTTCCACCACAATTCCAAACCGCCTCTTTATTTTCTGAGTAGGAAAAAGGCACATCAAGAATAGTGATATCAAGATTGGAAAGGGTTTTGAACAAATTGCTAGTGAATTGTGGGTGGTTTGTTGAAACATATTCGAATTTGTTTATGTGAAACTTGAAAATGCGAGAAATACCAGAAGTGGGTCGAAACCCAAACACCATCAACAAAAATACCATAGGATCTTGAAAGCTTGTTGTTAATGTACCCATGGAAGAATTTAGAATTTGCATCTCCTTCAATTTCCCATTTAATCATAGGCTTTTGCATAAGTTCAAGACTCTTTAAGCGTTCCAAATCCTTGATTTCTTTGATAAAAGAGACCCGGTCATCAATATCAAAACAATCAAGGCACCCATTTTCGGCTTTAACATCAAGAAACTGAACCTTCTGTTTCAATTCTCTCATTTTGAGGTCATTTGTGGAAGCTATGTTGTTTCTCCACAACCAAATTTTCTTTTTCAAATATTGAAGTTTAAGTTCCAATATAACGAACGGGTGGGAAGTTGTTGGTGGAAGGGTACTTGTATCACAACCGTTGGGGCGGAGTTTGAAACAATGTTTCTTAGTTCACCATCAAGTAACCAAGAGTTGAAGAATTTAAAAGGTGTTGGGCCGTAGTCTCCGGGGTGTGTTTTTAGGATAAGGTGGCGGTGGTCAGAGTTTCACGAGGAAAGCATACGTATAGCATTCAGCCAAGCAGAGACAAAGTGTTGAGAAAATAGAATACGATCAAGTTTGCTCAACTTAGTTCGAATTTGTTCATTTTAGTGAATCTCTTACCACTCATTGGGAGATCGACAAGGTTGGATTTACGAATGAAATTGTTAAACAAATGAGCACCTTTTTACGAACAACGTACCTAATCTTTCGAATTCAAAGAGGACTTCATTAAAGTCACCAAGAACAAAGTTGAGGTCGTGGAAGCCGCAGATGAGAACATCAAGCCTGTCCAAAAGAGTGATTTTCCAAAGTTTTCTTGAGGAGCATAAACCACAATTATGAGAGAAGGTTTCCCAATGTTAACCCAATCACCATAGACGGCAATAAATCCATCTTCATCATTAATTACTTTATGTTTTCTGAACATTGAAGCATTTCAAATTGCTAAAATACCCCCTGAAAAGCCAATGGCATCTTTAATGGCATAGTCAAAATTCGATTTCCCCAAGTGAGTGGACGAGGGTGTGATCAACCTTGTTGGATTTAGTTTCCTGGATACCAATGGGTGTGATCAACCTTGTTGTTAAAAGGGTTAATACAGCGGATGTGGGTGAGTCTCACACCCCAACCCAAAAAGGTAAACCAAAAGCGTCTGCAGTGCTTAAAACCTAAACTGACATAAGAAATGACATGTCATACTTATGCAAAATAAAAAAGAACAACCTATCTAAACGGACCAAGAAGACTAATGTCATATGCAAAAGTAAACCTCAATTGTGGACTCGTCAGACCATAATCATTAAACTTATCATCATCATAAGGGTTTTGGTCATAGGTGTCCTCCTTCCACTGCTCCAATAAGCTCTTCATGCTCACTCACTACCCACTTTTAGAACCTTCAAATGAAATAAAACGTGTGGTTTCATTGTGGTCCTCAAAAACTTCATCATCATCACTTTTACAATCCGTAATAACCAAATTCTCAACATTAGAAAACAAATTACTAAGCTTTTTTTTCATCTTTAACCATGTCAGATATACTCTTTGAAGAAGGAGCAACATTGGACGAACTAGAGATGTTCTCAATGTCTTCCACATGTCCTCCATTAACATTAGGAGCAGCATTACCACCAGATGCTACATTAACAGTAGCACCTTCATCCATAGTAAAATCATCTATCTCATCAAGAGAAGCAACACATTAGAAATACTAACCCACTAGTTTGGACTTAGAGAATAAAATGTAAAAAGATAATAATATTTAAGTTTAGTATGAGAGACGGTGTTGGAACTCAATAACATGTTATTAGGTTGCCAATTTAGCACACCAATAACATCACTATAACTAAAATACCATATCTAGCTATAAATGGTCTAAGTGCAAGTGGGTCTCATAACACACCACCAAAAATACACTTCTCACTAAAAAATAAATAAATAAATAAATAAATGGCGAGATGTGAAGCACCTGATGATGAACCAATAACATAATGGGGGCGGTGAAGTTAGGTGAAAAAAATGCTCTGTTATTAGCGCACTGCATCGGGCTCTCAAATTTGTCGATTTATTAAAAGAGAATGAACATAAATTGATCAATGTGATTGGTTAATTATAAAATAGGCTGTACTATTAGTACCCCCTTTACCCTTCTCATCCTCTTTATACCCGCTTTATTGAAATGACAAAACAACTTTTTATCATTTTTTGTTCTGCATCCATTTTCTTTTACTGCTTTTGACTAGTCCAACTTTATATTTTATGTTTCGTATTTTTCTTTTACAGTTTCACCAATTTTATTACCAGGAAAAGACAATTGTTTATAGTTTTCTACCCTGTATAGTTTGTGTTTTACTACTTTTAACTTGTCAAACTTTATATTTTCTGTTTCGTATTTTTATTTCGCAGTTTTATAATAAAACAAAATTATATAAATAAAAATAAAAAAATAAAATAAAATAAATAACAGGGTAATAGTTGTAAATTTAAGGGGTACGAATATACAAATCCTTATAAAATTTAGGGTTGTATTATCAAATTATCAATACCCTGGCCAACATTTGACCAACACCACACCCTTTAATCTTTTTGCTGATAATTCAACACAGTTGTTTATCAATTTTTATTCCGTATTTTTTGTCAATTTAATACTTTTTTATTAAACTTTATATTTTATGTTTTGTGCTTTAAGTTTTGTAGTTTTATGACAAAAACATTAATATAAAACTAAAAAAAGAAAAGAAAAATAAGTTATTAATTACTAATATCTCATCTTTTTGTTATGGGACCGTTTGGCGTTTGGTTTATATATGGGTTTAGGATTATGATTTGGATTAAGATTAAGATTTAGATTAGAAGTAAGAAAAAATGTTAACTTAAAATATTTATTTTCAAAATTAAGAATAAGATTTAAATTAAAAATATATATTAAAATAAATAAATAACACTTAATGTTGGTTAATAAACAAGTAAGGTCTCATTATTTAAGAAAATGACAAAATTTTAACAAATAAAAGTTGTAACCGTGACACAATAACTAAGGATTGCACATGCCAAATATTTTACCATCAACCTAATTTTAAAGCCCACATGTTTATACCAAACAAACCATTTTTACCATCAAAACCAAATCCTACACCGACCACCGTCCTAATTTTTACTTTTTCCGTCTCAAATTTATAGTTCATTTGATTTTCGAAATGTATTAAAATAATTGTTCACTTTTTTTTATAAATAAAAATAAAAGAATTTAATAAAAAAATATTTTATTTGAGTAGTTGAAAATTAAAATTAACTCACTTTAATTAAACTTTATAATTTCTCTCATGAGTTATGACAATAATTTTTAGATAAAGTGAGTATTAGGGGTGTAAATGAGACGAGACAGCTCGCGAGCTATTCGAGATCGACTCGTAAACTACTTGAAACCGACTCGATATAAACGAGTCGAGCTCGAGCTTGAGCTACTCGAGTACACTTTCGAGCCGAGTTAGAGCTCGAATATGCTCAGCTCGTGAGGCTCGCGAGCCTTATCGAGCTTCAATGATATTACACTTTTACCCTTTTATATACATATAGTTACGTAAAATCGAGTCGAGTCGAGCTTGATACGCCCATTTTCATCGAGTTCGAGCTTTAAAAGTGGCAATAATCGAGCTCGAGTCGAGTTTCGAGCTCGAGTTTGAGATGACGAGCCGAGCTCGAGCTTGAAATCCAAGCTCAAACGGCTCGAGTCGAATTTCGAGCTCGAGTTTTACTAATCGAGTCGAGTTCGAGCTTGCATTACTCAACTCTCGACTCGGCTCGTTTACAACCCTGGTGAGTATCATGTATGAAACATAAACTGCCAAAATTCCTTTTCCCATCTTACTCACTAATTTTTCTATGTGTCAGTACATGCATACTTGTGCAATGTTTCTTTTTCAATCTTACAATGTATGATGACATGAATTATGCAATCTTTTTTGTCTCTCTCTTTACCCACTTTTTGCCATGTATCTATGTGTACTTGTAATTCCTCATGACTATTTTTGAATTATTTTCTCTGTGCACCCTAAAGTATTTACCTAGTGAGTCTTGAATCCTCTTATTAGAATACTACGTTTGCTGTCAATTAACTAAGCCTGGTTCTATCGTTTCTAGCTATTTGTATTTGTGTGTACATATATATATTGACCATATAAAAAAAATATTAAAACAAGGGTAAATTGTGTATGTAAAATGACGAACATGAGTTTATTTGTCGACAATCCATTTCTGTAATCGACAATGCATTCCTGTTTTCAGGAATGCATCGGGGTTTGGATGAGACCAATTAGACGTGTCTTGATGTATTTAATTGTTATAAATTTTTTTAACAAACAGGCCACTACTAGGCCACTTTATATACCAACATGAGAATATATTATTGTCTGGTTCCTTTACCAAATGAAGCTTTAAGAACATGGTCTACCTGCAATTATTTAATCTGTCTAAACAAACTTGCACCTATTGTTTGACCAACTTTATTATATGAAGAAAAGAAAGACAGGAACATGGCATAAAATTAACTTAGAAATGTTTGTTTTTAACATAAAAATTTATACTGAATTATCTAGTTTTGCAAATGTATATAACATGTACTGTAAAATAAGTATTTTCATTCGAATGCTTTAACTGTAAGTCGATAATCTCATCATAAACAAAGCTGATGCAATGCCCTCATTCACACCGCAACTTGGATCATATGTGATAAAGGTATCGAACTTGTTTAATTTGAATCCTCCTAGAAAGGATGCATTAAGTGAAACACTCTAAATCTAATAAATTCGCTAGATTGGATTAGTGATTCAATGAATGCTTGCATAAACTCTTTGTAGTCCTCTTTTTTCTCTTGTTCTTGCTATAGTGTTTACGTGTGTTCTCCTAGAGGTCTTTGTTTTAGTTTTTCTTCTGTCTTTTGGTTGGGACTCATCAATTTTAATTGTCTTGTTAAGAAGATAGGTTGACATTTCTTTTGTATCTTTCTTTATTTTGGTTCGTAATATATTGTTGCCTTTCTAAAAAAAAAAAAACAAGTAACAAGACTAATTAAAAATTATTTTAAATTATGCACTACAAAAAATTGGTGTAACGTAAACACTTTTTTTCTCCACATTTTTAAAAGTGCGTAAAATTTTATTAATTTCTTAACACTTAATAATGTGTAAAAATTGGTTACATTGATAAGTGTGGAAAAAAAATTATAAAACAGTAAATTTTTCACACTATAGTTGTGTCAAAAAAAATTTCATACTTTTAAGTGTGAAGAAATTTAAAAAATATCCACACTTATAGGTGTGGACCCAAATTCTTCACACTTTCTCAAGTGCGGGGACCAAACAATCTCAACGCTTCCTCAAAGTGTGAAAATTCTGTTCAAACTTAGACTTGTGAAGAAATCTTATAATTCTTCACAATAAAAGTGTGAACTTTTTTTTAATATAATTATAAGTGTGAAAATCTATTGTTTTACAATTTTTTTCACACTTATTAATGTAAATAATTTTTACACATCATTAAGTGTTAATAAACTAATAAAATTTTACACACTTTTAAAAATCGTAAACATAAACTATTTTTTTCGTAATGATGTTAGGACGTCATGTTGACATAAATTGTTTTTTGTGAAAAGGTGAAATATATATTAAAATCCAACCAATGTCGACATAAATCAAGCTCTTCTAATTTACATAAGAACTAACTAAGCATATATATATATTAATATATTTAAGATTTTTTTTAAAGGCGATATAATATTTTATATGCTTTATCGATGTTATTGATCCGAATGGCATAGTTGCCCGATCATGAGGCGACTTGTTGCATATATGAGGTAGAAAGCACTTCATAAATAAAAAGATTGCAATCCTAACTAACATCGTATTTTATATCAATGATAATGGTTTTTAGTGCACATCATGCTTTCAATGATTAGCTACTACATTCCTTTCCATCAAGATAATATTTATTATGTGATCGTATTTTGAAAGGAAGAAAAAATGTTAATGCTAGTGTGATCGAGAATTTGCACATCTTATCGTAGATATAAATAGAAAAGGGAACTAGTGCCATTAACATTTTTTTATTCAGGTTTAATCTAAGAAATTTGCTATTACACCCTCACAGCCAACACAGAAAAACATAGATTAAATATAGACTACAACAAAGACGTTTCTTTCTCATAATTTCCGCTGGCTTCTACATTGTTTGAATCAAGAAACGCATTCATGTTATACTCAAAATTTTCGACAGCACTCTTGGGTAAGGATACAAGCACTCGAATCGCGTTATAATCACCTACGACTGGCAAAAACAAACAGTAGATGTCACTTGTAAGAGGACCCATATGCAGTGGCATTCCATGTCCAAAATCCAAGTCCTCCAACCCCAATTTAGACCATTGTGATATAACTAAACTTTTAGTAAGATCAGTTTTCATATTTTTGTCCTCCAATAACTCTAAGATACCACTTATGCTGTCATCAGTAAGACTTGATTTGGCTTCTTGAACTAGTTTTACGACGTGGTGCAAGTTACCGTCAATCAACTCTTTTACAGTTGTCTTAGCACATGCCAACACAAATCCGTTGGCATAATATCCTTTAGGAATTTCTGGAATTACTTTGTTTCGTATATTCATGGAAAATAGGAGCTTCACCTCTAGTGATGGCTCTAGATTGAGCGATTTCACCCATGAACGCCATGTATGGGCTGCTAAGACTTCAAAAGTGGTACATTTAACTAATGGCACACATTGAGTTTTGAGACAAAGGATGTTAGAAGCAGTGTATGTCAATGATGAGGGAATAAGTGGTTGAGATTGTAAATATTGGTTAAGAGGTACGCTATTGTCGATCATAGGGTTACTATGAGTTTTGGTAAACGTAGGATGAACTAGAGGTAAATGTGAGGAGGGGGATCTTGGTTTGAACACATGACGAGAATGAAAAGGTGTTATCGGTACATCACTATTATGTTGCGCGGTAAGGTGAGCCCAAGCATGTAGAAACTGAGATGTGCCAATGCCGTCACATAAACAATGGTTGATGGCCGTGCACAAAATCATTCCACCACAACGGAGTTTTGTCACCTACAAAGCAATTAAACGTTGGTATTTGTCTATTATCAAAAGGAAAATTAGCTATATTACCACTTATCGATAGGATAAACCAAAAAACTATTTATATATACAATAAACAAAAGCCTGTAATTGTAAAACTGCATGTAAAGATGAAAAATAATGGTAAAATATCGAATTTGACAGAAGAAAAGTATTTTGGTTGCACACGGTCATCTTCTTTTCAAAAATAAAATACAGTATCAAATACAATGATTAAAAATGCTAAACATTTTAATATTATTAAGTATAATTATTCCGCTCAACTTCTTTTAATGTTGATGAAATTAAACTTAAATGAACAAGTTGAAGCACTCTAAAATGCATATTATACGCATTTATATTTTATTGCAACAAATTTAAAGGAATATTTAGGCATCACGTTACGTACTATGTTGATCAATATTTTATTTGGATCCTACAAGAGATTATCCAAAATAAATCTTACCCCATTAATATCCAGCTTTATTCGCATTCATTAGCAAAAACTTGTAGTTGATTAAAATATCCAAATTAACGAAAATGATTTACGTTAACAATTTAGATGTACATTTCGGACTGCTAACTAAGGTGGTGCTGTGACGAAGCCAAATACCCCTCAATTAATAATGTTAAGAGACCAAAGGGCTTGTGTCCAATGATACCCCATGTTATGTGAGAAGCTCAATAATCAAATATCCGCGTGTTTAAGTCTTGTTTAGGACATGTGAGATGTATTTGTGATGTGAATTTGTGAGATAGTTAAAATTGTCGTTCTAAAAAAAAATAAAATATAAAATAATATTAAGAGTATCAGTAAGAAATGATCAACTACAAGAAATAGACGTGAATCAGGTTTCATTCTCAAAGTTTTCTAATTCCGATACTAGCTACGTATTCTGAAAAAGGTCAGTGTCGTCGATTATCATCGTTTTACAAAACGTATTGTGAAATAAAACTTACTTGAACAACAAGAGGAGGAGTATCTACAAAAGTAGGAGCATCAACCCTAAAAAGCAACTTTCTCCATGACTTATTTGGTTTGTGGGAAACTTGAAGAAACTCTTCAACACTCATATCCATGAATGCTTCTGCAAAAACAGCACCTTCACCATTACAATCAACCTCAAGCTTATCATCATTGTCATGTTCATTATCATGATGAGGTGATGGTAGGGTTTTCTTTAGTCTTCCTGCCAAAGGGTAGTAATGAACAAGAACTTTAGAAAGAGAAAGTTTGAGGAGATCAACGGGTACAGATTTTTGAAAAAGATAAAGATATTTGATTGAGAATCTAAGGAACTTTTGATCATCAAGATTGGAGAGATAAAGCATGTGATTTGGGGTGGGGCTTATTGGTTTGATCAAGCTTGGTTGTTTCTCTTCATAGCAACAATCTGGGAGTTCTTCGTCCCGTGTTCTTTCCATACTTCTTGCTCTTATTATTTAATGATCACAAACACACAAAACACAAAGTTATGGAGAACTAGGAAGTGGCAAGGAAGATCTAGGGCATATATATGCCACAATGCAAGAGTTTAAGAGGTGGCTAAATTATGGATTTATGATTATTCTTTAACGTTGTGTTCTTGAGTTTTTTCATTAAAGAAAAGGGAAGTAAAGTGGGAGTAAACACTTTACTTCCTTTTCCGCCCACTTTTGGGAGGAAACACTTTCCTTCCAAAATCCCCCAAATAAGCCTAACTTTACTTCCATTTCATTTTTCTTTTCCTCCTTAAGTAAAACTCAAGAACACAATGTGGAAGTAAATATCTTCACTTTACTTCCCTTTCATTTTCTTTTCTTTAATGATCCGACTCGAGAACACAGCGTAAAGGCAAAGACTTACAGGTCCCACCATTAGAAAACTAACGCCACACTAAGCCAAATAATCCTTTATAAATAGAAAAATGATTCATTTATATAAAATCAGATTCTCTTATGTTAAATCAAGCTTATAAAAATTTAAAATGTTTTGCTAAGAAAAAGCAATTATAAGGGAGCGTTTAGTTGAGAAAAAACACATTTATTTTTTACAAAATATTTTGTGGAAAACAAGAAAAATAGAAATCGCAGTTAAATCTGCGTTTTTCAACAAAATATTTTGCAAAACACAAAATCAATATTTCCTAACTTAACAAAGAAAATTACAAAATAAATTTTAGTTGTTTTCTTTTGTAACTCACAACCCTCTCTCCCCTCCTTCAAAATAGAAAACTAAAACATCAACTAAATGCGTTTTCTATATTTTCAAGTGATTTGTGAAAATGAATTTTCCTTCTAAATTTTTACAAAACTAAATATAGAAAACAATTTTTTTTTCCAATTAAACGCACCCTTAATGTATCAAACATGTTAAAAATTGACAAATACGCATGAGTTTTTCTAAGTTGTGTCCCCATGTCACATGGTTTTTTTCATATCATTGTGTCGAGTGTCTATAAAATGAAAATATGAAAAACAGAATCTTGCCTTTGCTTTATTTCACATGTATTTAACTTAATTGAAATTTTATATGCATGTTTAATCTAGAATTCATGTAGATCTACTCCTTACACATTTTAGTACTTTTCATTTAAATTACTTTCTAACTTTTGGGAATGTAGCGGGGATAAATCCCCCGGGCCGGATCCGGGGGATTTATCCTATAAACTTATAAAAGCTCACAGAGACATTATTAGTTCAGATATAATAACCTATATCAAGGAATTTGAATCTTCCGCCTTCATTCCTAAAGGATGTAACTCGTCCTTCGTCATTCTCGTTCCAAAATGTGATGAACCTTAGTCATAAATGATTATAGGCCCATTAGTTTCATCGGTTGCCAGTACAAGATTATAGCCGTTTTACACATAAAAAATTCTTTTATATTTTTTTTTAGGCAAAGCATTGTAAAAAACCATTTTAGCTTCATTATTTTTAGCAAATGATGCAGGTTTTACTGACCAGGTCTTAATATTTATAGTGTCTCGTTATACCTATGGTCTACCCTAGTGCACTAACGGAGCAGTGTACCCGGTCGTGTGTAGTGTAGTAATCGGTAAAGCCGAGGTCGTCCCAAGAGCTATGTGCGTTGGATTATTACTAAGTCTAAATGTCACAGATTAATAAAGGTTTCGATAGGGATTTAATTAATTAAACTACTAATGCAGAATAAAGCAAATAAATGGTAAAGGAAAATCAATAGAGGAAAGTGGTGCTAACCTAGTTAATCCTCCTAGCTAGTTATGTCTATGTCTACTTACTTCCAATTACTTCAGGTGGGTCAAAGTCGAGAGGACAACATTTGGTCAATTCGCCCTAACCTATCAGCAAAGATACCACCACAAGAGAAGTCAGGTGTCCCATCATAAGTCCTGTTGTTCCTGGTCCCCTAAGCCAAGTCATTAAGTACCGCTACATGCTAGATTTATAATAGTGAATGCCCAGCCATTAGGAACTTAGACACGCACAACCTAATTCTTAAGTTCATCCAAACGATAAGTGATCAGTTTGTCAAATCGCACAAGTAGAAAGGGTCGTCAGTTGGTCATATCTTACCCTTCCCGTCTCAGTCCGCTCACCTAGGGTCAGTTGGTCATATCTCCTAGGCAATTGGCCTCTATCGCCATTCAAAACTACCGAGCCAAGGGTGGCTACCAATAAACTATGCATGCATACACTTAGAAATAATTGTACGGAAGTAAAGTAAACTCAAACAAAACAATTAAGGAATCATAACTAGGCTAGCACCAAAAGGTGATTAGCCGCTCATATTAATCATGCAAACCAATTCAATATTCAAAGGTACGAAATACATGAATTGAAAGTAAAAGAAATATAAAACGCTAATGCTTATCGTAGGGGAGTGATTTCTCCCTTGGATACAACTCCATATGCTCCTCTAGACCTGCCTTGAGCTTTTTCCCACATTCTCTGAGTGTTGTGTGTGGAATGGAATGAACAGAAATGCTGAAATTCGTGGGGTATTTATAGGCCAGATCTGGGTTACGGCGTAACCAATATAGGAGTTACGCCGTAACCATATATTTCTTCGAATAATGCACTAGATCTGCTCGTTACGGCGTAACCTAATGAGTGGTTACGCCGTAGTCTTCAATAAACTCGATTACGTTGTAATAGATGCAGTAGTTACGGCGTAAGTATCAGGGGCGTGGAACCTCGTTTGACCTAATGCAGTTAAGTCGTAACCTTTGGGAAGAGTTACGCCGTAACCTAATGATAAGTTGGTTTTCTGAGTCACGCAATTGTTACGGCGTAATGTGAGAGACGAGTTATGCCGTAACTTCTTCAAAATAGCATACTGTGATAAATCTTTAGATATTTCTCCAGTTCCGCGTCTCTTTTGATCCAATGCTCGTAATTTACCTGAAAGTGGAAAACAATAGAAAACAAGCGTAAATCCATATAAATAATATAAATTACAAGCATTATCGGGGGAAATTGACACTTAATATTCAGGACTATTTGATGTTATCAAATATCCCCCCACTTGAACTCTACTTGCCCTCAAGTAGACCTTATTAGAAAGATTCCTAAAAAGATATCTCCCATAACCAGGAAAATATGAGTTTACAAATCCCTTATGCTAGAATAAAACAAAGCCGAACACCTCACGAAAGGGGAACAAAACACTCAAATCTCTCAACTATTCTAAGTGTCAATTTCGGGGTGACCACTCAATCGCACAGACATAGCATGTATTCTATCATAAGCTTGGCGGTTACACAAATCTCCACCACTAGAGTTAAGGGCTAAACAATTCTCGAAGGCAATATGGGTAGACACGACAAAGGTTAAGGGGTGACTCGTCATTACTAACATGTCACGGCGAAATGGACAAAATCAATGATACATGACCAAATCCATGGCCAAGTCACCAAAGATTGCTCGCTGCATCACCTAGACACGCTTCATGACTAAAGGGTAGGATAAGACATAGGGATATATAATTGGTGTAAAATAAAAAACAAGCATGTAGTCTAAATCTATAACCAAGTCATCACCACTTACCGTCCGCCCAAAGTTCAAGCTTTGGAGTCAAGAAACCGGCTCATGAAATGCAAGGTAGATGTGTCATTAGAAGACGTCGTGATGGGCACACTACCTTTTCTCCAACTGTTGGCATAACTACCAACTTCAATCTTCAAATGCGACCGAGGTGGCCTCCTCGATACTAAATCAGTAAAGCTCATACTACAGTGCTTATAACATCGCACTTTACAATATCATAACAACTAATTTTTTATTTTATTTTATTTTTATTTTATTTTTATTTTTTTTCAACATAACAATAATAACATAACATAATATCCCCCCACTTGAGATGAACAATGGGAATTCGGGGGGTCTTCAATGATCTTCAGAAATGTTGTCGATGAAAGCGTGATTTCCGAACCTTTTCACTCGAACCTTGAACTTAGGTAAATGATGACTTCCCAATCACAAATAAAGACTACAGGGTAGGCTAAGGTGTATAGGTGTATCGAAACAAGATACCGGGTTAACAAAATGAAAGGAATGGCTCAGAAGGGTGTATCTAGGGGTATCTTGCATTAAAGATGAGTGCAACAAAAGGGTTTCACATGGGGGTCGAGAAGTCGAGGTGACTAATCGATAGACACACAATGGTAGGCTGTTTGGGTGATAATCCTATAATATTGCCTTCTAAAACTGAAAAGTCCAAATACATTGAGCTAACTCAACATACCTCGTCTATGGTCTCGAAATGATGCAAAGGCCAAGTTCTAAAGTTTACAAGCTACCGGCACACTCATAATTTGGTGGATTTGGGGTAAAATATTAGAAACGGATAAGGCTAATCTCACCATAATATATCAAGGGTTGTATGTGCTCGGCTAAGGTCTAATCTAGTTAGGTTAAGAAAAACATGTCAAAATTTTAAAAATGGCATAATTTTTTCAAAATAAACTAGAAAAATGAGGGC
Source organism: Chrysanthemum makinoi (assembly GCA_910596185.1). Taxonomy (NCBI): domain Eukaryota; kingdom Viridiplantae; phylum Streptophyta; class Magnoliopsida; order Asterales; family Asteraceae; genus Chrysanthemum; species Chrysanthemum makinoi. The sequence goes on along the minus strand of OU343224.1, from coordinate 234,529,213 downwards.
GAAATAATGTTCAAGAGATAATTCTACTCCCGTCCCCCCACTAGAATTCTACAAAGTCCCTTTTGTACTAGGCATTAAATAAAGGTGAAGAGAAAAGTAGAATTAGAGCGAGAACTTCCCTGAAATTTGCTCCATAAAGAAGGAAGGCCCACGAAAAAGAGACGTGCCTTCGTATAAGCATCATGAACAAACTTCAATCCCTGAAATCACACTACCGACAAGCATAATTCTAAAAAGACAAAATGATAAATGAAAAATGAAAACCAAACCTAACTCACTTTCCTAGGAATCACGGTTGCATTTAGCGAATGCAACAAGCCTTTTAAACCACTTGGTGTCCCAAGTGGACGAGTGAAGTCTCGTGAGGGTTTACAAGGAACACACCCACAAAGTTCATTTAAAATACTAATACAAGGTTATCGTGTTTTAAAATGAAAGAATTAAAGTAGAGGAAGGTTACGTCGTAACTCTTTTGAGGGGGTTACGCCATAACTGGAAAAACCTGGTATAAGCTGCAAAGCGAGTAGTTACGGCGTAACCACTGAGATGGTATTAAGCCGTAATTGGTAATGTGTTAAGAATTCTGCTGCTAAAAGTTTGGTTACGGCGTAATCACCAAGATGAGTTATGCCGTAACTCTGTTCAGATCAGCAAACTGCAGCAGCAATTACTGTTTCCTGCAAAAATAGTTAGAAAACACAAAACCCAACAGAAATGGAAACAAAATAAAAGAAAACGATAATTCGGGTTGTCTCCCGAAAGAGCACTTTTCTTTATTTACGAGTCTTTAAGTTAGACTCAGAGTCGCGGGGCTACCAGTGCTTGTTGGTCATTTCGTGGATATGGCAATCTCCACGCTGGATCCAACTTACCAAATTCTCATCCTGTTTGTAGTCATTTCCCAATTCTAAATAGCCCGAGTAGAAACTCTTGATTTTCTGGTAAGGGTGTTCAATGCCTTTTTCTTTGTCCTCTTCACTGATATCGAGCAGTGGTTGAGCTTGGCTCAACTGCCTCTTGGTCCAATTTTTAAAGTTCTTGATCGTTCTCGGCATTTTGAAAATAGTCTTATCATCGTTAATCTTCAACCATACTAACCCTTCTTTTTCATTTTTATCTAAACCCGACATTTCCTGAAAAGGCCTCCCTAAAATTACTCCCGTAAGTCCATCCTCCACAAATTCACTTACGTCGTCTAGAACCATAAAGTCCACCAAAAATGAATGAGTTCCAACGAAGACATGGATGTTAGTTGCAAACCCAAGAAAATTATTCCCCTTATATTCTAACTCTTTCTTCATAACAAGGTTGTAGCATTCTTTTGACATGATATTGACTGGGGAAGTAGTGTTAATAAATGGGTGGAAGTCGATGAACCCGATTTTGCATGAGATCTTAAGATAATAGGGGTTTCTATGATGTATGCGGGTTCCTACCTCATGAAATCTAGGTTGATTGGGTTGCGAAAAAGTCTTAACAGAGTTATCTTGCCAATGGGTCATCTCGACGTGACTTGAGAGGTCTTCAACACTTAATCCTAAGTTAGCCTCTTCCTCAAAATTGATGAAAACATCGAAATCTCTCCCCGAGTCAACCTCTCCAGGATCCGGGGGGTCGCTAAGAAATTCTTCTAAAGCTTCACCAAAACTACCTACAGGGTCAATTGCACATACCTTTTCCGGGGTAGCCAAATGTTCATTAGGTCTGAAAGTAGCAATTTCTCCATTAGCTTCAAGAGTCAACTTTCCAGCAAAGACATCCACCTTAGTATGGGCAGTGGCAAGCATAGGCCTACCTAAAATGACTGGTATTCTGTTGTCTTCCGGAATGTCAAGAATCACAAAATCAACTGGGAAAAGGAATTTCTTAATCTTTACTAACACGATTTCAACGATGCCCAACGGCGATTGCATAGATCGATCAGCCATTTCAATTTTAATCTTGGCCGGCTTTAAGTTACCAATCCTCATACACAAAAACATCGAACGAGGAATTATGCTAATACTTGCTCCAAGATCAGCTAGGGCATTACACATGTTTAGACTCCCGATAAAGCAAGGGAGAGTGAAACATCCTGGATCTTTTTCCTTTTGTGGTAGCTCGTTCCTTAAAACCATTGAACATCTTTCGTTGAGGTGAATTGTCTCATCAATACTTAATTCATGCACAATATCATTATGATTAGTATTAACAGAATTATTGATAGGTAAGTTTACCGGAAAAGTTTGGTCCAGAAGTGACTGTCTTTCCATGCTGATTCGTCGCTTAACTTTTTCCGAAAAGGTCAAAGGTTCTTCAAGGATAGTTTCTACAGTGTGGACAACTTCCTCCTCCCGAGCTGCTAGATAATCAGAGATGGCTTCTGAACATGAACTAACACTCTTCTCCAATCTCTTAATCCTATCATCGTGAATTTTGAGAGAAGAGACTGTATTATCCACGAATGTCCTCATCAATTTTTCAATCCTATCATCTCGTTCTCTTGATTCCCTGATGTGGTCAATAATTTTTATCACAGGATCGCTCCCGGTTTTGGTCCCAAAAACGCTCTTAACCCTCTCAACCCTGCATGCTCCAGCTTCTCTTTCTAACCTTCGTTTTTCAAAAATTTCCTCATAATTGTATTCTTGCTTTGTTATCATCTTCATTACCTTATGATTTTAAATTGTCTCTTGGTCCATACCCTGTATCCATGTGCCACTTGTAGCAATGTACAGAAATCCGCTGAATACATTCCAGGGCCTGGTCAGGAGTCATGCTAGGAATAGGTCTCGGTGAATCGAGAAGTTCTCGTGTTCGCGCATTAATCCCTCGATAGAAGACGTAGACGATCTGATGTTTGTTTAAATCATGGGTAGGGCATCGATAGAGTAGCTCATTAAATCTTTCCCACGCTTGGTAAAGCGTTTCTTCTCCAACCTGAACAAATTGATAGATTTTCCCAAGAAGCTTGGCCATTTTTTAAGGAGGGAAAAATTTCTAATTTTATCCCATGCTCCTTTACAATCGTTAGGGAGTTTGTTATACCATCTTTTCGCTGTCCCAGAAAGAGTCATAGGAAAAATCCTTGCAGTGACTGAATAGCTCGGAGTACCTCTGACGTTGAAAAGAGAGGATAAGTGTAGAACTTCTTCTACGTGATCCTGAACGTCCTCATCTTCGTCTCCAGAAAACTTAAGCTCATGTAACTCTCGAATAATATTATCTGGAATAGAGTATTTTTCAGTGTAAGAATCCTGTGTGAAGCTTCGTTGGCAGTTTTTATTTGGTCGGTCCAAATACTGCTCCATAGTTAAGTCATCGATATTATTTTCATTGATGACCTCCGGTTCGGCGTCAGACTGGTCTGATTCATAAAATGAGAAGATGTTGTGAATAGGAACCGGAGTGTAAACTTTCCTTCTTCGAAATTGCTTCTCCGGGTCGTCGAATGGAGTGGCCAGAAAAGGCCTCGAGCTGCGAGTCTTGTATCCTGACATAATAAGAAAGAAAATTAAAAACAGACTTAATAAGAAATCCTAAAATAGCTCCCCGGCAGCGGCGCCAAAAACTTGATGAAGGTTTTACTGACCAGGTCTTAATATTTATAATGTCTCGTTATATCTATGGTCTACCCTAGTGCACTAACGGGCAGTGTACCCGTTCGTGTGTAGTGTAGTAATCGGTAAAGCCGAGGTCGTCCCAAAAGATATGTGTGTTGGATTATTACTAAGTCTAAATGTCACAGATTAATAAAGGTTTCGATAGGGATTTAATTAATTAAACTACTAATGCAGAATAAAGTAAATAAAAGCAAATAAATGGTAAAGGGAAATCAATAGAGGAAAGTGGTGCTAACCTAGTTAATCCTTCTGGCTAGTTATGTCTACGTCTACTTACTTCCAATTACTTCAGGTGGGGTCAAAGTCGAGAGGACATCATTTGGTCAATTCGCCCTAACCTATCAGCAAAGATGCCACCACAGGAGAAGTCAGGTGTCCCCTCATAAGTCCTGTTGTTCCTGGTCCCCTAAGCCAAGTCATTAAGTACCGCTACATGCTAGATTTATAATAGTGAATGCCCGGTCGTTAGGAACTTAGACACGCACCCCCTAATTCTTAAGTTCATCCAAACGATAGGTGATCAGTTGGTCAAATCGCACAAGTAGAAAGGGTCTTCAGTTGGTCATATCTTACCCTTCCCGTATTAGTCCGCTCACCTAGGGTCAGTTGGTCATATCTCCAAGGCAATTGGCCTCTATTGCCATTCAAAACTACCGAACCAAGGGTGGCTACCAATAAACTGTGCATGCATACACTTAGAAATAATTGTATGGAAGTAAAGTAAACTTAAACAAAACAATTAAGGAATCATAACTAGGCTAGCACCAAAAGGTGCTTAGCCGCTCATATTAATCATGCAAACCAATTCAATATTCAAAGGTACGAAATACATTAATTGAAAGTAAAAGAAATATAAAACGCTAATGCTTATCGTAGGGGAGTGATTTCTCCCTTGGAGATAGCTCCGTATGCTCCTCTAGACCTGCCTTGAGATTTTCCCCACGTTCTTTGAGTGTTGTGTGTGGAATGGAATGAATAGAAATGCTGGAATTCATGGGGTATTTATAGGCCAGATCTGGGTTACGGCGTAACCAATATAGGAGTTACGCCGTAACCTTCTATTTCTTCGAATAATGCACTAGATCTGCTGGTTACGGCGTAACCTAATGAGTGGTTACGCCGTAGTCTTCAATAAAATCGGTTACGTCGTAATAGATGCAGTAGTTACGGCATAAGTATCAGCGGCGTGGAACCTCATTTGACCTAATGTAGTTACGTCGTAATCTTTGGGAAGAGTTACGCCGTAAAATAATGATAAGTTGGTTTTCTAAGTCACACAATAGTTACGGCGTAATGTGAGAGACGAGTTACGCCGTAACTTCTTCAAAATAGCATTATGTGATAAATCTTTAGATATTTCTCCAGTTCCGCGTCTCTTTAGCTCCAATGCTCGTAATTTACCTGAAAGTGGAAAACAATGGAAAACAAGCGTAAATCCGTATAAATATTATAAATTACAAGCATTATCGGGGGAAATTGACACTTAATATTCAGGACTATTTGATGTTATCAGCAAACTTTTTCTTTAATTCATCGCTTTGACGTTCATGAGGAACTGGCTCATCTCTTTGAGTAAGAATGTTTCTAGCAATGAGTTTAAAGTCACCTTAAGATAATATACCAAAGATCGATGTCTTTAAATTTCACGTAAGTTTCAAATCTATGTTTCCAATAAATAAAGCACTCGCTTTCGAAAAGCGATGGACTTTGTACAAATTACGCTTCTTTATAGTCTTTAAAATTTATAGATCGATTCAAGTTTCAAAATATAATTTATTTAAAAAAAATGATAGCGTAGCTCTGATGCCAATTGTGAAAAACTAAAAAGTGAGGTTGAATAGTTTTACCATTTTAAAATCTCATTTTCAAAACTTATTGTGAACTCAAGCAAAGATAGTATGTAAAAGTAAATGCAAGATAACAAGTAAATAAAAGAAAGATCAAACCACAAAACAAGGATTTATAGTGGTTCGGTAGCGAAGATCCTTCCTACCTCTCCTCCACACCTCAGTTTCCGACTCGAGACATTTCACTATGTCAACAAGCTCCCTTCTTGGCGGAGAAAACCGTACAACACCGCTTATACTTTTACCGATACAAAGCTAGATTCGAGTCTTAACTTAGGTAGAACCAACCTCTCTCTCTATGTATTTTGAGAACTAAAATACAAATCTAACTCTCTATGTTTAGTGTATGGTGGTGTTTATAAACATTGAAGTATAGTAGATGAAATATGATAACACAACAATGTTGCAAGTACAAAAACTAATTACTACAACACAAAAGACTTGAAGATCTTTTTTGTGCTCTTCCCTTGCTAGAAAAATGGATTAGTTATGTGGATCACTTGTATGAATAAGAAAACAAGATAATGATCAAAAAGATGTGTATGAATGCTGAAAAGATGATTGCAAGAAGTGAGGAAAATGCTATACAAAATGGTAGCCCAAATAGGCAAGTTTGGTTTTCAATTCGTAAGGTACGGATTTCAAGGGGTACGGATCTCTTAAAGAGATTTGTCTTTGGTGATAGTTATGACGGCTCTACTGAGCCTATTTTTCATATCCGTTTTGCATGGTCATTAATGTTTTGTTTGGCATCTTTCTTCTTTGATTGGAAAATGGCTGAACTAAAGTACTACTCCCTCCGTCCCAAAATTATTGTCCATTATTGACTTTTTTAGTCTTTCTTCTTTAACTTTAACCATAATTATATTTGTTTGTGTTAAATAATACTTGATGAAAAATATATGAATGTATTGGGTTTTAAAATGTATTTTCATTGGTATAATTTTCATCAAGTATTATATAACACAAATAAATATATTAATGGTCAAAGTTGAACAAGAAAGACCGGTCAAAGTCAAAGTGGACAATAAAAATGAGACGGAGGGAGTAATATTTTTACCTTGATTGTATTTCACTTAATCTCCTAAAACGGTTAATTATGGTTTCCATGCAAAAACACTTTACATGCTTATCACTTTGATTTTGGATTATTACCAAATTGGCTAATCTCTTACTCAATGCAAGATTGCATTTGAATTTATTCCTGATGGGGAATATTTCATTTAGATGGTCAAAAATGAATAAAACATTTTGTTTAAAATGAAAGTAATATGTTTAAATAAAAGGAAAATCATGCTTCATACAACAAGTAGGCAAATTGCCTACTTTTTCTTTTTAAAAAACTATACGAAAAAATACAATTAAGCCCCTTCATTATATCATAAATACATGTTCTGCTTAAATAAAAATGTAAGCAAACTTTTGCGAAAGTTTATAGGGTTTTATAAAATGGTGCAAGAGTTTCATACAGTATGTATCACTACAACAATGTGGGCTTTCGCAGGGGAAATATCAGGGCTTTTGCCGGGGACATGTCCCCTGCGAAGCATTTCACCGGGGACATGTCACCGGCAAAAGTCCCCTAGTAATACCCCCTCGGCAATACTTTCCCCGAGGACTAAATCCCACTTTCACCGGGGATTTGTGGGTCCACAGCCATTTTACGTTGGTCAAACACGTCCGACGTGGCGACCACTTTTTCCGTGGACAAGTCCCCGGGGGAAATGGTAAATTAAGATTATGTATAACACTTTCGCCGGGGACGTGTCCCCGGGAAAGCCTTTAACCCATTTTGCAAAAAATTGCTGCAAAATGGGTAATTTCTAGATTTTTTCTGGAAAAAATCTACAATGTAACAACCTGTTATAAGCTACCTATTTTATGCTACAACAACACAAATTCGCTAAACATAATATCATATATAACCATCAACCGGTAACATAGTCATGTGTTTCCAAAATCGCCAAAGGTCCAAAACTATACATAAGCTACCTATCCACAAATGGTCCAAAACTATACGTATCCTAACCATGTCCAAAACTATACATAAGCTACCTATCCATTTAGCGGGAATCCTAACCATGTTATTCTCTACAAACATATCCTAACACATAAGGCTCGAACTCGTGTTCGCCAGGCGGTTTTGTCAGTTCACTTCCGATATCTTCTGCTTCTTCGGGTTTGTCCAAAGCTTAACCTGCATATTTTAAATAGTTTAGGGTTTTAGGTAATGAGAACTATCCAAACATCGGGTATCAAAAAGACCCTTTAAACCATTAGGGTTGAATTGGTCATTTCAACAATTAGGGTAGGAGGGTAGGATGGTGGATTTTGGGACCTAAATCAAGATCTTGGCAGGGTGTTAGGTTCCACCCCCTGTCATGTGTAATAGCACTTTAACTAGGTTAATGAGATCATGTTTTTTATTCTGCTTGTGATACAAAAGATTTGATCATGTTTGCTTAGGAATTTTTGAACAGTGTGTCTAGGGTATTAAGGGTTGGTGAAAACATGAGAATGGTGTTAGTGTGTCTAGTTAAAGTGCTATTACACCATTTCCCGACATCATTGCATTCTCCTTTTTACAATGATCTTCCCAAAAACTCACCAACAATTCTCTCTTATATTATCAAACAACAAAAATGAAGTTAGCGGCGGTGACACGTGGCTTCTCTGATGGTTTATGGCGAGGAGGTACACGGTTTCTTGGTCCAGTAGATACAAGAAAGTGTACAGCCCATTTCTTGTTACGGTTTGTTATGGTTACCTGATGATGAGAGTTGAATCTTGAAGGGTAGAAAGGTGGTGCAAAATGGTTTAGCCCTGCTTTGAGAGTTCATAACTCTGTGTGTGTGTTTAGTGTGTGTTTTTTGGTGAGAAACTCCATGTGTGTGTGTGAGAGAGAGAGAGAGGTCAGAGATTATAAGAAGAGAGATGAAAGGGTTTGTAATGATAGTGATGGCGAGTGAAGTGGAGTTAATGAGGCACCCTCACAAACCCTTTCATATCTCTCGCCACCATTATATCTCTATCATTACAAACCCTTTCATCTCTCTTCTTATCATCTCTGACCTCTCTCTCACACACACACATGGAGTTTCTCACCAAAAAACACACACTAAAAACACACACACCGTTATGAACTCTCAAAGCAAGCTAAACCCTTTTGCACCACCTTTCTACCCTTCAAGATTCAACCCTCATCATCAAGTAACCATAACAAACCGTAACAAGAAATGGGCCACTTTCCTATATCTTGTGGACCAAGAAACCGTGTACCTCCTCACCCTTTCATCGGAGAAGCCACGTGTCGCCGCTAACGTCATTTTTGTTGTTTGATAATATAAGAGAGAATTTGGTGAGTTTTTAGGAAGATCATTGTAAAAAGGAGAATGAAATGATGTCGGGAAATGGTGTAATAGCACTTTAACTAGACACACTAACACCATTCTCATGTTTTCACCAACCCTCAACCCTAGACACATTGTTCAAAAAGTCGTAAGCAAACATGATCAAATCTTTTGTATCACAAGTAGATGAAACAACATGATCTCATTAACCTAGTTAAAGTGCTATTGCACATGAAAGGGGGTGGACCCCAACACCCTGCCAAGATCTTGGTTTAGGTCCCAAAATCCACCATCCTACTCTCCTACCTTAATTGTTAAAATGACCAATTCAATCCTAATGGTTTAAAGGGTCTTTTTGATACCCGATGCTTGGATAGTTCTCATTACCTAAAACCCTAAACTATTTAAAATACGCAACAAAAAATCTTATCTTTTGGTCTCGGCTGTGGTCGCGGCTTGGCCTCGGCTGTGGTCGCGGCTGTGGTCAACTAAAAATATATTTTGAAATAACAAACCAAAAATACAGGAAAATAATGTATAATGTCCATGTATCTACAATTGTACCTTTGGCTATTTGGTTCCCAGGTGAGCTGCAGTTGACTAAATCAACTGAGTTACTCTCAGTCACTGTAGAATCCTGCATATAAGAAATAGAATTTAGACTTGTTACACCAAATGGAATCAAAGCTCACCTTGATATAACAAAAACCCATGAAGCATTTAACAATTAGTAGCCAAACCAATAATATACGTAAATAATGTACATAAACAGACCCATCTCAAATCCTTATACATAGACATGATACACCTAAAAATGAAATTAACAAAATGTCCGCCTATAAATATTGTAGGGTTTATGTCGTAGAATAGCAATGTACTTTTCAAAGTGTCCCGTTTTAGTACGTGTACTTTTTTTAAGTTGTAGAATAGCAATGTACTTTCATAAGTGTTCCAATCTAGTACGTGTACTTTTTTTAACTTCGTAAAAGCTGTAGAATAGCAATGAACTTTCCATAAGTGTTCCATTTTAGTACGTCGATCGACGTACTAAAATGGAACACTTATGGAAAGTTCATTGCTATTCTACAGCTTTTACGAAGTTAAAAAAAGTACACGTACCAAAACAGGACACTTATGAAAGTACATTGCTATTCTACAACTTAAAAAAAGTACACGTACTAAAACGGGACACTTTGAAAAGTACATTGCTATTCTACGACATAAACCCAATATTGTAATATGCACAGCTTCTAACCAACCAATATTTCACTTCCTCAATTTCCTTGATAACCAACATACTACGAAGTCACTCTTAACTTGAACCCTCATCTAAAAATTTTCAAACTTAAAATAGCCTTACTATCTTAGTTTTTACAAAACCAAAATGTAAAACTCCAATCAATATAAAACATTGTTAGGTCACCATATTATCACATAAATATGTATTTCTAGAGATATAAAGTTTTAGAGAGAGAAAGTGGAAGGAACTAATGAATGATTAATGAAAATGATAATTGCAATTAGAACCAACAACCCTCTCCCTTCTAGGGAGGGGGTATTTATAGTGTTTACATAAGTAGGGAAGTTTCCCCTTGGTTCTAGAAGAACCTTCTATCACAGCTCATGGGCTTACTACATGAGCTGAGAAACTAATTACAAACATTTAGAAACCATAATTATTAACGACCTATTACAAATGAAATGACCTACACTTGATAATGAAACATGTTCCTAACAATCTCCCCCTAAGGGTTGGTCATCATTTGTTGTCTTGCTTAGGTCGTTTGACGTCTTGAACTTCTTAGGCGTTCATGGCATGTGACGTCTTTGATTCTTTGCATCTTTGTTCTTTGTTCTTGTTGTTGTGATCAGTTGTGAAATCTGCCTTTTATCAACATCTTTGTTGTTAGTGATGAAAGTCATTTCCAGCATGCTCATACTTTTGGTGAAGTTTGTGATTCATATATTTGAAGCTCTCATTCTTTAACTTTGATCTTTATCTCATAACTTTGCAGATTCTTTGACTTTGATGTAGAATCTTTCTGAAATTTTCTTTGTTTTTTGAGAGAACTTCAATTAGTGTTGATGTTGGTATGAGCATGTGAAGAGTCTGCACGATCTTTTCCACCCATGAGCATCCATAAGAAGAAAACATAAAACATGGGTTAGAAATAATCCAGCACTTACAAGTTTGAACTTCGAGAGTGTTAACAGCATAGTGTGAAAACACATCTCTAATTCTCACAAAGGCTGTTCCTGAACTGGAGTCCCACAAGTGAGATAACGCGATGTACCGAAATACACCTACAGTTCAGATGAGTCGCTGAGGTACACCGAAGCATCACCCCACGACTGTAGACCCTTTGAGACACACTAAGCGTAACCCACAAGGAGTTACCGAAGTGACCTGCTGTCAGGGCTGTTTGATGTTGACCCTGGCAGGAATTTCCATTCAATCACTGAGGATCACAATTGTGAATCCCCTCATAAATGTTCTGGCAGATTGCTAAGATCTGCGCCTTATTGTTTTGAACAACAAGTGATGAAATATTTAAGTGTTCCTAAGAGATCTTTTTGATGAATCTCATGGCTCTAGACTCGATTAGTGCGCTTTTGATTTTCCTAAGCGGAGACTAGGGATAGGGTCTCCTTCTTCAATACCAACAATCTCTAAGAGAGAGTCGATAGATTACGTAGGGTTCCCTGTGAGAATGAAACAAGCTCTTTTGAGAGAACTTGAGTGGCTTAGAAGGTTTAGTGCATTGCGTCACTGGGTCCATGATGACTTTGTCTTCAATACCAGTGTCATCTTGTGACAACCAGTAGCATATGAATTGAACCCGGTGTCTGCCCTAAGTTGAATAATTTGGAGGGCTATTTCTTTTCACCCTTTTCTTTAACTTTTCTTTTTAATTCTTCAATTCCTTCTTTCTCCGATTCTCATTTTCTCCTTTTTCAATCATACCTAAGGACTTCTAAATACTGACTATTTGTGGTGTCCTTGGGTAGATCCCTCCGGCTCTGGCGGATCATAGGACGTTTATTCCTAAACTTAGTCACCTTTTAACTCCATGACTATTCTATGTTGCCACAAAACCTTTTCTTGAAAATCTCTCAAGACGTTTATGATGAAAAAACATGTTTTGCTAACACCTTGAGAGTTTTTGGTTTTTCAGAAATACTCCCCCTCCACATGTGCTTATGAGTTTTGACTGAAATCTGCACAGTGAGGGTAGAGCTTGCACTTTTGAATTGATCGACTCTTGATAGACAATTCCCCGCGAGACACGGTTACGTTGTATAGTTAAAGAGTTCCATTATCAGCTTTTAGGTGACAACTAGCTCTAATAACTACCTTGAAGATGTAAACACTCCTTGAAAAAGAGGTTAGACCCGTCAAAGTTCATGTCAATCAAGATTGTCTCGGAGTGGTACATTCTACTAAGATAAGTCTTGAAAGACAAATCTTTTCGATTACTGACATTCAAAGATCGTCAATTCATTGGTGATATCTGAGTCGAGCACGTGATGAGATTCCATAACTTCCTGATCAACAATTTTAATCACATTTCTCCCCCTCAAAAATAGCATATGAATGTTGTTTTTGAAAAACATGTTGATTAAAATATGCTTTTTGAGGTGTTTGAAATTCCTTTGGGAAGAAACGGATTTCAAGAACATTTGATTTTGAACAAAGATTTTGCGTTGCAAACAGTTAAGAAGCTTTCACTCCTTTAATTAGGATTGAGGCACTGAAACGTACCACAGGGTCCTTTCGTGGAATCAGATTTTGTTTTCGTTGAACAAAAGTACGCCCCCTCAAATATGGAAGTATATTCGAGAGATAGCCTTCTTGAGTCAAATTTGAAACAGTTTATTACATTTTAAAAAAAACATATTATCAGATTTGTTTTGCTTGTGAAAATTCGAGCTCAAGGTTTAACTGAAAAACATAATCAATTAATATAAGCATACGAATGAAAGTAAAGAGTTAGAGTTATTACAGACAGATGTTTAAATGTTCCAGTAATGTTCCAAAAACTATCTAACTGCAGTACTTCATTCAGGACGACGAAACGTCAAGATATTTGGAACCCTTGCTCTGCCTCCAACATAGCCTTCAAGTCGTCTCATTTGAACTCGAAACTTGAGTCGTGAATCTATTTTCTTGACAAACTTTTCAGCTTGCTTAACATCGCTTCTCTTCCATGTCATGTTCCGCAACCAACGTTGTTTTCTGTCCGCTTTCAGATCTTCAAGAATGTTGACAAGCTCAACCTTTACCTGTGTCAACGTATCATCACTGAACTTGTGAATTTCTTCGTATCCCATGAATTTGACGATGTTGTTCCTGATGAAGTGTAAACCAAATGGTGTTGTGGTGAATGTATACGGTTTCTGGTCATAAATGCCGGGTGGTTGGAGATCAGGTTTTGTAAGATTCAGACATTTCTGATAACTTTCAACGCCAAGATGAAGATCTTCAACTCTTGACTTAATGACAAGACTGCGGATAAAAATGAGGATTGAGTTGAAGATATCATATTGTAAGCTACCAGGAAGATGCTCAAGCTTTCCTTGAATTTTGAGAAGATACATATCTTCAATATCGTTGAGATTCAGAAACCTGTAGTCAGCTTCGTTGAAGGTGTACTCGTTGTCGTCAGCTCTGCGAACCTTGATGTTAGTCAAAAAATTGTACCCGTATTTATCCATAATCTCTGCACTTTTAATGGACAAGATCCGGTGGTTATAACACACTTTGTGTTTAGAGGTGAATGTGAGCCGCCATTTGTAAAACCATTTACGCATATTAGGCCAGTGGAAGATGCCAAGTTCTGCCTCATCATTATATGTAACAACCGAAGAACTAAACAATTCAGCAACTTCTTCCTCCATTCCCTCTTGAGTGTAAACCGCAGCATGGAACTTAGACAATGATGTTGCATACCGTTTCTCTGGATATGTGTTGCCATACATCAGGTATTCTAAATCATGATTAAAGAAATATGGTGTGGGTACCTTGGCATTATGAGTATGACCCATGAGTGGTAAAGGTTGAGAATAGTCTTGAAACTTGAACGTTTTGGGAGCACTGGAGGGCATCGAAACATCCCAAGTAATGTTCTCAGACATTGCTCGTGCAACTTCCTCAAGATTGTATTCAAATTGAAGCCTTGAAGTGGTGGAAGTCTTAAATCGTGTAAACCCTGCTCGGCGAATAGTGTCAATGTGAGAAAATTGAAGTTTCTGCACCTTCATGATCTTTTTCAAATTCTTTGTGAAACCCACAATGGAAGCTTCATTAGGAAGGTCATCTTCTGGATGAGCATCAACCATATCTTCAAACCAGTCAAACTGAGTTGTGGAAGAGTCAATCCATTCTGGGGCATCATCTTGTTGCATGTTCAATGGTGGCTGGGATATGACTTGAGAGACAGTCTGTTGTGGAGGTTGATTGGAAGATTGTGGTTGAATTTCATCTTCAGGTGGAATATCATGAGAAGTGGTTTGAAAAACTGAAGATGACGGTGCAGTGAATTTGGAACGTTTGTCGCGTAGACGTGACTCATCATCTTTATCATCGGGTCTGCGTTTAATAGGCGGGATATCTTTGCACGATGCAGATGCACTCTTCTTATCAGCCCTCTTAATGGATTTGAGTAGAGCATCGCGAAGTTACACTTCTTCATCATCATCAATTATCTTCTCAAGAAGTTGACTTTTGAGATCAACGACAGGCAACTTTGAAGGTTTTGTTTCAAGAGTTATCGGGTGTGTTTGAAGATGAGTGGCTACAACACCTTGAAGCTTGTTTTTAACATATGTGCGTAATGCCGATGGTAGAACTTCATTAATGCAACTCTTTACCTCTGTAGGAAGAACCTGTTTAAGGATTTCCTCAATCTGCTCGGGTAATGGAAACTTCTGAATCTGTTGATGTTGTTCTTGAAGTTGCTTTTGTTGTGTCTGAACTTGGGTTTGAAGAGAAGTAAGCTGTTCTTGAATGACTTGAAATTTATCTTTTTTAGTTGCATCAGATGTTTTTCGAGAAGGGAGCCTGATCTTAAAGGTGGTTTTGGAAGAAACATTCGTCTTTGACTGTTGATCTGAGGATGCTGGAGGTGGTTGTGTTAGTGATGTTGGAAGACGAGCGTCACCTTCCAGATGTGGTTGATCAGCGAAAACATCATCAAAATCATCATTCTCAGAGTCATCATTGTTGACAGATTCTTCATTATTAGAACGAATGAATTGATCAGATTCATCTTTGGATGAAGAGAGTGTGGCAGAAACTGAGTTATCCGATTCGGAAGAGTCTGATTCATTCATAGGTTGTTGAATTTGTTCAGGAATCACCTTAGAACCTGATCCTTCATCCTTCTTATGCAACCTCTCAAGACCAGCTTGGTGATGACGTTTGGTGATAAGCAAGGTTTTCTTCAGAATTGCTTGTTCTTCTTTGTGAGTGCGAGAAGATTTAAGTAGTTGAGTTTGACCACTGATGGTTTTACCACTTTGTCTTGCAGCTTTTTCTTGTTTCACCTTGAGAAGTCTTTGAGTTTCTGCAGGGTTATCATCTTCGTCGTGATGACTAACTTGTTCTTCTTCAGCAACATGTTCTGTGTTGGACAAATCTTCATCAAGCAGCGAGGTTTTCTTGTGTTTAGCAGTGGATCTCCTTCCTCGACCTTTAGGTTTTTCAGAAATAATCCCAACTGTTCCTGCTTTTTCTGCTTGATCATAGTCCATGTAAGCGGTCGTCTGCTTGATGCCATCATTCAAGAGACGGTCAGGAATTCTTAAGCCTTTGTTTGTTGTGCTAGTGCTTTGAATTTTAACAGTTTTAAGCACATGATCCATTTTACTAGTATGATACTTATCACCACTTGCCATGCGTTTGTCGATGGTTGGATCTGCTTTCATGAAGTATTCAATAAGAAGCTTGGTGTAACGAGCAAACGGAATTTTATACCCTGGCTTATTGCTAAACTGCCGTGCTTGATAGATCATATCATTCCAAATTAGCTGTGCATAATCAAGATGTTGTGTATTAATGACACCCCAAAAGATTTGAAGAAGTTCCAAGTGTGGGTGTTCATGGCCGGTTGCCTTTCCTGTAACACAATGACTGAGTATGGTATACAAAGATAACCATGGTTGAGGAATGAATTTTTGGTTTACATCAGAACTCTTTGACAGCGGTTGAGAAGACTCATCATAACCCATTTTTCTAAGAGATGCTGCAATTTGTGAGAACGATGGAGATGGTATGAATGAAGTGTAAGTCTTTGTTTCTTCAAGAGGAAGATGAAGAACATGACGAAGAATGCTGACATCAAATTCGATTGGTGTTCTGTCAATCTGGACTGTCATGAGGTTGGAATCGGTACTTATCTTGAGTGAATGCCAGAATTGGTTTAAGTAGATCTCAGGGACACTTGCAGATAAAGTCAGAAGATGCCGACAGAAGTGCTTCTTAAGAATTTCCACTATTATCTGACATGTGGGATGACATAGAAGTTGTTCGAGATCAATTCGAGAGTTTGAAAGCCCAATGTTGCGTTCATCTTCAATGGGATACATGTCTCTTCTTGTGAGAGATCCTTGAGACATATTTAGACCTGAAACAAATCATTTACCAAGATATCCAAGAATTTGTAATGACATGTTAGAGGAATAACTCATATGATCCTAACATACAAACTATGCAAACTCACAAAAGTATTTATTTGTGAAACTCTCAAAATTAACTAAGTCATACTCGCTAAGACTCAATAGAAACACACAAGAAAACATCAAATTCTTAGAGAGTAACAAGCGTACAAACTTGCCAAAAATTTTCTAAGGGAATCCTAAATGCTCTTAGACTCTAGTATGAAACCTTAAACGCACAAACTCACAAAATTTTCTAAGCGTACAAACGCACAACATGTCCTTAAACCTTGAACCAATGACAAACTCGCAATTAATCATAGGGCAGGTAAAAAACTCGCCATTATTCAGTCATGTTGACAAACTCGCCAATATTACTTGTGTGAAAGACAAATTCGCCAAAATCTAACCTTTATAGAAACTCGCAAAGTTCATGTATAAAAGGCAAACTCGCCAAATTCTAAACCTAAGAGAAACTCGCAAAGTTCATGTGTATAAGGCAAACTCGCCAAATTCTAAACCTAAGAGAAACTCGCAAAGTTCATGTGTATAAGGCAAACTCGCCCAATTCTAAACGTAAGAAAAAAAAAACTCGCCAAACATAAGAGAAAACTCGCCACACGTTAAACATAAACAAACTCACAAGAACTCAATTAAACCATGGAAAACTCGCCAAAAATTCATAAAACGCATGACAAACTCGCCAAAATGCATAAGTTCATAACAAACTCGCCAATATTCATAACTTGACAATAAACTAGCAAATTTGCCAAACCGCATATATGAAACTTGCAAATACTCGCCAATATTCAATAAAAAACTCGCCAGTATTCAATATGTACGGCAAACTCGCCAAAATTCAAACACACCAAGAACCCTAAACTTACAAAACACAACAGATTCGCCAGAGTCGCATAATCCAATCTTTGAAAATACTAAACACAAAACACTTATTAGCAATTCCTAATATACGAATCCAAGACTAAACAACGTAATGATCGTGATCAAAACGCATAACCAAGACTAAACACTTATTAGCAATTCCTATATTCGTGAATAAGAATCCCTTTTAAAACAGTCTTAACACAACAATTAGTTATAAATACTTACAATCGAGTGGAATTAGAAAGAAAACTTGATATAGATCGAGTGGAGCAAAGATGCAGCAGCAGGTTTTTGGTGGATTTGGAAATAATGAGTTTTTGAAGAATGAATAAATCTAAGGTTATATAGGGAGAAGAATGAAAAATTGACACATTTAGTCCCTAGTGTATTAAAAAACCGTTTTTTTTTTTTTTTTTTTTTTTTTTTTTTTTTTTTTGAAAATGATAAAAAAAAGGATAAAGAAAATCTTTTTGGGTTTTGTATAAATTTTATATTTTTGTATTTTGATTTTGAAATATGTATTTACAAAGAAAAGTTTTTGGTTTTTGACGTTTTAAGAACGTTTGATTAAATTTTCCAGATCTTCTGGAGTCAAACACCGCATACCAATTTGATGGACAAGCTCAGAAAACCTTGCGGGTGGCAAGGCTTTGGTGAATAGATCCGCCAATTGGTATTGAGTACCCACAAAGTATAGTTCAATTGTACCCTTTTCAACATGCTCTTTGATGAAATGATATCGGAGAGCGATATGCTTTGACTTGGAATGCTGAACCGTGTTGCAGGAGATTGCAATGGCACTCTTGGAGTCACAGTACATTGGAATCTTGTCGAATACAAAACCGTAGTCCATCAGTTGTGATCTCATCCAAATTATCTGAGCACATCATGCTGACATGGCAACGTATTCTGCTTCTGTTGATGACATAGATGTACAGTCTTGTTTCTTTGACTGCCAAGACACAAGTTTATCTCCGAGAAACTGAACACCACCAGATGTACTTTTGCGTGTATCTAAACACCCTGCGTGATCAGCATCTGAAAAAGCGATTAGTGCAAAACCAGAATCCTTCGGATACCAGATTCCCAAGTGAATGGTTCCCTTTACGTAGCGAAGGATTCTTTTAGCCTCATTGAGGTGTCTTTCAGTTGGTCTTGACTGATAACGGGAGCAAAGATATACAACAAATACAATGTCAGGTCTGCTGGCTGTTAGATACATGAAAGACCCAATAATACTTCGGTATTTTGTAGGGTCAATAATTTTCCCATGTAAATCAGCATCCAAACTTTTGGTGAGGTTGCAAACATAGGTGTGTTATAAGTATCACAACTGGTCATTCAATGTTTCTTCAAGATTTCAAGAGCATATTTGGACTGATTTAGAATATGCCATGGGAGATTGATGAACCTGAAGTCCTAAGAAGAACTTTAGTTCACCCATCATTGACATTTCAAAATTTTGTTTCATTAATTTTGCAAAAGCGTTTGAATACTTTTTATGTGTTGAACCAAAAATGATATCATCAACATAAATTTGAACAATCAAAATATCCTCCCCGTGACGTTGAATGAAAAATGTTGGATCAACAGTTCCTTTGGTAAACTGATTAGCGAGAAGAAATTTTGACAGTTTGTCGTACCATGCCCGTGGGGCTTGTTTAAGACCATAAAGAGCCTTATTGAGCTTGTACACGTAGTTAGGATGATCTGAATCAACGAACCCGTCCGGTTGACCCACATAAACTTCTTCACGGAGTTGACCATTCAGAAACGCCGTTTTTACATCCATCTGATAAACCGTGATATTCTTGTGTGCAGCATATGCCAGAAATATCCGTACAGCTTCAAGTCGAGCCACTGGTGCAAATGATTCTTCATAATCGATTCCTTCTTCTTGAGAATACCCTTTAGCCACAAGACGAGATTTGTTGCGAATAACATTGCCTTCAGCATCCAGTTTGTTTTTCCAGATCCACTTGAGTCCAATTACATAAATCCCATCTGGTCTTGGAACAAGTTCCCAGACTTCGATACGTTTGAACTGATTTAACTCTTCTTGAATTGATTCAATCCAATTGTCATATGTCATAGCTTCTTTGATGTTTCGTGGTTCATCTTGACAAACAGTGAGTGCATAAATACAAGTTTCAGCATCAGATCGCGATGAAGTCGTTGTCTTGTCATAAATGGGTTAGAAGGATCGCCAATCACATTTACTAAGGGATGATCTTTTGTCCATTTATGTGTCGAAGGGTGATGATTGAATGTTGCATGCATATTAGACGGTTCCAAATTGTGTGAAGACGACTCGCCAATGTCTGGAATGGTTGGAGCCGGAGCAAATGGATTGAAGAAAGCATTTCTGTCATAATCTGCGGGTGCGGGTACTTCTTGATTTTGTGATTCATCAGCTGTGTCAGTGTTGGATGCAATGTGTTCTTCTGTTGATTGAGAATCATTCAGCGGTGCATCTGGTGCAACATTTGTAGTTGTTGGAGCAGGTGTATCGGGTATTGGATTATGATCAGGGTGTGCAGCGGAAACAGTCGATACATCTTGAGCACTACTTTCAGGAATCTCATCAAACAGAGGAGCAAACAAAGTTTCCAATTGTTGACGAGTGAATTCCATGGGTGGAACAGCTGATGAAGAAGGAAAGTTAGACGATTGGATGCGGGTCCTAAGCGGTTTTGCTCAGAAGCCATATCTGTAAGCTCATCAAAGTTGACATGAACGGTTTCCATTATTTGTCGAGTTCGACGATTCCAAATTTTAAATCCTTTCGAATTTTCACAGTAACCAATGAACACTCCAATGTCAGCTTTCGGCTGAAGTTTACCAATATCATCACGATCATTTTTCGGATAGCAAAGTGCACCGAAAACATGAAAATATCTGATATCTGGTTTGCGGTTGTGAACAATCTCATATGGAGTTTTATTATGGCGCGTATGAATGATGGAACGGTTTTGAGTAAAACATGCAGTTGAGACAGCTTCAGTCCACAAGAAATCCGGTAATTGTGAGAAAATCAACATCGTTCGAGCAGCCTCCTCTAACGTTCGGTTTCGTCTTTCAACAACACCATTTTGTTCAATAGTACGAGCAATCGAGGTCTGATGTGTGATTCCAACTTTCTCAAAATAAGCACGAAGTGTTTGATTTTTGAATTCAGTTCCATTGTCTGTTCTTATAATGCGGACAGTGTTTTTGAGTTGAACCTGAATCTTTGTGAGAAAGGTGATAATCATTGTTGGAGCTTGATCTTTAGTGCGGAGAAAATAGACCCAAGTCCATCGTGAATAATCATCAACAATAACCAGAATGTATCGTTTTCCATTCACACTTTGTACACGCATGGGGCCACATAAATCCATATGAAGCAAATTAAGAACATGTTGAGAACTTGATTTTGGTTTTGAGGGAAAGTTAGATCGCGTGCTCTTGCCTTGTTCACAAGCCGAACATAAATGATCTTTGGTGTATCGGAACCTTGGAAGACCATAAACTAACTTATGACGAGCGAGTTCAGTCATGTTTTTGAAGTTTAAATGAGAAAGCCTTTTGTGCCATAACCATGATTTTGTCGAAGTTGCTTTGGAGAGAAGACAAATCGGTGAAGAGGCAATCATATCTGACATAGGAATTGTATAAAGATTTGTGCTCCGATTTCCGGTGAGTAAGTCATGTCCTTCCAAATCACGTACGTAACATGTTTTGGAGCGAAACGCAACTTCCAAATCATCATCACAGAATTGTCCATCTGAGAAAAGATTGTGTCCAAGACCTTCAACATAATAAACCCGACTGATCTCGATGTTTCCATTGACATAATCTCCATATCCCATTATTGCAGCAAAATGATCAGTCCCGAATCTGACAGTACCGATGAACTTTGAAACAAAGTTTATTAACAGCTTTAGATTGCCTGTCATATGCCGGGTTGCACAGAACGAGTTGAATCACCTGCAACACACGAAGACAACGAGGGTGGTATGATAGAAGCAGTGGAACCCAAAGAGTTAGTGGGTTCCATTATGTTAGTGTTACACACATTTGCACATTTAGGAATCCATTTAAAGCTTGAGGTACGCTGCAACCACTGTTGCCATAACCAATTATGTTTCGCTTTGGTCTTAGTGAAGTCACTAGGTGAGGACACTTTCTTAGGAGATGTTTTTGCAGCAATGGGTGTATCTACAGATTTCTCAGAAACTACACCATTGAAGTCTTCGTTTAAGTTTAGAAATCTCCAATGAAAGTTTAGATTGGACATCATCATTTTGTGAAAACATTTTTTCATTTTCCTCTTTTAATTTCTCAATTTCATGCCTTAACATCTGATTGTCCATTTATGTAGGATCGTTATTTTATTGTGTTTGATGATTCGGGTGGTCTTGGATGATCAAAATACATGTTTGCCATTAGAGAGAGAAAGTTAGAGAGTTGGGTGTTTTCTTGCTAGAGACTTGGTATACAAAAGTATGGAATGTTAGATTGAAAAGCACCACCCCTTCCATGGATGGAAGGGGTATTTATAGTTACAAACATAACGACCTCCTATCGGCCTGTGGATCAGGTATACAGTAGGTAAAGACCCGTCCTTCCTCCACGGTGTTGCACTATACTATTCTACGCTACACACTAACTAATAAACTACTAAATAACATAAATAACGATATGTCTACGAGCTAACTTATGCTAGATAATATTAGGGGTGACCGACTCTTCACTATGGAATTTTCTAATTCCTAACAATCTCCCCCTAAGGGAGGTCACCCCATGTTTTACATTTTGAATCCTAGCATTCTATTCTTGACTTTATTCTTGAGCTCGTAGACTTGAATTCTTCATTTCCACAATCTTTGTGCTTTTGTAGCGATTCTTCAAAGTCCGCATAGTTTTGTACTTTGAGTGGAAGTCTTTGAACTGATCCACATCTTTGATGATCTTCGAGCTTTCTTTGAGATCATCAGCCACAACAAATCTCTGGATCACCCTTTTGTTGTGTTGCCATCATGTGAAGTTGTGACTTTTGGACCGACATGCTCACACTTTTGAATCAAGACGTCTTTCCATCAGAGAGTAAGCGAAGTCCTTACTGGTTCATGATATTTGCAGCAGTCAAGCATAAGCATAGTATGAAATATCAGAGCCGTGTTATGTAGATATGCACCAGCCATGATTTCTTCAAATTAAGTGTGGATGATGTGAGCATGCGTTTGGATTGACTCCTCAATCTGTCACCAAGAATCGTCCAAATGTACTGCACAACAGCTAGCAATAAAACACACGAGAGTGTCTTTGATCACTTCGCTGAATTGAGGTACACGCCCACGGTTCCCGTTGATCAGTCAAGTACTGCCCCGTGATCAGGTATAATTCAAGAATCTCCTTACAGGGTTTCGCGACTGTTCTAATGCCGTCTCAAACCGAACGTCTCAAGAAGACAACACGGAGTGAGGAACCAAATGACATTGAGATTCACCGATTGATGAAAATGATTTGAAAAACAATCGCGTATTGCTTGAAGAAAGAGTTTTGCAATACCACGAAGGTTTTATGAGAAAGATCAATTTTCAATCAAAATACTTTTTGTATTAGAAAATGAGCACACATTCACGTGCTAGCGAAAAGAAGAGATTCGCACATCGAACGGTTTTTCTAAAAGTTTTTTTCAATCAGAGATACTTTTGAATTTGAATGAATACACATTCGCGTGCTAGAGAAATAAGATTTGCACATCGAACGTTTTTTTCCAAAAGTATTCGTCAATTCCATTCCTCGACCAAGGTTGATTCAAGATTGAATCTCCCCATCGTTTCTATCCAGTTGTCACAAGTTTGGTCTTACGAAAGATCTCACATGTCACCCACCAAGAGCTTGTTTGATGTTGGCTCTAGAAGGATTTCCATCTTCATTGTGAATATTTACTTATCACTCGGATGTTCCTACCATACCAAGGATAATGCGTAGGACTCTAAATATATACTTACTTTCCACATTGTGTGAAACAGCAAGTCTTCATTTATTTTGTGTCCTAATGAGATATTGTGGATGATCTCTTGGCTCTAGACTCACTAGTGCACATTTGGTTCCTGTGTCGGAGACTAGAGTAGGGTCTCCTTCTTCATATCAACAATCTCTAAGAGAAAGTCGATAGATTATGTAGGTTCCCCGTGAGTATGAAACAAGCCCTTTTAAGAGGAACTTGAGTAGCTTGGGAAGTTTAGTGCAGTGCGTCACTGGGTCCATGACGTCTTGTCTTCAATACCAGTGTTACCTTAGTAACCACCAGTAGCATATGTAGTGAACCCGTGTCTGCCTAAGGTTGAATTATTGAGGGATATTTCTTTTCAAACCCTTTTTCCATCATTTCTTTTTCATTCTTCAACCCCTTCAGTGCTTACCGAGACTTCATTACTAGAACCTTGTTGAGTTTATTCCAGATCTAGCTCGTCTCAACGCACTCTTCCCATATCTCATTTTTCTCCTTTTTTCATCATACCTAAAGACTCTTACACTATCTAGTGGATTGTCCCTGGGTAGATCCCTCCGGTTCTGGCGGATCGTGGAACTAATACCTAACCTAACCATTCTTATAACACCATGCATAAAGTAAATTGGTCGGTCTTTGGTACGCTTCATTCTTCCTTAAAACCAATTGAAAATCATTTGGAAAAACAATCAAGGTACTTGTGATACGAGATCAAAGCATTTGTACCTTAATAGTTTTGATCATTTAGAAAAGCTCCCCCTCAACATGTGCTATTATTTAGAAATTGTTCAAACAAGGAGGCAAGAGGACTTTGAAATATTTTCTTTGATCACAATTTTCATATAAAAAAGCCATTTGATTTTCATGGTAAAATTCTCCCCTCAATATGTCATAGGATATTTAAAAATCATTTTATCACATAGAGGCAAGAGTTCTTTTGAAGTACATCCACGATCACAAAAGCCATTAAGAAAACCATTTGAAAACTCAATCAAGGTACATTATGTTAAAACATAAAAGCATTTGCACCTCGATAGTTTCTTTTCTTTTAAAATGCTCCCCTCAATATATGCTTCGAGATTCGAAAGCGCTTAGCACAATAGAAGACAGCCTCACACTGAATCAAAACGTCACCTTTTCAAATTTCATAATTAAATCACAAATTCTCCCCCATCAAAAATATCAAACCCTTTGAGATTTTGGATCCCAAGTGATTTAATAAGGTTTATAAAACATGGGAGAACTTGTGGCCTTGTTTAAATACTCATCTTGTTTTTGGATAAATCCTCCTCCTCATCATGTGCATTGTGTATTTGAAATCGTTTGGCACATGGAGGCAGGAGTGCCTATAAAGGACTAAAAACGATTCCATTAAAACAGATTTGAGATTTAAATCACGATCTCTACCCCTCAGAATTTCAAACCATTTGAGATTTGTGATCCCAAAGATTTTAAATCATTTATAAAAATTTGGGGAAAGACGTGGCAAGATTCAATTTTGAAAGATGACAGATAAGGACCATTTTAAGACATTAAAGATTGTTAGTGTCAGGTATGATAGTTTTTAAGAGATCTTTTAAGTAAAACAAAACAATTTCACAATCAAACAAGAACAGAAAAAATTTCATTTTGAAAGACCTTGATATATGCATACGTTAGTGAACATACATACAAATATATGGATCGGGAACATTCTTATATCCATGATATATGCATACGTTAGTGAACATACATACAAATATATGGTGGTCGACATCACCCAAACAGCAATCGACTAATAATAGTCAATCCAATATATCAAATGTGATCATGTAAAGTATGGGAATAATGTGTTTATCAAACTGTAATCATCTAATCCTAGCAATCATATCCTAGGCACCTAGTCCTTCAACATAGGTTAACATCATTTTTAATTAAGCATATTAGGATAATTAAGAAAGCCTGTTAGATGATGTAAATTTGAAAAATTCTCCCTCAATCAATCACTTATTTTATGAAAAGGTTAAAGCGCTAAGTCATTGATTGAGTTTTCACCTTATAAAACACCATCTGATTGTTTTAAAGCAACTCATTTACCACCACTTTTTGAAAACAACAAATATTTTTCTGAAGAATATTAGACGGAAAAACATTTGTGTAGGACAGTAGACCCTTCGACATACTTTCCTCATTTGTTTTAGGATAAGTGCACGAAATATTTGAAAATTGTTTAGCGTAGCACTTTCCTTTCTTTATAAGAGCGGGTTGCTATCGTAAATAATAGCAAGCCATGGTTTATCACGGTTACACAGTCGAAGTAACTGCAAGCCATATATAGAGACATGTATTGAAAAGAATATTTACACCTCCTGCTCAACTTCATCTATGGTCCCGTGCCATTATTGAATGACATTTCTAAGACCGTAGATGTTATCGATACCAGAAGACATGTCATGAGAAAACATATTTTTGGTATTTTTTGAAATTTTCTGATTTTTATGGGTTTTTGTTGGTTTTATATTTTTCTATTTTCTTTTTGTTGGTTTTATATTTTTGTATTATGTTTTTAATAAATATGTACAATGATAGAATAGATGATATAGTTAAAGAAGATGATGATACGAGTACCGAGATAAGGATATCGAGCAGCCCCGTTGTAGAAGATAGAAGTCATCATCCCTTAAACATTCACCACCAAAGCTTCCAGGGCTCTTGAATCGAAGAAAGAAATTGAACCAACTAAAAGTGAGACTTTGGCAGCTTCCCCCCAAACCGAAAATCCTTTAGATGAGCAGATTCGAAGCTCTATTACAAGCTTGCCTTAGCCAGGTGCACAGAGAAGCACACCACTATCATAAATCCCGCCGTTCTTTCAAGAATAATCACCGTGATTCTTCGTTCGAGGTTATATCATCAACAAGAACAGCAACATATCATCCCACAAAAAATCTTCTCAAATTTTATTACCACTGGATTCTCAAGCAATGCATCCCCAACGAAGTTGTCAAGAAACACTTCCCCAAGTAGATGAATTGATGCAGTCATTCTTTTAAACTAGAGCTCACGAACCGATACACAAACCCAAGACAAAGAAACTTATACCATCAAGTAAGCAATTAAGTCCAATAGCCAAAGAATAACCCCGATGTATACTTTTTTCTCCCCCTGAAGAAAGTGTATGAAGCTCAAGAACCCGAAGTACCCGAATGCCCAAAGAGAGAATAACCGATAACATTGAAGAGGCAGGCCGAATCACTGATTATCTCTGCGGAGGACTATCTCTGCGGATCTTCAACTCCGGAATAAGTGATTATATCTCTGAATCACTGATTAAGCCCTCAAGTAAAACAACTGAGCATCCCCAATGTACACAATCTCTCTCCCCTGATGATTGTGATAACATCAAAATCATCACACACTTGTGTACCTCTTTCATCTTCAGAAACTAACTCTTCCATCTCTTCTCCCACATAGTTGGAATAAGAACACTAAACGCCTTGATGAGTAAAACCTTGAGTTTCTCTGCGGTCATGACATTTGTTTTCCCGGGATAACTTCAATCACTTAGAAGTATTAAGTCCATCAAGTTTACTCGCCATGAGTCAAACCTTGAGTTTCTCTTCGGTAATAACATTTGTCTTCCCGGGATATCTTCAATTACTTAGAAGTATTAAGTTCATCAAGTTTACTCGCTTTGTGTTTAGATGTGCGTCTCCTTCCCCCTTGCTGGTTTTGACACTTCGTAATCAAAGATCATATTGTAAGCCCAATACTTGAAATCTTTGAGAAGAGCACTTTAGCACAAATATATCCTGAGAATCAACTTGCCGAAGTAAGTGAGCAAGTCTAATTGGGGATTAAATCGACATTTCACCTCCCCAATTAGTGCTCTCCCCTAAACCAACAATCTTTTCAATAAATGCCCGAAATAAGAAGAAGTCTTTAGATCGTTAAATGCAACTCGTCTTTAGTCTTCTAACATGCATAAGAAGATGTAGAATACACTGTAGACTCGACCTTCTTCAAGATTGTTCAGTTGGGGAATAGATAGTTAACATCTTCAACTCACACCAAAAAGCATCCCAATTAACTTACATCTTGCAAATCCCCTTAACTAAAATCCCTCCCAATCAAACAAGAACAGAAAGATGTTCATCAAGGAAATCAGCAATCAGGCCGCAACGAACACACAAGATGGTAACACCAAACTACCAATCACATCAAACAAGAACAGAGAGATTGTTCGGAATTATCATGTTGATGTATACTTGAAGCATTAACCGGAAGCACTTTGTCGATAAACTTATCAATCCGAGTGAAGATGTCAACCAACGGCTCTTAGAAGAAAAATCCATGTAAAGATGACCCGATAAGAAGAAGCTCGGTTCTTACATGAGTTTAGAGCCGTTAGACCATTTTATCTCAGAAATCAATCAACCATGCAGTAAATTCACACTTTTTCTCTCCCTCAAGAATTGCATACGGAGTTTCCATTCTTGATTGAATAAGTGAATATCTTAACCAAATGTAGTCTATTCATACTTCTCCCCCGCAATATTAGCACATGATGTCTCCATCTTCATTATAGTTGAGCAAGTGGAATAAGAAAACAATCAACAGTAGCCAGGTTCACTTGATGACTGAAGCGCATGGAAAAAACATGAAACATGTTGATGAGAATGGTCATAATAAGAAGATTTCTCTTCTTCAGAAGATAAAGCGCACTGACACGTACACTTGTCTTTTCTTTGAGGAACGAGGCATGAACTGTTGTGTTCATACATCATAAGAAGATTTCTCTTCTTCATAAGATAATGCGCACTGAAACGTACACATTTCTTTTCTTTAGAGTACGAGGCATGAACTGATGTGTTCATACGTCATTAAAATGAAGTACGAGGCCCGAATGATGAACGTGAGGGTCATAATCTCTCTTTTCACTCTCTTAGCAAAACATGTAATCAACCCCATTATCATTCAGTAGGCTCTTTGTCGTGACAGCTGATGGAGAAAACCCAATATGATGAATTTGACCTGAAGTAAACTAACCCGAACTCGTGACTTAAACTTGAACATATGTAACAAAGAGCTGTGCCGAGAATTCATGCTCCATTGAATTTCTAAGTACTCTATACTCTTCAACCAACCAACCATCAAGTAATAGACGTACATTACCTCTTTAAAATCCACAATTGAATGTGACACTGAGCACTACAATGTAACTCCTTAAAGTGATAGTTATTTTGTAGTTGTATGAGCCCAATTCCCCCAAGTGGTAAAAGAAAAGGTAAAAGACACCCAACAATAACTAGATTTCCAAGTCTTCATTTTTGATAATAAGCTTGAACAAGGATCATGAAGAATCTTCATCCATCCATCCCCGATATCTTCAGATACTAAGTACACTCGCCCGTGATATTTCACTTCAACCTCGAATAAACAATACTGAATTAACGCCGTTGTCACATCTTGTTAAAAGCTCAAATCTAGCCTCCTTTGACCTTAAAAGTGAACTTTGATAATGGTTTCATCCCGACCATGGTTAAAAGCACATAACCCCGTAAAACCATGTGATAACCAAACTGCCAATGACGAATATCCTAACACACATCCAATTCATGAAGTACACCCTTTTATCCCTTCTTCGAAACAGAAACCGTAACACCAGCATCAGAAGACCCCGAAATACGCTTCCTTTCTCCAAGATGGTTCCATCATCACGGGATTTTACAATTCTATAGTTTAAACCGAGAAATAGTTTCTTTCGCGGGATTTTACAAAACCAAGAATAAACCGTATGATAGTTCCGGAAATGCACTTTACAATTACCAGGATGTTTCTGTTGTCACGGGATTTTACAAGTCTATGATTTAAACCGAGAAATAGATTTTTCGCCGATTTTACAAAATCAAGACAAAACCCAAACATCGCTTTGAATGTTTTATGACAACTTTGGTTTCTGAATATCCGCTTTTTGGGAACATGCGCCAGGTTCATCAGCGGTTCATTATCCAACATCAACAATAACATCAACCATCCAATAAACACTTTAGTAAACACATCATTCACGCATTCAGACGGCTGTTGCTGTGACCACATGGAGAAGTAAACCCGATATGCCAAACTTGATCATGAAGTGAAATTTCCCTGATTTGTTACTTAAACTTGTACTAATCCTCGTGACAAAGAAACGGTGTACCCAATGTACAAAACCTCGACATCCTCAACTGCATGAGACACCAAAGTGATATCTACGCTGTGGGTTAAGCGAGAAAGGAATCACAACCGTAATAAATAGCCAAGTCTTTATCACCTCTCTGTAAATGCCCAAAAAATCATCTCGTGGTTGAAGGAGAAAGAAAGAAGATGAAATAGTAAACACGAAAACTCACTTCAAATCCAATAGAGATACCGTCCAAACAACCCTCAGAGTCAACATTTTCAATAAACACTTCAAGCCGTGACATAATATCCTTTGTGAAGATGTATATACCAAATAATAAACCGCATGACTCAATAAATCTCATCCTCACACCAAATCATAAAATCAAATCACAACTCTCAATCATGAGAAGCCCGTCATTTCATCATTCAAAGCCCATGTCCAAATCTCATAATGAACAAAGCTCATATATTCAACACAAGAACCCCGTAGTCATTTGATCAATTAAGTCAAGCCGTGAATGCATATCCTCCGTGAAATTAATAATACCACATTTATCCGAATAAAAACTTTGTCAAAATTGCACCGTTTTAACATAACTATGTGTCCAACATCAGACTTGATAATGAACCGCCCAATTTTAGATATCATCCGTCACCCATCTATTTAGATTAATCCATCACCCAACAAGCAACTGGATAATAAAATTTATGAAGCCTACCAAGTCTTATTACCACACTAAATGAATTCGATCCAACCATCATACTTACGTGTTATGAAGTTTATATCCTAAATATTCGGTATATTATCACAAACCCTAAGCACATCACTCTTAAACTAGTCGCCTTCTAACTTCATAACCTCTCACTACACCACTTCTCACTCAAACCCTAAACACTTCACATAATCCATCACCATCCCAATAATTTCACTCCAAATCATCTTAAACCATGAAGACTAATCAACCTATGATTAGATCGACCGTTAACCATTTGTTTGCGAACAAACATCTCCTCTCAAGTCGTTTGCAAATGATGACTCGAGTGTGCCACAGAGATGGCTTTGAGCTCTTTTGAGATGTTAATGTCGTACACAGGATGGTTACTTGAATCGATATGACAACAAGATCGAATACAAGATCAAGGTAGGTTTTACTTTCATCTTAGTAGTGTTAAGAGTCATATTTGAGCCAAAGAAAATGGGTAAGTTTCCATGTCTTCTAATGTTTTCTTCATTAAACCGAACAGAGGAGGATGAAATCAATATTGGTTTTGTCTTCCTCAATTATCCGACATTAAAAGGAGTGATACTCCAAGATTGATCAATGATGATGGATTCCTTTGATATCAATACCTTGTGTCTATTAATATCACGAAGGAAATGGTCCGAGATCATTTAAATAAATTTTTTCATTAGTATAAGTACAAGTTGATGATGAGTGGTTGATGTAGTCGAAGATGTGATGGGTTCTAGGAAGATGTGATGGGTTCTAGGATAGATATGGTTTTGCAGTTGGTTGTAGATTTGGATTTGTTCACGTTTTGCATTCTTTCATTTTTACGCTTTATGGGACTTATGAGGTTGTGTATTGACCGAAGTCGAAAGTATTGGTATGTCGTTGTTGGTTATGTGGTCGGTCAATATAGATCTTCTTCTTCTTCCTTTTCACATATAACAAGTCGCTAACATTTTTGAGTCAATTTGCTAAATCTTTATCAAGTCGCTAGCATCATTTATTTGACTAAATAGTCAAACACCAAGTCGTCACATTCAAGTCGCAGCGACAAGTCAAGCAGCATTTCGCTTTGACTCAAAAGTCAAACCGTCACCAAGTCTTAGAACAAGTCGCTACGACTTGTGAATACAAGTCGCTATGAATTTTTAAGACACAAGTCGCTAAGGTTATACATGACATAAGTCGCTAGCAAGATTTATATCATTTTCTGATGAGTTTTTCGACAAAGTTTTCTGACAATGTTCATGCATACCCGTGAAAAGTGACTTATGCATAAAAAATACTTCATTTTGACCAGTTTGACTTTGAATAATATTGACCATATGACATGTAATAAACCATTTAAGACCATATACACATTTGGTACCACAAGTCACAAAATCAAATAAATAATCGACATGGTCAAGAAAATGACAAAAACGATATCACCAGATATACCAGAGGTTATGACCAATAGATACTCAAACTTATACAAAACCATGACCCACAATCATCACAAAAGCATACATAAAACAGTTTGGACCATAAAACATCAAAAACAATACCAAAAGATATGCAAACATCCAAAATAGTACCACAAACAGCCTATTACATGGTACGAAGACTAATAAATCATCAAAACACAAAACCTTGGCTCTTGATACCAATTGTAGGATCAAGTATTTTATTGTGTTTGATGATTCGGGTGGTCTTGGATGATCAAAATACATGTTTGCCATTAGAGATAGAAAGTTAGAGAGTGGGTGTTTTTTGCTAGAGACTTGGTATACAAAAGTATGGAATGTTAGATTGAAAGCACCACCCCTTCCATGGATTGAAGGGGTATTTATAGCTATAAACATAACGACCTCCTATCGCCTCGTGATCGTGATACAGATGGGTAAAGACCCGTCCTTCCTCCACGGTGTTGCACTATACTATTCTACTCTACACACTAACTAATAAACTACTAAATAACGTAAATAACGATATGTCTACGAGCTAACTTATGCTAGATAATATTAGGGGTGACCGACTCTTCACTATGGAATTTTCTAATTCCTAACAATTTCCAACGTTTGAACCATATTGAGATTCTCAGCAGTTAACACAAAGATCATTCACGTAGCAAATTCACAATATATAACCACGTAGCAATATTAGCAAGTAGACATCTTCTAACAATTGATCTAAGGCATTTTGAAGATCTTGGTTTTTGCATTGTTATTGTGAAACAGAAGTTTTCAAGTTTGTTAAAGCTTCATCATTGAAGTCACCTCTGTTGAAGTTCCTTCCTGTTGCACAATGTGATGCAAATGTGCCATATGAGGTGAGATTTGGGTTTGAAACATTTGTCTTGTCTTTCGCTGCAGTTGCATTGAAAATTAGATGCTTTAACTCAGAATTTTTCTCAATTGCCGCTTAAAAATGAAATATCTTCCATAAACGTTTGAAAGTATCGTAATACTAAACAAGATTTAGGAGTTTTTGGAAATGAGTTGCTTTTGCAAAGAGGGACTTAAAGGACCATTTATTTGTGTAACACTATGAACAGGGCCTTCTACACAAGATGCCTCGTTAATTCAAAAGATTATACGATGGTGTTGAAATGATTCAGCCTTTGTGAAGCATTTTCTTGTGTAATCATATGGTAAAATTCCATTTTGTCGATGTTTGCCGACTTCGATCATCTTGTGCCCATTGTTCCTCACAATCAAATACGACAAGTTGCATGCTTGGATCTAAAAGACATTGAGCACTATACAATTTGGGCATTTCCTTGAGCTATGTGAAGAAAACGTGGGTGATTATACCCAAGAGCAAAACGCTTGAGTCATCGTGACCGTAAGGTTGACATTTCAACTGTTTCTCGAGTGGCCAATCTTATATACAACAAGACAAAATCTTTAACCGTCTTTCCAATCGAAGAATTTCTCGATTTGATCATCAATGCGCTTTTGATTTCTTCTTGAATTCGGAAAATTTGACCGACTTTTGAAAATCTTGTTTAGTATTTGAAGTTCCGTTTGAAGATTTTCAATGTTTTTCCAAGTTCAAACTTTTCTTGTTCAATTTTAGAAATCTTTTCATTATTTGACGCAACAATTTCATGCATTTGATGTTGAAGATTTTGTTTGTTAACGTAAGATTTTTGAAAGGCCACTTCAAAACTTGTTTCTGGGTGGTTTTTTGTTTCAAAATCATTTATCCGCTTTTGACAACTCTCAAGTTCAGAATAAGGAGGTAATCTCATTCTAAGTTTTGGTTTATCTCATTACATTTGCGCTTTGAGCTTGAAATGGCGTATGAAGTGGTCGATATTCTCGACTGGACCATGAATTGCTTCACTGCTCAATATGCTCACATTATCATCAGGGTCATCAAATGTAACCACTGGGTTAATTTGAACAACTTCATTATGATTAAATGATGATTCATGTTGAATGACACGCCATCGAGCGTGATGCAGCATATTACCATTTATTATTGAGGCATGTATCAGTGTTAGGTACTCAGATAGACCTCAGGTCATAGATGGTCCATTCTCTCTGCTTGGATGATGTGATGTTTCTTGATATTTTCCATCAAAACAACTGCAAAGATTTGCTTCCAAATCTTCATATTCATCATCATGAGAGAGTATCGCCATAAACCTTGTGAGTTTCACCGAAGTTCTCTCTCAAGTCATCCTTGTATGCCATCAGCATGACTTGCTTATAGTAATCTCCTCCTCTTGTTCGTGGTTCAGTACAAGCATTAGCAAGATGTCCTTGCTTTTTGCAATTATAGCAAATGGAATAGTAGATCCTGCCTATGAATTTCCTGTTTCCACAACTTGAACATTTCTCTTGAAATTATTACCCACCCCCTGGATGTTGACCATTCTGCATTACCGTATACCCACTTGTAATCATACGACCACCACTAGTTCTCACTAACCTCAACTTTGCCACCTTGTATAACAACAGGACTTTGGGATTTGATGATGAACGAAGACGCATTGTTTGATCGGTAGAGAACTTGGAAAAGCTTTAAAATAAAGGCCATTCCGTGATTTAATGCTTCAAAGGCATCAACTAGATCATCATTGGTTTGAGCATAGTATGCATTGTTAGTATCACCATCAAAGTAGTTGATGAGAAGGTGGGTGGAGCATAACTAAAGTGACGCTTGTTGTTGATCGAAAGCATGATTGACTTTGGGTAAGAGTTGGATAACCATGTGCCATGACTGGCAATCGTCGGCAATGGTGGTGTAGGAAACCATGTGCTTGCCGAGCTTCTTTATCTTTGAAAACTTCATATTGATGATATTTCAGATAATCATACAATAACCCATACTTGACATCATGAAGATCCTTGACTTGTCGAACAAAAGTAACATACTTATGCCAATCCGGTCCTAATGAGTTCAGAAACTTGGTGTTAATCTTATGTCGATGCAAATCATTGACCACATTTGTGAAACGATGATAATATGATTCAAGTGATTCCCCAGGCTCAATGGTAAACACATCAAAGTTGTGATATAGCTTAGACTCCATGTCGATCTTATTCAATTCGATGCCTTCCATTAAAGATGAATTTTTCCCACATAGATTTTGCGGTTGAAATGCATTGCATCAATACTTTTTGTAATCGGATTAGGAATTCCAAAGTATTTGTTGCATAGCCACTCATCGGCTTCAAGATGAAGTAGTTGCAGTGTTAAGCATCAGTGGAACAATTGAGATAGTATCGGGTCTTGGTGGAAATTGCCAGGATCTCGGGAGCAGATTGATTGGCATTTGAAGCGGTCCCAATATCGATGAGTGTAAATACTCATCATTTTGGTCAAATTCAATTGCAAAACATTTAAAAACACTTTCAATGCATCAAAATCTGAAAATATCCCAAAATTGTATTTTATATGTTTCAGATGCAAAATTTTTAAAATCAGGATGAAAAAGCGAGCTAAGTTTGCATAATTGGCGCTTCAAATTGGTCCTCAACTTTCAAATCTTGACAAAATCGAGTCCACTGAGCATTTGTTTTGAAATAAAAGTCAACCCAAGTCCTTTCAAAATCAAAATTTATCAAAAATGATCCTTGGGTAAAAAGTTTGGAGAATTTACAAGTTTGGTCTTTCAAGTTTCAAAATTGGCAAAAATAGTCCTTGGAAGCTTAAAAATGGAAAATTATCTTTTATGGTCCTTGTACTAATGAAACTTGGCATGTTTGGCCCCTTTGAGAAGTTTGGGAAAGTTACAATTTCAGTCCCTCAAAAATCAGAAATTACAAGAATGGTCCTTGTGATTAAAATATCAAACCCCCTGTCTTGAACCCTCTGCCATAAACTCTTGACCCCTTCCACTTCCCCTTGACCTCTCAATTTGACCCATCACCCAATAATAAAAACGACCCAACTTCTTTTTCCCTTTTTCCCTCCACTCTTCCCCACCTTCTTCATCCTTTTCCCAAAACCCAGATATCTCCCCTCTTTACCCAGCTTCATCAAAACCCTAGAACACGCAACCTCCAAAACCTCTTTTACCCAGTCCACCCCAAATCCCACAACTTCTCCCCTTTCCATGGTTGCCAAGCTGGCAATCCCAGCTTCAAAAGGGTCCCTCAATGGCTCTGATCACTTCTTATTGGTACCTAACTATTCAAGGGTCAAGATTGAAGGAAGATAGCACAAGATTGATACTTAGCTGTTTTGTCTCACAGCAGAAGCACACACGAAGCACAATGCTTGAAGACCTTGAAGCCCTAGATAATTGTAGTATAAATAGACCATTGTAGCCATGTTATGAGGCACACCCCTAGTCTTAGTTTTAACTTAGTTTTCAGTCTTTTAAATTCAATTTGTAGTTTGTTTTTCTCATTAATGAAAAGTCCCTTTTCTTTTATAAATTCTGTTTCAATAGCATTTGATTTATCTTAGTTGTTTAATATTGTGTTTCAAGGTCCTGCTTTAGTTAACATTCAAGTTTAACCAAGATATCCAAAATCAGTTTCTAAAAAAGTTTTTTTTTCTTTCAAGTAGTCTATACCCATTCAGGGGTGTTTGGGTTAGGCTATTTATTGGTCAAAATCATGTTTTTACCCATTTGACTTATCAAGTCAAAGTACTTTTATCAAGCATAGGTTAGTAGGAAATGACTTTTCACAAGTTTTGTACAAGATTGGATAAAAGAAAATTTTGTTTTTAGTCATTTTGCAACTGCACATTCAGTAGCTGTGCTGCTGAATCTTGGCACTGTTTCTCAGTCAAATGATGTTCAAAATTGTATTAAACTTGTTTTTATTAAGCCCTTGTATACCCAACTTACTCTAGTGTCAGTTTTGAGCATTCAAGTTACCTCTAGCTTAGTCAAAATTTAGTTTAAAAACTGCCTCTTGACTGTTTTCATGTTCTGCATCAGCAACTCAGTTGCCAACACAAGCTGAGAACAGCTTAGATTTAAGCTATCAAAAGCTTTTCTTGTTGCCCCAATCAGTCTATCTCTAAACTTTGTTGTGCTAACTTGATTTTTCTGTAGCCTGTCTTACTTTGGAAGGCTTCTTGAGGCTTAAAAATAAGGTCTAAACAGCCCTCAACAGCCTATTTTTTTCTTTTTTTTCAGCCTGCATAACTATCATACGCAGGTTACCCATGGTTTTTCATTCTAGCTTATCAAGGTTTTCTTAACTGCTTATTAGTTATAATTTAGTACATTTAGGTGGCATAGCTTAATATAGTTAATTTTAGCTTATTAGACATTCCCTTAGAACTTATTAGGAAAACCTTAGTGCTTAATTTTCCATTCTTCCTTAGTTTAAGATATCCCCTAGTTTAGCTAGTCATGCCAACTGCTTATCCCTTAAGGTTATAGCTTATTAGATTCTGACTTAAGCTATTTTGTAGTTAGATTTAATCTTTGAAAGCTAAAATTTCCCATCCTAACTGTTGGTGTGCTTAAGAGAGCTCAACAGTTCTAAAAAGGGTGTTTGTTTGGTTCTGTTGTGGACTGGTACAAATAAGCAATCTCAACTGCTTATTCCCAAGATAATTTGAAAAAAAAGTTTTCACAAAAATTGCTTATTTCATTACCCTTTACAAGTTCCAAAAGAAAATTTGAAAAAAAAAGAGCAAAAAGGGTGGGAGGCAGGCTCGAACACGAGACCTCCCACACCACAGAGTGATAAAGCGTGTACAGTATAGTGGTTGCCCTTGGGACTTGTCTTGTGAAATTCTTGCACATTTTAATCCTTAAATAGGTTTAGGCAGTTTTGGTATTAAGCTAATCTTAGCTTATTTTGCAGCTTATTTCCAAAACAACCACTAGTTTTCTTATTTTTCCTAGAACTAGCATAACTCAAAGTACTTTCTGTGAATTTTTCAGATTTTTCAAAAATAGTTTAGAATTTTTAATCATTTAATTAGTGTCTAATAGTTTTTAATTCGTAGTAATTACTTTAAGAATCAAAAAAATACCCGGTCTTTTTCTAAAATTATTTTTAGTCAATTAGGACGTAGAAAAATTGATTTCACACCCGTAGGCCTTAAATTGCATCTTTTTCACTTTCGAGGCTCGGGATTAGCTCGGGTTTTCGCGTTTTTGTGTTTTAGCACCCTAGGATTTAGTTTAGCCTCGTTTTATCATTTCTTAGGCTTAGTAGTAGTTAGTTTGTAGTTTATTAGGGTTCCCTTGCCTTAATTACTTTCCCGTTAATTAATTTGTAGAAAACGTAATTCAAGTCAACAAATCATTAAAACCAATTCAAGTTCAAATCACAAAACTCAACGAATCTTTCCATTCACACCTCTAAGTGGGACACGACCCGGGAAATCACTTTTCCGGTATCACTTTTATCACACCCGTAAGATTTGATACGTTAACCTTTTTCCTAAAGGGTTAATTTGTCGAATTTTACGGTTATTTTGATATACGTTGATATTGTGTTTTTCACCACACTCACTTTTCAACGAACCAATCACCTTCTTCAGATACTTACCATGAGGTTTCTTGAGTTCCATATACCTTAGAAATCGACTTGACCATTGCACATAATTGCCTGGTGTAAGCATTGGAGGACAAGTATCCGAACCAGCTTCATGAATCGATTCTTTGACTTGTAACTTGCTTCACATTTAGAGAACCAAGTTTGTTGTTGAGGGATTTGTGGAACCATTGACATTCGTTGTTGAACTTGTTGAGGAGGTTGTGGAGTATGTTGTTGATTAAATTGTTGTTGATAAATTGCTTGTTGTTGATTCCATTGTTGATGTTGTGGACTGAGTTGTTGTTGTTGTTGTTGTTGATTATAAGTGTAAGGAAAATAGTTAGAGGATCGTGGTTGAGACATAATTGTTGATTGATGTGGATCGTTAAGGATAATTAAGGTTGAGGTTGTTTAGACTTAGGTAGATTAGTAGGAGAAAGTCAAACTCGCAGAAATCCAAACTTGCTGGCAAGAAACTTCACTGAAAAGAAACTCATTTGAAAAGCGTTGGAAGAAAACTCACTGAAAGAAACTTCATGAGAAAGGAAACTTCTTGAGAAAGAAAATATCAGAAAGAAACTTCATGAGAAAGAAACTAGCAGAAAGAAACTCGCAGAATGCAAACTCGCATAAATTCAAATAGAAACTTCATGAGCGCAAACTTGAGAAATTCAAACAAACTTCATGAGTGAATCGCAAACTTCATGAAATTCAAACGAAACTTCATGAACTTCAAGGAGAAACTTCGCTTGAAACACATGAGAAACTTCGCAAGAAATTCATGGCTACTCGCCAAACTTCGGCAGAAACTCATGAGAAACTCGCAGAAACTTCATTTGAAACCTGCGTATTCATCCAAAAAGTCCATAAATTTCAATCTAAAACACGTTTTAAGTCGGTTTCTATTAAATCTAATCAATATTAACCTAAACTATCCCTTGGCTCTTGATACCACTTGTTAGGTCACCATATTATCACATCAATATGTATTTCTAGAGAGAGAAAGTTTTAGAGAGAGAAAGTGGAAGAAACTAATGAATGATTAATGAAAATGATAATTGCAATTAGAACCAACAACCTCTCCCTTCCGGGGAGGGTATTTATAGTGTTTACATAAGTAAGGAGTTTCCCTTGGTTCTAGAAGAACCTTCTATCACAGCTCATGGGCTTACTACATGAGCTGAGAAACTAATTACAAACATTTATAAACCATAATTATTAACGACCTATTACAAATGAAATGACCTACACTTGATAATAAAACATGTTCCTAACAAACATTAAAGCTATCAATCTTTTGGTTACACATAACTAGAAAAGTTAACCCAAACTCCTTTTTAATAGAATGTATAGATTACAAAAGGATTTGGATAAAATTAGTAAAAACTAAAAGATACCCACTTAAGATTACAACTAAAAAGATAATAATCACTTACAAACCACTATTTCAATGTGCGAGTGTGGTACGGTGGTGGAGGTGGTGCGGTGATGGAGGTGGTGCTATGAAGATGAAGTGGTGGTGGAGGTGGTGCGGTGATGGAGGTGATGCTATGAAGATGAAGATGAAGGAGCGGTGGAGCAGCAGCAGCTATGTGGGTTTGTTTGTTTGTTTGTTTGTTTTTATCTCATTTGTGAAAAGCAGATCTGGTTAACAATTGAGGTGATTTTTACGATCAGTTTTCGCCGGGGACATGTCCCAGGCTAAAATGCTGTTTGTCTTCTAGCAATACTTTTGCTGGGGACATGTCCCCAGGGAAAGTTATGGCGGGATAAAGTAAAAAGATGGGAGGGAAAAATAAAAAAATCGTGAAAAGTTTTCCCGGGGACATGTCCCCGGCAAAAGGGGTTTTAATCAATATACATATTAAAAAAAATCTTTATTATCATTTTCAATAACTAAATTAATAACAAATCAATTTAAATTTAACCTAAAAATTTTCTATGGTATACGTATCATGTTAAACGGCCGAGTATAGGTGCTATGGTATACGTATCATGTTAAATGACCAAGTATATGGACCAAACAAAATTAACTTTACGTATTTATGAAAAGTTGAAGACCGACACTAGTTATAATGCAAAGTTAACTAAAAAGATACTACTTACTTGAATATAGGATGTAACATATTGGATTTCACAAACACATCAAACCATGATCATAAGTGGGCGTATACATTAAGGTTTTAGAGAGAGAAAGTTTAGAGGTTTAGGGAACTTAGTGAGAGAAAGTGAAAGTATTATTATGAGCTCCCCTCTACCTTGGGAGGTAGAGGGTATTTATAGTATCATACATAAACGCCACCTACGGGCTGTGGATCAGGCATACAGTGGGTAAAGACCCGTCCTTCCTCCACGGTGTTACTAAACTAAATGCTACCTAACATTAAATAATTACGACTAAGAGCTTTCTAACGATTACATACACTTGAGGTGACCGACACTTTAATAACTGGATTTACTAAATCCTAACAATCTCCCCCTAAGGAAGGTCACCTCAAGATACATTGAATGCAAACAGATATTACATTAAGATTGTTCTTGGATTCTTGTTAAAGTTCTTTGCTCTGTAGCCCGTAGTATTTGATTCTTCATGTTTTGTATGTTTGGTTAATCTGAGTGGAGGTCTTTAACTGATCCATGTGATAATGAGTTTTGAGCCAGCTTTGAGATTATCCGCTACCATAAATCTCTGACTCTTCCTTTGTAGTGTTGACATTTTGTGATGTTGTGACTTTTTGGACCGACATGCTCACATTCTGGATCATGATTTCTTCTCATCAGAGTAGCGGAAGCTTTAGTTGAATCATGATATTTGCAGCGTAGCGAAGCATGGAGTGAAAATATCAGAGTTGTTGATGCGTTTATCATGATTTCTTTAGAGATGACTGTGTTATGTGAGCATGTGGCTATGGATTGACCTCTCAATTCTGATCAGCTGCAATCGTCGGGGTGTACCTGCATACGACAGTTAGTAATAAAGCGCACGAAAGTGTCTTTGCTCACTTTCGTTGAATTGAGGTACACGCCCACGGTTCCCGTTGATCAAGTACAAGTACTTCTGTGATCGGGTATAATTTGAAGAATCTCCTTGACAGGGTTTCGCGTAGCTGATCTAGCCATTCTCAAACCGAGCGTCTCAAAGAAGACAACATGGAGTGAGTGAACCAATGAATTTGTGATTCACTGATTGATGAAAAGAGATTTGAAAAACAATCGTGCACTGCGTAATAAAGTGTTTTTGCAATACAACGAAGGTTTTAAGGAAAATCCATTATCAATCATAAATACCTTTTATTTTGAAATATTAATACACAGTCGATGTGCTAGAGAAAAGAATTTTACGCACATCGACCGGTTTTTCAAAGATATCCGTCAATCCATAACCTGAACCAGGATTGATTCATGATTTTGAATCGCCCCATTGTTTCTGTTCAGTTGTCACATGGTTGATCTATTGGATAGATCTCACATGCCACCTACCAAGAGCTTGTTTGATGTTGGCTCTAGAAGGCTTTCCATCTTCATTGTGAATATGTTTGCATATCACTCAGATGTTCTGGGAATACCACAAGGATGATGCGTAGGACTCTTAAGATATAATCTCTCTTTCCACATTGTGTGAAACATAGAGTCTTCATTGATAGTGTCCTAATGAGATTTATTAGATGATCTCGTGGCTCTAAACTCAATAGTGCACATTTGGTTCCTATGCCGGAGACTAGGGAAATGGTCTCCTTCTTCAATATCAAAAAACTCTAAGAGAAAGTCGATAGATTATGTAGGTTCCCCGTGAGAATGAAACACGTCCTTTTAAGAGGAACTTGAGTAGCTTGGGAAGTTGTAGTGTAGTGCGTCACTGGGTCCATGCCGTCTTGTCTTCAATACCGGTATTACCTTGGTAACCACCAGTAGCATATGAATTGAACCCGATTTCTGCCCTAAGGTTGAAGTAATGAAAGGCTATTTATTTTCACCCTTTTCACATTCATTTCTTTTTCATTCTTCAACCCCTTCAGTGCTTACCGAAATTCATAACTAGAACCTTGTTGGGTTTGTTCCAGTACTAGCTCTGTCTCAGTCCGCACTCTTCCCATATTCTCATTTTTCTCCTTTTTACATCATACCTAAGGACTTCTACACTATCTAGTGGATTGTCCCTGGGTAGATCCCTCCGGCTCTGGCGGGATCGTGGGAACGAATACCTAACCTAACCATCCTTATATCACCATACATAAAGTAAATTTGGTCGGTCTTTTTGGTATTGTTCATCTGCCATTGGAACCAATTGAAAAACCATTTGAAAATCAATCCAGGTACTTGTGATATATTATCAAAGCATTTTGTACCTGAATTGTTTTTGATATTTTTAGAAAACGAGCTCCCCCTCAACATGTGCATCGAGATTTGAAAGTGTTTTGCACATATAAGAGAAAACCTGCACATTGAAACAAATCAATCACGTTTCAATCCTTTTTGGTTTGAACTAGATGCTCCCCCTCAACATGTGCATGGAAAAATTGAAATCGTTTGGCACATGTAGGGAGAAGAGCTTGTAAGTCACTATAAAACCATTTATCGAATTATCAGTTTAAATCCAATTTAAATCACAAATTCTCCCTCGATCACAATTTTCAAATCATTTGAGATTTGTGATCTCTATACATTTAAATTGTTTTTGAAAGCTTTTGAGGAGAATTGCGACTTGCTTGTGAAAACATTTAACCGATAAGGATCAAATTTGAGACTTTAAACTCCAACGATTAAACATGCTTGAATATCTTTTGAAAACATGACATAAGCCTTGGTCTGAACGAATTGTATGACAAATAACCTTTTGATTTAATTGATATCATTCTCCCCCTCAATCAATGACATAAGTTGTTGATTGAGAGTTAGATATTTTGACAAATGCAAGTCCAGATGATTTTCAAAAATTGAGTGCGAGTTATTTTTCAAAGCCATTTAGTTTTCATTAGATGAGAAATATTTTTCAAAAGAATTTATTGAAGGAAAAATATTTGTGAAGGAAACATTTGTCTTTTTGGTGACAAACATTTGATTATAGAATCAGAGCATGAGATCTGAAAAATAAGTTAAAGCATGGCTCTGTTCTTTCTTTTAAAAACGGGTTATAGACTGAAATGACTATAAGCCTTTTACTTTATCTCAAATTTTTTTTATGTACATTCGAACTTCATCTAAAGACCCGTGTCATTCTTTGAATAACAAATCAAAATCCGTAGATGTTATCGAAACAAAGAAAAACATGACAAAAATATTTTTGGAAATTTTCAAGATTTTCTAATTTTTATGGATTTTAGAAATTTTATATTTTTCTATTTTCCTTTTTGTGGGTTTTAAAATTTTGTATTTTGCTTTTTGAAAAAAATATGTACAGGAGATAGATAGAGACAAACTCAGTTACTCCTCATCTTCCTCCTGAAGACGTTTGAGTGTTTCGGGCTGCAGACTTTTTAGACCAAGTCGTGGAAGATTAAACTCAAAACATTCTCTAGGAAGAGCTTTGGTGAAGATGTCTGCTAGCTGATATTCAGTTCTCACGAAGTATAGCTCAACCACACCATTTTCAACTTGTTCCCGTATGAAGTGATGTCAAATGTCGATATGCTTCGCTCTTGAGTGTTGAACGTTGTTGCATGATAGAGCAATGGCACTTTTGTTATCACAATACAGAGGGATTTTGTTGAATTCAAAGCCATAGTCAGATAATTGGGATCTCATCCATAGGATTTGAGCACAACAAGATGACATGGCTATGTATTCAGCCTCTGTAGAGGATATAGAAGTACTCATTTGTTTCTTTGAAGACCTGCTCACAAGCTTATCACCCAAAAACTGAGCACCTCGGACGTGCTTCGGCGTGTATCTTTACATCTGCATGGTCAGCATCTACATAGGCTGTTAGTGACATACCGATGTCCTTCAGGTACCAAAGTCCCATATTGATGGTTCCTTGAAGATACCGAAAGACCCGTTTAACCGCTTCAAGGTGCTTTTTGGTATGCTTAGCTTGATATCTAGCACACATGCATACGAACA
Organism: Chrysanthemum makinoi; assembly: GCA_910596185.1. Taxonomy (NCBI): domain Eukaryota; kingdom Viridiplantae; phylum Streptophyta; class Magnoliopsida; order Asterales; family Asteraceae; genus Chrysanthemum; species Chrysanthemum makinoi. Next base: position 234,484,988 of record OU343224.1, on the reverse strand, counting down.
TAATGTCCAGGTCTCATCGCAGTAAGGTACATCAGGGACCCAATCATACTACGATATTTAGTTTGGTCAACCATGATCCCTGAGTGGTCCTCATCCAGTTTAGTACACTCCACCATGGGAGTGTCAACAGGGTCACAAGAATCAAATCCAAATTTCTTTAAAATTTCATTAGCATATTTAGATTGATTGATTAAAATGCCTTCGAGACTTTGTAAAATTTGTAATCCCAAGAAAAATGACATTTGTCCCATCATTGACATTTGAAATTTGGAGCCCATCTCCTTAGAAAAACGGTCACATTCATTGGGGTCAGTCGAGGCAAAAATAATATCATCAACATAGATCTGAACGTGAATTAAGTTTTCCGACTTTTCGGCGAACAATGTCGGATCAACTGCTCCATTCTGAATCCAGTAGATAGAAGAAACTTTGATAGCGTATCGTACCATGCCCTTGGAGCTTGCTTCAAACCGTAAAGAGCCTTCTTCAAACGATAGACATGAGTAGGATGCTCTGGATTTACAAAACCTTCGGTTGGCTGACGTATCGACTTCTTTAAGATCTCCATTAAGAAACGCCGTCTTTACATCCATCCGATAGACTACCATGTTCTTACTTGCAGCGTTAGCCAGGAAGATTCTGATTACCTCGATACGTGCAACTGGAGCAAATGATTCTTCAAAGTCAATACCCTCCTCTTGACGGTATCCTTTTGCAACTAATCGAGCGTTGTTCTTTAACACATCACCATGCTCATCAAGTTTTACTTTGAAGATCCACTTTAGATCAATGATCATAGCACGTCGAGGCCGTACTAATTCCTATACATCTAGTCGATCGAACTCATGAATTTCTTCTTGCATGGCATTGAACCAGCTGTCTTCATTCATGGCAGTTTTAACGTCTTTTGGTTCGATCTTAGATAGTACGGAGTTGAAAAAGCACCATAAGGCATCAGTTGCAAGTTGTTTACGAGTGGATACTGGACGAGAAGGATTTCCAATGATGTTGTCTAATGGATGATCATGTGTCCATTTTCTAAGGTGATCATGTGGTTGTTGTTGAGGAACCGAAGTAGCCAAGTCATTTTCCCCTGATGAAGATGGTTCTGATGATGGTTCAAGAGCAAATATGTTCTCAAAGGGAGCATCTTCGGGAGTAGCAAAGGGGTTGTCTCCATCATAGGTGCAAGAAATATTTCCATGATGTACATTCGATGATTGAGGATCTGATGATGAGAATGAGTGATCTGCAGTAGGAGCATCTTGACTCAGTGACATAGATACTGAGGGATTTTCCACGTTGACTTGGTTAGAGACAACCTCTGTTGATGGATTAGACAGATCATTAGCAATAGGTTCATCACATTCATCCAACATTGAATCAAACAATTTCTTCAAATCTTCTTCAGAAGGAGGTACATATGGAATTGTTGGTGAGGGGTTTAGTACAAGGGAAGAACTAATGGGACTACTAAGTGAAGGTTGAGGTGCGGGTCCAGAACTTGATTGTCCTGGAGCCATTTGCCCAGACAGCTCATCGAACGTGACGTGAATAGTTTCCATGATATCCCGGGTTCTTTTGTTGTAGATTCGGTAACCTTTCTTGTTTGGTGCATAACCCACAAAAACTCCTATGTCTGCCTTAGCTCTTAATTTACCTAAATCTTGGCCATCATTTGTTGGATAGCATAACGCACCGAACACACGAAGGAAAGAGAGATAAGGTTTTCTGTTGTGGACGAGTTCATATGGAGTTTTACCATGAGTGGTGTGGATGAGAGAACGATTTTGGGTGTAGCAAGCAGTGGCAATAGCTTCAGCCCAGAGAAACATTGGAACCTTTGAATAAATTAACATTGTTCTTGCAGCTTCTACAAGAGTCCGATTTCGTCTTTCAACTACACCGTTCTGTTGAGGAGTATGTGGAACACTTCTTTGATGACTTATTCCAATGCTTTCATAAAACTGACTTAGTTCTTTGTTAACAAACTCAGTTCCATTGTCTGTTCGGATGATTCTAATAGTCTTGTTAAGTCGAACCTGCAACTGTTTGATAAGTTTGATAATGACGTCTGGAGTTTCATCCTTTGTCCTCAGAAACTTAGCCCAAGTAAATCGAGAGTAGTCATCAACAACAACAAGCACATATTTCTTTCCATTAATTGTTTGTACTCTCATTGGTCCGCACAAATCCATATGAAGAGTATGAAGAACTTCCATAACTGAGTTTGTAGGTTTGGGTTTATGGGCATATTTCTTGCTTTTTCCTAGTTGGCATGCAGAACAAAGGTGATCCTTTTCATATTTTAGTCTAGTCAAGCCTCTCACGAGGTCCTTTCTTGACAGATCATTTATGGTGCCAAAATTCAAATGATTGAGACGACGGTGCCATAACCAAGACTTTGTTTTAGAGGCCTTTGATAAAAAGCAAATTGGAGAAGATCTCATCATGTCTTCGATGGAGATGGTGTACAAATTGGTTCCACGTGTTCCTTTCAAAAGTTCAACACCATTTAAATCTCTAACGAAGCATGTATGTTTTTTGAAGGCAACCTCCATCAGAATTACAGAATTGACCGACAGAGAATAGATTATGACCAAGACCTTCCACATAATATACCCTAGAGATTACACTGTCACAAACAACATAATCTCCATAACCCATAATTGCTCCAAAATGGTCATTTCCGAATCTAACAGTCCCAATAAATTTACTCACGAAGTTCATGAGCGCATGAGCAATCTCCAAATCATATGCTTGGAATGTAGCCTGAGTCCAAGTACCACGTAACGATTTGAGCGATCAGTAGTTGAACACAGAACAAGAATGGATAAGCGGACAATTGGGATCCCCATGCAAGAATAGGTTCCACTTCGTTAGTAACAGTGATTGGAACACCCACATCAGAAGCAGAAACAATGAATTCATTAGGGATAGATGCTGTGATAGTGTGTGCATTAGACCTATTCAAAGTATGTTCACTTCTTAAAGGAATAGTTCTACCAGTAGGCATCCATTTCCTAATGGGCATTGGTCTAGATAATATAGGGCACAACTCATTAAGATTAAATTTGCGTCCAGTTGGTATCGACTGATAACCTACATTACTGAGTCTTCTTCCTGTGGGTTTCCATTATTTTCTAACCTTCTTCCACCATTGCTTTTTAGCCCTCTTAACATGTTTGATGGCATTCACAATTTTAACTGGGTTTTTAGCAGCATTAATCACATCATTCATACCACATACATGATTAGTAACAGAAACCGAGTAATCATCATTACATGTTTTGCCAAAAGTAGCAGAATTTATATTAATTACAGCACGCTTAGAGCTAACACTAGAATTAACACAATTTGTTTTATTCAAATTCTTCCTAAGGTGATCTTCTACTCTCTTCCACTGAACATTCCTAGCTTGCAAGGTCCTATCATTCTTTGTGTTATCTTGAGGCTTTGACCTGCTCGCTTTGGTGTTACTTTTTACTCTTGTAGAGGGAATGGGAACATTACTTGGTTTTGCTACCTTTTGCATTACAGGTTTAGAAGTGCTGGGGTCTGAGCTACTTGAAGGCACATTAAAATTCACTTTCTTAATACTAGGCATAGAACAAGGCATAACATATTTATCTCTTTCACAAAAGGATTTAGGACATGTTGCTCTTAAACATTCTAACAGCTCTTGAGATCGTTTAGCTTGAATGCAAGCAAACCAAATTTCACTATCAAGTGGCATATTTATGTAGTCCTCTTCTACAATCTCACAGAGACATTCTAGACTATCCTTAAGGTGAGAGAAATAGTTATGAAACACAAGTTCGTTGTTTCTAAGATGAGGAGGAATGTATTTAATAGTCACAGTATATTTAGAGTCTGAAGATGACTTTGATGCAACATTCTCATTAAAAACAAGTGACATTTTCCCTTTTACCTGACTCTTCAGATTCTCAATTTCCTTTTGTAAAGACGTTATTTTTTCGTTGTTCTTGTCACGAGTGACTTTCATTGAATCATATAACTCTTTAAAGTGTCATTTAACTTTTTCATTTTCTTCTAGAAAACTCTCATTTTCCTTTTGTAAAACATTTACCAAGTTTTGAAGATGAAAAGTTTGAGAACACTGAGAATCTAAAAGAGGGGGCATTTGGGAGCCAGTCACATTGTTCTTTTCACCCTTTAATTGTGAAATTTAGGCTTTCAACTTTCTGATCGTGTTACAGTGAGCTTGAATATGTTCGTCACGTTTGTTTATCTCAAAAACTGCATCAAACTCTGGAACATTTGAGGATGTCTTGATGTTTGAGGTTTTGGCATTTTCTTTAAGATGTTGATATTTTAGTTCCAAATCAAAATGTTCAAATTCTAGCTTAGAAAGATGTTTTACCAAATTATCGTGATCATCCTGGTCAATTTTCTCATTTAGTTTTGAGTTTTTATTTGCAAGCTCAATCACACGATCATGGGAAACTTTCAAAGCAACGGATAATTCATGAAATTGAGAAGCAGTAATAGAATGCTTAGTAACAGTATAAAACACATCTTGAGCCACACAACTTAATACTAAGTTCTCATTTAGGATATGCAAATTCTTCCTTTCAATTTCATTATATTTGAGTTCCCGTTCATAATCATTGACTTCAACAATCATTGCATCAAATTCCTTTTCCATTTCTTTAATATATGAGTCTATCCCTTTTTGAAGACTATCAAATTGACCTTTTAATTGTTTAAAGAAAGGCATGACCTCAGTTAAATAACATTCTTTAGTTTGCTCAAAACCCCTTTCCCCTTTAGTTATCCCTGTAGGTGTGATTCTCTTCTTACACGTCTTCTCAAAATCAACGAATAATTGATAGACAACATACAGGCTGATTAAGGTCTTGCTATTAGTGGAAATAGTTCTAGGAACTAAATGCATTGGCGTATTCGAAGGATACACATGTAGTGGTGCACTTTCCTAAGGGGAGGGTTTGTTTCAACAAGTACATTTGCTTTTTGCTTATCCATATCTTTCTTCCAAAAAATTTGTTATGGGGTTAATTGAGTTTGAGGCTTAAACATGTTCAGGGAGATCCAATTTTCTTTTGTGTAATCATGGGATTTGAACGTTATGTTTTGCTTTTTACACTCAGGATCTTTTAGCTTAATATCCATTTTCTCCCTATTGACTTCTTCTAATTGCATATCTTCCTAAGTACACTTAGCGCAACTAGGTTTCTGCCTAGGCTTAAGGATTTCATTACCATCATATATTACCTTCTGAGCTTCTCAAGCTACTTTACCATATTCAGGATTGGGTTCCTTTACTAAGGGAATGATGTGCTTATCGCTGCGAACTCTATGCTTAGTGATCATGTGAGCAGTCTGAATGGTATTTCCTTGTACGTACAACTTATTTTCAAGCTTGTTTTTCAAAATTTTTAGATTGGAAAAGTCATTCAAAAGTTTTGATTCCTTAGCATTAAATTCTTGTTTAAGTACTTTAACATTATCTTGGAGTTCTTGCTTTTGCTTAACAGTTTTTGAAAGCTTGTCTTTCAAGGAATCTAGCTCTTGCTTTAATATTTCTTCCCTAAAATTACATTTTCTAATAATTTTACGCATTTGGTCATCCATTTCCTGCTCACGGGTAGTTAACTCAAACTTAGCACGTTGTTCATAAATGGCAACTTGTTCTTTATAGGCATTAAGTTCAGAGATAACAGAATCATCAGGGGGACATGCAGTGTATTCATCAAAAGCATATTCATCATTGACTGCAGAAGATACATTACTTGGTACAGTTTCACGTTCATCTTGCTTCACATATTGGTCATATGGGACAACATTGCTATTGCCCATATTTTCAATATTTGATTCAAAGATTTCAGTTGGTTGTACTTTGTATTGTATCTTTTGCGCATCAATCTCATCGTATAATTTTAGTACCTCAGAGATGATTGATGCCTTGTAGGACTGGCTTGTTGTGGTGAAGTAGCCTTTGGAGAGACCATTGGTGAAATGCTAGCCATGAAGATGGTTTGGGCAGTTGGTTCATCATCAACATCTGAATCATATGCATCACAATCAGCTACCGAAGGCATTTGGATGATTATGACCGATGCCCCTGACCGGTTGTTCATCCACATCACATCATAAGTCTTGGCATTTCCTCGAAGAAGAAACAACAATTCCTCTTCATCCAAAACACTCCATTATCCCGAGCTTGTACCGGCAGCATCTTCTCCCCTAAAATACCTCTGCATTTTGTTGGCGTTTGGAGACGTCACAGTTCCTTACAATATGTCCTTCACCCCACGCTTGTAGCAGCACTTGATTGGCTTTACTTGATTTTTACATTCCTTCCACGGTTCTGATTAGCCACATACCCTCCACCTACTCCACCCTTTCCTTGTTCATATTGTCTTCCTTGCACTGGTTGCACCATGATCTTACCATCTCTGACAATAGCATGATTGTGTAGATTGGATGCAGTTCTGATATCATTGTTACTGTGTGGAGTGAGGTTCAGATTTTCCTTAACCATAAGAGCCAATTGATTGATGAAATATTCCATGGTTGCTTCAAAGATCAGGTTGCTTAAACATTGGGTTAGGAATGAGTTTGTAATTACCATTACCCGTGGGTATGATTTGAGAAGCTTTGGTGGTAATTCCTACATTGGTGTAAAAGGCTGTTGAATCATTTGACGAACTTGCTTCTCCCTGTTTAGATTTGAACTGTTCAAGAATCATTCGTTCAAACATAGCAGGAATGCATACAATTGCTCCTAGTTAGTGTTCCTCAAACCTTTAGTTAACTTGACTGAAGTGACAAATTTGTGCCATTCGGGATTCATGTTGTTCACAAACTTTGAATTTAGCTGAATATTTGGCATAGTCATTTTGATATTCCTCATGTCATTCACAAGCTTGTGGAATCTCACGTAATATTCTGTAACACTTTCCCCTGGTTTCATCCTAAAATGCTCAAAGTCATCATACAATTGAGATTCCCTGTCTTCTTTGGTCAATTCGGAACCAGAGAGAAGCATTTTAACATTGTCTCAAACTGCTTTGGCTTCAGTGTTGTGATTGATTAACTTGTAGATGTCCTTTGGAAGACCTTGAAGTATAATGTTTGAAGCCCTGATATCAGCATCGTATCTCTTTTTCTCCTTATCACTGAGCTCATCATACGTCTTTGGTCTGTCCAAACCTAAGATCACATACCATCCTGGCAGTGATTTAAAGTGTGTGTCTCTTGTAGTCTCAATCTGATAAGGTCCTTCATCAATTGATTTGAGGATGTTAACCCCATTATCCTTTCCCAAATAGTACAACCTAATTCGTTGAGCCCATGAGTCATAGTCAGTTCTGTCAAGTATAGGTGGGCGAGTATCGATCCAGTTGCTTGAACGTCCTCACAACAATGAAGAGATGATTGTAGGCATGTTGGTAGACATGATGACAGATTTCACGAGATTTTAAAACTCTTGGATTAAACCGAGAAATAGATTCTTTCACGGGATTTTACTAAATCAAGAGAAAACCATAGAATGTAATCAAGAAGAAAAGCACTAAGTCACAAGAGACAAATCGCTCAACAAGACAAATCGCACATACCACAAATCGCTCAAAAGTGACAAGTCGCATCAACTAACAAATCGCTTAAGCATCAACTCGCTTCAATAAGCAAGTCTCTTAACCATACAAGTCGCTTAAACCAAGACAAGTCGCTTAACCAAGACAAATCGCTTAACCAAGACAAGTCGCTTAAACTTACAACTCGCTTCAATAAGCAAGTCGCTGAAAACAATGACAAATCGCTTAAACAACACAAGTCGCTTAAAGTCACAACTCGCTTAAATAAGCAAATCGCAATAAAAATGACAAATCGCTCACCCGAACAAATCGCACAAGTACATCCACTACCCGGACAAATCGCTTAAATAAGAGATTTGTAGACTACACAAATTGCATCCAAACAAGGACAAATCGCTCGTTTGAGTACTTTAACGAGACACAAACCGCTAGCTTTAAACAACCCAAAACGCCTCTTTAAAATCCAAAAACGATCCAACCACAATGATTCAAGCCTTCCAAATCAAAACCTAAGCACTTATGATGATTCTAAACACAAAAGTACAATCAAAATCCAAACTTTAACACAAGACATGGTCCAAATGATGCAAATACCACTAAACTTTTTCAAACCTAAAAACCATATAAAACCACTAGAAATCCAAGAACATGTAAGAGAGATGATCAAACCATGGCTCTTGATGCCATTTGTAACATATTGGATTTCACAAACACATCAAACCATGATCATAAGTGGGCGTATACAGTAAGGTTTTAGAGAGAGAAAGTTTAGAGGTTTAGGGAACTTAGTGAGAGAAAGTGAAAGCATTATTATGAGCTCCAACCCTCTACCTTGGGAGGTAGAGGGTATTTATAGTATCATACACAAGACGCCACCTACGGGCTGCCATTGGATCAAAGCATACGATGGGTAAAGACCCGTCCGTCCTCCACGGTGTTACTAAACTAAATGGTACCTAACATTAAATAACTACGACTACGAGCTTTCTAACGATTACATACACTTGAGGTGACCGACACTTTAATAACTGGATTTACTAAATCCTAACATAGGAGCAATCAAATATCTTATGAGCATCTTTATATCGAAGTACATCATTGTACAATCCATGCAGAAGCTATTTTCTTCATTCTTTTTAGCTTCTTGGTGAACTAAGCATGAACTAAAAAACCTTTCCTCAAGAAGGGTTCTTAGCTGAAATTAAAGAAATGTTTATTGTGAAAAAAGTAATCTAACAAAAGCTGACATTTGTTAGTAAAAAAGATGTATCAAAAAGGAAAGAATTACTACCATTGTTGTTACCTTGGGCGCATGAATGCCCTCGTTATACGATCAAATGTTGTACTCGAGAAACCACAAAACTTTTGGTACAACGTAACTTTTAACCATTTTTTTTTTGTTTAACTATCTTTTATTAATCGGGACATGAAGCTAGTCTGTTGATCAAAGTAGTAGTTGTTCTTGTAGTTGTTGTTGATGTTGTTGTTGTTCTTGTAGTATGTATCTGTCAAGTATTTTAATAAATCAAAGCACATCTTTGGATTTGTAAAAGTGACCATGTTCTTAGTTAACAAGATTATGGTTTCCAAACACCCCTTTTCAATACTAAATACACATGAATAAAGACAACTTGACAACAAAACGAAACAGATCAAACTAAACAACTCGGCAAACAACGAAACAACTCAAACGATACGATACACACGACATAGACCATAACAAACATCGCCCATTCAATTTTGTTTCCTGCTACTTCATTTCACGCTAGAACACACCATCTTTTCCCTTCTTTTGCTTGACCCTTTGTTCAAACAATGCTTCAAAATTTGTTACCCTATTTCCCGCATCATCAAATGTGTAATCGAACGGGCTTTTTCAGCTTCATCTTTTTCCTTCCTTTGCTTGACGAACTGCTCAAACATTGCTTGGCTTCAGCGTGTTTCTTCTCCAACACCATTAGCTTCCACAGTCCAAATACATCCGTAGAATGGCTCTTTCCTTAACCATTCCAGAATGCGGTCTCTCATTAACGGGTCTTTGTTGTTATAAGAACCATATTCATCGTAAATTTCTGACCCATACGTATCAAGAACTCGAGTAAAGAGATATATAGACGATAAAACCAGTGACAACTCTTTTTTCGGCGTGTAATCAGCCATTATATTGTTACGTGTGTTTTGTGAGAATTGACGATTGGGTTATTTATGTTTTTCCAAGCATCGGGGTTTTAGTTATGTATTAATAGTTGCAATAAAGTGTATTTTTGTAAGTATTACTTTTGCCGGGGACATGTCTTCGGGGAAAGGTCTGGCGGGAATTTTCCCACGAACAATTATCATGCTTTTGGCTTTGGTCAAATTTTGGTAAACGTGAAATACTCTTTCGGCGGGGACAAGTCCCCGGAAAAAGGTTGCGTAGAATTTTGACTAGCCGGTCAAAACTCGATAAAAATCAAAAGCACTTTCGCCGGGGACATGTCCTCGCTGAAAGTGTTCGTTGAATTTTCCATAACAGGTCAGCGTATTCATGTGCCACGTCAGATTTCATTTTGTCGTTTAGTGACTTTTGCCGGCGACATTTTGTCCCCGGCGAAAGTCTCCTCGCCCGTCCATCTGATTGTTGTAGTGTAGGATAAAACTTTCTTTGATCATTATGCAAGTTTTAGTGATTTATATACATACCTTAAGTGATTATTGACAAAAGATAACTCAAGTTAGAACTTGTTTACTTGAACTTTTAGTTAATGCGTTTTTATATTTTTCCTTAACAAAATGTAGCGAAATTGTTCAACAGAAATAATGTTTTATACGATTATTTGTATTAACAAGCTCAACATTACAATTTTTTGATACTATTATGATTTTATAAAACGCATAATAGGATATAAAAATATAATGCGTGGGTACTTTGTAAGATATAAAAAAAGAACAATGTATACCATTAAATATTCGCTAGTACCAAAGAAAGTTATAAATAACACAAAATTATGAAAGTATGTAGCAATGCACTATATCTGACCTAGTTTTATACACTCAAGGTCTCAATTGATCAACTATGTATGAAGGTCATTGCTTTTTCTTATCAGTCTCGTGGTAAAAGGTTTGGGAGTTCTAATGAAAGATTTCAAGTTCAGATTTTGTTAGATGCAAAACTCCTTAAAGTTACTTGCCTAGTCATATAATTTTCAATTGTGGAATGCTAGTGACATAAAAAATCACGGAGGGTAATAGTCTATAATAATATGAGGTTTACCTACCACATCACTAAAAGTAATTCAAGTAAATAGATAAGTAAAAACTGTAGGAGATTGTGTGGTGCAAAAAGGAAAAACAAAAGTTTCGTTTTTGAGGTCGGAATGTATTAGTTACACGTCTTAATCATCAAGATTTCATTAGATAAAGGATGTGAGATGTGCATTCGGAAAGATGAAAATAAGGCAATAATAGGAAATCACGTTGACATGATGATTTTTATTTAAATTGAATCTTATCGGTTTGTTAAAGTTGTTGCTTTTATTATGAGGGAAAATCTTACCTACATTACAATGTAGGCAATTTTTTACATTTTCTTTGAAAAAAAGGTAGGGACAGGAGGAAAACATGTATCAAGGACTTATCGCAGGTAGGAATGCATTTTAAAACTTTTTTCAAAAGAAATGTAGAAAATTGCCTACGTTGTAATGTAGGTATGATTTCCCCTTTTATTATTTGCGAGCAATGCTATATTTATAAAAAGTTTACAGAATTATACCACAAAATGACTTGACATGTATAGTGGTTTAAGAGAAAATTACAAAAGTAGTACAAAATTTTGCATCAAGTCACTATTATAGTTATTTTTCAACCTAGTTCCAAATGAGTGCGTAATGCAATGGCGCATCTTGCTTAACTCCACTAAAATTTGCCACCATACTATTACAAAGGCCATATTAACTTCCATAATTGCGCGGCAGCGGCTACTCCTTAGGCGGTGATTTGGTGATCTTTATTGGAAAGGTAACAAAAATCAAAGAATATCTAAAAAGTAATATTTTTTATTCTTTTTCAATAAAATATCATCAAATCGATCGAAATGTTAACGGCAGGTTGAGTATACCGGTTGCTCAATTGTGAAAGTTAATGTGGGCCTTTGTAAATGGACAAGTGGGGCAATTTTAGTGGAGTTGCGCAGATGCGTGGTTGGTCATAACCATTTAGGTAATTAGGTTGGAAAATGATCATGATGGGTACTTTATGCAAGATTTTGTACTATTTTTGTATTTTTCTCGTGGTTTAATTATTTGATGAGAGTTATTTTACATACAAAACTTTTTTCACATATTAAGTGACCCATCCTCACCTTCCATCTAAAAAGATATCAGTGGTTGAAATTTAAAGCATTTTTTTATTTCATTTATTTTTTTAATTTAAATATCTTTTAAGCTGTTAATCGTTAAGCGAAAATAATTACACGATCGTGACGAGCTTTTAATTATCTTTTTATAAACGGGCACTTTGATATACTTTCGAAAAAAAGAAAAAAAAATCGTTTTTTTTACGTTTTTTTGTTTTTTTTTTCAAATATGAGATTTGCATGAAAAAATCACATGTGATTAAACACTAATTTGAATATCACATGTGATATTTAGTGTTAAATCACATATGATATAATATCACATGCGATATTAGTGTTAAGTCATATGTGATTTAACACTAATATCACATGTGATATTCAAATATATCATATATGATTTTATAATAATATCACATGTGATATTCAAATTTATCATATGTAATTTAGCACTAATATCACATGTGATATTCAAATTAGTGTTTAATCACATGTGATTTTTTTCATGCAAATTTCAGTAACGAAAAAAAGAAAAAAAATGTAAAAAGAAAAAACATGAAAAATATGAACAAAATTTTTTTGTCGAAAGTATATCAAAATGCTAATCTATAAAAAGATAATTAAATGTTTGTCGTAATGGTATATTTTTTTTTCGCTTAACGATTAATGATTTGACAGATATTAGTATTTGGAAAAAAAAAGATGAAAATTAGTTTTTTAAATTTTTTGAATTAATCTCGTCCATTGGATCAAATATAAATGGAAAGAAGATAGATGGTGGAGATTGATCCCTTAGTATATAAAAGATCTTTTGTCCTCAAATAATCTTAAATATGATTATTTTGTATCATAATCTCCTTCTCTTCTTTCTTACTCTCCACAATTAGTTGTCAAATCATTATGTGAATATAACGAGTATGGCGGCCCGCGCGTTGTGGCGGTGTTTTTGGCTCTGTTTTTTTTCAATCCAGTTATAGCAGCATTGATTTTTGTAGGTTAAAGACGTATAGGTTAATGTTGCATAAAAGAATATCATAACTCGCATTTTTGAGGTTGGTTACATGATTTAAAATTACGTACATTTTTAATAGGTCTAAGGAATTTGATTACGGGTCTATCGCTGAAATAGTTTGCGAAACTGGCTAATCACCACACAATATCAAAAAGTATATGGAATCACACATCATTTATATGGTACAACAATTTGGTTTCATTCCTGTAATGAGCAAGTATTGAAACAACTACAAATGATACACTTGACTACTTGTTAGACAACGAGTTTTTCAGACTCGTGCTTCGCTGCGGGGTGTTTAAAAACAAAATTGTTGGTTTCCATGTTTTTTAGAACAATTGTGTTCTTTGGACCTGCTTTGAGTTTAATGATATCATTATTAAGTTATCATAATTACAAAACAGGAGTAAAAAGCAAGAAATATACAAAAATTATTTGCAGGATTTATATTTATGATAAGATCAATTACACAGTTAATATAGGTTCTATGAATCGTCACATGCTAGCAGAACACGTAAAATGTCTAACCTTATAACCACTTAGAACGAAAACAAAAAACTAGCCTGAAAGACTCTGCATTTATTATTTTTCAAAAGTTGTATCTGATGCTTCTTGTTTTTCCTTCATTGTGCCTACCTCTCTCTCCAAAAGTTTACAGAAAAAGGTTAAATGTTTCAAAGATGAGAAAACATGAAACTCTTGACCACCTAATGGCATTCCAACATCCATGTATAAATTAACATATTTGCACAAAAGCAATGAATTTTGCTATTGAAAACCAAATTCACAAAACAAGTACCTGATAATAGTATTTAACCCATAAAACTGTGTCACGGCACAATCCAGAGGTGCAATTACACCATGGTTACTTGTGACCACATCGCCAAACCCTTTAGGCATTTTAACAACCTTATCACCGCAACTCATTCAAAAAACTTGGAAAATCTTAGTATAACAATTACCACAACCAATTTTAACAAATGTAAAAAAATGACACCTCTTTCTGATTTTTTTTGTTTAGTGATTTGCTTATACAAATATAAAAAAAAAATGCAAGCGATGCAAGCGCTGTTTCCTAGGCCGCTTAAAATGGCTTATTTATAAGCTTAATCAAGAAAAAAAAAAGCAATCCAAAATATTCTTTAAATTAAATTCAAATGAACTATAAAAGAAAGGGGGAAAACATTATACTGACCTTACTATTTAGAACTTAACTGTTATCAGGATCATCTTCACCGAACCACTTCCCCAATAATCAGCTGTAAAGATAACAAAAACCTGTGTAAAACGGTGTAGCTAAATCGATCTGAAATTGTTTATTAAAAAAAAGAAAAATATTCTAAACAAAAATTGAACACTAAACTTACGTGCCCTCCGAGAGACCCATTAAGACCAAAGATCTAGAACCATTCGGCGTTCCTCCAAACCCCCTAATTTGACAAAGAACTCTAAATCAAAAGTAAAGTCTATATTCAAATCAAAACACCTAAAACTATAATAAAAAAAATCATGTAATCAACCTCAAATATGCGATTTATGATATTATTCTTAGCAATTCTTTGCAATATTAATTTCTTTCATCAATGTTGGGAATTAAACAATGGCAGTATTAACTGTGCTTGATACTGCCAAGCATACAAACTGAACTAGTGAAGAATACACTAGTAGTACTAACTGACTTAGTACTGCTAGTTCATATGGTTTGTACTGCTAATAGGATATGCACACGTTTTATATTTTAAGAATAGATATTGTATCTCGTATACGATTTTATAGTGATAGTTTTCTTGTAAATGACTCCTTGTCCTATAAAAGGAGACCCTATGTTATATTGTTAGATACACCAATACACAATCAATTAGAACAGTCGTATTAAGAACTTCAAGATTGTATACCCCGATACTAGCCAAAGTATCCGTATTATTGTTTAATAATATTGAAGTGTTTTGATCATTACTTTGTCCATTGCATATTCACTGTTCTATTGATTATTCTTCTAAGTGTTATCAAGTAGATTCCGCATACTTGATTAACATCAAGCTCTGCTTCATTCACATTTGTTTTGGAATCATCCAAGGCAATATGCTTATACAAGCTAAGTAGATCCAAGGTTTGGGACTCACAAGTGGTATCAGAGCTTGTGTATCTAAAACTCTGAATTAGAAGAAGTTCCTTCCAAACAAGAAGCAATGGAATCTGAAAACAGTCAAACACATGTTGCTGCAAAGATCCCCAAGGTGAAGCAGGGAGAATATGATGTGTGGAGGATAAAGATTGAGCAGTATTTTCTAATGTTAGACTACAATCTCTGGGAGATCATTGAGAATGGAAACTCGTTTGTTGCAGTGCCAATTCGGAAAAAAGGAGAACCTCAACCATTACATTAATACAAATAAACCGTAAAAGCGTTTATTAATATTTTGCGATCTTTTGTGTTTGTTGATAACAAATGTAATGTTATCTTAAGTATAATTATAAGGATACATGTTATTTTGTAAAGCATTTACATATAGCCATTTAAATACAAAAATGTAATAATTAAGCATTTGTTGTAATAGTTTATTAGGATGGGTAAAAACCATAACCCATGGACCATAACCCATGGATCTTAAACCCATACCAAAGAAGACTTGATACAATGTATACTTAGATACATTGAATCTAAAGAAAACCCATGGACCAACCCATAACCCATGACCCATAACCAAAAAACCCATGGGCAAAGAGAAGCGGACCACGGATCCCTAGGATTACACTAGCCGGATCCCAAATGGGAGGGATCCGTGGAGCAGAGAAGAAGAAATTTTTCCTATAAATGAGAGCCATTTCTTCATTCTAACTCACCCTCTTCTTACTAAATCTCTCATACACTCTCATTCTCTTCTAACATATAGATCACTTGATCTAGAAAGTTGTTCTTCTTTCTTTCTATTTGTGATCCTCATATAGGTCCTTCTCAAAGGCGAGATCACAAGCATTCTACAAGTTATCCAAGCAAGGGGTCCTTGATTGATTTGTCACTCCGCAAGATTTCTGTAGCGAAGATCTTGTACTTGATATTTGTAACACCCCAACCCGACAAGGGTAGAAGTGTCACATTCTGGTGTCATATCAGAACATACAAATAAAATTCTTCAAGTGGAAGTCTTAAAGAATAACGTACCAAGTCATTTAAACAAAAGATTTACAAGGAAAATTACAAAATCCAATGTCTAAAATAAACCAAATTTTCAAAAACAATAGCCCGCCAAAATAAGTCCAACTAGAAAGGTGACTAGGGTTGGTCCACTCAGATAATCCAACTCTCAGCCCATCAAAGCTCATCTTCAAACCTAAAACACGCAGAGGAAAATGCGGTGAGCTTACAAAGCCCAGTGAGCAGGATATATGAAACAAAAGCTTTGAACAAAACAAAGATACGAATAACGAAATCACAGCGGAATCGAATCTTGAATCATTGTGGATTCTGCAGAAGCATAATTATCACAATCGAGAAGAACACATAACAGTTAAAAACACCTCATAGCACATTAATGACACAACGTAAACACATCAGAATAACCAAACACTTAACATATCAAGAATAATAGATTACATAATAACCAACGAAGAGTCTAAAGGCTAACTGAAGCGCAGTTCTGGAAAGTAACATGGCATTCATACTAGTCAATGAATGTACATTTAACACACTTAAACAGTAGAGTAGCAGCGGAACAATAGCGAGTCAAATCATGGCGGTCACACACATACAAATAGAAAACACAGTAGGCAAACTATAACTAAATAGACCAAACAAAACATAGCATAGCCATTAGCATTTATCGCAGATATCACCGCAGCTAAACCATTCCCCATATCAAATCTTAACATAAACAAAGTCTAAACATATGAGATCAATCATAAGCAAACAGGATAACTAACGAATAGGCAAAGTTTACAAAATTAAGGCGAACAATCATACATACTAAACTTTCAGGATACTCAATTTCACACTAGCACATTCATCTCACAGATCAACAAATTCACATAACGATAAACTAACATAACATCAGATGACAACATACGAATCATATTTAAACATATTAATCATATCCTAGCATGGCATACGGTAGTTACATAATCATATAAGAGCATAAACACATACAATAACATATAATAAACCTAATACATAACTATAAACACTTGAAAATACGAATCATAAAAGAATACTTAACATAGAAATAACAGATAAGGGTTTAGTTAAACTACCACGAGCCAAGAACATATCATATCAGAAATATCTTTCTTATTCAGAAGGTAACCTCATAAACTAATTGGAGTAGCTAGCTCCGAATTTTGTGAAGAGCGTATTGCACACGACATCATTCACGAAACATATCGGATACGGTCGAGATCTAGGATGCATCCATATCGCCCCAACAGGGCGGATAGTGGCCATACTATCAATAAGCAGATAGCGGAAAGGGGCGTGGCAGAACATCACTCTACTGCCCTAGAGTCATGTCGAGGTGCATCACGACACGGACATGGAACCCCAATGACTAGTGAAATATTGGCTCGGGTGTCAAACTAACTTAGGTCAAAGCAGTTGTCATAATTGACACAGATCATAATCAAACACAAAATTCAACAGATAACATATCAGATAATTCATATCATAAGGTTCCGTTCAAAGGTTCAATAGTCGAAGTTTACGCATCGTAGTCACATATCATACTTTCATAACCAGAATTTCATAACCAAATGCTCACAATTCAGAAGTTCATAATCAAATATAGCAAGGTTCAACAATGTACATATCAAAGTCTTTCTAACATAATGTTCAAATCAGATATTGCATGATTCAATAAAACATGTGTTTCAAACAAGCAACAGATCAAACAATCAGAAAGGGTTCATAGCAATGGCATAGGAAACCCTAATAAATGAAATAGAAAAGAAAACGTCATAAGGAACCTTTACTGAAAAGGTCAGAATATCTGTACCTTAACCCGCAAATGAAACCGTATCAAAAACACAAGGACCGGACGACGGAATCTACTCCTTCTTCAACGAATCTATACGAATTAGTAAACTAATAATTATTAACAGCCTAATTATATAACGGCTTATTCGTGGTACACCTGACATACTTGACTAATTATTTATATCCATTAGGCAATTCCATTTGATACTTAACTTCTTTGGTATATTTAATATTTCGAGCCATTAGTCTTACGTAAATTAAATCACATTCACTTTCATATATGTTAACCTTTTAGTGTGCTAACCACTTTTGAAAATATATATAGAGACTGTCACAATGTATGGTGTAAAAGAGATTATGAATAGATGAATTATCTAAATAGTTTTATAAACACATTTCTTCTACACTTAACTTGATCACTTATTTTAAAATATCTAAAATTCCATTTTCGTATCACTTACAATGCAACTTAGTCAGATGTACGCATGATATACATTCTCACACATTCAAATTATACAATTTCATGCATATGTTCACGTGAACGAAACACCACACAAGACCCATGCATGCAAATTCATTTTTTTGTATGACCTTATTACAGAAACATGGCCGAAATCGACTCGCATTCTTGATTAATTGTTCCCAGATTCTTGTTAATTTTGATCATCTAAGTTATGTGTTACGCACCCTTGAGAGATCGACACCAAACTAAACCCAACGCCCCCTTCGTTTTAACCACTCTTTTATTCAAGTTTTACATGTTTCGAATAGAAGATTTAAAGGCTCGTTTTAGAGGTTCAAATGGTCGACAAAAGGGACCGGTAACGTGACATCCACAACAGCCCGTAGAACCGACACAAAAACAATAACATATATAGGCGTATTCATGTATGATTTCAGGTGACACATATTCCATTTGTATACTTATAATAACGAGCACATAACAGCATGTTTACTTTTATGATTTTGTCGTGAGTATATAACGGAATAACCTCATGCATACTAAGGTGATTTTTATGGTTCCATAGCATATTACAGTCTCGTTAATTTCCTGAATGTATGTCGAATTGAAAGGAAAAGAAGGGAGACCAATAACCTTATAATTAGTCGTCTTGTAAGGGGGGAAAACCGAATGGAAAATACTAGGGCTCGGATTTTACAGACCACGATCTGTACTTATTCTTGACACCAACGAGTTTCTTCACCTTCTTTTCTTGGCTGCAACAATGGAGGTATGTGTGTGTGTTTAGTTTCTGGTTTAGCATCGGTGTAAAAAGAAAAAGAAGATATAAAAGGTGATGCGTGTTGTATTTTAAAGTAATCCGTGTATTGTAAATGAGATATAAAGGCATCTAAATCTTTTATGTTTGGAAGGTGATTACTTTGTGCTTACCTATTTTATTTTATAAAAGAAAAACGTGACATCAGGGGGAGGAGGGGCCGAAATTGATGGGGAGGAAATCAAGACCCAATCCTTTCTTCAATTTAAATGTGTACGTTAAAAAAGTGAGATTAAATGAGATTAAATGGTGTGAGTGATTAGCCGAAAATATGGGAGAAAAAGGGAGGTTAAATCAGCCGAATAAGGGGGAGGAAATTAAGACTAAATCAATTTTCCATTTATACAATTGTATGGGTTTTATTTAAGTTATAAGTGTAGCTAATTTTGTGTACAAAATTTTGGTCCATGAACCTTAATAGCGTGTGATTTGTTATTAGGCATAAGGTGTAAGTCAATTTTATTCTCTTGTACCATTTGATCACTTACGAGTTAGATTATAACGTTTTTAATAAGCTGGAACGTATCTTACATACTTTACAAGAATAAATTTTGAGGGGTAAAATAGTCTTTTCACACGTTTTAGATTTTTAGGGTTTTACAATATTTCACATATTTGTTGTGTAATAGTTGTGTTGGTTTGGTCCACCGTGCTACGGACTCGGTATCTAGCTTTGTACCGGAAAAAGTGTAAGCAACGTTGTGAAGGCTTCTCCGCCAAGTGAAGGAGTTTGTTGACATAGTGCTTGAACTCTCGAGTAGGTGACTCGGGGAGTGGAGTAGGGCAAGGAAGGTGACCTTGTAGCCGAACCACTATAAATCGGTTGTGTCTTTTCTATCCCTTAACTTTATTTATTTGCTTGCATTATCATTAGATCTATACGTTCTCAATATCCATACGATTTCACATAATATCGAATCTAAAGTTTTTGAAATCAACTTAAAATCGGCAAAACTATTCAACCCCCCTTCTAGTTTTCCACAATTGGCATCAAGAGCTAAGTTTATAAAAGTTTTAAAATAAAATTGTATTTTAAAACTTTTCGATCACTATGGGTTCTGAAAATTATAAGGAAGGGCAATCTATGCTACGACCACCACTACTTGAAACTAATGGTTTTATATATTGGAAAAATAGATTCAAAACATATGTGAAGTCTAAAGATATTGATCTTTGGTACATTATTGTTGAAGGTGATTTTGAGGCTACCTCAAATGATGATAAAGGAAATTTAGTTCACATACCTCATGATAAACTAAACGATGAAATGAAGAAAAAGCTTTCTAAAATAGTGAAGCAAAAATGGTTTTATATAATGCTTTACCGAAAAAGGAATTGAAAGAATTTCTATGCTTAAAACCTCTAAAGAAATTTGGAATTCTTTAGTTGTAACTCATCAAGGCAACCAACAAGTTAAAAATAATAAAATTGATTTATTTGTTCAACAATATGAACAATTTTCAATATCGGATGAGGAAACTATAGATCATTCATTTGCTAACTTTAATACTATTATTACATCTTTACAAGCACTTGATGAATCTTTTTCTAGGCGTAACCATGTTAGGAGATATCTAAGGGCACTTCCATCGAAGTGGAGATCCAAGGTGACGGCAATTGAAGAGTCAAAAGATTTGACAATCCTCACCCTCGATGAACTCATAGGCAATCTAAAAGTCTACGAGCTTTTCCTTGCTAAAGATTCGAAGCCTCAAGGTGAAAGAAATACAAATCTCTTGCCCTTAAAGTAAAAAAGGCTTCAAGCGATGAGGAGAACTCATCTTCGAGTAGTGACGACGAAGAATACGCTATGGCGGTAAGGGACTTTAAAAGTTCTTTAGAAGAAAGGGAAGATACGTCAAACAACCGTATGACGATAAGAAGGCTTCGGAAAAGCAAAAGAGGGAGAAGCCAAAGGATGATCGTACTTGCTTTAAATGTGGGGACCCAAACCACTTTATTAGTAAGTGTCCCATACGGGATGATCAAAAGCGTTAAGTGGCGGCACGTGGGGAATGAGCGGCGAAGAAGGCGAAGAAATTTGTCTCATGGCAAATGACGAGGTATGTCACGAATACTATAGTAGTTCATCACTTGATGATGACTCATTTCATAATGAATATGACAAACTATGCAATATTAGCTTAAAACTAATTAACAAAAACAAGCTTTTAAAGAGTCAAAATCAACGTTTAGATAAAGAAGTCATAGAATTGAAAGCTAAACTAAAACGTTTAGAAAAGGGTAAAATAGCAAGTGGTGAATGCGAACTTTGCGTTCAACTTCAAACACTAGTGGATCACTCAGATTCTAAAATTGCTAGAATGAGCACAAACACTTTAACCGGTAACAATCAAAAGGGTCTAGGTAGTCAACAACTTGATCCATCAACTAGTGAAAGTAAAGAAACAAAATTTGTGAAGGAACTAGAAAAACCGACCCATGTGGCGGATCCCACGGATCCCTAAAGGGAAACGGCTAGTGTACGAGAAAAGGGATCCGTGGATCTGTGTAACAAGCATAGCAATAACGTAACTTCTTCATCTAGAACCGAGTTTGTTATAGTTAATAGGAAGAAACCAAATCATGTCACCACTAGACAACCACCTCCAAAATATAATCCTACTTTTGCAAGAAACAAAGCTCCATCTTTTTCAAAACCTAACTCATTTAGGAGACCTAATAACGTTTAACCGAAAAGTAACCATCAAATGGGATGGAATCAAAACATGCAAAACGGTTTTCCTTTTCAAAACTTTGCTCCATGGAATGCATACTCATCTTATCCATACATGTCTAACATGAATGGAATGTTTAACACTAATGGACCCATGAACAAATGGGGACCAAACTTTTGAGTTTATTATTGTTTTAGGTGTGCTTAAAGGTCGACCTAGACCCGATGAATGGGTCAAGGATAGCGGGTGCACGAGGCACATGACCGGCAATAAGGATCTATTCTCCACATATGAATCCATTAATGGAGGTAATGTGGTGTTTGGAAATAGCAAAAGTAGAATCATCGGTAAAGGTACGATTTCTAACAAATCTCTAACCATTAACGATGTGTGTCTCGTAGAAAACCTAAACTTTAACCTCTTAAGTATAGGACAAATATGTGATAAAAAGTGCAATGTACTTTTACCGAAACCGGTAGTAAGATACTTAAAAATGGCATAACCATAGGAAGAGGAATTAGGAAACATGGAGTCTATGTCATTAAAATCGGTAATGAACCTAAAGACAAACTATGTCTTACCTCTATGGATGATACTTTGACCTTATGGCATCGAAGATTGGGTCACGCCAACATGCGACTTCTTCAATCGCTATCATCCAAAGATCTAGTAAGAGATCTACCTAAGTTAAAATATGAACATCATTTTTGTGATGCTTGTAATGTAGGAAAACAAGCTCATTCTAGTCATAAAGCTAAAAACATGGTGTCCACAACTAGGTGTCTAGAATTACTACATATGGATTTATTTGGTCCATCCGCTATCCAAAGTTATGGAGGCAACTACTACACTTTGGTAATAGTGGATGACTACTCTAGGTATACATGGACAAAATTTTTAAAGAACAAAACGGAAACCTTTAACTATTTTGAAATATTAAGCAAAAAGATCCAAAGACAACTAGGAAGTCCCATAGTGTCTATTAGGACGGATCATGGTAGGGAATTCGATAATGAAGTGCAATTCGGAGCTTTTGTGACGCTAATGGTATTACTCACAACTTCTCGGCTCCACGCACTCCACAATCGAATGGGGTAGTAGAAAGAAAGAATAGAACTCTACAAGAAATGAGTCGAACCATGCTTAATGAACAATCCATACCTCAAAAGTTTTGGTGTAATGCCGTTGATACTTCAACGTATATACTCAATCGAGTCTTAATTAGACCAATCTTAGGAAAAACTCCATATGAGTTACTCCGAGGCAAAAAGCCTACGTTAAATCACTTTAGAGTCTTTGGTAGTAAATGTTTTATTCTTAACACTAAAGATTACCTTACAAAATTTGATCCTAAATCAACGAAGGTATCTTTTTAGGTTACTCACCAAATAGCAAAGCTTACGTCATATTAAACAAAGAAACAATGAAGGTAGAAGAGTCATTAAATATAAAATTTGATGAAAGTCCACCCAAACCCTCTCCACCTCTTGTCGATGACGAGATTATAGAAAGTGAAGCTATAGTAATAAAGAAAAAGATAAGTGAAGAAGAAGAACCTCTAAGTGATGAAATAATAAACATTAAAGAGTCCAAAGATCACCCCGTAGATAAAGTCATAGGAAAACTAAACGAACGAACATTAAGGTCTCAAGTTCAAAACCAAAGTAGCTTGTTTTGTTTCGTTTCAACCTTAGAACCTAAGAATACACAAGAAGCCATAAAAGATGAAAGTTGGGTAATGGCTATGCAAGAAGAACTAAATCAATTTGTTTCTAATGATGTTTGGACACTTGTCCCTCCACCTAGTAATCAAACCATAATAGGAACCAAATGGGTTTATAAAACAAATTAGATGCAAACGGAGTAGTGTCTAGGAACAAGGCTAGACTCGTTGCTCAAGGGTATAACCAACAAGAGGGAATAGACTTTGATGAGACCTACGTCCCCGTGGCTAGATTAGAGTCTATAAGAATACTTCTTGCGTATGCTTGTGCTAATGATCTAAAGCTTTATCAAATGGATGTCAAAAGCGCTTTTCTAAATGGTTTCATAAATGAAGAAGTATATGTAGCTCAACCTCCGGGCTTCATTGATTTTGAAAACCCAAACATGTGTATAAATTAAAGAAAGCCCTTTATGGTCTTAAACAAGCTCCAAAAGCTTGGTATGATAGACTCAAGTCATTTCTAGTTAAACACAACTACACCATGGGGTTAGTTGACAACACACTTTTACTAAGAAAAGAGAGTCACATATAATCATAGTACAAATATATGTAGATGATATTATATTCGGATCCACTTGTCAAGACATGTGTGATGATTTCTCTAAAATCATGCATGACGAGTTCGAGATGAGTATGATGGGAGAACTTAGTTTCTTTCTTGGTCTACAAATAAAACAAGTAGAAGATGGTATCTTCTTCAATCAATCTAAATACATCAAGGAGATGTTAAAGAAATTCGGTCTAGAAGAGTCAAAACCAATTAGGACTCCAATGTCATCCGACACCAAACTCATAAAAGATGAAGACGGAGAATCCGTAGATAATACTAAATATCGTGGCATGATAGGTAGCCTTCTCTACCTCACGGCAAGTAGGCCCGATATCATGTTTAGTGTTTGCTTATGTGCTAGGTTTCAAGAAGACCCTAAAACATCACACCTAGAAGCCGTAAAAGGATATTTAGATATATTAAGGGTACAACACAATTAGGATTATGGTATCCTAAGGGCACGGGAGTAGAAACAATTATTGTATATGCAGATTCGACCATGCGGTGATTACGTTGATAGAAAAGTACAAGTGGGGTATGTACTTTTATGGGATGTTGTTTAACATCTTGGTTTTCTAAGAAACAAACGGCATTAGAAATATCAACAACCGAGCCGATGCGTCTCCGCGGGAAAAGCATGCCAACAAGCACTATGGATGAAACAAGCGTTAGTAGACTACGACATCCATCTAAGCGACATAGCCATCCTATATGACAACAAAGGTGCCATCGACTTAAGCAAGAATCCGGTATTGCATTCTCGCACAAAGCATATAGAGATTCGTCATCACTTCCTAAGAGACAATGTTCAAAAGGGGAACATCTCTATTGAGAAGGTAGCATCCGAAGACAACATAGCCGACGTCCTCACCAAACCGTTGAAGCGGGAACAATTCAACCTACTTCGTCTTGGTCTTGGTCTAATGGAACAAACGTCGTAACTTAATTGACTCTACAAGGTATGTAAACACTAGCCTTCTTCTTTCTGAGTCTAGGATTTCTATTTCACGCACAACTCACAAACAATACGGGAATTTTCAAAACCCAAGATGAGTTTTCCACTTATAGCTTTCTTATAATTTTTTTTCACAGAAAACCTACTTTCACAATGTTTTCTAAAAAGATGATACCTTCCTGTATGAATTTCACAAAAGCAATTTCTCACGTCTAGGACAAATCGCTTTTTCATTATTAATACAAAGTAAAAACCCGTTTTCATTGCATCTCATGTCTTTTGAATGCTAAAGGGGACACATAACTAATATGTGTTTTCGGGTACATTCATTTAAGCAACAATGAATTAGGAGCATTGATAACACAAAATTACGTACTCATGTACTAAATATGTGTTTTCGGGTTATCTCAATAGGATGGTTTTATACTTCTAGTTTATTTTCTATTTCTTTTTAGGAGTCGAGATAACTGAAACTCCAAATAGTTTGCATATAGGCACACACTAGGCAAAAATGTTTCCTAAAGGAAAATTTTGTGCTGAAACACGGACCCACGGATCCAAGCCTTTATGCTGGACGGATCCCTCAAGGGAAGGATCCGTGGGATCCGTGTAACAACTTTGTTTTCAACTTCTATTTTTTCACTTTGGATGAAAAATCCACATTTGTTTCATTTTTGGAGTATGCTCTTTAATGCTTGTGTTCTCATGATCACATGCCTTGAATTCATATCTAATCATTAGATTTTAATCCACATTTTGGGTCAAGCATTCATTACAATGCTTTGTTTTTCTATATATATAACTCCCAAAATGCTTGCATACTCCATCTCCTTCTCACAAACACACTTCATCATGTCATCCAAAAATCCTTTAGAGAATCATCTAGTACAAACAATCATGATATCCAAACCTTTGTACTTCCACCATCCAAAATACCACAATCAAATGCTAGGATATCCGCGCGGATTAGTATCCGATCTTGTTGTTTAGCAAAACCAACCTCAAATGGTTCATCCTCAACAAATAACTCACCACAAGATGCTTCCGTTATAGCACCACCCTCATCACCAACAAGTACACCAACTTCATCACCACCTAAAATAACTCTTTTGGAACTCCTTAAGACTCCAACAAGATCTAACCAACCTAAAGAAAAAGAATTAGTCTTTTCAACATCCCCACATCTCCAAATACTATATTTCAAGATCTTGAAACATCACCACCATTAGCTCCCATCACATTACAAGAACATCTAGGTTCTTTTCCACCACCATTTACAAACATTCCGGATATTGATCCATATTTTCCTATTTTTCCACCACAACTTCCTCATAACTCAAATCAAAACAACCCGGAAAACTTCCGCACTCATTACCCACATCATTTACATTGTGAACATTGCCAATCCACTAAGGAAATTGCAATAGAAGTTAGGGAAGAAATGCGTTTCATACTCAACCTCATCCTTGATCGCATCAATACCATTACTCATCAAAACCTCCATCCATAACCTTATGCAAGCATGGAAGGAATCACTACTACTATTTTTTACTTTTAAGTATTATTTTTCTTTTGAAGTCATTTTCAAGAACAAGTCTTGTTCTTATTTTTACATGCTTGTAAGTGGCATACATACCACTACAATTTGTTGTTTTATTACAAGGCCTTGTTTACATACCTTGGCTCCCAATCTTGATTCTCGGCAACCACAAGATTATATAAGCATGTTACTAACCTTTCTTTTTGTAGGATTTTTTATTTTTCTTCACTTGACGCCCCAAACAAGGGGGAGCTATCGTCAAGGGGGAGTTAGAAGTTTGTTTATTTCTTCCAAGGGTTAACTTTTTGTTTCAACAAAAAAGGGGAGAAGAAGTAAAACTTAGGGGCTTTCAAAACTTGCATCTATTCTTAAGTTTTACTCATCATAACATTATGTTTTGTCATCAACAAAAAGGGGCAGATTGTTAATACAAATTATTAATACAAATAAACCGTAAAACGTTTATTAATATTTTGCGATCTCTTTGTGTTTTGTTGATAACAAATGTAATGTTATCTTAAGTATAATTATAAGGATACATGTTATTTTTGTAAAGCATTTACATATAGCCATTTAAATACAAAAATGTAATAATTAAGCATTTGTTGTAATAGTTTATTAGGATGGGTAAAAACCATAACCCATGGACCATAACCCATGGATCTTAAACCCATACCAAAGAAGACTTGATACAATGTATACTTAGATACATTGAATCTAAAGAAAACCCATGGACCAACCCATAACCCATGACCCATAACCAAAAAACCCATGGGCAAAGAGGAGCGGACCACGGATCCCTAGGATTACACTAGCCGGATCCCAAATGGGAGGGATCCGTGGAACAGAGAAGAAATTTGCCTATAAATAGAGAGCCATTTCTTCATTCTAACTCACCCCTCTTCTTACTAAATCTCTCATACACTCTCATTCTCTTCTAACATATAGATCACTTGATCTAGAGAGTTGTTCTTCTTTCTTTCTATTTGTGATCCTCATATAGGTCCTTCTCTAAGGCGAGATCACGAGCATTCTACAAGTCATCCAAGCAAGGGGTCCTTGATTGATTTGTCACTCCGCAAGATTTCTGTAGTGAAGATCTTGTATTTGATATTTCACATATTTGTTGTGTAATAGTTGTGTTGGTATGGTCCACCGTGCTACTGGACTCGGTATCTAGCTTTGTACCGGAAAAAGTGTAAGCAACGTTGTGAAGGCTTCTCCGCCAAGTGAAGGAGTTTGTTGACATAGTGCTTGAACTCTCGAGTAGGTGACTCGGGGAGTGGAGTAGGGCAAGGAAGATGACCTTGTAGCCGAACCACTATAAATCAGTTGTGTCTTTTCTATCCCTTAACTTTATTTATTTTCTTGCATTATCATTAGATTTATACGTTCTCAACATCCATACGATTTCACATAATATCGAATCTAAAGTTTTTGAAATCAACTTAAAATCGGCAAAACTATTCAACCCCCCCTTCTAGTTTTCCACACATTCCAAAGCCAACATCCAGTAATGAAAAGATCAGAAGAAAGAATGATCTAAAGGCAAGAAGCCTGTTGCTAATGTCTCTCCCTGATGAACTATTGTTGACCTACTCCAAGCATCAGGATGCAAAGAAGCTGTTTGAAGATATTGAAGATGGTTTTGGTGGGAATGAAGCCACCAGAAAAATCACAAGACTCTGCTAAAATAGCAGTTTGAAAACTTCTATGCAACCAGTGTAGAATCTCTTGATTCTATATACAATAGGCTTCAAAAGATTGTTAGTAAAGTGTCCATTCTGGGTGTGGACTCTCTATTGAAGATGTAAACTCTAGGTTCATGAGAAGCCTACCAAGTGAGTGGAATACACATGTAGTGGTTTGGAGTAACA
Source organism: Chrysanthemum makinoi (assembly GCA_910596185.1). Classification (NCBI taxonomy): domain Eukaryota; kingdom Viridiplantae; phylum Streptophyta; class Magnoliopsida; order Asterales; family Asteraceae; genus Chrysanthemum; species Chrysanthemum makinoi. The sequence continues at coordinate 234,456,491 of OU343224.1, read as the reverse complement.
AACCAGACTTTGAAAAGATGAAACTTGTTGATCTATACAACAATTTTAAAATTGTTGAGCATCAAGTTAAGAAGTCCACTTCAACTGCAAACTCGGAATAACCAAATCTTGCATTTGTGGTTCAACCAAGCACTGGCAGCACCAATGATGTTCTTGAAGTTAGTACTGCTAGTACTAAGCACTGGTAGCCTGAGTAATGCCACTTTCAATGCTTTTCTAGCCAGTGAGCCCAATGGATCTCAGGTTATTCATGATGAATTGGAGCAGATACATGAATATGACCATGAAGATATGGACATTAAGCGGCAGGTAGCACTCTTGAGTTTGAGAGCAAAGAAATTTTTGTAGAAGACTGGAAAGAAGATCATCATCCATAATGATGAAACTACTGGCTTTCACAAATCCAAAGTAGAATGTTACAATTGTTAGAAGATGGGACATTTTGCTAAGGAATGCAGGAGCCCAAGATCACAAGAAGGAAGAAACAGGAGCAGAACAGTCAATGGAGAAGATTCATGTTCCAAGGCTATGGTGGTTATTGATGGAGTTGGGTATGACTAGAGCTTCTTGGCTCATGATGAAACAGCTCCTCCCAACATGGCATTAATGGCATTTCCAGACTCTGAGGTACACAATGATAAATCTTGTACTAAAACTTGTCTGAATAACTATGAATCTTTGAAAAATCAGTATGACAAGTTAATGATAGAATTAAATCAAACTGAGTATGATTTAGCTAATCATAAGAGAGGATTAGCCTCTGTAGAAAAACAGTTAGAATACTACAGAGAAAATGAGGAAGCTTTGAATGAACATGTTGCAGTTTTTAAGAAGGACATGTTGTATAAAGATGCTTAATATCCTTGCTTAAAATTGACTTAGATAAAATCAAGTTAGAAAAGGATAACATTCAAGCTCGTGTGGACAAATATGTTTATTCAAAATATTGTTCACATAGGATCATAGAGGATGGTCTTCTTAAACCAGGAAAAGGTTTAGGATACAATAGTGTTGAACCACCCACTTTAGGTTTATACAAGCCTCCTAAATTTGAGCTTTCTAGCGCAGGAATAGAGGATGTTAAAGAACCTGAAATGCAGTATGGGCTTAAAAAATGAAAAAGAAGTAACTAGTGAGGTTAAGGACAATTCTGATACCTCACAAGTTAAAACTTTTCAAGATGGTGAAACTAAAACTGTCCCAAAAGTAGAGACTTTTAAACCTACACAAAAGGCAAAACCATTTAGGAACATAGTCAGGTATGCTGAGATATATAGGTCTAAAGAAAGATCATCCACTCCTAGGGGAAACCAAAAAAGTTGAAATAGACAACAACCACAACACCTAAAAGATGAGTTTGTTAGGTACAACAAATCATGTGTTGAATGTGGTAGCATTAAGCATCATCAGAGGGGGTAGTATGATTCATGAGAACAATTTTGCTAGGAAGAATGACTATTCTCATTCAACCTATTTCACTCCAAGAGCAGTTCTTTTGAAAACTGGCCTTAAAACTATCAAAACCTCAAGGCCAAATTATACTGCTTACCCTCAACCAACTGTTTTTGATGCAAGACCCATGAAATCTTTTACAAAAGAAGCACCATAAAATGACCCAAGACCCATTAAAAGAATAACATCATTATCCTTTCAAAACTTTAATCAACAGGTTGAATTTTACAAAAGGAAGTTTAGTACTGCCAGACCCACAGTTTGTACTGGTAGATCTAAACTTAATACTGCTAGACCAAAATCTAACACTTTCAGGTATAAAAATAATGATGTATGGTGTAACAAAGGGCATATTGCAAAGACCACACCTGTTTGGGTTAGAAAGACCATCAAATCCAATTGTGCATCTGTTAAATTGAAGAAAAATGCCCATCTTGATGCACATGGTAGATCCAAGCCAGTAATGGTTTGGGTTCCCAAAGGAATCTAATTTCCTTTCATTTGAAATGTTAGTCATACTTTGCCCTGTTAAAATGGAAATACTTTGTTTTGTGTTTCTTTGGTTTTAGACTAACATTTGCAGGTACGGCACAACACTTTGAATGGATTAAGATGTGTGAAACCTTGGCAGCTCTAGCCAATGGGGTGGTATAATCAGAGATTTACTATGCTGATAATCATTAACATGCCAAAGAATTATGAGGTATATGGACCCTTATTGAAAATAAATTGATGGTTACAGTTAGACAGTCTATTCTGATCTAATCCACTCTTTGCCATTCTATCATGTTTCATGATAGTGTGTTACTCTAAGGAGCTCTGGCATTGAGAATAGCGAGAAAAAGTGAATCTAACACTTCTATGTTAGAGATAACAACTGCCACGAGCTGGAAACCCTATCAAGAAGGCTCTTTGAATTAGTCTATCTGTCACAGGCAGTACTAAGTACTGAAACTATTGGTTTTCACACAACCAGAGGTCATATGAGACCGGAATTTGATTAAGTGTCTTCCTTTACACTTAATCCTTTTATAAAACTCAATGCAGTATTGTTTTGTAAGAAAATTGAGTTAATACTGCTTAGAAAAATGTTTTGGAAAATTTTGTACTACTAGGCAAAATTTTGGTACTGCTAGCATAACTTGGTACTGTTGGGAATTTATTCAAGTAATGTACAGAAATAACTACTTTTTGAAAATAGCCGGTGAGTGTTTGTTTTTTTAGGTTTCTAACTTGGAAAGTATTTACTTTCTATATTTCATCAGATTATCTTTCTCTTAAGTCTGTTAATCTAGAAATCTTAAATCTTGTTTATAAAACTCAATTGGCTCTTATAAGTATCATTCATTCTACACTGATCTAAAACCCACAAGTCAAAACATTCTTTTAAACCTATAACCTAAATTCTCTTTAATGGCACCTCTTGAATTTGCTGCAAAACACAACTAGGTGACATTCTTGGAGAAAACCAAGGAAGCATGCTACTTCCATGAGATAATGGATTTTCTGAATCATACTCACATTAGGTATGCTCTTACAGTTCATCCAACTATCTTTTGTTTCCCATATCAAGCAGTTTTGGCAGACTGCCACTGTCAATACTTCTGAAGATGGAAACAAACAGATTAAAGCCAAAGTTGATGGCACTATCATCATTCTTACTGAAGCATCTCTTAGGAGGCATCTGCACCTAGGTGATGCAGATGGTATTAGTGATATGCCAAATACTGAAATCTTTCAAAACTTAACCAGAATGGGGTATGACACATCATCTAAACTTACCTTTTCTTAAAGGATGTTTTTGCCCCACAATGGTGATTCTTGATCCATACTATTCTACATTGTTTAAGTTCTAAGAAAACTTCATGGGAGCAGTTTAGTAGAAACATTGCTATTGCTCTCATATGCTTATCAACTGGTAGAACTTACAATTTTTCAAAATTGATTTTTGATAGTATGGTGAAAAATGTGGATTATTAATTCAAGTTTTTAATGTATCCACGGTTTGTTCAAATAGTTTTGGAAACTACTCAAGTTAAACTCAAGTTCCATGCAAACATTTACAAAACTCCTTGCCTAACACAAAAGATTTTTAGTAATATGAAGATGGAATCTAAGGGGTTCAATAGACTTGTAGTACCTTTGTTTGAAAACATGTTACACAATCAGGGTGAAGGATCAACAATCCCAGTTGACTCTCAACACACACCCAAAACTCATGGTTCTCCATCACCATCCCAACCATCTTTATCACCACTTAGGAATCATATCATACAGGACTCTGATGTTCCTCAGCACATAGTTCCTACCATAATTATTGATGCAGATGAGGCTGTCTCTGGCAGTATAGGAAGGGCTGCTCCTACTGACACAGGCTTAGATGTTGGTCAGTTCAGGGGTAACATAAATAAGACCCCTACTATGGCAACATCTAATGTATCTGGTTAAAAGGGATCATCTACAGGTGATGGAAACCCTAGCCACATGGATAACATGGGGTATATGCCAAGTGATCCACCTCTGCCAGAAGTTAACACACCTGGAAGTGGTGAGGGCAGTTTGCAACTTATACAGGACTTGATGGCTTGATACGCGTACAACGCGCGTTCGGGGTCAAAGGAAACTTCCTTTTCTTCGAGCAAGTTTTTCAACCACCTAGGCAGTGAACCTAATCGTTGTAGTTTAGTATTAGGGTAAGCCTCGGGATTGATATCGTTCTCTAAGGGAATAGGAATGCTAGCGAGAAATTACTACGCTAAGGTTGGGGTTGAGGAAGATTATTTTTTTTTCTTTTTTATATTTTTTAGAAAATTGAAAGGTACGATCTCGGGGTATTGGATTTGGGGGGTGGTACTTCTACCGATTACTCTACTATTATCTATTCTAATTAACTAAGCTAAGGGGTAGTCTATGTCTAATTGATGTGTGCTCGTATGATGATTAAAAATGTGTTTACCTAGATACTATTACTCCCTAGTTATCTTTTATTGATGGTTGAATTGTCACGTCCTTATTCTTAACGTGTTGTGTCTTCTAAGGTCGTAGGGTATGCTTTTCTCCCTAACTCTTTGAGAATACCTTAAGGTTATTGCCTACAAAATCTATAGGATTCATAAACTAACTCTAAGGTTATCTTTGGATTTTTAGCCTACAATAACTCTAGGCGAGTATAAACTAAGGTTCACAAAGATTACTCAAGCATTAAAAACACAACGATGGCCTATTGCAATCCTAAGCCAATTACAATTAAGATAAGAGACAACCAATCAATATTCAATAACTAGGTTTCATAGATCTAAGCAAACACACAAGTAAATTAGCCGGACATGGTGAACATGCAAGCATACACACATACAATTGAATACATAATGAAATCAATGAAGTAAATTACTTATTGATAACGCTCAGATTGTACATGTTTTCAGTAGTGTTATGTGTGCTTTTGTATATGTTATTTTGTTATATTTGTATGATTTCAGTGATTAATCGCATCAAAAGATGTTTGTCTAGTGTTTATAACCAAGTCTTGGGGAAACGGAAGGAAAAGTAAAAGAATGTTCAACAATTGGAAGATTCCCGTTTCAGTGAAGAATGTCAAGCACAAATCAGTATTTCAGAGTATCATAGAAGACCAAGATGATTCAAGAACCAAGCTCTACAAGTCAGAATAAAGTAAAGGTCGATTTTCCGTCACTCGGGAAGACCAACCGAATCGGTTGCAACCAGAACCGGATTAGTTGGATGAAGGCAAAAAGTTTCCTATGACGCTAGTCCAACCGTTCGGTTGCCACCCGCAACTGATGCGGTTGGAACACTTGTAGAAGACCAACTGGATCGGTTGGTCATATGACCGATCCGGTTGGAAGAAATGTTTCTGCCAAATCTTCATCATTAAGTTTCCCCTTTGTATCCAAACGATTCTAGGTCCTTCCCTTGGTGTATTCTAGTCCCTTCCCAACTCCTTGGAGGCCAAGTTCAGTAATTAATACCCTAGGCCTTGGAACTAGTATAAATAGAGACCTCTTGTGAGCATATGAGACACACACTTCAATACAACTCTCTCTACTCATCAAACAAAGCTCTTAAGCTCTTAAATTCGTCCTTAGAAGTCCAGAAAAGTTTGGAGTTCCAGAAGTACCACATTTGGAGGCCAAAACCCCAAGGAGTCTACCCCAATACTTTGGGAATCATTACTTCACCATTTGTAATCTTATTCCAAGCATTGTAAGACACTTAATCATGTTTTCTAATGTTCAAAGTTCCGAGTTTATGTTTATGTTTGCTATGAGTGGCTAGTTTCTTTATACACTTGCTTAAATGATGTTGATTATCATGTGATTAGTTAGTGATTGTGTTAACATATTTTAATTCAATTTCAAGTTGATTCTAAGATCCAATTATGCTAGAGTTTCATAGTGACATTTGTTAATCAAGTTTGACTAGTTGATAGTAATCGTAGAGGTCGAAAGAACTTATTGTTATTCAACTAGTTATAATCATTTTGTCTATGGATGATTGTTTTTACCCATTATTTTTGATTAAATAAAGGAACTAAGGTGTGGTTGTAATAAGAACGCTTTTTGATTATCAAGTTGGATTGATTAGAAACATCTAAAAGGTTGTAAGATTAGTTGTTGACAATCAATTGTAACCTTTTGTCTATAATCGGTTACCTTTTGTATTGACCATTTCTTAAGCAAATTTGATAAAGCAAATGGATGTTTTTGTGTTTAAGTTTGTGAAAATAAACTTATGAAACTTGAATTGATCTTGAATTGAGTGGTTAAACTTAATGCTTGTTTTTATGAACTAAAATCTTGACGAAGGTTTAGCTTATAAGAACAATAGATTAGTACACCAACTAATTATCATAACCAACATGTTAAGAGGTTAACACAATCATAGTAATCAAGGATAAGAAACTAGTTTAAACAAGTGTAGTTTTTAATCATCTGAATTTCATTATATCTATTTTCATTGTTATATGCTTTTGGATTGCCTTAGTTGATTTAAACTTGTTAATCAGATTCACTCAAATCCCTGCGAATGATCCCGACTTACCTTCATAATCTTGCTATAACGGATGAGTGCACTTGCTCGTATATGTTATTGGTAAAATTGGTAAATCGTCTTTTATAAATTTAAAACTTGTACACATGTAGCACATCAAGTTTTTGGCACAATGCGGGGATTTGATTGTGTTTACAAGTTTTGAACCCATGTCAGTCGATTCATTCCAAAAAAAAAAAAATTCAGAAAGCTTCAACCGATCGGTCGTCTCACAACCGATCCGGTTGCACAATAACCATACCCAATTGATCTAACCGATCAGTCGCTCCATGCAACCGATCCGTTACACGTTTCGTCCAGAAAATTTTCTTTGTTTGTTCGTGTGTTTAGATATTGCCTGGATTCTCTAGGTCATTGTATGAACACTCGTGCAACGGGAATAGAACCAATCTCACCTCTTACTAACCCCGAACGTTTGATTCGAAGAAGAAGAAGAACACCTTTCATACCCTTAGCCAATCGTGTACCTAGAGTACTAAACCCACCATTTGATAACCTCGTAGAAGCCAAAGTCGTTTACAACCCTTTCACCAATTTACCTTTTCCCATGTGGGGAACCAACCGAGCGGTAGCACCAACCCCTGGAAGTGCTATTGTAGCTGTCAACCTTGGTGACAACTTCACCGTGAAGGGTCATCATCTTTCCATGATCAAAGACCGTCAATTCTATGGCCGTGCGCGGGCCGATCCGCATAAGCACATTGCTGAATTCATCGAAATTTGCGGCATGTTCCGTTATGGCGACACCGATGTCAATGCCATCAAACTCAAACTTTTTCCATCATCATTCGCCGGAGATGCTAAAGTATGGTACAATGAATTAACCCCAGGAATTATCAACACTTAGGAGGAGATGAGGCAAGCCTTATTAAGCCGATTCTTTCCACCTGCCATGTTTGATCGATTAATGGGAGAAATTCGTGCTTTCACACAAAATCCCAATGAATCACTTGTCGAAGCTTGGCTTCGGATGAAAGATTTGCTTCGTAGTTGTCATGGACATAGATTATCCAAAGGAACCATTATCAAAATCTTTTACCATGGACTAGATGAAATCTCTCAAGCCATCCTCGATGCCGGAGGAATTTTTCTCTATAAGATTCCTAACGATGCACACCAATTACTAGAAGATCGAGTACTTCTCAAACTCGATTGGTCTAAAGATTCAAAAACCAAACCTCTTCGAAAAACCGTTGCTTTTGCTGAAAACACCGATAAACCCATGGGTAGACCTAACGAAGGAAAAGCAAATTATGTCCAAGGAGGATATCGTGGAGGAGGATACCGTAGTAATTATTATGGGTCAAAATTCTGGAAATTGGCAAGACCGCCGACCAAGGGATGACAACCGTGATTCTCAGCCTCGAACTGACAATCCGCCCCCACAAAACTCCGACAAAAAGATGGAAGAATCCGAATTCGAAAAAACCATTCGAGAATTCGTGGCTGCTCAAAAATCTGTGAATGATTTCATCAAAAATCAATTTTTCAATCTCAAAGCCAAAGTTGAGCAGGGACAGAAAAATCATCAAGCATCTATCCAAGATCTTGAAAACAAATTTGGCAGACTCTCTGACCAACATTCCTCTCGACCATCTAGTTTGTTACCAAGTAACACCCAATCCAACCCAAAACCATCAAATGATAAAACGTATCGTCCACCACAAACAAGAAATGAGCATATCAATGCTGTCTTCACAAGAAGTGGTCTCTCGTACGATCCACCACCAAATCCTAATGATAATACTCCTATCACCCAAGATAGTAAGGATGAAGCTGAGGAAACCAACACAACTCAAACCACCAAAAAGAAAACCACCCCATCTGTCAAGGCGTACACACAAAAAATTCCATATCCTCAACGCCTTAAGAAAGAAAAAATGGAAGAGCGTTATAAGAAGTTCATTGATGTTAGGTGACCATGTTTGTAACACAAGCATCAATAGAAGAAATAGAAAAGAAGAGATCGGATGAACAAACACACACACACACGTATGATAATATATGAAGAGTTATGCGTTGAGTGCAAGTGAATGAATTAAACAACTTGAGGGTTTACAAGAGTATTTATAGGAGGGAACTAGGGCAACACACCAAGTTCCCTTCCTTTCCTTATTAGGCTTGGGCCTAGGCTTATGGGCCTTCTACATAAGACTAAGCTTAATAACAAACATAAAGGCCATAATTAAGCTAACTATTACATATTAATTACTAACACTTTAATTCTAGTTTAGGAGTGATTCCAACAATCTCCCCCTAAGTGTTAGTGATTGATAATATAAACGTTGTAGGTGCTGTTGTAATAGTAGCTTTGGCGTCTTCGACATTCTTCTTTCTTGTGAGAAGAAGTGTCTTGATTCAAACAATCTCCCATGTGTAGAGAAATTGTTTCCTTTGAAGTATTCTGCTTTAACGTCATCATTTTCTTTGTTCTTTGATCTTTGTTCTTTGTGATGGAAGTGATAATATGTTGTGGTTGTCTGCATGAAGGTCGTTGCTCAGTGTCTCCGTCTTTCTTCAACATGCTCATACGCTCTTCAACGTTGGATTTCAGTGTGGATGTAGTTCTCTAAGTCTTTAAACTTTGTAGATTCTTTTATGATGAAGAATCATTCTGACTTTGTGTTGCCTTTGATCATGTGAGAACTTCATATAGTGATGATGTTGGCATGAGCATGTGGAGAATCAGCACGATCTTTTTTACCCGCAAGCATCCATAAGAAGAAGACATAAAACATGGGTTAGAAATAATCCAGCGCTTATAGGTTTGAACAGAGTGTTAACAGTGTGAAAACACAACTCTAATTCTCACAAAGGCGTTCTGAACTAGAGTCCTACAAGTGAGATAACACGATGTACCGAAGTACACCTACAGTTCAGATGGGTCGCTGAGGTACACCGAAGCATCACCTCACAACTATAGACTGTTTGAGACACACTAAGCGTAATCCACGGGGAGTTACCGAAGTGACCTGCTGTCAGGGCTGTTTGATGTTGACCCTGGCAAGAGTTTCCATTCAATCACTAAGCATCACATGTGTGAACCTCTCATAAATGTTCTCGACAGATTGCTAAGATATGTGAAGGACTCGATAATGTATCACTTGCGTCTTTATTGTTGAACAATAAGCGATGAATTTTCAAGTGTACCTAAGAGATCTTTTGATGAATCTCGTGACTCTAGACTCAATAGTGCGCTTTGGTTTTCCTAAGCGGAGACTAGGAGAGGGTCTCCTTCTTCAATACCAACAATCTCTAAGAGAAAGCCGATAGTTTACGTAGGGTTCCTGTGAGAATGAAACAAGCTTCTGTTGAGAGAAACTTGAGTGGCTAAGAAGGTTTAGTGCATGCGTCACTGGGTCCATGACGACTTTGATCTTCAATACCTGTGTCATCAAGTGACAACCAGTAGCATATGAATTGAACCCGGTGTCTACCCTAAGTTGAATAATCTGGAGGGCTATTTCTTTTCACCCTTTTCTTTGCATTTCTTTTTAATTCTTCAACTCCTTCTTTCTCCGATTCTCATTTTCTCCTTTTTCATAATCATACCTAAGGACTTCTAATTCTAACTATTGGTGGTGTCCTTGGGTAGATCCCTCCGGCTCTGGCGGATCATAGGACGGTTATTACTAACCTTAGTCACTTTATAACTCCATGACTAACCTATGTTGCCACAAAACCATTTTCATTGAAAATCTCTCAAAGTATTTATAAGTAATAAACATTTTGTAATACTTCGAGAGTTTGATATTTTTGCAGAAATACTCCCCCTCCACACGTGCTTAAGTGTTTTGACGAGAAATCTGAAAGCGGTGAGAGAAAGCGCACTTTTGAATTGATCAACTCATGATAGACAATCCCCCGCGAGACACGGTTACGTTGCATAGTTAAAGAGTTACATTATCAGCTTTTAGGTGATAGCTAGCTCTAATAACTCCCTTAAAGGTGTGGAAAACCTCGAAAGGTTGTCAAACCCGTCAAAGTTCATGTCTACCAAGAGTTTCTCGAATGGTACATTCTACTCGGACAAGTCCTTTGCGAGACACGTTTACATCACTAGCGAGCTAGCTTGAAATTATTACCCGTCCCGGACAAGTCTTTTTGAGTTACTGACATTCAAGATCTCGTCAATTCATTGGTTAAGTCTTTGGCACGACAATTCAGTAGCAATTCACAACATATTTCTTATCACATAATTTTTCTCCCCCTAAAAAATGGCATATTAATATGTTATTTTGATGAAATTTGATATCAAATATGTCCATTTCAAGTTTTACGGGAAGATTACCACGACGAACATTTTGTGAACAAAGGTTTAATGAAATACTGTAACATCCCGCCTACTCAGACCACAATATTGTCCACTTTGCCCGCAGACTCACGGCTTTGTTTTTGTGGCCTCATTTGAAGACTTCCCGACAGGTCACCCAAGCGATTACTACTCTACATGGCACGCTTAACGCGGTTCCTCGAACTCCACTCGCAAGTAGACCACAAACGCGTGTGTCATTGTAAAGGCGAATGTTATCTTATGAGCCCGATTATCTCTCAGGGCCACACCGATGTAGGATTTGCCTAGGGTGTTACAATCCCCCCTTAGGGACTCATGTCCTCGATGAGGTTTGCCTACCATCGAACGGCTCAGGAGTGGCTCATACCACTTGTAACATCGCCTACTCGGACCACAATATTGTCCACTTTGCCTTGAGGCTCAGCGGCTTTGTTTTGTGGCCTCATTTGAAGACTTCGGTGGTCACCCAAGCCATGATACTACTCATATGAAGGCGCTTAAGCGCGGTTCTAAGAACTCCACTGCAGATGACCACAAAACGCGTTGTGTCATTGTAAGACGAATGTTATCTTATGAGCCCAGCATCTCTCCAGGCCACAGCCGATGTGGGATTTGCCTAGGGTGTTACAAATACTCCCCTTCAACAAGTGATATTAACTTTTGAGGTTTTGAAAATCTTAAGGGGAAGTACTTGGTCTTTTGAGCAAAACTTTGAAAAAGGAAAGTTTTGATTAGTTTTACTCAAAAGTAAGAAGCTTTCGCTCCTTTTATAGGATTGTGGCACTGAAGCGTACCACAGGGTCCTTTATTTAAAATACGGGTTATACACCGTTATGTGTGCACAAGCCATTGTTAAATAAAATCACACATCCAAATAGTTAATGAAAGAAACATATCAAGGGGTACCAGGGTCTCAAGTATTCCGGCAATAACTCCGGAATGCGTCTTGGGCGTTGATAGCCTGTGAGATAAATCTTTGGGGCGACCACTACGAAACTTTCCAACGTTCGAAGTTGGTCCCTTCGAATAACCTTTCATCAATGCAGTGATAATCCTCTTAACATCCCTTTTCTCCTTGAATTCCATCTCTTCTTCGACCTATGCCTTCATGTATCTCCCTTAACGATAAGCTAAACCATCCCCCACTCTTGAGTGTATGATCCCCAAACTTATGAAACTCTTTGCACGCCATCAAGCAGTTGTGGTGTAGTTCACTACGGTAGACTACGCCAAACGGTTTCCTGATGAGAGTGTATTGAGGAAGGTGGTTGATGTCGGGAAGGTCTAGCGAGGTGGTGAGGTTGACACGTGTCGATCTACGATTCCACGGCAAGTTGTAAGTCTTCTACACATTCCTGGATCACTATGCTTCTAATGAAGATGAGCAAGGACTTGATGTATTCATGTTGGATTTTTGTCGAGAAGTGTCTCATTCTTCCCTGTACCTTGGCAAGATACAGATCTTCAATGTCGTTGAGAGACAAATTCTGAAAGTCCGCTTCACAGAAAACATAGTCCTCTTCGTCTTGTCTTTTGACCATGATTTTCTTGACAAATGTGTAGTCCCATTTTGACGAGAGAGTGACATGCTTAACAACAACGATCCCTTTATCACTATACACTTCGTGTTTTGACTTTTGAACCTGGCAGCTTTTGTAGTAGATTCTTCGGCGTTTTGGCCAATGGTGAATCCCATACATTGCATCAAGGTCATACTTCTCCACGCTGTTGGCAAACATGTGAGAAGCCTTTTCTTCGATGGCTATGCAGTTGGAGTATATGGCTGCCGGGAATGGAAGTGTTAGTGATGTAGCTTATTTCTTTGACACATCGCTACCATGTAGAAGAAATTCCAGGTCATTGTTGAAGAAATAAGGAAATGGAATCTTTGGTTGATCTGGTTGTGATTGTAGGTAGAGGTCTTGTCCGGTCGGTTAGTATGGAGCTTTGTCTTTTCTTGTGAAGTCAATGTTAGCTTCAAGGTTGAGCCAATCGATGTTGTTAGACATGGCTCGTGCTATGTTTTCAAGATGGTACTCAACTTCAATAGCACTTTCAGAGCTGTCTTTGAGCAGTTGAAAAGCTTCATTCTTGATGCGTTTTAACTCTGACTTGGTCATCTTCTTCACCCGAAACTTTTCTTGAAGTAACTTAGCATGCTCCAATCACTACAAGAAAAGTGGCTTTTTAGGACCCCCATAAGCGTCATAAAATGGTACTTTTTAGGACCTTTCATTTAATAGGACCAAGGATGAAAGCGTTTCATGTAAGGCGGTTGTAATAGGTCCAAAGCGTCCTAACCTTTATGAAACCAATTTTATGGTCGTATTATATGTCTATGAACAACACAAATAGCGTCCTAATAAAACCATATTAGGTCACTTTTACAATGTTTTAACATGTGATTACCTACTTTTAATCTTTTGAGACACATAAAAACGTCCTTAAAAGTATTGTTAGGACGCTTATGATGTAACATCATAGCTATTTTAGCAACCAAGAAAAGGGTACTAATAACTCATATAAGATTATGATACCGGTTTATGGTCGCATTTTAGGTCTATAAACAACACAAATAACGTCCTAATAAAACATATTAGGACACTTTTCCAATGTTCTAACATGTGGTAACCTACTTTTAATCTTTTGATACACATACAAGCGTCCTTTAATGTTAATTCTTAGGACGGTTATCATATACCATTATAGTTACTTTAACACCAAGAAAAGGGTCCTAATATCCCAAATACGATTATGAAACCAAATTTATGGTCGCATAATATGTCTATGAACAACCAAATAACGTCCTAATAACAACATATTAGGACACTTTTACAATGTTGTAAAGCGTTGTTACCTAATTTTAATCTTTTGATACACATACAAGCGTACTTAAAAGATAATTGTTAGGACGCTTATCATATAACATTATAGCTATTTTAGCACCAAGAAAAGGGTTCTAATATCTCAAAGAAGACTATGAAACCAATTTTTGGTGGTATAAAATGTCTATTAACAACCTAAATAACGTCCTAATAACAACATATTAGGACACTTTTACAATGTTAAGTTAATTGTTAGGACGGTTAATAAGTTTAATAGGACAATTTCAAAGTCCGGACAAGTCATATGATAGGACGCTATTTTCACCATGCACACTCTTTTATTACGATATGAATAAAACATCAACTAAATATTAAATGAATAAAACGAAATTGTATTTCAAATTAGCAATTGTCATAACAAAATCACTAAACATAAATAAGGTAGACAGAATCTAAGATAAAGTCTGTTAACATTAAACAATACATTAACGCGACAAGAAGCTTAGTCCGTGGTCAACATGCATCATCTCTCTCAATCCTCACGGACCACCTACAAATAAACACCCATGTATAAGCATTAAGCTCCATGTTAGTAAAATTATTGGTATCACAAGATTAACAAAGACATACCGAGATAAAGGGACAAGGCATGCTATGGTTGCACCAACACAGTCTTCAATTGTGGCAAATAACCCATAGGGTCTCACCAACACTTCATCTCTTTTTGTTGGTACTTGAACGTTTACCTCACACCATCCTCGTCCAATCTCCGTACCACCAACTATATCATTTGGGTTCAAGCTCCTCACCCATCCTTTTGCTACTGTCTCGGTTGAGTTTAGAATGCTTTTAAGGACAACTTCATCCCCGACCTAGATTTTAGTTTTCAACAAACATTTATCAATTTATAGTCAAGACACATGTATTAGGTTAAACAGATGTAATACTGCAGGGATGGAGGCTGGGGTATACAAAGGAGGTCAAAATTGATCATGTATAATGGAGTGTGGAGGCTGGCGTATACTAAATAAGTTTCAAATAAGCTACAATAAGCTAAATAAGCTGTAACTACATGAGTTGTAACTAGATAAAGCTAAAAACTACCAGATAAGCTAAAGGAATAAGCTATAGACCAGAATAATCACTTGATCAAATATCACAGGCCAAACAGGCCAAAACCAACAACCTTGCAGCCTTTGTGGGTCCCACTAGGGTTGACAGGGATCCAAAGTGAGACTTGATATGAAAAGGTGACTTATTGAGGTTTCTAAAAAGCTAGGACTAAAGGTTTGGGTCCCACAGATAAGCACTTGATGAGGGCTTGAACTTGGGTGGTCAACACCGATCACTCAGTGTATGGGTGGAATTGGACAAACAAAAAGCTATCTGCAGACCTATCTAATAAGGTCAAAAGTTTGAAATAAGCCCTGAACTTTATAGATGAGCTTATTGGCTTTCAAAAAACCAATAAGCTCACTGTGTGGCCCACTAATGAAGAAGCTAAGGCACATGGAAAGAGCGTGCAGTGCGAGGGCAATGGTTAGCCCTGCAGTGCTGAACTATCACCTAAGCCAGGAGAAAAATCATAAAAAGAAGCTAACTGTGGGATTCAAAAGCTTAGATGGGGAATTTCAACATGTAAAATCAAGACTTGAATCTGAACACAAAATTCACAAAAATTCTCCCAAGATCTGAGTTTCTGACTAACATTCCATTTTGACTTTTTAATTTTGAACTTAAACTTTGACTTTAATGAAACTTGTTTGATCCGTATGCACTAATTATGATTATTTAAGCTATGATAACACTCATTTAAGATACATGAACAAGATTTAGACCAAGTGGGTGAGATTTGATCCTCACATGTCCCAACAGTGGACTGTGAGAGTGAAGGTAATTTGATTTTGACTTTCTCTAGTTCAAACATTGGTTTTATAGTTTTACTAGTTCTAATATCACCTAGAGGTCATAGTGTGCAGATAAACAAGTGAAAAGGCAACTACCACAGTTGAAACAACACAGAACCAAACACCTCTTAATAACTGAGTTAACAAATTTAAAAGGCAAATGAGCAATCTAAATCATAATTCTGATACATAAGCTTGTAGCCTAGGTTCATTAGCTATCAAAGATAAAATAAGCTATAACAACTAGAAAGGAACGATTTATAATAGAAACATACCCGTAAGCGTGGAGGTTCATTGGTTACAACAGGAGAATCTTGTGATGTAAGAGGTGGAACAATGGAACTATCCGTCGACCCATTCTTCCCTGATAAGCGGGCTCGTAACTTTTCATTTTCACTAGTAAGTTCTCCACATCTAGACTTCAATTCGTTGTTTTCTCTATGACATGCTAAACGACTTTGTATTACACCCCAAACACGTAAGCCACGAACACCTAGACCATACATGCATGCATCACCATTTCGATCTTTACCCATAACTGTAGAAAAATATCATCGGTCCGGGATTATCAATCGAACCCTCGGTGGAGATTATCACTAAGTCGTTTCATATCATCCTGCATTTTATATAAACATGAACAACATATAGTAAAAGCATGTATTACAAAAAAAATCATATTGTGTTTAACTTATGCTATTAATACACTTTTGCAAACACAAAAGCATATTACTTACAATCGCTTTTGCAGTGTCATAATTTTTGGTATTTCCATCTTTGGAGAAGCATGCACTAAAAGATCCAATCGAGTTGGATCTCGTCCCAAATATGTCTGTATGAATAAAAAGAAAATGAATATTAACAGTGGATATCCACAGGATACATTAACAAATCCACTTTCTCCATACACTTACCTTTAACTCTTCCCTTTTGTGAGCATAACTTTTTTTACCGGTTCTTTGGATCATCTTCTTTTTGCCCGATTAAGCCTTGTTTTTTCACTTAAACTCTGCAGGAAAGTAAAATATCATAATGGGAAATTAAGTAATGTTATTTAAAGTGGAAGAGTATTTCACACCTTAGTGTTTTCTTTATTTCAATACTTCACAAGCTTCTTCCATTGTTTTTTTTGCACTTGCTTTGGCCTAGATCTTATTTGTTGCTTACCTGACAAAGACGGATCATGGTAGTGTTCCTTAACTCTTGCCCTCCAGTTCTTCACCTTCCGCCCAAATGATTGCAATATCCATTTTTCTCCAGCTTCCGGAATATCAAATTTTGTCTAAAAAATGTAATAGCTCACATTAGAAAACAAATACTTTATTCATTAACATACAAATTTAACATTGTGTACCTTTAAGAGTTCAAGCAAAGCTTTTTTTTTCGGCGTCAACTTTATTCCATGGTTTATAAATCGGACAATACTTTCCACTCCTTGAAAGTGTTCCCATGAAATGAGTCAGATGACTACTTTTGTCGTTAATAGGTTGTCCGTGTTCATTAACTAAAATAGGAATTCTATCCCCTTTTTCTTGGGCCCAAACTTTTGCCATACGTGTTGGTTCTCTCTTTCTTTTGCTTACAATCCGAACTACAAAAAGTGAACATGATTTACAATAGATACGTATACATTTAAAATACTAAATAATTTGAAATGGAGGCAATATCTTAGCGTTGTATTTTGTCTTGTTTTAATTTAACTTTATTATATATTCTTCTTATATGACACAATATATGATATATGATTTTTAAAACGATGCAATCAAGTAGACCATGTTAACTTGTTTCATTTCGAGCTTGTGTAACTACATGGTTTTCTTCATTTTGGAATGCTCAGCTTGAATCTCTTCTCCGAGTAGATCATCGTCGTCATTTGTTAAATCGTTCACATTCTCCAAATCATCCTCATTCTCCAAATCATCCATGTCTTTATCTACATCATCTTTTGAAGTAGCTTGTTGTTCAATATCTTCATTCATAGGTATGTCTTCGATATCATCATTTTCAACATCATAAAGGTCTTCATTGTTATCTATATTAAAATTAAAAAAAAAAAAAAACAAGTAAGCACCGAAAACAGTTAACTGAATATACACTTAATAGTAATTTAATATCATATATATAGTATTTGAAATTTATGTATAGTTACCATCTGATCTCAAGTCACGCTCCCCGTGGTCATGATCGTTGTCAATTGCAACTAAGTTTCTCGATTTGCAGGTTAATCTCCCTGTGACAGAATTTGGTTGATCATTTCTCGTTTGGACTTGGCTACTACGTATTGCCCTCCCTGTATCAATCTGTTGTCCCTTTTGCGATTGAGATTCGAAGATGTTAGCCCACTGGAGACATTGGACACTCATTCGTTTTTGCTAAATTTTATATCTAGTCATGGACTGTGGAGCAATGTATTTTCGATTATGTTTCATGCAAGTAGAATTGTTAGAAAACAAAAATAAAGAAAATATAGTAGCCAAATTTATTATTAGTACCTTTTTATTTGTTTGTGTAGCCGCTTCTTCTGGGTTATCTTCCTCAGAATTAAGATGGAAGTCGAACCGGACATATAATCGCATCTTTCTCACCGGTATCCGTTGGTTTCTTTTTCTTTTTCTTTGTTTTGTCACTCTCTACTAGACTTGTCAAAGACTTAGCAAGATTTTTCACTCCCAAAGCTTGTAATCTCTGTTGGTTTTCTTGAATCCTTGTCCTTCTAGACATTTCATAATCATTCGTATTTCTCGTGGTTATTTGGCGTTGCATCCTGTTATTTTCCATAAGCGGTGCACAAAACAAATAAAATTATTATGAGATTGCAAAGAACAATATTCATTTGAGAACAACAAAGCGAAATCAAATCACTATCGTTACATGTTACTGAGAATGAAATACATTATCTACAAACAAAAAATAGACGCAAATCCTTCAGTTACATGTCACAGAATGAAATACATTAGCTAGAAGCTGATATCAAATCACTATCACTATCACTACCCAAATCCTTTGACCCAACTTTACACAGGTATACCAATATTCATTTAAATTAAAGCGAGCAACTTAAATACAACTTGTACCACATCACAAATAAGCAGCACTTATGATCACATATGAGACTCATCACAAGAGGTCAACCAAACACATACCCGAACCCACCATTTCTCACACTAACAATGTATAACAATAACAATGTATAACAATGATAATACCAATAATAATAACAATAACAATAACAATAACAATAACAATAACAATAACAATAACAATAACAATAATAATAATAACAACAATAATAATAACAACAAGAGAGGTTTGCATTACCTGTTGAGTCAGATCTTCATTCAAAAGTGAACCCACGATCCTTGTTTTGCCCCATACAACCCTAAACCAAAATTGAGATTTTAACCGTCTGTGAAAACCGATTTCCATTAATAAAATCGAATCAAATACTTGATTTCGAAAAGATATTCTTGATTTCCGTAAAAAAGTTATTTATGAATCTGAATTTTTCCCCAAAAATTTTAAGCGGGTTGTGAACGTGGGTGTGTAAGTTTTCCCCTAATTTTTAGATTATAATTAGATTTATAATTAAATTAACTAATAGTAGTATATAGTATATGAAATGTATTATATTATTGTATATATATAATATATATAAGTATTTTATTGTATGTGAAACTAAAAATGAAGTAGATTTGGCATTAGGTTTTCCGACTTCCGGGTCAAACAACAATATCAATGTGATGTAGTAATCAGTCTCTGTTTATCTTCTGCCCGAAATGGAGCGGCTCGGATAGTTCATTTTTTGCGCGTTATTTAAAATGTTGCTATTTTCTTACTGACGGGATTTATCCTACGTGGTCTACGTTTGTTAAAGCGTATCCGCATCTAGTTGACCCGAAAGATAAAGTGAGATGTAGGACTGTAAACCACACTAGAGTCATATATGCCATTGGTGCATCAATGAGACGGACATGCATGGAACCCTATGAATAATGAAATTGGCTCGGGTTTGAAAGCTGGAGTCGGATATCATATCATAATCAGAGTGTCATATCAAAAGGTTCATATCCAATGTTGCAAAATTGCGAATCGATTAGTCGGTCGACCACCTTGTAGCTTGTAATCGGTCTGGGCGGGATGAATCGGTGATAGGGTATAATTTGAGGTATAATTACCCGGTCGTTGCTCGGGTTATCAAATAAGGGCCCGTTTGGTTGGTGGGTGTTGCTTTGGATTCGGGATTGATTTGGTAAAAACGTAAAGTTTATGAAATAATAACTTTGAAAAGGTAATATGAATAACTCTCAACGGATCGGATCGTTCATTTATATCGTCAAGATTTTTTACGTAAGTCGACTTCCCATGACGTCACATTCCGGGGATGCTTTGTAGCCTATATTCTACACATATTGAACGGAGGAATTGTCCTAGGCATTTGCGAGGCCAATATACGCGAGGTGATCATAAAGTGCGACTATTATGATTGAATGTATTGCTTAGCATGAAGTCAGAGATAGGACAGTAATCCAACACGAGCCCAGAAACATAACATATCATATCATATAACTGATAATCCACTAACTGTAGATAACAGATATAGGATGCATCCATACTCCCCTACAGATAACATAGTGGCCAAACATATACTTGAGCTCATAACATGTAACATATAAGGGATGGTGTGGAACGTCACTCAAACACACTAGAGTCATAAATTAGTTTATCTAGCTTTGAAGTAATAATTACTTTTGCAAGCTTATGTAAAAATTACTTTTGCAATTTTGACTTTAAATTTCTAATTTTTAGATATAAATTAGTTTATCTAGCTTTGAAGTAATAATTAGGCAATTAATTAAGAAATAGCTTTAAAATAAATTGTAAAAGTATTTCTAATTTTAAGATCCAAATCCACATCATTCCAACATCCAAAATTGCCAAAGCGGGAATCACCACCATCATCAAGACCAGGTAATACCTCATAAATGAAACCCTAATCGTTTTTGCTAAATTTTTATGAAACAACATATGTGGTTAATTGAATTAGGCTCCATTTCTTTTTGTTGAAATTATATGTGGGTTTCTGTGGTGAATCTTTGATCTTTTCAAGAACTCTACCATAGGTACATACAACTCATCACCTTTTGCATTTCCGAAAGCAACTTTGTTGTGATCCTTCTTGAATTGAAGAGCCATTTGATGAATTGATTTTTTTAGGGTTATGTTTCTCCGTGAGGGTTTTGGGTGTAGGAGAAGAGGGGAAGGGTTTGTTTGAAGTGAAAAATGAGAGTGATGGTTTGGTAGAGGTTTGTGCAAAAATAGTCAAAAGTATTGGCACTGTATTGTTTGACTACTGATGAGTATGCAAATACTCATCATTTTTGTACCTTTTAGACTGCCAAAAACATCCAAAAACACCTGTCAAAGCATCAAAATGATAAAAATATCACAAATAAGTGTTTTATGTGTTTTGTTGGATCGTTATACTTTAATCAAACTAACTTAACTAGCTTGTTAAGGTTTAATAACCTCGGATAAATCCTAAGTTATTAACAAAGAAACACTGAGTAATCTTTATTAAGTACGCGGAATTTACTTAACAAAGCTAAGAAGAATAACCTTTTATTATAAACTCTAAATCTCCTTATTATGCAGATACTCTAATACAACTCTAAGATAATCGAACTTTTCTCTAAAACTCTAATTCTAAAATCGTAAGTCATATCTCTAATGCCAATCTAGGAGTCCTTTTATAGGCTCAAGGATATCCTAGTCGGTTTACAATTGATAACCTTGTATGACAAGTAATCTAAACATAGAATACAATTCTTTCCATAAGCGAATATAACAGTTCTTTTGTTCTTGCAGTACTTTGACTTCATATTGCAGTACTTTGACTTTGTCTTTAACGGTACTTTGAGTCTTTAACTTCTTCCAATACTTTGCAACTTGACTGATATCTTAGTACTTTGATATCTTCAGCACTTTCATATCCCAACAATCATCCCCTAACTTGAATTCTACTTGCTTGACTTCAAGTTTCTTTGTGAATATATCTTTATGACTTCATCTTTTAAAGACGGATTGTTTCTTAGTCTTTAAGCTTTTATCTCTGTAACATCTGTTCTTGTCAAAGTGTCTCTTAGAATTGTTTTCTTACAGAGACATCCAGCAAGCTCCATCTTTTCAGCAACATATGACAATTTGTACATTTAACTCTGTTTAAGTTGCATACTATTCTCATCACTTTCAAGTGAATCATTGAAAAATAATGGATTTAGAACTCTTTACCAAAGCCATTATCTCTGGAGTAGCCAAATGTTTTGGTGTGTAAGACCATGGTACATTGATAACCATATGATTTTAGCAAACCACCAGCTATCAACAGATTTATTTTGTCTTTACCAAAAGCTGCTATACGGACTAGTTAGTTCTTCTATCTAATGGTGAACTAATTACCAATAATGGTTTTTCACAGCCTTTACCACAAGCCATTTTCTTGTGGGCTAGCCAACTCTTCACATTACTGATATGGTGAGTTGAATACCATCCAACTTATTAGCAAGTTGTCAACTAAAAACGGATTTGATATATCTTTACCCGAGCCGTTTGCTCATGGATTAGTCAATCCTTTTGTAACCATGGTGGATTGATAACCTACTGATGTTATCATCACAAAACCATTTACTAAACCTTTATTTCAAAATATTTATTACTTAGCAACAAGGTTTCTTCTAAAATTTATTTAACTGATTTAGTTCAAAGCGGTACTTTGATGAAAGTCTTTATGTCGTCAGCAGTACTTTGAATAAAAGTACTGATATATCAAAAAGTATTTATTCAAATAAAATTCATACCAGTTATTGATCATCCTCAGCAATGGTAGTCCAGTTTATAAACAAGTTGATAACCATGCAAGCAGTTTCATTATCCTCTTCTACTTCCAATCCATGCTCTAGCATTCTTCTCATGAGCTCAACTGTGAGAGGGTATCTTCTTTCTGCAAACATGTGTATCATTGTTCCATTTTCTAGCTCCAAAACATGAACTCCAGGTTCTTCAAAGAATCTCCGACAAACTATTTCCCGGCTTTCTTGATTCTTCCAGATATCATCAGTGCTTTCTTCATCAGTTTCCCATATAGTTATGAGATCACCATGTAAAACCAAACCAATCCCTTCCAATGGATTATTTTCAAAGTAAGCCTTCACAACATGATATAAGTAGAATAGGTATACTCTATCTATAATATCTGATAAATCCCATAGCCTTTTAAAAACTTTGAAGCTTTCATCTTCTTTATGAAAAATCATGTATTCTTCATTCTTGGATTTCACAACTTTAAAAACACCGATCTTTGATCTGTTCATCTTCATGTTATCATCTTCCTTTGTATAATCAAAATCTACCACTCTGAGATAATTCTTCAATTCATCACTAGTCTCAGATCTTAATTCTACTTTTTCTTTCTTTGAAACTGAACATCACTGTAACCGGTTTTTCTTTTTCTCTTTAAACTTTTCTTCCTTTCGGTTTCAGTCGGGTAGCTTCTTCTCTAAAATCTTTGATGCACGCAACATTCTTCTTATAATCCTCTCTAGCAGCATCATATAATCTTTTCATCTCAAGATAATTAAACTTACGTGAATCCTTTATACCCTTGACTTTTCGGATAAGCCATCATAGCATTCCTGTCCTTAGCTAAATTAGGTCTTCTTGGCATAAATCTAACAGGTGTAGGGGACTGTAAAGGTTCAGTAGTTTCAACATCTAATTCATCTTGCACCTCTTGAGCTGCTTTTCTATTTAGAGCCTCTTGAGCTTCTTGTTCTTTTCTATCTTGAGCATCTAACTCTTCTTGAACTTTTCTAGCTGCATCTTCATTCCTAGCAACTTCAATTGCTCGGTTACGCCAAAGTGAGTTTCTTTTTCTTTGTTTCAACCAGAATACCTTTCCCTTTGTCTTTAGGATCAATGGCTGGTTGAAAAGCTCTTGGTTGTTCTTCTTCTTGTACATCTCTAATAGTAACCCCTCCTCTTGGTTGTGATAAATCTAATATTGTAGCAATTACTTCATCATCACTAGCCGAATGAATAGGTATGAATGTGGATTCCTCCTCTTCTTCTATAACAAATGTAGAAGGACAAGCTTCTTCTTCAAAATTCAATACCCTTGGAGTTATCACTTATTGCCTAGATGTATCATGAAAATCAGTACTTTGATGTTCAGATTACTTGATCATCAGTACCTTGAACATCGGTACCTTGAACATCGTTACCTTGATGTTGAGTACTTTGAATATCGGTACTTTGAACTTGCACTTCCTCAGAATCTGAAATAATCTTTTCGCAGTACTTCAGATTCTTTCTTCTTTGTAACATCTTCTTTCAAATTTTCTTTTGCAAAATTCCTCCCCAAGTTGTGAGATGATTTAGGAACCTTCTTTTCGTTTGAATTCCTTTCGAAGTTGTTTCTGACGTTTGTTTTCCTCGTTAACCCATAAATTGAAACCTTGAATATAGGGTTTAATAAAATTTCTCAACCAAACATACCTACGTCTCAACTTCCTAAGCGATTTAGCTTGAGACTCAACAGTCTTATTCAACCTAACTAGCTCCCTTGTCAAAGCATAATTATCTAAAGTCAAACCTTCACGAGGAATAGTATGATCATCACCTTTAAGATGTGAATGTTCTTACGAAACAGAACAGAATGTTGTGGAGATGGAGTAGGTGTTCTTTCAATCTCTGCTTGAACCTCAGGGCGTGGAGAAACAGTACCACAAAGATGCACTACCTTCAATAGAAGCGGTACTTTTTCGGTTCGCGGTACCTTGTGAGGCAGACACTTGTGAAGCAGATCTGTAGAACGAGCAGTCGGGACCTTCACTTTCTTCATCCTCTCCACTTCATTACGTACGCAGCTTGAACAACTTCCATCATTGTAGAAGTTAATGGAATATCTCCACCTCTGAACAAAGCACTTCTCCTAGCCATAAATGTAAAGATTTTGTCTTGTTGCACAATAACAGTAACAGCAAAGAGGTTTTGGAACATCACCAATTGCTTGTTTAAGAAAACTCAGTACAAACCTTGGGTACATCAACCATTTTGACCCAGAGGATATATGGGATAGCATCCCATCCAAAATAAGCTTTGAAAAATTAAACACTCTGTCAGTAGCAAGTCCAACCACTGCAGACGCTATATTAGACCCAAACTGCTCCCAAGAAGTACTTTTAGAACTTATGCAATGAAGCAGTACATGAATCAAAACTTCCATTGAGGACAGAATAAGGCTTTCTTGAATGTTTGTTCTTAAAGATCCTTCATAACCAAGATTCCTAAAAGTATCCCAAATCAGTTGCTTGTCAAATCGAATAGCCCCATCTTCATCTCCAAATAATAAATCTTCTCGAATAGAGGCTTCTGTAATTTTGATAGTCCGTCCAAATTTGTAGATCTAATATAATATTCATCCTCCTCCATGTTATCTCTAGCATTAGCCCAAAATTCTTGAATCCATGGTTCAATAACATCCGGTTCAACCAATAGAGCATAACTAATAGGCTGACCAGTAAGATAATCAACAATATCATAAAAAGCCATATTCGCCTCAGTCTTGTCCAAATTAGCCACCATATTGTGCTTAGAAACAGTTAAACGATTCGCCATTGTTGAATGAGTGAGCACAATAAAGATTTTATTGAAGAATAAAGAGATGGTGATCAGGAGATAAGTATGGAAAAGATGTATAGTAATAATATGAGAGGGAAATTTAGGAAAGTAGTTATTTATAGGTAGGATTTGAAAAATCACGTTCCTATAATAACAAAGTTACCGTTATTATCAATTACCCATCAATATTACCGTTGGAACAGTACTTTAATACGACAAATAGTACTTTCCACATAAGCAGTACTTTCCCAAGCAGACTTTCCCAAGCAAGATTCACCAAGCAGTACTTTCAGGAAAAATAGTACTTTGCCAAAATTTCTTCATATAAACTAAGTATCAACAAACATCCTCCCCTCAAGCAATACACAGGACTATACTAACACCTTATAGTCCTTCCCTTAAACATAGCTTAGTAGCTAAATATACTCCAAAACACCACGTGAAACTCCTTGTCTCCTGTTATGCTCACGTGAACAACCACTATCAAAATGATCTTTAAGCTTCTCTTCTGGGTTGCCCTGTCTAATAAGATGAAAAAGTTAGTGGCTTTGAGGAACCCAAGCCCTTACTGACTTGTGTTCCCTTGTGAGTGACATACTCACATTCTTTGAGTACATAATCTCCATTGTTTTCTAAGGCATGATCCAAGTATTATCTTGTTATTCAAAACATGTGGATTTTCAAACTTTCTCGGTTTTTCAACACAAATCTCTTTTCTGTCATCACAAAAACATCTGATTCACTTTTAGTTGAAAGTACTGTCGTTCCCTCTGCATTACTTCCCTTTTAACCCATGCTTTTTTAACACTTGGTTCCTCTGATCTAAATCTCCTATGTGAATTAGAAAACCTTCTAGGTTGATAGTGACTTTGCCTAGAATTTCTATACCAAGTATTGTGATCAAGACTTGTTTGTCTCGAAGAGCACCTTGTGAAAGTACTGGCCAGAGTTAATAGTACTTTGGAAGTACTGCAGATACTGGGTTTTGAAAAAGGTTTTCGCCGTGGGTATTTATGATCCGGTGAGAAATTTCTGTGATTGACCCTATTTGAATTATTCCAGACTGGTTTGTACTCTCTAGGTTTCGTTGGCACCTGTTCTTTGGAAATTTTCTAAGGTATTTTGAGTGATGTTCACAATCTTTAATTAGATGAGTAGAACTAAAACACACAAAACACGCTTTCACCCATACATCACAAAGTGACATCGTCTATGTCTATGCCCAAAATTATTTTGCCTTCTTGGTGAGTGATTAAACTTGTTTTGACCAAAATTATCCCCAAAAGGTTTAGCAAGATCGCTTTGAAAAGATTTTGAAGAAGGTATCGCTTGTGAAGCAAGATACTTTGATTTAAAGGTAACCGCTGATTTTGAACAACCGCTTTCAACAGTTTTCTGGGTGTCTCGCACCTAGATTTAGCAACTAGTTTTTTCCTAAACTCTAGACCTGCTATTCCAAAACGAGAAACATCGGCCTAAGGGGTTGATGAATGCCAGTAGGATGTGGAACAAGATGATAATCATTAGCTTTCTATATGCAGGAGTGAGTCATTTAATGAACCATCATTACTAGATGTATCTACATAATTAATGAGTTCTTCATCACTAGTGATTATATCCTCATACTCACCTTCATCTCCGATTACTAGATTGGTTTCTTCTATCTTACTAAAATCCATACCAAAACCTAATCCGCTTTTAAGATAAGCTCTTGTCGCTTTTGAACATAAGAAACATGTGACAAAACCTACCACCCCAAGCGCAAACTTAGCTAACAAATCATCTCTTTCCTTAGTTAATTTTTCAATTTCAGCAAGTTTACAGTTTAATTTCTATTCACTAAGCTTTAACCGTAATCCCTTGTGCAATTTTTTCAAAATTTCTGCTACTTCATTAGTTTCATGTGCTAAAATTTAGGCTTCCATAGATTCTAAGGTTATTTGATAACCGCTACCTCAAATTCCTAGCCTTAACACGCTTATCTCTCAATCACATAACTCAAGTAATTTATGATAAAAATCATGACACTTAGAACATACCTCGTGATAGAGTTGATGCAAAGGTCGACATTGAATATAGTTGAAGTAGGGTTTCTTCCTAGTCAGCGTTTCCACACAAGCTCTGATACCACTTGTTGGATCGATATACTTTATTCAAACTAACTTAACTAGTTATAAGTTTAATAACCTCGGATAAATCCTAAGTTATTAACAAAGAAACACCGAAAATCTTTTATTATAATGCTGAATTTACTTAACAAAGCTAAGAAAAATAACCTTTATTATAAACTCTAAATCGCTTTTATTATGCATACTCTAATACAACTCTAAGATAATCAACTTTTCTAAAAACTCTAATTCTAAAATCGTAGTCATATCTCTAATGCCAATCTAGGAGTCCTTTTATAGGCTCAAGGATATCCTAGTCGGTTTACAATTGATAACCTTGTATGACAAGTAATCTAAACATATACAATTTCTTTCCATAAACGAATATAATGCTTCTTTTGTTTTCTAAGATTGACTTCATATTGCAAGATTGACTTTGTCATTAACAAGACTTTGAGTCTTTAACTTCTTCCAAGATTGCAACTTTACAAGATTTTGATATCTTCAAGATTTTGATATCTTCAAGACTTTCATATCCCAACATGTTTCAAATGCAAAATATCAAAAAGCAAAGTGAAAACGTCAAGTTTTTGCATAATTGGCATTTTTAGTCCCCAAGTATCAAATGTTGTCAAAACTAGTCCCTGGTAAATCAAAATAAAGCAAAATATCATTTAAGGTCCATGGGATTCAAAAGTTGTCAAAACAAACCCTTCAAAGTTTAAAATTACAAAATGACAACTTTAGTCCCTAAAGTTTAAAAATTGTCAAAAATAGTCCTTGGTGAATTTAAAAAGTGAAAATAATCAAAAGTAAACCTTGTACTATTCATAAATGGCATAATTGGTACTTGTGTTAACTTTGGAAAGATGCAATTTCGGTCCCTCAAAAATCGAATTACAAAAATGGTCCTTGTGATAGCTACAAAACCAAACCGGACCCAAAAATAAATAAAAAACCCAAACCCATTAACCCAACCCACTACCCTTTGACCCAGCCAAAACAACCCGTGACCCCCTTTTGTGAACCCCCACCTTATTATTAAAACGGGGTCAAACCAAGTCAAACCACCATCACTGTGCATCTCTCTCTCAATCCCGCCAAAACCAGAAACCACCATGGTTTCTCACCACTTGCTCCTACCACCTCACAACCACCTGTCCACCACCTTTCCACCTCAAACCCAGCTGTATAACCACTCCCTTCCACCTCCACATCCTCCCAAAATTCTTTAAATGCTTTAAACCTGCTTTTGATATTTTTGGCGCCAAATTGCATTTCAAGGGCTAAGATGAGTTGCAGTGATCCAAGGGCCATGAAGTAAAGTGGGATTTGACCAGAGTGCTAGTGGAGTCTCAAAAAGTCTATAAAGAAAGAAGGAGAAGCAGAGGAGAAAGATATCTAGAGTAATTTAATTTAGCTTATGTCGAATTAATGTTGTTTTAATTTCCAGTGTATGTTTAAGCTTTCAATTCTTGAATTAAGTTATTTCAGTGTAATATTAACCTTTTTCAAGAATCAATTTCAATTTTCAGTTTCCTTTCATGCTTGTGCAATTTTTACTTAAAATCTCAATTTTAGCTTAAAATTGTTATTAGTTGTTATTATGGACTCATAAGCTCATGTAAGCTCCTTATAAAGCTTTTTAAAGCTATTAGAAACTTTAAAATCCTGTTTAGTATCAAAAAGCAAAAATTACCAAAAATACAAAAAAATTAGTTATAAATAAAAAATCATGGAGAAGATGATCACAAAATTTGGCAGGTAAATTTTGGATTGCCCTTGGGTTAGATGCTTCTTGGGAAGCTATAGGAAGTGTTCTTGATCCTTGATTCATGGTCTTTGGTTGGATAGCATTTTGTAAGAATTTTTCTTATTTTTGTGATTTTACTGTTCAACTGCTTGTTATATGCTTATTTTTAGTTCTTCTAGCTTATTAGGTATATCTTGGTTGTATTAAAGCTTAATATTGTAGACTTGATTAATTAGTTTTCATTTTTCTTAAAAATTTTGTATTAACTGTCATTTTAGCATAATATAGAATACCAAGTAATTGTAGTTTAAGCTAGTGTTTCTGTGTTCATTTAAGCTTATTAACTCATAGCAAGTTGATAAAAAGCAGTTTCAAAAGTCTTTGTACTCATTTGCCTTAAAAACCAAAAATCAGTCTTATATAAGGGTTGTTTGGATTTGCTGATAGATTAGCATTCCAGTGTATGCTTGTTGTTGTTTGTGGTTGTTATATGTCACATTAGGTCATAATAGCTCATTGAAACAATAAAAACCAGTGTTCATTTGAAAGGAAGTCAAAATAGATTGTGATCATATCTTGTTTATTCATATCTTGTTTATTAACTGTTTATATTTCATGTTCCATAATCATGTTTTTATGTTTATAAGTTGTTAGTATTGATCAATCTAGTCTTAACTTAGCTTAATATAACATAATCAGTGAGTAGGATCAATCATAAGTTCATTTAAGTCAACTTTAGTGTTTATCTTAAAAAGTCAAATTTTCACTTAGTCAGTTTTTGAATAAAATAGATAATTTTCTATAGGATTTAATTTTGAGTTTCATGTTTTATGCTTTTGGGATATTATTATTTAGCTGCTCATCTTTATCATAGTAATTTTTATAATTTTTAGTTTGCTAGCTAAACTGCTTCTTTCTTAGCTTCTTTTAAACACTTTTCTGAAAAAGTGCCCTGTGCACAGTTGAGTAAACTCATTTCACAAGCTTGTATCTTATTCATTAGAAAGGATTAGCTTGTGTAATTTGTTGTTTTCATAAGCCCTTCTGGCTAGTTTGATGTGTGAATGCTTATTTTCCATTTATAGCTTATTTGGATTGCTTATCATGTTCATGATCTTTCCCAATCACTCACTACACCGGAGTCATCAAGTAGTTGAGTCTTTTCACAAGCTCACACGAGCTTATTTGTGGGACCCAGCTTGACCCTTAGCTTTGGAAAGCCCATCTAGCTATCTCTTTAGTCCAGTGCTTATTTTACACTTTCTAGCTTATTTGGTAGGGTCGCTACTAGCTTTTAAGTTGTCCCATTTCCTGTAAACAGTGATATCTCAGTGTTTACAAGCTTTTTCAAAAGCTTGTCATAAGCTCATTTGTGGTTCCCACAGTGTGAGCTTGGAATTTTTGGAAAGCCCACCAACCCATCTTGCTACCTCAGTCCTTATTTTGAGCTTTTCAGCTTATTTCATAAGCTTAAATTGCTCTTAAAGTTAACTGTAGGCCTGTTTGGTTGATAGGATTTAGTGGAAGTGCTTATTAGCTTATTCTAAGCTTATCAGTGATACTCTTTGTAACTTTTAACTCATTTCCAGTTCCTTTTACTTATTTTTATCTTATTTCAGCTTTGTTTCCTTTTGATTAGCTTATTTGGTAGCTTAGTTGAGCTTGAATTAATGCTTAAACGCTAAGCTCTTAAGCTCTCAAACTGCTTATTTTCAAGTTCCAAAATTTTTGTCTTCATTAAAGTTGCTTATTATAAGTAGTTAAATAGGTTTAAAAAATAAAAATCACAAAAACATCATTTTAAAATAGTGATAGTGTTTATTTAATATAAATTAGCTTTTTAATTTTTTTCAAATTTTATTATTAAGCACTTTCTGTTTTTATAATTTTCTTAGCTTTCTGTCATCATAGGATAATTATAGAAAAAATTTCAGAATTTTCTTAGTTTGTTTAGTATTTATTAGAATTTAAAATAGTTAAAAAGTATTAAATAATTAATAATAAATAAGTAAAAAGCATAAAAAATATCTTTTAAATTTTAAAATTAGTTTTCTAATAATTTTAGATTTTTCTAAGTCATAATTTCACTTTTCTAGCTTTATTTCATATTTTCTTATATTTTAGATTATTATTAAATAGTTAAAAATAGTTTTTAATTAATAATAATTAAATAAATAGTCATAAAAATAATTTTAATTTCCCAATAATTTTCTTTTATTATTAGGATTGTAAAACTATCATTTTCATATCCGAGGTATTTTATTCTTTTAAATTTACGTTTTATTTTATAACGTTAATAAAATTTAGTAAACGTACGCATTTACGTTTGTTTAATCTGATTGTTGTGCTTTATAGTTCTGTATCCAAATACAATTCCAAATAATCAGTAGTATAATTATCAACCAAAATCCCTTACATCATTATCCTTAGTGATCATTCTACTTCGAACGCCACACACCATTCAACCTCCGTGGGACTTAACGACCGGGAATCCACTAAATTCCGGGTTGTATTGAGTCCATAATAGTTGAGTTTTGTTGACTAAAACCTTTGGTCAATATTTCGACTGCTTTGGAAGCGATCAAAATTTTGCTACGCCATCTACGGTGAGCTGTAAGTGTGTTTTAAACATTTTCAGCACCCATACTGCACATATACCACCTTTTGTAAACAGTTTTTTTTTGTAAAGTTATCAAAATTAAAAAGTTCATTAACACTTTCCTGAAGTGTTAAAACACCAAAAAAAATATAAAACAACAAAACAATCGTAACGTTTTCTATCCTGTATTCTCTTTAAGGTGATTCTTAAGAGGTACAATTTGGTTAAACGAGACGATACCAAAATATTGTCCAAAAGTTTTTAAACCCTTAGCACAAATCCATACCTACGTATTTTTAGTGGTACTTAATAAATACAAAAATCAACCACCAAAACCAAGGCAGAACACCTACCAACTGGGGGTGTGAACATTAATAAGTTCCCAATCTTAAAGATCAAAACTTGACTTTGTGTCCTTGTGATTTGGTGTACTTTTTTTTAAAGAAGCCATTTCATTTGTGATTATTGGTTTAAGTTCACTTGTCGTTTTGCCTCGCATTTGTTTTTGAAAACTAAATTTTTTAAACTTAGTGCGCGCATCGTTCTTCAGCCACAAGTCCACTTTCGTGAGCTTGCAAGTATTCCGTAAATGTAGAGGGACGTTCGCTCCTTCAAACCGCGGATGAGAACGTCTAGCACCACGACCTGTCGTAATGGCGAAGAAAAGCCAATGAATGAGCTTCTCCAAGCACCCATTGAGGGTTACGGAGATGCCATTGTTGTCCCAGCCATCGTGGCTGATACCTTCGAGCTCAAAACTGGGTTGCTTAATCTTGTAACCCAAAGCCAATTTTATGGTTTTGAGCGGGGCGACCCTCATGCACATATTCGATGGTTCAACAAGATTGCATCGACCATCAAATACAAGAATGTCCCACATGAAGCAATTAAGCTTCTTCTATTTCCATTCTCTTTAGAGGACAAGCCGGAATTGGCTTGAGAAACAACCCCTCGTTCCATTGAGACATGGGAGGATTTAGTCACTAAGTTTGTTAACGAATTCTATCCTCCATCCCGAACTACAAGTCTTAAGAATGAGATAATGAAATTCACTCAAAGATTTGATGAATCATTCGGTGAGGCATGGGATCATTACAAAGAGTTGCTCTGAAAGTGTCCGCATCATGGTTTTTCGAGTTAATGCAAATGGATACTTTCTACAATGGTCCTGCCAAGCTGACCAAGACTCTTTAAATGCCTCCTCGGAGGTAAATTCCTGAGCAAGACCACAAAGAAGCCTTGCAAATCATAGAAAACAAGTCCAGGTCGCCCTGCATCGCAAAGACATATCAGCCTCTAATGCGGGACCTTCTACTTCATCTCACGTGAGTACATCTAGCACCGATGCTAAGATTGAAAAACTCACGGATGCTATTCAGGCTTTGGTTCTTGCAAACCAAAAGAAAGTCACTTTCACACAGACACCATCACATGGTGAAGTGAAGAAAGTCGAGGTCTCTGTCACTTGTGGTGGCCCTCATGCATACTACAACTGTACTGCCACCGATGGTAGTCCATTTGATGCCAATGCTATAGCCAAGTACTTCACATCGGGAGGTAATCAATACCGTCCTCAAAATGAACCAAACTACCTTGCTAATACTTATCAGGGACCACCCGGTTTTAACCAGAATCCTAACATGCAAAACCGAATCGAACCAACCTAGAATAAACCAAGGTTATCAAAACCAAGGTAATTTCTATTCCGGACCAAATCAAGGTTTCCAACATCAAGGAAACTTTAATCAAAACAATTTCAATCGAGGGAATCAATTTCATGGAAATGTGAATCCTAACCAAGGGAATTTCCAACAACAAGGCTATAATCAAAACATACGACCTCAAAATTTCCCTCCACCTCCTCCAGTATCAACATCCGATGAGCTTTTGAAGCAATTCATGAAATCCCAAGAGGAAATGAACGGTTGTTGGTTAGCCGATTTCGACATTAAGAAGTCTTTAAATGATCAACCCTCGGCTCGGAAAACTTCCGAGCAACACGATCGCTAATCCGAAGGGCGATGCAAAGGCGATCACAACCAGAAGTGGTGCTTCATATGATGGACCGGCTATTCCTACTACCTCTTCTTCTCCTTCTCCTAAGGTAGTGGAACGTGAACATGAGGCGAAAAAGGACAAAGAACTTCCTACTAATAACGGAGGTACCAACGATGTCCAACCTCAAATTGTCCTCAAAACCCAAGTCTAAGCCGGAGTTGTTTTTGATTCACATGACATCTCGGGTTGAAAACCGAAACCCAAATCTTCTATTCCTTACCCATCACGTTTAAATGAGCAAAGCTCACGAAAAAGCTTCATCAAATGGATAAATTTTTTCAAATTTTCCAAGAACTACATTTTGACATAAGCTTTGCGGATGCTATCATGTTGATGCCCAAGTTTGCATCAACACTCAAACACATGTTAAGCAACAAGGAAAAACTGTTTGAAATGGCTAAAACTCCTTCAACGAACTCGCCAGCCACGTAAAAATCTTCCCGAGAAGCTTGGAGATCCTGGAAAATTTCTCTTACCTTGTGTATTTCCAAGGATGGTTGAATGCTTTGCCTTAGCCGATCTTGGTGCAAGCATTAACCTGATGCCTCATTCAGTATGGAAGAAACTTTCTCTTCCAGACCTTACTCCTACCTGCATGACTCGAGCTTGCATCGTACAATATCCCGCCTCTTGGCATCGCGAGGTCAGATTGTGAAAGTAGGGAAAGTTCCATTTTCCAAGCAGAGTTTGTGGTTGTTGACTCGATGTCGATCATCGTTCCCCTCATTGTTGGACGAAGATTCCTGAGAACGGGCCGTGCTCTCATTGATGTATTTGAGCAAGAAATCACATTACGTGTGGTAATGAAGCTGTCACCTTTAAACCTTGATCAAATTCGAGGTACTCCGCAAACTATGATTCCTGAGTAGGTTAACCGAATATATCATTGATGTTGCTTCTGAAGAGTACTCTCAAGAAGTTCTCGATTATGTTCATAATTCTTCAAGTGATAATCTCACTCATTCATCTCAACCCATCATTGCCAATTCTACTCCTTTTCTCACTCCGTTTGAGGAAAGTGACTTCATCTTGGAAGAGATTGAAGCATATTTGTCTAGTGATTCGCTCACAAAGGACTACGCTCCAATTGACATCGAGGGAGATATTCTTCTCATCGAGAAGATGCTCAATGATGATCTTTCATCAATCCCTCCAAGAACTTCATATAAAGAGGAAATCAAAACCATTGAAAATCTTAATGATTCTCCCAAGTCGAACTTAAGGATTTACCACCTCATTCCAAATATGCATTTCTGAGGCAGATAAATTCTTCATCTGGCCATTATTAATGAGATTTGAGTAAAGATGAAAAGACCTGATAGTTGTCTTTAAGTCATTGACAAGCAAGCAATTGCTTGGAAA
>OU343224.1:234274937-234421291 GCA_910596185.1 Chrysanthemum makinoi | reverse complement strand
AAAGTTGTCAAATCTAGTCCCTGGAATTCAAAAATGTGGAGTTTTATCATTCAAGGTCCCTGAAATATTCTAAGTTGTTAAAGTTGGTCCTTGAATGATTCTTTGGTCAAATGGCAGAAAAGGTCCCTAAAGTTTGAAAATGTCAAAATTAGTCCTTGGACTTATAAAAATGGATTTTTATGCAAAAAGGGTCCTTGTACTATCAAAGTTTGTCAAGTTTGGTCCTTGTGATAAGTTTGGAAAAATGTCAAGTTCAGTCCTTCAAGTTTGGAAAAGTTGCAAATCTAGTCCTTGTATATCTATTAAACCAAACCGGACACCCTTTTAAAATATCAAGCCCAACACAAACACAAGCCCAATCAAATCCTTAGCCCAAACCCAAGCTTGACCCTTGAACCTTGGCCCCCCACTTGAGCCAGTCCACATATTCCTTTTGACCCCTGTCATAACCATTTTGGACCCCCGTTTTCTATTAATACCCAACGGTCAACAAAAGTCAAACGGCTAATAAAACCGCCCATCACTGTTCATCCCCCTCTCAACCTCTGAATCACAAAACCAGTGATGGTATTTCATCTTTTTCAACATTCCTCACCATACCTTGTCCCCTCCACCTCCACTAACACCCAAAAACCTTTAATTGATTCAAACCAACCCAATTAATATCAAAACCTGCTAAAGAAGAATTTGGCGCCAAAATCTACACTTGGATGGTTAAGATGATTTAGAGAGATCCAAGGGCTGGAAATTGGTGGGAAGCAATCAGAGATCACCATAGAGTCCAAAAAGTCATTATAAAAAGGAGGGGATGCAATGTATCAACATCATCTAGTGTAATCTTTAATTTTCAAGTCATTTTTAGTTTAACTTTAAATTCCAGTGTAAACTTTAGTTTTCAAGTTCTGTATTTCAAGTAATTAAGTATAATAAATCTTTTGAAGTTATCAATTTCAGTGTTAATTCAAGTTTCCAGTTTATGCATATTTACAAATTTCAAAAATCACATGTTATGTTCCAATGTTGTTGTTAGGTGTTATCATGGACTAAATAAGCACATGTAAGCTCCTACATAGCTTATAAAAGCTATTAGATACACTAAAAGTCAGTTTAGAATCAGAAACAGAAAAATCACCAAAAATACCAATTAAATAGTTTAAAAATCAAAAATCTCATGGAAATGGTGTACACAGCTGGAGCAGGGTGAATTATGGATGGCCTTGGGTTAATGGCTTAGTGGTAAGCCTATAGGAGTGTTTTTGGTTCCTAGTTCTTGGATTTCAGTTGGATAGCCATTTGTAAGCCCTTTGTTCAATTTTTGAATTTCACTGTTTTAATTGTTTAGTGATTGTAATTTTTTGTGTTTTATTGTTCACTAGTTATGTTTAAGTGTATTTAAGCTTTAAAATCAGTTGGTTAATCTTTTAAATTTGTATTTTATATAAATTTCATTTTAACAGTTAAAATAGCTTAAGTCTTAATTCTTAGTTTTATGTTGTTGTCACTGTTGGTTCATGTTTATTTAAGACTTAATTAGTGATTATATAAGGTCTGAAATCATCTGCATGGTCTTAATTTGTGTTAGTCTTTGAAAATATTCAAAACAGTTAAGATAAAGGGGTGTTTGGATTCCTTGTGTTTACTGTGCTATAGGTTGTTTGAGTGGTTGCTAGTTATTGTCTTGTATCACACTTGGTCTAAATATCTCATGCAAGTCAAGAAAACTGTCCTTGTTTTATCAATAGTCAAAATCTCTTTTGATCAAAGCTTGCGTGTCCACTGTTGGGATTGCATGATCATTGATTTTGTTTTTGTGTTTACAAGTTGTTGTCATTGATCAAACAAGTCTTATTTCAACCTAACATAACATAATTAGTGCTTAGGATCAGTTTAAATCTCATTTAAGTCAAACTTAGTTAGTTTTTAGAAAATTCAAAATTTCCATCTTGGTCGTTTTTGAATAAAAAAGATAATTTCACTGTGTGTTTATTAGTGAGATTCAGCTTATAAGCTTTTTGATTATCAAAGTTTAGTTGCTAAACAAAATTAGAAAAATGCTAGTTCTCTTTGAATCAGCTTATTTAGTGCTTATTTTCTAGTGTCTTTTGACTACCTGTTCTGAATTGATGCTCTGTGCACAGTGGGAGTAGTCACTTTCACAAGCTCACAAATAGCTTAATTGTTGGTCTAAGCTTGTGATACTGGGTTCTTTGGAGAGCCAACCTAGCCATCTTGAGGATCTAAGTTTACTTTTTCAATTTTTAGCTTGTTTACTAGGGCTGCTAGTGGCTTTTGTTTCTGTCCAATACTCAGCTGATACTGAGTCAGCTTAAGCTGAGCATTGGTCTGGTCCCATCTTCATGAGCTTGCCATAAGCTCTCTAGTTGTCCCCAGCTTATCATCTTTAGTTTTTTGGAAAGCCAACCTGGTCATCTTTGAGTCCCAAGCTTAAGTTTTCCATTTCTAGCTTGTTTGCTAGGGCTGCAATAAGCTCTATCCTTGTCCCATTTCTGTTTAGTTCATCAGTTTGTCATAAGTGCTTATCTGCTTATTCTAGCTTATCAGTGTGCTTCTTTGTGTTTTCTACCTTCATTTAAGTAGCTTATAGCTTATTTTATCTTATTTTAACTTTGGTTTCAGTGTGTGAGCTTGTTTGAGCTTATTTCCACCAAATAAGCTCTTAAGCCATATGTTGGGCTCATAAGCCTTTCAAACTGCTTATTTGTTGTTTGTAAAATTTTTGTGTTTATTAAAGTTTCATATTTTTAGTATTTAAGTAGTTTTCAAAAATAAAAACCAGAAAAACTTCATTTTTAAATCAGTAATAGCATTTATTTAATAGGTTTTAGCTTTTTGAATTTTCTTTCTAGCTTATTATTAAGCAAATCTTGTTTTTATACTTTTTCTTAGTATTCTGTCATCATATAGTATTTTTAGAAAAAGTTTCATAATTTTCCTAATCTTTTTAGTATTTATTATAATTTTAAATAGTTAAAAATAGTAATTAATTAGTAAAAAATAATTAAAAAGCATAAAAAATATCTTTTCAGTTTTAAAATTAGTTTTATCATATTTTAGATTTTTCCAAGTTAAAATTTCATTTTTCCAGATTTATTTTATATTTTCTAGTATTTAAGTGTATTTTAAATAGTAATTAATTAGTAATAATTAGATAAAAAGTGTGAAAAATATATTTTTAATTTTAAAATTAGTTTTATAATATTTTAGATTTTTCTGAATCATAATTTTATTTTTCTAGCCTTATTTTGTATTTTCTTCTATTTTAGAGTATTTATTAAATAGTTAAAATAGTCTTTAATTAATAATAATTAATTAAATAATTATAAAAATAATTTTCTTTTTCTGATAATTTTATTTTATTTTTAGGATTCCAAAAATGTCATTTTCATATTTTTAGATCTTTTATTTCTTAGATTTCACTTTTTATTTTGTACGTTTACGTAGTTTTTAAACTTACGTTTTACGTTTGTCTTATCTGATTGTTGTGCTTTCCAATTCTGTTTCCAATTCCATTCCAATCAATCAGTAGTGTAATAATTCATCAAAACCTTCTTGATCACTATCCTTAGTGATCATTCTATCATCGAATTAGTGTTTTACACACCATTGAGTCTCCGTGGGACTTAACGACCCGTGAATTCATTATATTCTCCAGGACTTCATTGTATTTGTGTTTTAAGCAGTTTTAAGCTTCTTACGGTTAGCCATTCACAAGTGGCTAGCTTGTGTGAGGTAGCTTGACGGTTTAGCACAGATCAGACCTTCATTAATCCAAGTTCCTTATGAAAGTCTCTTTCCCAAGACAATGCACA
The DNA here is from genome assembly GCA_910596185.1 of Chrysanthemum makinoi. Classification (NCBI taxonomy): domain Eukaryota; kingdom Viridiplantae; phylum Streptophyta; class Magnoliopsida; order Asterales; family Asteraceae; genus Chrysanthemum; species Chrysanthemum makinoi. The sequence continues at coordinate 234,417,461 of OU343224.1, read as the reverse complement.
ACTTTTCAAATTTTTAACATTTGGTAAAAGATTTTTCTGAAAAATGTCTCTTTGTTCTCGCGCTAGAGACGATTGAAAGTGTTGAACTTTGATTTGAGAATGATATTCTATCTCATGTTGTAAAGTTTTGAGGTCAGCCATGAAAATGTTAAAATATCTGAGAATTTTGCGATTTTTAGGTTTTGAGTTTACTTCACTGATGGAAGGTAAAGGACCATAAGTTTGTGCATAATTTGGTTGGGGATTAACATTAGAAGACTCATGTGTTTAAATGATTACCCTTGGTGTGTTAGAAGAATCCGTTGGTGTGACAAAAGTGACCGCTTTTGAATAGTTAAAAGGTTTGTTGTAAACAACGTTTTCTAATTTTGATCGACTCTCGTCTTCTGCATCTAATTCCTCTTGACGATGATATTAAACAACACTCATAACAGAATTATCAATTTTATATTCTGCACTGGAAACTTCAGGATTTGGTTTGAATGCTTTGGTAGAAAGCTTAGGTTTGTAATCAGCAAGATTTGGTCCATAGCCATTTGGATTTGGTTTTAAAGTCAACTTTTCAATAGCTGTGACCGACTCACCATGTTTGTAAACAACAGTTTTAAACTCTTTAAGTTTGTTTTGCAAGCCGATGATTTCTTCAAGATGATCATCTATTCGTTTCGTTCAATGCTTTTTGTATGCAGAGAACTGTTTTTGACAAGTTAACAAGTCAGCCTTAGCTTTTTGATTTTTCAAGGTGAGAGCGTTAATTTGCTTTTTATGTTCATGTTTCAGTTGTTCTATTTAGACAACAAAGCATTCTTCGAAGCGGCTAGATCACTTATCTGTCTTTCAGTAAATATTTTTCGTTTTGATGAGATTTTGCAAAGGCTGCTTCAAAACCGTTTTCACGTTTTTCTTGAGTTTTGAAAAAGTTGAGTTGCTTTTGTAGACATTCAAAATCCTTGGTTAACAGTGCATTTTTACATTTCAAGTCCTGATTAATGGCATGACATTTTTCCACTATGGTCTGTTGGTCTTTTATTAAACGAGCAAAATCTGGATGAGGAAAAAGTTCGGCGTGTTCAATGTGAGTCACAACATGATCATTACTGAGATCCTCAAGTATAACCACGGAGTCAATTTGATTATCAAGGGAAACCATTTGGTCATCTTGATCGTCAAATATAACTACGGGGTCTAGAAGAAAATCGTCGGAATGAGATGTGGACGACTCATTTTGAACATTCGATCCTTGCGGATTCAGATGTTGGTGGAGATAGTAGATCGAGATGAAAATGGTTTGTTCGAATTTTGAGACAAGCCATCGATGTCATACACTAGGCCTGTGTCACTCATGTGTAACTCATGCATATTAGCCATCAACATAACGGTGCATTGGCCTGCACGTCCTCCATATCATCATCGAGTCGCATTTGCCATAAAACTCGTTCTTTGTCGTGAGAGATCCACCAGCTTCATCCTTAAGAGCCAAAAGAAGAGCCTCTTTGAAATAAGCACCCCCTAGTCCTTGGCTTTGGGCATGCATTAGCCAGGTGTCCCTTCTCATTGCAGTTGTAGCATCGAAGACCATTCAACCCATTCTGAGCATTTCCCTATTCCACCACTTGAGCTCTGTGGTTATTCCTACCCATAGCATTAAACCCTTGACCACCGCCCATTTGACGACCATAACCACGATTCTGAACTTCAACTCGTCCATTGTTCACAACAGCTTGATTCCTTGTATTAGATGAGGAACGAATACGGTTGTTGGATTTGTTGGTATAACGGCTAAAGGCATTAGCAATCATAGCAAATCCTTGTTGCAGTGCTTCGAACGGATCAGATTCCTCATTAGCTTCAGCTGGAGCATTGTTGTTGTTGTATGGAACCAATTGAGTTTGTTGAGATGGAGGTTGTGAAGGATCATGTGGTGTGATTGTAGCAGTTGGTTGAGTTGCTGGTTGAGGAGAATAACTGTTTTGAGCATATAAGGCAAGTTGTTGATTTTCCGGATGTGTCGGTGGAGCAATTTGAGCACGGAGAATCCTTTCCCGATCAACTTCCTTTTCATGAGGCTTCAAGTAATCGTACAACAATCCGTAGGTAGACTGATGCATGTTCTTCGCTTGACGGAGAAAAATGACATACTTCTCCCATTCGGACCAAGACTACTTAGGAACTTAGTATTCACTGCAATTCTTGGCATGTTGATGTTGTGTTTATCCAAATCATTGATGATGTCTGAAAATCGGTGATGATAGGACTCGAGTGTCTCTCTAGGTTCAATCATGAAGTGTTCATAATCCAAGTAAATTTTGGATTCCAAATCTTCCTGATTGAGTACAGATCCTTCCATAAGAAGATGAATATGATCCCACATTTTCTTTGCAGTCTTTTGAGCATCAACACTGCGAAGAATTAGGTTTGGTAATCCTAGGAGGATATATTCCATTGCAAGCTCATCTGCTTCATAGTGTAGAAGTTCTTGAGGATTCAAGTCTGCAACAGTAGCAATGTTCGTTTGTTCATCTCTTGGTGGAATGGCATTTGGATCTCCGGGTACAATGACAGTAGGCATCTCAAATGGACCTTCCAAGATAACCTGCTTTAAGAACTTTCCATGTAGCTTCTTTAGATCACAAAACCTAAAGAACCTTATCACCCATTGATCGTAGTTTCCTGGAGTGAGCATTGGAGGTCTATCAAGTGATCCGGCCTTATGAATTGATTGTTGGTACGCTTAAAGTTTCAAATATCTTTGCAAACCAAGTGGGTTCCTTCATAGTGATCCTTGATGGATGTTGATTAAAGTCATTTGTGTATGGTTGAGCTTGAAGACTCGGTGGTGGTTGAACCATTTGAGGTTGTGGAATTGCAGCAAGTTGTGGAGTATGTTGTTGATTAAATTGTTGTTGATAAATTGCTTGTTGTTGATTCCATTGTTGATGTTGTGGAGTTTGTTGTTGTTGACGTTGAGGATGAGGATAAGTGTAAGGGAAATAGTTAGAGTATGGTGGTTGTGACATGTTGATAAACTTGTGTTGGTAAAAATGGATCTTTGTAGTCGAATGAACCTTTGTTGATGAAGTATCCTTAGGCGTAGAAATCACAATAATCCAAGTAGCACTTATGCGTAAAAACACCAAAGTTACGCGTAACAATCAAGAGTTACGCGTAGATTTAACTTACGCGTAAGTAGAGAAAAGATGCTAAAGTTATGCGTAGAAAGTTAGGCGTAGGATTATCTTATGCGTAAGACGAGGCTTAGGCGTAAGATAAATCTTAAGCGTAGGATTTCTACGCGTAAGCTTTATGCTTATTCGTAATTTTAGTGTTTTATCCCAAGTGATCTTTTACACTTCACAGTGTAAAAGATATCCAAAGTCGACGTATTTTCAGACTTATCCAAGTATGAAAACACAGAATAAACCAAGAAAACGAAGATCAAACCAAGGAAATACTTACGCGTAGTTTTAGGGTTTCACTACGCGTAGATCTACTCGTAAATTGGATATTGCTCAAAGATGTTTCTAAACCAGTTTTTGTGTGAAGAAATAGCTTCAACATCACCAAATGACACAAAAAAAAAGGATGTGAAATTTGTTGAACCAAACCTTCTAAAATGATTCTGCGTAGAACTATACCCACGAATAAATACTAGCTCAAAAACAATGATCCACGCATAAAGTTCGAAACTTTTTGCCAAAAACAAGTATTTTAACACCTTAAAACTTTGAAAATACAAGAATCTTGGATTAAAAAGTGTAAAAAACAAGTTTTTAAGCGAAGCAAAGAATAAGTTATCTTTACGCGTAAGACCCAAAACCAAAATCTTCAAAACAAAAGTGTGCACCAAACTATTTGGCGATTGATACCATTGTTAGGTCACAAGGTTTACCACACAAGCTTATAAGAAAGAGATAAGGCGATTGAACAAGCTAAACCACACACATACACAATGTAAAAGACGGTTTAGGCGTAGGTATGTGAAAGAGAGAATAACTTGAACAACCAACCTTCAAATGAAGGTTTACATAAGGTATTTATAGGAGGAAATCTAGGGCAACACTCCTAGTTTCCATCCTTTCCTTAATGGACTAAGGCCTAGGCTTATGGGCCTTCTTCATAAGCCTAAGGCTAATTGCAAACATAAAGGCCATAGTAAAGCTAACTATTACATATTAATTACAAACACTTGATTATGGTTTAGGAGTGATTCCAACAGATGTTGCTGGAGGAAACTAAGGACGGTAATGCAATTTGGCAGATAGCCGAGTATTTGTCTAGGAGGGCCCCGGGAATCAAGAGCAATAGCAACATTTGTGGAGGACATTTCGTGACAAAGTTGGCAAAGAATCTTGGGTATTATAATGATGAGGAATTGGCTAAGTGTGGAGAGCCAAAGTATAGTGAGATGTGGAGTGCAAATGGTTTTGGGAATGTTTTGAATAGGAAATCGAAAACCTTGGGGTTATGGATTGAACCACAACCACAACCAAAACAACAACAACCACCACCACAACAGCAGGGAAGTATACCAATGGGGAACGTGCAAGCGGGTACGTCCAGTAGTTTTGATTCAGGTTGGGGAGAGTGGAACCAACATTTTGATGAGATTCAATGTAGGGATGTGTGGAGAGACTCGATGATGTTAAGAAACAACTACATCAATCATTATTCAATGCCTATCTTTCAACACATGGCTCGAGAAGCCAATTATGAGTTACCACCCTACAATCCACCCAATGTTCCACCATATCCTTTCCCCTACACTTCTTATCCTGGACCCTATCCGTATCCATATCCTAGATATGCACCATTTCCTGATCTAGTGCCCGCATATGGTCGATGACTTGAGGTTGGTGGAGCAAGCTATGATGTTGGAGGATCGTCATCAGGAGTTGGAGGAAAGAAGAAGAAGAGGAGACTTTGTTCGGAGATTGTGGACGAAAACTATGTAACTGAGAGTGATGATGATGATGAGTATGATGATGAAGAAGGTGAAGAGATGAGCGAGGACGACGAGTGATCATGGATCATTCGTGATTCGTGGTTTTCAAAGACGATGGTTATGATGTGTTAAACAATATTATTTCTATCTCTTTAACTATTTCTTTAGGATGATTATCATATTTTGCTTGGTTTTATTTTGTTTTTAGTAGCATTTGTTTTGGATTGTTTTGTTTTGTTTGTGTATTGTGTATTGCAATTTCTGTTTCCAGGATGGATGTGTCGGAAGCTTATTGATGGTCAAATATTTGGAGTTGAATAACTCACATGCTTTCTTATGACCCAATATGCGTATTGCATATTCTATCCCGTGGTAACTTTTAACTATTTCTTTTTCCCATTTTCTTTACTTTGAAGTTCATTTTATTACATTGAGGACAATGCAAAACTTAAGTATGGAGGAGGGAAGAAAATAGGAAAAATGATACGCATTTTTAATTTTTTTTAGATAACTTTTGGACGCAAGTAATTAGAAGGAATTCGCCCTTGATGGTCTAGTTGTTTTCACGCATTATTGATAAATATTAAAAAATAACTTGGGAATTTCAATGGTAAAATGAGGTTTTTGAAAAAATTTGGATTTGAACCAAATTACGGAAGTAATTCATTTTGGATTCGATAGCATTTTCTAGCACGCATTATAGCCTTTTTCCACTTAATTGTGAGGTCTCTTTTTGTATAAAACACATCCTTTGTTTTATATTTGCTATAAGTGTGCCGGTGATTATGTCGATTCTAGAACTTGTACTAATTATGCATTACGGTTAAAATCACTCTCGAGTGATATAAATATGTTCAAGTGATAAGAGGCATCGTAGGATTTAACCCAAATGGCCTTCCATTTTACATCTAATGATTTTAGCTAACTACATCGGTTAGTTAACCACCTACATGGACCCATTTGTTAGTGCTCATCTTTAGCACTAGATACCCTTAGTTACACCCTCTGAGCCTATCTTTTCATTTGTTAAATCCAGAAAAATACAAAAAGATTTTACACTTTAAACTTTAGCCAACCCTTGTCATGTCTATTGGTTTGTTGCTAGTTGTTTGGAATGTTAGATTGTTTTTGATGATTATGAAGAAGCTACACTTTGTTCATAGTGTGTACCATTTTCCAACATAGATGAAAGAGACGTCTTTCTTGATTTTTTTTTTTTTTTTGTGGTGTATGCTTATACTAAGTGTGGGGGAACCTTTATATTAAAAAAAATGGTTATAGCCAACGAGCTGTATGAAGGATATTGATTAGCCAATGAGCTAAATTGAGTTATACATATTTGCGGAGATCGATATTTGAAGAGGTGAAATAATCATTTACGGGATTGTGGTTTGTATGATGGCTAGCAACATGGAGGTTTAGATTTGACTTTATTTTCTTTTAATACCAATTTCATAAACCATCCCATGCCTTATCCATACCCGTTATGAACCCTTAGCCTTAACGATATAACCCGAATAAAAGCCCTCTTTGATGAATTTATTTTCTTTGTTTTGATACTTGTACAAGCTTATGGTAAAAAGCATTGATCATGACTAGGCATTGAGTGATATACATATACCCACCAATATATGAGTGTTGAGTGAATTCTTAAAATCATTCGTGAGGTGTTTTAGTTATGTTATCTAAAGTGTTTGGTTCATTTTTTGAAAGTTTTTCACATAATTAAAGCAAACCAATGATTATCTCTTTTGGGATGATTGTTACGTTTTTGGAACCATGGTGTCAAGACCATTGAAATCAATCTTTGCAAATATTAGTCCTACTCGAGGGCGAGTAGAACTTAAGTGTGGGGGAATTTGATAACGCCTAAAATGAACATGTTTTTAGTAGCGTTATTGTTGGTTTTGTGCATGATAATCGGCTATATTTACTCATAACTTGCAAAAGTGCAAAATATGCGTATTGTGTATGTATGTGTAGCCAGGTATCACGAATGATGAAGAAACGAAGTTTTTATGCACATTTGGAAGATTCTTGAGGAAGGAAGTCGAGCAAGGAAGCTTTTGGATTCAATGATTGGGAAGTACAATGATTTCTAAGTATCTACAGCAAGGAAAGATCAAGTTTTGCCTTGGAAATCATCAACGAGAGCAAAGAATGAAGCGAATAAACAAGAAAGTCAACAAAAGTCAAATCAGCACAGTCCGGTAGGTCGGTCGTAACCCGTAACCGATCCGCTGGGCAATGGTCAAACGGCAACCGATCCGGTTGCATGAGCTACTGATTACACAAAGTTGCATTTATTGTTGCCTTAACTTCCCATAATCATTGGAGGCCGATCATTTCTTGCTATTAACTTGTTGGGAACATTTTTGGCCAGTTGAGCAAGTTTATTTGGCTATATAATGAACCTAGTCCTAGTTTACTAGGTGTGACACAACCAAAAGTGTATTAGTTTACATCAAAACTAATACCAACCATTTTTATTCAGCCCAAAAGTTTGTTCTTACTGTAAAAAGTCCAGGAGCAAGGAGGGAACAATTCTCATCCATAGTTTTGGTAATTTGGAGTTGTACGGTGAATCTAGGTGATTGGAGGCGCGTGGTTGCTACAATCCACGAATTCTAATTCTTGTAATCGCAAAAGTTTAGGTATTCTATGAACTTTGTTATGGATTTCTATTCTCTTGACTTATTGGAATTACTTTGTTATGATTTGTGTTTAGTTATTATTATCATGGAGTAGTTTTGGTATATATTTGTGTGTTGGGATGTAGTTAATCATACTAGTGTTCTCATATGTGATGCATGTATATATGATCTTGTTTAAATAAGTTTGTTGGAAAAATACTAGTCTTGGTTTGATTTGTTGATAAAACATGTTTTAAGAAAAAGGACCGAAAGGATTTCTCTTGTGTTTTATTCCAAAAAGTTGAGTGACAAACTAGTATGGGGATATGGTGATTGACAACCACCATGTTTGTTTATTAAAACAAGACTAGAAATATTTTCATCACGAAAGGGTCGAAAGATTCGAAGTGAAACAAGTTTAATAAGAACACGTTGCAAACAAATGGATTTTCTAAAGGATAATCATTAGGATAAGGACCGAAAGGATTACCTATATGTTTTTGTTCTTAGAATGATTTTTACAAACATATACCATGGTTGGAGATCATTTGCTTATGATTTGTGCGTCACATCAAGAGTTTACACCAAACCTTCATGAATACTATTTGTGATTGACTATAAACTACACACAAGTATATATATTTCTTATTATTGAATTTCACTATAAACATCACTTTTAAATTTGAGGAAGCCTTGACAAAGCTTTCTTGTTGCAAACTTTTCAAGAAAACAATTTCAAACGAAAAATCCCTTGGGACAATCTCGACTTACCCAAATTTGCTATCACGGACGAGTATACTTGCTCGTATGTGTTAATAGAATTAGACGGTTAAATCGTGTTTATAAATTTTTAAAACTTGCACTACACGTAACACATTAGGGATACACATGGACCACTAGTGAGCGGGCGGAGGCTGAGATAGTACTCGTTTATATCAAACTCAGGTGTGTATATGTGCCAAGTCTGTTATAGATTGGGGAATTTACGCGTGCATACTTTCTTTCTTTTATATGTTTGATTTTTTTAAGCGGTGCATCATGTGAAACGTGGGTGAGTCTGAGTGTTTTGGTAAGTGTCGTGGGTGTGATTGTATGCTAGTTTGTGAACGCATCGGAACAATCTTACTGTTAGCAGGTTCATGGTTAGCAAAACGCGCGATATAAACCAAACGTGCGTTGTTGTGCTAATGTATCGCTGTAACTGTTTCCATGCATCTGCAGTTATCGGTCAGTAGTGTTAATAGGCATTGTGTTGGAAAACGGTGAATCATAAGCTAGCGGTCTCCATCTCAGGGAGTCGCTACTCTTGTATCTTATTATGCATACCTGCCGACCGATTTTACTAAGCGGTTGTTGGTGGTGCAAAATAGGTAATGGATGCTGCTGGTACAAAATAGTTTGGATCACACAAACGTTGGTTGTTTAATATACATTATGGACGCGACTATGTAGCTATTAATATACAGGCCAAAAGTTTGCATAGTTAGCATTTTCAGTGATTCAAGCAAGGAAACCTAACATCAGATTTATTACACACGCATTGTTAACTTTTAAAGCGGGTAGATCCTACAGCCGGGTCGCCGTTTGTCTGTTTTAGGCTTTTTGGTGATGCCTTCAGTAATTTCTGGACTGGATGCTCCAAATAGCTCCCTTTTCGCGTTCGACGGCCCTTTGTCGGCTACTGTATCTAGCTTTTCAAGTGAGTCAGGTGTTATTGGTGGTGGCGTTGTTGACTCGTGCGTTATTTCCGACGCACACGTATCTTCGATAGTAGGTGAGGTCATTGTTGACGGTCCTTCATCCTGGTTCTTTACTGGTGGTGCTGGAAGTGCCAGTAGAGGTATAACCGGTGCCTTGTCCACTACGAATTTTGGGAAAAAAAATTTGCTCCTTGACCCAAAGTGTATTGTAAAGAGGCACCTTGTATTCTCTAAAAGCCGCAACTTATCAGGTATCCTTGTTGGACTCCTATTTTCCACCTCATTTAGTAAGTCCACGCAACTAATCACCCACTTATCCGTTTCTGGGCTAAAGCAGCTCACAGTAATCGTGCCAGTTGAATCTTCAAGTATAGCTCTGAAACAGTACCTGTGAGTATTTAAACCAAAAGAAGTGAACGTTATATGTTAGGTCTTATTTTACACATCTCATACAATGAATGGCGTTTTAAAAGCGGGCAGTGCAAAAGCTAACTATAGTGATTCAGCCTGTCTTTAAAAAGTATCTTCGTTATATATAGGTTTCCCAATGTTCTTCTAACGGTAATCACAATTAAAGTATTGTTTGCAATCTAACGTTTATGTAATTTGCAATCTGTTTTTAGATTGACAACAATATACATGCTCTCTTATGATTAGTACCTTAGAAATACTCTTTGTTTCAATGTATAACAATCATAAGTCATAATCTTATATGAGGTTATAAGGATTCGACCGCTAAAATAAAGTAAATGGTGTCATTAACATGTGACGCGAAAAAATGGTTGATAACAGAATTCATGCAATACATCAGCTGCATTTGTCAAACAATTTATTGAAGAAGAATTTAATGAGTTTAAGGTCGGCGAGGAAACTTTGAAAAGTTTGTAGCTTTTTTTTGTTTAATGTGCGGTTGTTATAATCAACCATGAAGTGACCATGTAAAAACCAAGGTAGATCAGGTGCCGGCTGCGTGGGTTAGTTTGGCAGTTGCAGATGACGCATGAAGATAGCGGTAACTGTAAAAGCATTACATATATGGAGGATTCTAGAATCCAAAAATTGCAGTTTGTAAACGTTTTATGATAGTAGTCACTATATATAGGTGGGTGAGTTTGTGTTACGTGCAAAACTGTTTCAGCATGTTTTATGTAGGTTTAGAGTGCACCTGTAATCTGGGACTGGTTGGGTGCCATGTTCATGGCATTGCCGATGTGGATTTTTATCATCTAAACCCCTGCCACATACACCGCATTTATTAAAATACCATGTAGTCATTGTGTCAATCCTCGCTAATGTGGCCTCAACAGTAAAACGGACACCCTGCATCGTGTAACCAATTATGAATAGCAATAGTACTCGCATTGGAATTTAGATCAATATTTCTGTTACCTTGTGCGTCTCCGGATTAATCGCTAGCAACGTTTTTAAATCCACTTTATTGCCAGGCGTTTCTGATTCAGTTGCCGCCTCTGTATATGGCTGGTACTCCAGTAGTGGCATTGTTCCTAGCAGCTCATTATATCTGTGCGTCGGTACCTGTGTTAGAAGTTATGGTGGGAGTTATATAGTGTACCACATCAAACAGATGCCGATACTTACACAGCCAGTATATGAGCGGTCTCTGGCACATTGGGATTAAGGTAAACGTGTGTTCTTTGGGGTCGATGCAAGCTGCAAAGCACCCGTAACTACAAAGGAATGAACGGGGCTATATAAGTAAGTCTATGATAGTTTATAACACCGAAAGGTGATTTCTGCATACCTGCATATCTTTTAACGTAGCAGGAACTTGCCGCCAACACAACCGGCTATTGCAACTCCAGGTAGGTCTGCATCGGGAAATCCGTTGCACGCTCATTCCACAAAGTTAATGGGACACTCTGTCCACTGCCATAAAAAAAATACCGGTGCTTATAAATGCCAACTAATGGTTGTATTGTATGGGCACGTTTGTACTCACTTGAGATTTTGAAGTTCCACCTTCATTCTACGTGTTATATTCGTAGTAGCATCCCCTATCTCTTTCACTTTTCCAAGACTACGTACATACCCAATGAAATATGGAAATGTGCTTATCGGTTAAAATAAGAGAGTGCTTTTTAAAGAGCGTGTTCAAATATGACGTACCTGTTAGTGTTGGGTCTTTCGCATCAACTTTTTTTCCTAGTTGATTGAAGGCAATGAATTCAAAACAGTGTTCTGGAAAACGCTGGTCAGAGATGGCGATGATCTGTGACGTTTTCCAAACGAAGCGTAGTTGTTACGGTTTGCTGCCACATGCATCGATATTTTGGGATCAAAACCAACGATTCGGTACACTGAATTGACTTGGAGTGCGGTATATTTTTCCACATCTTTTAGCTCGATGTTGGCCAGAATAGCACGACCCTATTATCATCAGAATGTTGTAAATATTAATAAACGGGTGTGCAATTACAGTAATGATATGAACTTTGGCGGCGTATTCTGGTTTAACGATTCACACCTTTGTCTATCCAGAAGATGCAGCAATACTTGGTTGGAGTAAGATCGGAATAGTTTTCAAATCCACTTACGATATACATTAACTTCAATCGCTTTATTTAGCGTCGTTGGCTTGATATCTGCAAGACTAACAACATTTGATTCTACTGCAACGGCTTTGCCTTTTCGATCTGGCGGCTGGGTCGGTGTCGGTCGACATCAGCCTGCATACAGGTAAAATGCTAAAGGAAGCAACGCACATATTAATTATAGTAGTGACCAAATACGATGTGGAAAATAATATTGTGACTATCCTGTAATAAACGTATCATCATGTGTTATTTGAGGGTCAATATTCAGCCCAGGTAGATTAATATACCCTACTTACAGTATACTGGCTAAACAATATAGAAAGCAAGACATTTTTTTAGGTATCAGTCGGAATAAGTCCGCTAAACATAATGAAACTTAGGAATCGATAGTGGGAGGTGTTTAGTGTATGCACAAACAACGAAATCTAGAAAGTAATCATAGTTATATATATATATTTGTGAGTATATCTGAATGAGTATATATATGGCCTGTGTAGACGTACGAATACCTTCTGCAACAAATAATGTTAGCAGCAACATTTCAGGTTTATAAGATATAGTATTTCTGATGCGCTAAAAAACACGACGCGGCAGGAATGCCATAAAGTAAGATGCAAATCGGGTGGTGACATAAGTCAGCAAAAGAAAGCAAGCGTGATGAAGGTAAACGGTATCTGTATGCAGATGCCGTAAAGACATTTGCAATTAGTACATACATGTGGCTGGATGGTCAAACAAAAGGAGGAACCTTTTATTGTGGTATTTGAATAACTCGGAGTTACGTGAGACACTATAAAAACAACTATCCCCAAAAATATAAAGGAGAAAAATAGCCAATACTTTGCTGGGTAGAAGCACATTTAAAATAAACAGTGATGGTTATATAGACGATGAAAAAATGTCCGGAACCAAAAAGAACCTGGGTACCCCTAATTTTCGCGAGGAGGTCCTTATAAACGATATTTTTGGTGTTGTTATGCGCGTGGTTGTCATATTGGCCGATCAGTATCTTTAGCCCCTCTAGAGATGTTGCTCTTGAAAGTGCAACGTATCATGGTTGAAGATAGGATCTGGGAGGTAAACGCCTATCTATTTCAATGACTGACCCTGGCTTTTATTAATCGTCATCGCATAAAAAATTTTAACCGGAAACTGCTTGCGTTTAAATAAGAAGGGGAGCTTCTCATCTTTATTTGTTAGCATTATTCTTGGAAGGAACACTTTTTGAGCAATCCTCGTGCCAGTAATTATTTTTGCCTCTTTGATTTTAGTTAACAGCTGCGTAACAATCATTCTAGTTCCGTTACAAAGGCCACCAGCAAGGTTCAGGTTTCGTAATGACATGATCGGTGTCCCAATCTTCAGATGGAGCTTGTGAGGTGGCAAACCTGGAAACGAAAGCGTGTTTAGGTAATCTGTAGGGTACAGCAATTCTGCTGCACCACCGTCCCATTTATAGCATCAACCGTCTCGTGTTTTGGACACACGATGACTTTTTTGTAATTTTCCACCGTGGGTCTCTGCAAAGTATCGTCATCATATATGAACCGGACCAACTCCATATGCGCCTCATTGAATCCCTTACCTACAATGTTCTTCAACCCGGTATGTCCACCCACGAAGCATTCTCGGATCCTCGAGTCGAGTTCCAATACTACCATCTCCTATAGCCAAGAGCCATTTTGAAAAACAGTCTACCTTCATATATTCTTGATCGGTTAGGCCTGAACGTTTGAGACGCATGTTTTGTGTGAGAATAAATAGTTTAAAAGATTGCCACAGATAGGATTTAGAAACGGAGGATGCGATAATATCATTTTTGGAACCTTTCTTTTTCACGGGCAAGGTTTGTCTAAAGTCACCACCCAACGGGTTTCCGCCAACACGGTGTCGAGCTCATCCGGCCGTCACGCATTGTCCTATCTAAAGCTTCAAAACACCTAGGGTCGTTCATGGGAGCTTCATCCCATATGATCAAATCTGTTTGCCTCAATAGTTCTGCGATCTGTGTTTTCTTGCGAACGTTGCACGTAGCCTGGTCAGTCAATTCAAATGGTAATTTAAATCTCGAATGAGTTGTCCTCCCAGATGGCAACAATAGCGATGCTATACCAGAATAAGCAACGGCTAGAACAATGCTACCTTCAGCCCGCAATGTGCATATTATTTCCTTCCATAAGAAAGTCTTTCCGGTACCACCATGGCCATAGACGAATATCAGCTCCTCCCTTTTATTCATTGTTGCGTTAACAATTAAATCAAATATTTGTCTCTGCTGAACATTCAACTGCGGAATTAGCCGTCCCTTTACGCGCTAATTCCAATCTATCATAGCATTTTCTTCCATAACTAACCGGTTCTCAAGCATATCTAATAGTTCCGAGGTGGCATCGGTAATCAAAATCCGATAGCGTCTTCCGGTAGAAACCTAAAGCTGCCTCAAGTTCATAAAGAACACCGCCTCGAAGGTCAGGTTCGTTCATGTGCTTTAGTGGAATGGATAGCATTTGCGATAACTGAGAGAATATCGTGCAACATCTGTTCCCAGAGAGTATTCCATAGGACCTCCGGTTCTGCCACGTCGCAGAAAATCAATAACTGAACAAATAATGTACGAAGTTCTTCCGACGTCGCTGATATGACCGCCTCTTCCAGCGCAGTCAACCATTCACGGTCATCACCTAATAAACCCAATGCCTCACAGGAAGATCTATTTGTAGGATGCACGTAACCATTAACTGTACATTTGCCAGGAAATGACTGACATCCTTTTTGTTGGCAAAGCAACATTCGTTGGTAATAAAGATCTCCTAAACCCAGGTGTATGTATGTTAGTCTTCCAACAGACAGACGGGGCCTGATTCTTCACCCTCGGTGTCCACTCACGCTCTGTTCTCTTCCAAACAAATTCTTTTGGGAAGTTTAAATATGTCAGATGCCGGCCAAAAGTATACTGCTTATTGAATTCCAACCATTCAGTAATAGTCGTTTTTTTGTAGCGGGGATCATTAACGATGGACCGAAGCCGCAGGCCAGCTCTAAATGTTAACCTTTGCATATTTTCCAGATGGACTGCCAATATCTGAACGGCAAGTTGCCTATGATGGATATCGAAGTTAAAAATCCTCCAGCAAGCCTCGTGAGGACCTATGAATCTCGCGTCTATAAAATTCTTAATTTCATCCACACAGATACTCTGGTTGCTCGAAGATGTTTCGTGCTGACACTCTGAACTGGATGCACCTCGCGGTTGTCCGATTGGTCTCACAACACGGGCAATGATTCTATTTGTACCCTTCGAAATATACTTAAACAGATACTTAATAAGCATCGTCCATCCGCAATACTCGACGTTAATATGCGCGTAAAACACCAAAAATAACTCGAGATTATAAGGGAAAACGTAAGAATTATCCAAACGAACTCCCTGCCTGACCGTAGTGGCACCTGTGTCCCTGCGTTTATAGTGCACGTAACCATTCTTGTCCACATATGTATTTGAGCAGTAGTCTTTAGGAAAGTGTTTTTTGGAGCCACCGCTAGGTTTTGCGCAAGGGGCATTAGGAAACGTGACACCACATGGACCGTGCATCATCAATTCAGAAACAACTATGTATGCATGTGGATGTGTGGTGTGATCAGGTAATTCAGCACATATATATTGATCAACATCACAGTCCCTTGTAACCTTGGCGGGCCCCTAACCCACAAAAGTATATGGCGGTGTGGCGGTCCCGCTTTTGAAATTCAACTGGGGCAAGCGAGAGATGTTAATACAAATAAAGCGTAAAAACGTTTATTTATATTTTACGATCTTCTATTGTTTTGTCGATAACAAACGTAAAATCATATTAACGAAACAAATAAAATACGTAAATGGTTTGAACTAATAGTTTCTAACATATTCACATTTTCACATAAAACACTAAAACAAGTATAAGTGATTTTATGATTTAGTAATACATATGTACAACAACTAGTGTTTACATATTTGGATAAAATATACACATAACTAGTATGTAGTATATTGGGTAATATAAATGGGTAGAAACTTAAGTATCACAACCCATTGGGCAAATACATTGAATGTAGTTGGGTACAACCCAAAGCCCATAACCCATGGATCTTGACCCATAACCCATTGCATGACATCATGCTTATATCACATATGGATAATACCCATAACCCATGGATCAACCCATACCCTAGTGACTAAGTGCATTGTAGTTAAAGATACATTGTATCTAGCCAAAGATCCATGGTTCAACCCATGACCCATAACCAAAATACCCATGGGTAAAGAGGAGCGTTCCACGGATCCCTAGCTTTGTGCTAGCCGGATCCCAAGTGGAAGGGATCCGTGGGATTCGGGGAACAGTAGGATTTTTCCTCTATAAATAGTGATCCATTTCTTCATTATTCATCATCCCTTTTCTAACACACTTTCCCCCTGAGTTAAATCTCACTAACCTTAGATCCAAGAGATCTATGTTTGTAGTTTTGTTTTTGTGTGATCTTTTAGGTTCTTCTTAAAGGCAAGATCACCACCTTTGAAGTCAAGCAAGCTCAAGTCCATGAGTTGCCATGCTTCCTCATCATCAAGGCTACTGAAGTCTTATTGTTGATGATTCCATTATTTCTTCAAAGAAGTGTAGTGTTGAAGACATTAGTGAAAGATGTCTCAAGTGTCAAGACGAAGATATTAGTGAAGGGTATCTATCGTCTATAGGATAAAGCACTTGTGGTAGGTGCTTAGAAGTCAAGACAAAGAATCATTAGTGAAAGGTGCTTAGAAGTCAAGACAAAGAAGCACTAGTGAAAGGTGCTTAGAAGTGAAGACACAAGACATTAGTGAAAGGTGTCTTATAGATCTAGTCAAAGGCATTAGTGAAAGGTGCCTTAGATGTACATTCGATATGGTGTGCTTCGATGTACAAGATAGACTAGTATTAGATCCAAGGATATTGATATCCTTGATGATGTTGTAAAGGAGTAGATCTCCTTTGGGATTAGTCGTTGGTGTAGTGTGGTAGTAGTTCCTCCATTGTAATGGAACTAGGTGCTTAGCCTAGTAATTAATAAAGGTTAGGCGACGTTGTGAAGGTGTAGTTCACCTTGGAGTGAAAGAACTAGGTACTTAGCCTAGTACCTTATAAAGGGCAGGCGACGTTGTGTAGGTGTGGTTCACCTTGGAGTGAAAGAACCCGGTGGTTAGCCTAGCACCGGAAAGAGGGTAGGCGACGTTGTGAAGGCTTCTCCGCCATAAGGATATTGGTGTAGTGATTACGAACTCTCGAGTAGGTGACTCGGGGAGTGGAGTAGGGCAAGGAAGGTGTCCTTGTAGCCGAACCACTATAAGTACTCGTTTTGTGGTTTTGTGCTTCTTACTCTTATCTTTTCATTACTTACCTTTATATGCTTGTTTATCAACATCCAACACACACATCCAAATAGATTGACATAAGTCGATCTAAATAGATTAAAAGGAAGTTTTAATTGGTAAAACTATTCAACCCCCCCTTCTAGTTTTCCACAATTTGCATCGGAGCTTCGTTACCAAGTTTCTTGAAGTATATTGTACTTTAAAAACTTGATACGATCCATGGTTAATTGAAAACTACAAAGAATGTTTTTCATAAAAGCAAACACCATGTCTTTCAAAACTATATGTTTGGATGTTGAGTTGATAACAACATTTTTTTTACCTTTTCATTTAAATGCACTAATCTTCTTCGTCATTTTGATTAGTCAAAGCTCATACCCACCAAGCTTTAGGAGTCGCTTGGTAACAAGAATACCTTCCTTAAGAAGGTATCTTAAACACAAAGGAGCGGGAATTGTCTAAGTGACATTTGCTGTGTCATTTGTAAAGACATTCCTAAGTGCGCTAGAGGTATGATTCTCTTTTCACCTTGCTTGATAATTAAGTATACCTATTTAGGTATTTATATGATTATCTTTTGTGCTCATACATGTTTTACATGAAGCTTCGTTAGGAAGCCTTTTTCTCACATACGTGTTATATTTCTCATCTATAGTCATAGTATATAAAACTTATGTTTTATTTCTTTTCAATCCAATAATAAAACAAAACACGAATTTCAAAAATTCTCCTTTCCCTAGTTATAATCCCACCGTCGGCCACTCACTTTTTTCAAAATCTTCCAATTTAAAAAATTTCCTTTCATTCAAAAATTTCATCTTCCTCCTCACTCCATCTCCACCGAAACCAAGAAAGATCCGTCATCAACATGGTTTACATCGCACTCGTGCTCATCGCCCTAACACTCATCGCACTTGTGTTCCCTATGATGAAGTTCACATACGGAGACATTTACTTTGTGTTGTTAATCTATATTGGGATTATATACCCAATCCTTTGTATCATCCTTAGTATTGAAATGCAATATTATTAATAATCTAGTTTATCTAGGTTATTGTTATCATAATGTGTTTGTCACTTATTTTTTATCTATATATTTTATATTCTTTTGTGATACATTAGAAATCATGTATGCATGCTAAAAGAAAATGTAGGTTAAAACATATATCTTGGTATAAAATTATGAGATTCAAAAATCTATGTTTTTATATAATAAGTTTGTAATTACAGATCTACGGATCCCGGAAGTTATACTAGCCGGATCCCTTTTGAAAAGGAATTGTGGGATCCGTCCTACTGGAAAACAGTTTTTCATGCAAATCAAAAACCTCTTTTCTTCTAAGAATGATACTCCACTTGTATGTCAAAACCATAAGTGAGTTAAGTGTATTTCTTGTTAAAAATCATTGTTAATAAAAATCTAGTAAAAACATTAGATTATCATAAGTTGACCACAAACATCTCCTTTTATTAACTTGTCATTTCTATAGGTTCAACTATGACGCATGAATATGAGTTTGATTTTTCACTCACTAGCGTCTACGCTCCGAACATCTCTCTCGAACCAAACACGCCTGGCAATCATGTCCGTGGGTTCAATAATCTAGAAAACCGTCACTTCCACGAAGGACGTATTGTAGACACCTCTCTACAATTCGAAGAAGGTATCAATACCTCCTTCCGAGCCATAGGACTAGAATGTCTTCTTGAAATCAACGAGAAGATATATCCAAGGTTCGTAATGGAATTCTTCCGTCAAGTCGAACTCGTTCGTAACGAGGATCGCACTTTATCTCTTTGGTTTTATATCTAAAACCAAAAGTTCGCTCTAACCCTTGGGCATTTTGCTCACATCCTCCGGATTCCAAATCATGGACAATGTGCCTTCACCGAAGATTGGTCTCTTGATTCTCTCTTCAACTTTCATGAAGAAAATAGTCCATATTGTTCACACATACCCTCTCCGGAAGATTTAAATCGCATAATATGCAAACCTCGACCATATTACTCCGATCCAAACATTATCTTTACAAGGGATATCCGAGAAGAGTACAAGCCTCTTGCACTCATCCTACGTGAAAATGTTTGGAGTCTTAGGGAAATCGAGAAATTCTTCCCGCTTGTTGTGCTCACATGTTGTACTGTTTGCTAACACAACAACCATACAATCTCGCCTACTTCTTCGCAAGGCGTATTGCAAATCTTCAAGGCTCCAAGAATAAACTCATCCCTTATGGAATGTTCTTGACACGCCTCTATCATAATGTTATGCACTTCCATCCTCAATTTCAAAGTCCGTTGTACGTACTTGTGAACAAGATGATGGAACCGCTAAACATATCTCTCATGAAGACTTTCTTCATTCTTGATTCCACCAACACTCATCAATCACATAATAATCCTCCTAGCGAAAACACTCAAGGAAACTAATAGTATTCCAAAATAGGATCAAATCTCTTGTACTCGTGCTTTATCAATGTAATCCAATTTCTTTCATGAAATAAAACATTTTGCATTTGATATCTTAGTATTAGAACTCTCTTTAGACTATCCTTGAGATATAATGCATTGTCAAGATCATTGCATACCTTTAGTAAAGGTCCTGCTGAGCAGATGGGCGGATCCCAAAGATTGTACTAGACGGATCCCTACTCTTAGGGAACCGTGGTATCCGGCAAACCGAAAATGCAATTGCAAGCATTATATTTCAAACATACCCTTAGAACACCTCACACACTAAGCTAAGCATAAAGCCTTAAGGCAAAATTAAGTCCTTATCAAGATAGGTTGATCTTTCCTACTCATACATAACTCACCTAGATCACACTCTAAGACGATTGTAAATCTACCGTTTCGTCCTTAATCCACTACTCTTCCGCTCTTAAACTCACACTTCATTTTCTACTTGATCCCTCACATCTAGTCTTAGAAATCTTTCGATTATGGAAAAATTGATCATAAATCATCCTCACCTCAAAATTGATCAAAGTTGATCAAAATCTAGTTTTCTCATCTCAAAGCTTCTAGGATATTTTCCAAAACACTGTCTTAAGACACAACCTGATCTCTAGGATCATTTAGCTTCAATTGACACTCTAAATCTTTAGTGTCATCCTTGCTCATCCATTGGTACTCTTGAAAGTTCCAAATCCTTCCATAAATGACAATCATTAGCTACATCATTCATTACCTTCAAGTACTCAAGGATCCCTTCATTCAAAACACTTAGGAGGACTGAAACACTCAAGATGATATAGGTCTTAGATCTTAGAAACATCATTTCCACTCTTTCATAGCTGTTGAGAGCCGGATCCCTAGGATTAGCCTAGACGGATCCCTCTGAGGAGGGAACCGTGGGATCAGATGACGTTTAGGTCAAATCTTTCATAAACAATCATTTCAACTCATCTTCCTAACTCAAACACTCCATCTCATCTTAAATGAGTTCCTAGAATAGTGTAAACTCTGAAGTTGACTCTTGTGCATGTTAATCATCACATTCCAATGAATCCTAGTGGCTTAAGGCTTAAATGCACTTGCCAAATCTCTTAGTTTATAAACCACCTTGTTAGGACCTCCATAGTCATCACTCTCATCCTAACTTTCAGCTCTTCTAACCTCTTGAAATCATCTCATCATGAGGAAAACCCCAAGTAGTAACTTATCCACCAAAGAACCACCCATGAAAAAGACTCGTGTCATACACGAAATTTCTTCAACCAAATCATCTCCCGTCAAGCCAACAAATGATAGAATTCTCCATCATCCAATCAAACCAATTCCTAAAAGGATAGTACCCACAAAACTACCTATGCCAAACACCACCATACCTCCTAGGCCAAACAATATCATCTCCACCAAACCATCACCATTGGTTCCTAGAGCTATTTAATTTACATCCCCACTATCATCACCTCACCTCTACAATTTAGAGGACTTGCCTCCTAGGCCGTCTCATCCGCTTCCGCCGACAACATTTTCCTCATTAGGAGGAATAATGGTTCAAAATCAAGGTGTTGAGTCAATACTTGCTCCGGCTTCCTTTTCGCCATTTCCATCATATAATCCCATTTGGATTATGAGAAATCATCAAAGTCAACCAACCGACCATATGGATGTTCACACTTCTCTACCACCACCATCATTCTTGGTTAAGTCATTCTCAAATGCACCTCCACCAATTCTTCCATCGTTTGAATCTCCGCAAGCCGCTTCACTTGATCCTTCGCATTAAGCCATTTCATTTCTTCCACCACCACTACCTAGCCATGACAAAGATTGCTATCATTGTCAACATGTTGAAAGTTTGATACATGAAGTACGAGAAGACCAACGTTTCATGTTCTATCATCTCCTCGAACGTTTCGACGAGATCAAACCTAAACAAAACTTGAGCTAGAAGATTTTTAGTGGTGTCCTAGCATCAAGCGATAGTTGGTTTAGAAATTTCTAGTAATGTATTTTCTTATTTCCTTAGTTTTTAGAGTCATGTATATCATAACTCTAGTTTTATTAAATGGAATTACATGCTACTTGCTATTTTTCTGAGCATATGATTACCTTGTATTCATATCTCATTTCTGTGATAACATTACTTTTTATATCATCTTTGCTGAAATTAAACAGCTAAAATGGATCCCTCAGAATTGCCTAGACGGATCCCTACCGGGAGGGAACCGCTTGTGGTCAAATTAGAGACAGAAAGCTTTTTTTTCTACTAACTTGGACCACATTTGCAGGAAATTGTGAATTATACTTGCTTTCTAACCTTTGTTTTGTAGTTATTCAATTTACACATGAAGAATTTGACATCCCAAAGCTAGGGGAGCTTTATGTCAAAGCATTACATTGCAAATTACTTCCAATACTAGGTTTACATTTCGTGACATCCCCTTGCATAATTGCAATCACCAAGGGGGAGCACATTCGTCTCTTAGACGAAATTTTTTGCAAACTTATTTGCAAACAAACTAGATTAGTATCACTTACTTGACGCCCTTACATAGGGATGGATTCGTCAAGGGGGAGTAAAAGACGAGATCCTTTCCCGTTATTTGCTCTCTATTTCTTTTTACTTTTTCTTTCACATGTTTTTCTTAAAAACGATGTGTTGCTTCCCTTCAAACACTTTTTGTTTCGACAAAAAGGGGGAGAAGAAAGTAAAAACTACAAATTCAAACTTTTACGAATTTTAGCTTTTCCTTCAAATAATTTTATGTTTTGTCATCAACAAAAAGGGGGAGATTGTTAATACAAATAAGCCGTAAAAACGTTTATTTATATTTTTTGATCTTCTATTGTTTTGTCGATAACAAACGTAAAATCATATTAACGAAACAAATAAAATACGTAAATGGTTTGAACTAATAGTTTCTAACATATTCACATTTTCACATAAAACACTAAAACAAGTATAAGTGATTTTATGATTTAGTAATACATATGTACAACAACTAGTGTTTAATTATTTGGATAAAATATACACATAACTAGTATGTAGTATATTGGTAATATAAATGGGTAGAAACTTAAGTATCACAACCCATTGGGCAAATACATTGAATGTAGTTGGGTACAACCCAAAGCTCATAACCCATGGATCTTGACCCATAACCCATTGCATGACATCATGCTTATATCACATATGGATAATACCCATAACCCATGGATCAACCCATACCCAAGTGACTAAGTGCATTGCACTTAAAGATACATTGTATCTAGCCAAAAGATCCATGGTTCAACCCATGACCCATGACCCATAACCAAAATACCCATGGGTAAAGAGGAGCGTTCCACGGATCCCTAGCTTTGTGCTAGCCGAATCACAAGTGGAAGGGATCCGTGGATCTGAGGAGACAGTAAGGATTTTCCTCTATAAATAGTGAGCCATTTCTTCATTATTCATCATCCCTTTCTAAGACACTTTCCCCGAGTTAAACATCACTAACCTTAGATCCAAGAAATTTATGTTTGTAGTTTTGTTTTTGTGTGATCTTTTAGGTTCCTCTTAAAGGCAAGATCACCACCTTTGAAGTCAAGCAAGCTCAAGTCCATGAGTTGCCATGCTTCCTCATCATCAGGCTCTTTGAAGTCTTATTGTTGATGATTCCTTTCTTTCTTCAAAGAAGTGTAGTGTTGAAGACATTAGTGAAAGATGTCTCAAGTGTCAAGACGAAGATATTAGTGAAGGGTATCTATCGTCTATAGGATAAAGCACTTGTGGTAGGTGCTTAGAAGTCAAGACAAAGAAGCATTAGTGAAAGGTGCTTAGAAGTCAAGACACAAGACATTAGTGAAAGGTGTCTTATAGATCTAGTCAAAGGCATTAGTGAAAGGTGCCTTATATGTACATTCGATATGGTGTGCTTCGATGTACAAGATAGACTAGTATTAGATCCAAGGATATTGATATCCTTGATGATGTTGTAAAGGAGTAGATCTCCTTTGGGATTAGTCGTTGGTGTAGTGTGGTAGTAGTTCCTCCATTGCAATGGAACTAGGTGCTTAGCCTAGTACCTAATAAAGGGTAGGCGACGTTGTGAAGGTGTAGTTCACCTTGGAGTGAAAGAACTAGGTACTTAGCCTAGTACCTTATAAAGAGGCCGATGTTGTGTAGGTGTGGTTCACCTTGGAGTGAAAGAACGGGTGGTTAGCCTAGTATCGGAAAAAGGGTAGGCGACGTTGTGAAGGCTTCTCCGCCATAAGGAGATTGGTGTAGTGATTACTGAACTCTCGAGTAGGTGACTCGGGGAGTGGAGTAGGGCAAGGAAGGTGTCCTTGTAGTGAACCACTATAAATACTCGCGTTGTGGTTTTGTGCTTCTTACTCTTATCTTTTCATTACTTACCTTTATATGCTTGTTTATCAACATCCAACACACACATCCAAATAGATTGACATAAGTCGATCTAAATAGATTAAAAGGAAGTTTTAATTGGTAAAACTATTCAACCCCCCCCCCCCTTCTAGTTTTCCACAAGAGATAAGAAAACCGGTCACATGTATGCAGCTAACCATAAATTTAAGCCAGAAAATGCGTAACAATTGAATGGAATTTAAGCATACAAATGGCAGTATAAAAAGGTTACGTTAACTGACCAGCAGAAATCTCCACAAAAGGTTCCCGATCACGAACATATTTGATCAACAGATGAATCTTGCGCTCAAAAACGTGATCTACAATGTCAGGCATGTCACCCACGCTTAGTTGCGGAAACGCTTCCATGTATTCTACAATTTCTGGCCATTTAACATTGCACGTGAAAGTCACGAAGAATGACGGGTTTCCATGAACTCGACAAATATCAAGTGCATCAAGGTAGTGGCTATACATGTACCGAGGGCCTCCCATAAATGAAGCCGGAAGAATAATACGGGAGCCCACATCCGATCCGTCACGATCACCCCTTGTTATGGCATCATACAGACCTGAGAGATACTCCCCTCTTATATCATCCTGACGGTGTCTTAGAAATTCAGTACGGGATTGTTCTATACTACAGTACGCCGTAACAACGTATTACTGAAACAATCTCCCGCCGCGAGTCAGCAAATTATAACGGCCAAAGCGGTCATGAATCTGGTAAGCATAGTAGGCATTCATCGACATGTTTCTTTCCGTGGCTGCATCATCGTCGCGGCTATTATTCAGCCTAAGGTTCACATGATAGCCCTGCAGTAAAGAAACAACAAAGGAACCGAAAAGCCATGTAACACGGATGCGGCTTTATTTATACGGCGAGGATCTGGTGCCCGTTTTTCAATAACGACATCGAAATCGTGCATTTTTGGTCCACTTCGTAAACATCGCAATCGAGTCCAAGGTCGGAAGTTCGTATTGGTTCCTACCAAGAACGCCAAAAAACACGGACCTTAAACTCAGGAATATCATGGGCCAACATTTTTTCTCTAGCCGTCCTGAAAAGCTGAACTAACGTGTTGTGTACATCCAGAAAATGGATCAGCCCATCAACTATTTGCTGATCTAACAGCCTCCGATCATCACCCGTGAAATGGCCTAGTCTGTTATGTACCTCGTTTCGTGTGTCATAAATGTACAATTGAAAGAACCTCGGCGTATTATTCTCTGGAGGACACAAACCACCAATCCAGTGATATATGTGGCCCGAAACTTTGAACACGTACGGGCCCCGGCCATTATTAACAGACTCGTCAACAGTGGCACCTAAAGATGTCATGGAGAACATCTGATTGTATGCCCTGATATTGTCCATAAAACGACGATCCGAAAAAAGGTGCCTGATATAGAGAGGATATTCAGAATGCACATACCGTTTCACCTTACCACCTAGACAACACCGATGATATACGGGCCTTATTTTTGTGGAACGGCTCACAATGCATTCGTCAAGCCAAAACAGCGCTGACAGGTCACCACATCTGTAGGTGCAGCTTCCAAACAATTTATACTGTGCAGGAGGACCTGGCGAAAGAAACACAGACGTTAGATACGACAGCTAAAAATGACGTAACATCTAAAACAATTTCACAAACCTGTCATACGTATAGTAGCGTCGTTAGGCAAACCATCCTCATGAGCAACAAACAGACGACGCTTCCTGGTACATGCTGGAGAAACCACACCAACCAATTAGGAAGCGCGTACATAAAAACCTTAATACATATACGCCGGTTACATAAAAGCGCAGCTGAAAATTGTAAAAGTCAATAAAAACCCATGTACATAAACAGACCGCGTGTTGAAGCTGGCCTTCCGTGTGAAGCAGATGGCACATCGCGTTGCTCAGATTCACGGCTCGCACGTGCACGTACAGGATGGTCGGCAACACCTTCAACATAATACATATAATATTAAGTAACCAAAAGTGGCACGGAAGTACAATGCACAAAGCATAGAAGAGTCATAATATTTTTAGTCAAGGCGCCCACACCCGTAATTATTATAAAACCAATATTGCCCACCTATCTTCCGCCATCTTTTGTTATCCGTCTCCATCTTTAACACAACCAAGCCATTTCGAAATACGATAACATCAAAATCTGACTGGCTCGAAATTGTTTTTGTAAAAAGAGACAACTCTATTCTCTATAATCTATAAAGTTAAGCTACTTATCATGAACCTATTCTCATAATCATTAAAGTCACTTCCATGAAGGCCACAAACATTGAACATATGAATACAATACCTGTTCTCGGTGATCGTGTATGTGCAGCAACCGCTGGTTCCTGTTGCTGAGATCTGGGGGACGCCGGTGTGTATACAGGGGAGGCTGCGACATATCCAAGAGTATGCATATGAGGTCAGAAAATGGAAATAAACGTACGAAGGATGAGGTGATATTTGCTTCAGATTTAGTACATCGTCGCTTCATAAATACACACCAGAAATGTTTTTAATGAGCGGCACAAAGTCTAAGATGTAAATGTAACTCGTTAGCATCAATTCTGTTTTACACAATTAAGTGTGCGTGCCATCTAGCAGCCATGTTTTAACCAATACGACCTGAAGTTAGCGAACGGCTAAAGTGATTGGCCCAAAAAATCGAGCCGCAAAAAGCAAGGCGCTTTAAAATTGCGTGTGTCTAGCGAACATATAGACGGCGCCAGTCGCCGACCAGGCAAAAAGAAAATGATTGCATAGGATAAAAACATTTAATGAAAGTGTGACACAAACCGTTGGTGCATTTCCGGCTCCGAGATGGACGCGGCGAGAATGCAAACGACGCAGCCGAATGCGTAGGAGATGCACTGACATATGCATTGATGAGTGTGTAAATACTCATCATTTTTGTACAAAATAAACTGCAAAATCATCTGAAAACACTCAGAAACACATCAAAATGATCAAAATATCACAAATCAGTGTTTTATGTGTTTCAAATGCAAAATTATCAAAATCAGATGAAAAACATATCAAATTTGCAAAAATTGCAGTTTCAGTCCCCCAAGTTTCAAAAGTTGTCAAAAACAGTCCCTGAGCATATAATTTCAAAAGTAAAGTCACCAAAGGTCCTTTTAAAATCAAAAGTTGTCAAATTTAGTCCTTTGGTGAAAAATATTAAAAGTTTGAGAAAATTACAAAAATGGTCCTTCAAGTTTCAAAATTGGCAGAAATGGCCCCTGGAAAATTGCAAAATGGCAATTTTGGTCCTTATACTTTTGAAGTTTGTCATTTTCAGCCCTTGGAACAAGTTTGATGAATTGGCAGCTTAGGTCCCTTGATTTTCAGGATTTACACATTAAGCCCTTGAAGTTTAAAACCTTTAACTCATTTTGGACCTTTCCTATCTTTGGACCCCTGTCAAATTGAATTATGAACCCCCTGTGTATTATTAGCCTGGTCAAACCCACCATGGCGCCAAAAGTCATCACTCTCAACTGCTATCCCTGCAACTAGCTTTCCCCCCATCCCCCCTCCTCTCCAATCACTCAAACCTGTTCCCCCACCTACAACAAGCCTCCAAGATGCATTTAATGCACCTCCCCCCTCCTCACTCAACCCCAGTTGTCAAAGGCCAAAAATGGCGCCAAATCTATGTTTAAACGGTTGAGATGATTTTGAAGCAATCCAAGGGCTAGGAATGGTGGGAAAGATTCAGAAGAGAGAGAGAGTAGCTTTGGGATATAAAAGACAGAGGAAGGAAGCAAAACAAGGAGATATATTTTTAGTTTTAAAATTTTTATCTATGTCGTTTTTTACATAAAAGCTTTAGTTTAGTATCAAGCTTGTAATCTTTTGTTAAATTGTGTTAACTTAAAGTATTTAAGTGTTTTAAAACTCAATTCAAGTACCAATTTTCAGTTATTGTTACAATTCTCATTTTGTATCCACTGTTGAAAATTTCTATCTTTAAATCTTGTATGCTAGCTCTTATTAGCTTATTCTTAAGCTTAAATAGATTCATTTCAGCTTATGGTACCTTGTTATAAGCTTGTGCTCAAATTCTAAGCTACATTGGATATTGGTCAACGAAAGTCAAAATGGGTCAATATGGCAATGGAATTGGTCAAATGGTGAAGCAGCTATGGAAATGGGTTGATTTAGGTCTAGTGGGTTGATTTAAATAGGTTAGAGATCTTGGTTCACTGGTTTGCAAGCTATAGCAGCTTTGGACTTTTGTAAGTCATTTTCAAGTTTCTTTGCATTGTTTGATTTTGTAGTTAAAACTGGTTCCAATCTGTCTTTACAGTAGTGTTTAGGTTAAATAAACTTAGATTGATCACAATTACAAGTTGGTTAAGAGTTTTGGTCAGTTTGCACTTAAAACAGTAGTTATAGGGGTGTTTGGATCAGTGACTCAATCTGTCTTAAAGACCTGTTCAGTGATTGCTTCTTGTTGTTTCATGTGTCTTAAGCTCATTTAAGCATATTTCAGTCATAGTTTGGTGCCTAACACCACAAAAGTCAACATTTTACTTAAATCTGTCTACTGCTTAGTCTGATGTGGTTTTGGATTTGCATTCACCCATTTTGTGTTTAAAAGGCTTAAACATAGCTTGCTTCATTCTCATTTCATCAAAATATAACAACATCAGTCCTTAAATTACATCCAAATCTCAAGATAGTCAAACTGTGCATCTATTTAAAAAGTCAAAATGGTGTAAAAGTGGATTTGTGCAGATCTTGCAGCTGATCCACAGGATTCATTAAAGCTTTTGAGGCTCTGAATTTTGGTTTACAAGTAGTTTAATAGGTGTTCTTTAAGTTCTCACTTCTGGTTTTAGCTTTAACCCTCTGGATTAACTTGTGCATAAGCTCAAAGTGAGCCTCAGTTCCCCTGCTCACTGAACTCAGTGAATGCTGAGATTTGCTCAGATTTTGTGCAAGGTGCACAGAGCTTATTAGAGTTTCTCATGGCCTGAATTTTGGTACTATTGGTCTCACCCAGGTCTTGTCCAAGATCCAATTCATAGTTTTCCTTTTGAGCTTATTTCTAAGCTTGTGCTAGTGCTTAAAGTTAGTCCCCATAAGCTGTTTTGGCTTTTATAAGCTCAAACATCAAAATCTATTGTATCTTGCATCTCAGAGGTTCAAGCTTGTTGATTTAAGTTACATTTTGTCACAATTAGCTTATTTAGGCTTGTGTATCAGTTTGGTAGCTTTTGGAGAGCTTTTGGCTTATTTAAGTGCTTATTATTAAGATCATTCCACATCAGTTTCATAATCTTGTACACAAGCACCTGTTTTTATATTTTTCTCAGATTTAGAATATAATTTTAGAGTTTTCCTGAATTTTTCATATTTTTCTAAGTCATTTTGCTATTTTTCTTGATTTTTATTAGTTTTTAAGCACTTTTAAATAGCATTTAATACAAAAAATTAAAAAAAGGTCCAAAAATATAAGTTTTCATTTTTCTTAGGTTTAGATAAATATAAAAGTAGAAAAAGTAATTTTCCAGATTTTTCATAGTTCATTTTGTAATTTTTAGTAATTTCATTAGTTTTTAATAGTTTAAAATTCCTAAAAATAGAAAAATAATCAGAAAAATACAAAAATAGTTTTGAAAATTCTATTTTGATATTTTAGATTTTTCTAAGTCTTAATTTTATTTTTCTAGCTTTATTTCACATTTTCTTGTATTTTAGGTAATTATTTAATAGTTAAAAATAGTTTTTAATTAATAATAATTAATTAATTAGTTGTAAAAATAGTTTTCTTTTTCTAAAAAGTTTCTTTTATTATTAGGTTTGTAAAAATATCATTTTCATATTTTTAGGATTAATATTGCTTTAGTTTCACTTTTTAATTTGTACGTCGCATAGATTTTTAATTCAGTTTTATAAAAATATAAAAACAAAAACATCATTTTAATTATAGTGATAGCGTTTATTTAATAGATTTTATCTTTTTAATTTTCCTTTAATTTGCATTTAAGCCGTTTTTATTTGTTGGCTTATTTCGTAGTTATAATCAATTCCAAATCCTTTTTCCGTTCAAACTCCTCGATCACTAAACGTTTGATAATCCATTGCACAACTCGCTGGGACATAACGACCCGGGGAGACCCTATACTCCTCAGATCTTCATTGATTTCGTGCTTGAGCAGTTTTGAGCTGGTGATTTAGCTTGACTGTTTGGCACGCATCAAATTTATGGCGCCGCTGCCGGGGAGCTGTGCTATTTGTCTTACGTCTAGAAGATTAGTTGTTTGAATACTCACTCATTTGTTCATATCATCCATCTATCTATATATATATCCATATTTTTATTTAAAAAATCCCAAAACCCAAAAACAACCAAAAACGTATAAAACACAAAAATATTTTTCTTTTGTTTCTATATATGTATCAAATAATAAAAATACAAAAAGATTCGTCGTTTTCTTAATAATAAACAACTTAAAAGATTACCACCGCAAACCAAGGCAGTGCACTACCTAACTGGGGGTGCGACCATAATAAGTTCTCGAACTAAAGATTTAAAACTTGCCTTTGTGTCCTTGTGATTGGTGTACCTTTTTCAAAGAAGCCATTCATCTTGGATTATTGGTTAAGTTCACTGTTGTTTTGCCTCGATCTTGTGTTAATTGATTTTGTTGTGATATCGACGTTTCAGACCCAGAAAACCCATAAAGATTCTTCTCACCCCAGTTTTTATAAAACGTCTTCATAATTCTCATTCTCATCTGAAATATCTTCATAATTCCATTCCTCTCCTTAGCTCTGAGATCCCTTAGAGTTAACTCTAGTGCATGCGCACTCGTTCTTCTAGATCATTGAGTCCTTTGCGTGATCTAGCAGAAATTCCTAGACGACGTTCTCGTAGGCGTGCTGCCCAAATAGTCGAACCCGAGATTCGTACTATTTCAAGCAACACCATGGCAGACGAACGTACTATGGCGGAAATGCTCCAGGCACCCACCGAGGGTTATGGAGATGCCATCGTTTTACCAGTTATCAGTTCTGATCACTTCGAATTGAAGACACATTTGATCCAACTTGTGTCTACAAATCAATTCCGCGGGTCTGATCGAGAAGACCCGTATGCACACATCCGTTGGTTTAACAAGTTGACTTCAACTATCAATTTCAAGGATGTGCCACAAAAAGTGATCAAGTTGATGCTATTTCCATTCTCACTTGAGGGGGCAGCCCGGATTTGGCTGGAAAAAGAACCCCCTCGATCCATCGAAACTTGGGAGGATCTTGTTCAAAAGTTTGTCAACTATTTCTTTCCTCCATCAAAGACGACTAATCTTAAAAATGAAATTTCTGGATTTCGTCAAAATTTCGATGAAAACTTTGGAGAGGCATGGGAGAGATTCAAAGATCTCCTCAGGAAATGCCCCCATCATGAATTCACGGAGCTTCAACAAGTCAATATCTTTTATAATGGGTTGAACTGTAACGATCAAGATTCTTTGAACGCATCCGCGGGTGGCAATATCTTGAATCGTAGACCTAAAGATGTGCTTGAAATTTGCGAGAGTAAATCAAAAGTTCCTTTTTCTCGCAACAAAGTCAATGTTCCGAACACTCCTGCTTCTTCATCCGGTAACTCTTCCGAGTTAGCCGCTCCGTTAGCCGCTCTAACGGATATGATCCAGTGTATGATAAAAGAGGTGAAGGAAATCAAAAGCGAAATTCATAAGCCGGAACCAATCAAAGCCATAAACAAGGTGTGTGAAATTTGTAGTGGTCCACATGCGTATTATGATTGTCAAGCAACCGATGCTTCCTTTTACCAAGCTCCCGTAGCTTCGGTAAACCACAATCAATACCGACCACAGGCTGATCCTCATTACCGTGCACCTAGCGGTATGACACCACCTGGTTTTCCTCCTGTGCAAAACCATGGCAATCAAAATCGCTTTGTTCCGAATCAAGGACAAAATTTCAATAACTCTCAAAATTTCAATCAAAACCGGAACAATTTCAACCAACCTTATCAAGCTCCAAATCAGCAAGGTTATCAACAACCTTTTCAAGCTCCTAATCATCAAAGTTATCAACCACCTCCTCAAGCTCCCGTACCAAATGACTTCATGAAAATGACTGAGTCAAACATGCGTTCAATGCAAACTCAGATCAACAACATGGGAGGTGAGCTAAAAAGGGAAATTGATACAACACTGTCTCGGCAGACAAATGAGTTAAAGAATATGATGAGCAGTTTCATGAACATGAATATGAACAAAGCTTCGCCATCTTCTGGAGGACTCCCAAGCAATACTATTCCCAATCCTAATGCCGAGTTGAAAGCCGTCACCACTCGTAGTGGTAAGACGCACAATGGACCTACGACTCCTATGCCCCCTCCTCCTGTGGCATTGAGTCAAGTTACCAAGGAGACAACGGACAAGGTGCATTATTCAAGCCCACGAAGTACCGCACACGTCCCACCTTCGGTAGTCCAAGCTTCAAGTCCGGAACCCGAAGTTCCGAGGAAAAATCCTGAGTCAGGAAACACTTCCATTCCGACTCAAAAGTCTAGTCAGCTTCCCTACCCATCAAGAATGAATGATGAGAAGCTCAAAGACAAAAACAAAGAGCAAATGGAAAATTTTTCCAAATCTTCAATGAGCTTCACTTTGATATAAGCTTCGTTGATGCTCTCGTTCTAATGCCTAAATTTGCATCCACGCTTAAAGGCTTACTCACCAACAAAGACAAGCTATCAGAGATGGCTAAAACTCCTCTAAATGAGCAATGCTCAGCTGCCATTCTTAACAAGCTTCCCGAAAAGCTTGAAGATCCTGGCCGGTTTCTAATCCCGTGTGATTTCCTGGGGATGTTTCAATGCTCCGCCCTGGCCGATCTTGGCGCTAGCATTAACCTCATGCCACTCTCAGTATGGAAGAAATTGTCTCTTCCTGAACTTTCACCCACTCGTATGACACTCGAGCTAGCGGACCGTTCCGTAACCCGTCCACGTGGGATAGCCGAGGATGTCGTGATGAAAGTGGGAAAGTTTCACTTTCATGCTGACTTTGTTGTAGTAGACTTCGATGCAGATCCTAGAGTTCCCCTTATCTTAGGGAGAGCTTTCTTAAGAACGAGTCGTGCTCTGATTGATGTGTTTGCTGAAGAGTTGACCATACGGGTTGACAACGAAGAGCTCACATTGAATATCAACCAGAACTCCAAACCTCTATACAAACAGAGTGTTGCCACAATTGATCAAAAATCTGAAAGAATCAATGCAACACTCTCAAATTTCACGGTTAAGAGTGTTCACCAAAAACGTGCTGAGCTTAAAGCTTTGAAAATTACCCCTGGTTCAAACAAATGGTTTGAAAGCTGTACCAGGGAAGTCAAGAGTGTTCTTGATGATGATGACGATGATCTAGAATCGGAGACTTCATCGGAAGTGGTGGAAACTGCTAGCTCTAAGAGCACACCACTTGCTCCACCTCCGGAATCAGTTTGTCGCATCGAGTTTGTTAACTCTGTGGATGAAACCAAACTCTCTTCAGTTTCATCCGGATTGGATGATGATGATTGTGATCCAATGGGAGACATTCTTCCCATTGAAGAATTTCTCAAAAATGATCCATCATCTCCTAGTCTTATTAATTCTAACTCTTCCACCCCTTCTCTTACGCCGTTTGAGGAAAGTGACTTCATCTTGGAAGAGATTGAAGCATACTTGTCTAGTGACTCGGTTCCATGGGAAATTGATCACGCTCCAATTGACATCGAGGGAGATATTCTTCTCATTGAGAAGTTGCTTAATAATGATCCATTATCACTCCCTCCCATCGAGCTTCATAACAAGGAAGTCAAGTCAGTTGAGAAAAC
This sequence comes from Chrysanthemum makinoi, assembly GCA_910596185.1. NCBI lineage: Eukaryota > Viridiplantae > Streptophyta > Magnoliopsida > Asterales > Asteraceae > Chrysanthemum > Chrysanthemum makinoi. Next base: position 234,383,521 of record OU343224.1, on the reverse strand, counting down.
TGAAGAATTTCCTGAGGTAGAACTTAAGGACTTACCACCTCATCTCGAGTATGCATTTCTTGAGGGTGATGATAAATTACCCGTCATTATTGCTCGAGATTTGAGTAAGGATGAAAAGACTGCTCTCATAAAGGTCTTGAAGTCACACAAGCAAGCAATTGCTTGGAAACTCTCCGACATTAAGGGTATCAACCCTGAGTTTTGTACTCACAAAATTTTAATGGAGGATGACTTTAAACCAGCAGTTCAACATCAGAGACGAGTGAATCCAAAAATCCATGATGTTATCAAACAAGAGGTTCTCAAACTTCTTGATGCAGGATTGATTTACCCTATCTCGGATAGTCCTTGGGTGAGCCCCGTTCATTGTGTACCCAAAAAGGGTGGTATAACCGTTGTTGAAAATGATGAAAACGAGTTGATTCCTACTCGATTGGTTACGGGATGGCGTGTTTGCATTGACTATCGAAAGTTAAATGAAGCCACCCGTAAAGACCACTTTCCCTTACCCTTCATGGACCAGATGCTTGAGAGATTAGCGGGAAACGAATACTATTGCTTTCTCGATGGTTTCTCGGGTTACTTCCAAATTCCCATTGATCCACAAGATCAAGAAAAGACCACATTCACATGTCCTTATGGAACATTTGCTTACCGACGCATGCCTTTTGGCTTATGCAATGCTCCCGGTACATTCCAAAGGTGTATGATGGCCATTTTCCATGACATGATCGAAAAGACTATGGAAGTCTTTATGGATGATTTTTCGGTCTTTGGGGATTCTTTCCAAACATGTCTCTCCCATTTGGACAAGATGCTTGAACGTTGTGAAAACACGAACCTTTGTCTAAATTGGGAGAAATGTCACTTTATGGTCAAAGAAGGAATTGTCCTCGGCCATAAAATCTCTAAGAAAGGGATTGAGGTGGACAAAGCCAAAGTTGATGTTATTTCAAAGCTACCTCCTCCCACTACTGTCAAGGGAGTTAGAAGTTTCCTTGGTCATGCCGGTTTCTATCGTCGTTTCATTCAAGATTTCTCGAAAATATCCCGGCCTATGACCCGACTTCTTGAAAAAGACACTCCTTTCGTCTTCTCTAGTGAGTGCATTGAAGCGTTCCAAACTCTTAAAAGGAAACTCACTGAATCACCAATTCTTGTTGCCCCCGATTGGAATTTACCATTCGAGCTTATGTGCGATGCAAGTGATTTCGCCATAGGTGCAGTCTTGGGGCAACGCAAAGCTAAACATTTCCAGCCTATACACTATGCTAGCAAAACTTTGACCGAAGCTCAAGCACATTACACCACTACGGAGAAAGAATTACTAGCCGTGGTGTATGCTTTCGAGAAGTTTCGGCCATACTTGATCTTGTCCAAAAGCATAGTGTATACGGATCACTCGGCCCTCAAATATCTTTTTGCTAAGCAAGATGCAAAGCCGAGATTGATCCGATGGGTTCTCCTCCTACAAGAATTTGATATCACCATCCGTGATAAAAAAGGAGCGGAGAACCTAGCGGCTGATCATCTTTCCCGTCTTGAAAATCCTCATCAAGGTGTGCTCGATAAAAAGGAGATAAACGAAACGTTTCCTCTCGAGACACTTAATGTGATATCTCATCGTGGAGATTCTAGTACCCCATGGTTTGCCGACTTTGCAAACTATCATGCGGGTAACTTTGTTGTGAAAGGGATGTCGTCCCAACAGAAAAACAAATTCTTTAAAGATGTTAAGCATTACTTCTGGGACGACCCCTACTTGTTTAAGGTTTGTGCGGATCAAGTCATCCGACGGTGTGTTCACGGCCAAGAAGCCGATGAAATTCTCAAGGCTTGTCATCATGGACCCACGGGAGGACATAATGGCCCGAACTACACCGCCAAGAAGGTGTTTGATTCTGGTTTCTATTGGCCCACAATTTACAAAGATGCCCATGACCTCGTCAAATCTTGCGACTCTTGCCAACGTCATGGTAACATCTCTAAAAGAGATGAAATGCCTCAAAATGCCATTCAAGTGTGCGAGATATTTGACGTATGGGGCATTGACTTTATGGGGCCGTTCCCGTCTTCTCGAGGGAACAAGTATATACTCGTGGCGGTCGATTACTTGTCTAAATGGGTGGAGGCGAAAGCGCTACCTACCAACGACGCCCGAGTAGTTGTGAAGTTTTTAAAGTCTCTCTTTGCCCGTTTTGGAACTCCTCGTGCTATCATTAGTGATCGCGGCACACACTTTTGCAATGACCAATTCGCAAAAGTGATGCTTAAGTACGGTGTCACCCACCGTCTCTCCACCGCGTATCACCCACAAACTAGTGGGCAAGTGGAAGTTTCGAACCGTGGTTTGAAAAGAATCTTGGAGAGGACCGTAGGTGAAAATCGTGCCTCTTGGTCAGACAAATTAGAAGATGCACTTTGGGCCTTCCGTACCGCTCATAAAACACCCATCGGGTGTACTCCTTACAAGCTCGTGTATGGAAAGGCGTGTCATCTCCCGATCGAGCTTGAGCACAAAGCCTATTGGGCCTTGAAGCATGCAAATTTCGACCTCAAGTCTTCTGGTGATCATCGGAAAGTTCAACTCAACGAATTAAATGAACTCCGTGATCAAGCCTACGAGAACTCTTTGATCTACAAAGAAAAGACAAAGAAGATCCATGACTCAAAGATTAAAAACCGCGTTTTCAACGTTGGTGACCGAGTCCTTCTTTTTAATTCTAGATTGAAGATCTTCTCGGGGAAACTTAAGACCCGTTGGACTGGTCCATTCACCATTACCAAAGTGTTTCCATATGGCACCGTCGAATTATCTCAATTAGACGGGCCAAACTTCAAAGTGAATGGACATAGATTGAAGCACTATTTTGGAGAGGACATTCCCCCTGTGGTTGTCCCGGATTTACAAACTTTCCCCATGAACCAATGAATGCGGGGATCGAGTCAAGCTAGCGACTCGAATCAAAACAATAGCACACAATATGGGTTTTCACCCGTATTTCTGACTTCTTTCTATTTTCTACCACCCTAGTGTGGGGGTGTTGCCCCACATGTTGTGTATATAAAAAAAAAAAAAATCTTCTTTCTAAATAATGGCCGTAGTATTTCCCTTTTACGTTCTTTGTTTCGGCATAACCGCCGGTACTTTGAATATTGAGGGCAATATTCATTTCTAAGTGTGGGGGGGAATTCTCGCGAATTTTATCATATATTATCCACCCAATTCCCCCGTTTTTGGCCAAAATTTTTTTTTGGAGTAAGTGTTTTACACTTACTCAGCTTGGTTATCAGTCCGCCATGTCTGTAAGACAAAAGGATTGGCTAATCCAGGAGCAAACGGCTCTTGGTAAAGATTTCTCAAATCCGTTTATATGGCTTGCAATTTGCCCAAAATTGTATGGTATTCAACTCACCATATCCTAAAAAGTGAACAGTTGGCTAGCCCGCAAGGTTATGGCTTGTGGTAAAGGCAGTGGAAAAACCATAATTGGTATTCAGCTTACCAAAGATAATTCTGATAATTTATCTAAGAGTTGGCTAGTCCAGAATGGTACGGCTTCTGGTAAAGACACATCAAATCCGTTATATGGTTTATGATTTGCCAATAAATCGATGGTTATCGTGTACCATGGTTCTTACTTGAACTGAAACATTTGGCTACTCCAGAAGTAATGGCTTCTGGTAAAGAGATCAAAACCATTAAGTTTTTCTCAAAAGATTGCTAGGGACTAGCAATAGTTTAGTGTGGGGGATTGATGAGTGTGTAAATACTCATCATTTTTGTACAAAATAAACTGCAAAATCATCTGAAAACACTCAGAAACACATCAAAATGATCAAAATATCACAAATCAGTGTTTTATGTGTTTCAAATGCAAAATTATCAAAATCAGATGAAAAACATATCAAGTTTGCAGAATTGGCAGTTTCAGTCCCCCAAGTTTCAAAAGTTGTCAAAAACAGTCCCTGAGCATATAATTTCAAAAGTAAAGTCACCAAAGGTCCTTTTAAAATCAAAAGTTGTCAAATTTAGTCCTTTGGTGAAAAATATTAAAAGTTTGAGAAAATTACAAAAATGGTCCTTCAAGTTTCAAAATTGGCAGAAATGGCCCCTGGAAAATGGCAAAATGGCAATTTTGGTCCTTATACTTTTGAAGTTTGTCATTTTCAGCCCTTGGAACAAGTTTGATGAATTGGCAGCTTAGGTCCCTTGATTTTCAGGATTTACACATTAAATCCTTAAAGTTTAAAACCCTTTACTCATTTTGGACCTTTCCTATCTTTGGACCCCTGTCAAATTGAATTATGAACCCCCTGTGTATTATTAGCCTGGTCAAACCCACCATGGCGCCAAAAGTCATCACTCTCAACTGCTATCCCTGCAACTAGCTTTCCCCCCATCCCCCCTCCTCTCCAATCACTCAAACCTGTTCCCCCACCTACAACAAGCCTCCAAGATGCATTTAATGCACCTCCCCCCTCCTCACTCAACCCCAGTTGTCAAAGGCCAAAAATGGCGCCAAATCTATGTTTAAACGGTTGAGATGATTTTGAAGCAATCCAAGGGCTAGGAATGGTGGGAAAGATTCAGAAGAGAGAGAGAGTAGCTTTGGGATATAAAAGACAGAGGAAGGAAGCAAAAGAGATTTATTTTTTTTAGTTTTAAAATTTTTATCTATGTCGTTTTTTACATAAAAGCTTTAGTTTAGTATCAAGCTTGTAATCTTTTGTTAAATTGTGTTAACTTAAAGTATTTAAGTGTTTTAAAACTCAATTCAAGTACCAATTTTCAGTTATTGTTACAATTCTCATTTTGTATCCACTGTTGAAAATTTCTATCTTTAAATCTTGTATGCTAGCTCTTATTAGCTTATTCTTAAGCTTAAATAGATTCATTTCAGCTTATGGTACCTTGTTATAAGCTTGTGCTCAAATTCTAAGCTACATTGGATATTGGTCAACGAAAGTCAAAATGGGTCAATATGGCAATGGAATTGGTCAAATGGTGAAGCAGCTATGGAAATGGGTTGATTTAGGTCTAGTGGGTTGATTTAAATAGGTTAGAGATCTTGGTTCACTGGTTTGCAAGCTATAGCAGCTTTGGACTTTTGTAAGTCATTTTCAAGTTTCTTTGCATTGTTTGATTTTGTAGTTAAAACTGGTTCCAATCTATCTTTACAGTAGTGTTTAGGTTAAATAAACTTAGATTGATCACAATTACAAGTTGGTTAAGAGTTTTGGTCAGTTTGCACTTAAAACAGTAGTTATAGGGGTGTTTGGATCAGTGACTCAATCTGTCTTAAAGACCTGTTCAGTGATTGCTTCTTGTTGTTTCATGTGTCTTAAGCTCATTTAAGCATATTTCAGTCATAGTTTGGTGCCTAACACCACAAAAGTCAACATTTTACTTAAATCTGTCTACTGCTTAGTCTGATGTGGTTTTGGATTTGCATTCACCCATTTTGTGTTTAAAAGGCTTAAACATAGCTTGCTTCATTCTCATTTCATCAAAATATAACAACATCAGTCCTTAAATTACATCCAAATCTCAAGATAGTCAAACTGTGCATCTATTTTTTTTTTTTTTTTTGAACAAAAACTGTGCATCTATTTAAAAAGTCAAAATGGTGTAAAAATGGATTTGTGCAGATCTTGCAGCTGATCCACAGGATTCATTAAAGCTTTTGAGGCTCTGAATTTTGGTTTACAAGTAGTTTAATAGGTGTTCTTTAAGTTCTCACTTCTGGTTTTAGCTTTAACCCTCTGGATTAACTTGTGCATAAGCTCAAAGTGAGCCTCAGTTCCCCTGCTCACTGAACTCAGTGAATGCTGAGATTTGCTCAGATTTTGTGCAAGGTGCACAGAGCTTATTAGAGTTTCTCATGGCCTGAATTTTGGTACTATTGGTCTCACCCAGGTCTTGTCCAAGATCCAATTCATAGTTTTCCTTTTGAGCTTATTTCTAAGCTTGTGCTAGTGCTTAAAGTTAGTCCCCATAAGCTGTTTTGGCTTTTATAAGCTCAAACATCAAAATCTGTTGTATCTTGCATCTCAGAGGTTCAAGCTTGTTGATTTAAGTTGCATTTTGTCACAATTAGCTTATTTAGGCTTGTGTATCAGTTTGGTAGCTTTTGGAGAGCTTTTGGCTTATTTAAGTGCTTATTATTAAGATCATTCCACATCAGTTTCATAATCTTGTACACAAGCACCTGTTTTTATATTTTTCTCAGATTTAGAATATAATTTTAGAGTTTTCCTGAATTTTTCATATTTTTCTAAGTCATTTTGCTATTTTTCTTGATTTTTATTAGTTTTTAAGCACTTTTAAATAGCATTTAATACAAAAAATTAAAAAAAGGTCCAAAAATATAAGTTTTCATTTTTCTTAGGTTTAGATAAATATTAAAAGTAGAAAAAGTAATTTTCCAGATTTTTCATAGTTCATTTTGTAATTTTTAGTAATTTCATTAGTTTTTAATAGTTTAAAATTCCTAAAAAATAGAAAAATAATCAGAAAAATACAAAAATAGTTTTGAAAATTCTATTTTGATATTTTAGATTTTTCTAAGTCTTAATTTTATTTTTCTAGCTTTATTTCACATTTTCTTGTATTTTAGGTAATTATTTAATAGTTAAAAATAGTTTTTAATTAATAATAATTAATTAATTAGTTGTAAAAATAGTTTTCTTTTTCTAAAAAGTTTCTTTTATTATTAGGTTTGTAAAAATATCATTTTCATATTTTTAGGATTAATATTGCTTTAGTTTCACTTTTTAATTTGTACGTCGCATAGATTTTTAATTCAGTTTTATAAAAATATAAAAACAAAAACATCATTTTAATTATAGTGATAGCGTTTATTTAATAGATTTTATCTTTTTAATTTTCCTTTAATTTGCATTTAAGCCGTTTTTATTTGTTGGCTTATTTCGTAGTTATAATCAATTCCAAATCCTTTTTCCGTTCAAACTCCTCGATCACTAAACGTTTGATAATCCATTGCACAACTCGCTGGGACATAACGACCCGGGGAGACCCTATACTCCTCAGATCTTCATTGATTTCGTGCTTGAGCAGTTTTGAGCTGGTTACGGTCCGCCATTCACAAGTGGCGGGCTTGTGTGATTTAGCTTGACTGTTTGGCACGCATCATGCATCTGCAAGGGTCATGTACGTGACACCGCGTTTGTTAATATCCAATACAGGCTCCCAAAAAAAAGGGTAACAACAGAAACATGAAGTCATAATAATATACCCATGTTATAGGAAGTGACTGGCGGCTGACACTGAGTGTGAGAAACCGGCAAAGAAAATGACATGTCCGGGTCATGTCCAATACCATGTAACACAGCCTCCAACGCGCCATCATCAATGAATGGGCTTGCTGTTTCTAAATCCAGCACGTCTTCATCTGACAGAGACATGGTAAACGTACGACGAAAATACTCAAAATCTATAACATGCCATGAACACAGGTACACATATGAAGGAAAGTCAGACCAACCTGGTACACAAACGGTCGGTGGTTCCACATCCATGAACGATCGTTCATAGGTAGAGGCAACATCGATAGTAGAAGCGTAATCAACCTTAGCCTTTCCCTTTCCTTTAAAGTCAGCGATGGGCATGAGACGCGAATTTGGTTGAGCAGACTCTAACGGACAATCGGAACCCGTTATAACTATACCCGCAGGCAATCTAACGTTTGTGCGTCAGTGAACCACATAATGGTGGTGCAAAACATCGTCATCCAATAACTGCAGCCCAACAGAGGAACTCGGATAATGGTTTGGACGAACAACACCCCCCTCAAAATCAAGGACGGCGGAGGTAAATCCCAAGGCCGCAGACCCAAAGAGTGGTGTGTGCGAAGCAGATGCTGATGGTATCGACGGAAGGAGCGAGAACGGCGACCGAGTAGCAGGGGGCTAAAAATGCGCTGGTTGCACCCGCGTGACACAACCTGAAACAACATAAGAATCCTCATAAAAGTATGAAAGCCAATGCAAATACACGCACGTACATTGGCAGGACAAAAAGAAAAGTGTGCAGCAGACAAAAACAAAGTATACCTGCACATGACATCGTTGCTAAATCCGGAGACATAAAACCCTGGGATAGCAAAACCGAATCAGGCGCAAAGGATGCAGTAGTATAAGGTAACGGGTTAGTTGTCTCAGGACGGTCATTTTCAAAAACGTGTGTGGATTCATTTTCCTGATGAAACTCTGATGGTGTATCAACAATATCAGCAGCAAAACCACCATCCAGTAAACCCAAATCAGCATCCAACAAAGCAACCTTTTCTGTCTGCTGCAAATCCAATACATGACTACCTAACAGCGGCGACTCAGGTACCAAAACATGATCCTCAGGAGGGTTGAGATACGGATCATCCAATACATCAGACAACCCGGCACACTTATTATTACGACATGCCTTTGATTTGGTCCTCATACTTTGATCTGCTCCAAACCGTCAAGTTTAATCACTCAAACCGACCACTTGTGAATGGCCGACCGTAAGAAACTTAAAACAACTCAGAAGCAAATGCAATGAAGATCTGGGGAGTATAGTGTTTCCCCGGGTCGTTATGTCCCAACGAGCCGTGCGAGAATAACCAAACGTATAGTGATCGAGAGATTTGAACAGAAAAAGGGATTGTGATTATTATAACTACAGAAAAAGTACATAAACTAAAAGGGCTAAAATGCAAATTAAAGAAAATTAAAAAGATAAAAAATATTAAATAAACGCTATCACTATTTGCAAAATGATGTTTTTGATTTTTCTTTTATAAGACTTAAATTAAAAACTACGTGACGTACAAATGAAAATATAAACTGAAGCAGTATTAATCCTAAAAATATGAAAATGACATTTTTACAAACCTAATGATAAAAGAAAATTTATAGAAAAAGAAAATTATTTTTACAACTATTTAATTAATTACTATTAATTAAAAACTATTTTTACTTATTAAATAATAACCTAAAATACAAGAAAATATGAAATAAAGCTAGAAAAATAAAATTATGACTTGGAAAAATCTAAAATAACAAAAGAGAATTTTCAAAAATATTTTTGTATTTTTCTGATTATTTTTGGATTTTTTATGAATTAAAAACTATTTAAAACTACTTAAATTACTTAAAAATACAAATTTAACTAAGAAAAATCTAGAAAAATATTTTTTTGTCTTTTTATATTTATCTTAACCTGAGAAAAATAAAAAATTATTTTTTTGAAACTTTTCTTAATTAATTGTATTAAATGCTAATTAAAAATGCTTAAAAACTAAATTAAATCAAGAAAAATACTAAACTGACTTAGAAAAAGGTGAAAAATTCAAGATAACCTTAAAATAATATGAGGAATCTAGGAAAAATGGAAAAACAAGGGCTTGTGTGTAGGAAAATGAAACTGCTATGTCAAGTGCTTAGAAATAAGCACTTGAAATAAGCAAATGGAAACCAATAAGCACCAACTGTACACAGAAGCTTAAATAAGCTAAAAGAACTCTAAAGCAACTAAAAACAACAAGTCATAACCTCTGGATTGCAAACTGCTAAGAATTGGATGATTTGGCTAATGTGCTAAAAAACAGTTTTGGGTGCTTCTTTTAAGCCTAAGAATAAGCTGCTAAATAAGCTGGAAACCAAAAGCAGATGAAGGATCCTAAAGAAGACCTGGGTGAGAGCTTGTAAACCAAAAATGAGACCTTGATGAGCTCAAATGAGCTTTGTGCAAGCTCTGCAAACTTACCTGTGCACACTCAGTATACACTAAGTGTGTACAGGGGAACTAAGCCCATTTTAACAAGCTATTATGAAGCTTTTAAAAAATTAACAAAAATTAGAAAAAATCATATTCAGAAAGTAGACCAAGTGAAGTTCTTAAACCCATAATTTCATTGGATTTGGCTCAGAAATTAATCCAATAAAAATCATCCTAGTTTGGCTAAAAACTGGAATTCACCACTTTGACTTTTGAGCAGATGTGGTTTGTTGACTTATATGAGATTTGATTCAAAATGGTGGACAGATTATGATGTTAATAGATGAAATAAGACTACTGCAATCTATTTCTAAGTATTTTTGAACATAAAACAAGCTTTGATTTCTAAAAATCCTATCAGATAAGTACTTAGGACATATCAAAGATAAATTTGACTTTTGAAGTTGGAATGACCAAATGGACTGCTATACTAACTATTTCTAACCTAATGTGGACTAAGCAAGTAAAGGAAATATCAAAACAACAACAAAATCACACAGATTAAAGCTTAACCAAACACCCTTTAACAATCTGATTTGTAAGTAAAACTGATCTAATCACTTATCTAGCTAATATTAATGATCAAACTTAGTTTAAATACTTTAATTAACACTGAATAAACAAGTTAAAACCAACCTAAACCACAAAAACAAATACAAGCATAATGAGCAAAATGGATAGAAAATGAAACTGAGATACTCACTCACAGGTGTCCAACTTTGTTTGCAGGCTAAAACCAAAACCAAACCTACTCTAACCTATTCTATTTCAACCCAAATCAACCTCTGCATCAACCAAATATCATCACCATTTCCCAATTTTAGCTCAGTTTGACTTTCGTTGACCATGGACCCAAATTGTTTGGAATTGATTGACAAGCTTATCAAAAGCTATAATAAGCTTGAGAAAACTTGTTTGAACTTAAAATTAAGCTAAAAGAAGCTTTAATACAAGAGTTTGAACTTGGACTTTGCAACAGTAACATGAAAATTTGGAATCATAAAAGAGCTTTGAATTTATACTTAAACACATATTATATTGATCAAACACTTTGAGTTTTACACATAAAAACAAAATATTACAGAATTTAAGTTAAACTAAAACATTAAAAAAAACGACATAAGGGAAAATTGAAAACTAAAATCTACTGCCTTTCTTCTTTCTTCTTGCTTCCTTTTATACACCATCTGATTTCTCTCTCATCTTAGAGCATTTCCCACTTTTGTTTTAGGCCATTGGATTACTTGGGACCATTATAGCCATTGGATCACTTTTGGCGGGAAAGTTGTATTTGACCTGTTGGGGTTGAGTGAGGGGGTTGAAGATGCATTTAATGCCCTTTGGAGTTGTGTGGAGGTGGGGGGAACAAGGAAGGGATAAGGTGAGGAGGGGGGATGGGAGCTCTGGTTTTGCAGGTGAGCATGTGGGGAAGGAAGAAAAAGGCGCCAAGTTTGGTTTGACTGGGGTTATTATTATGAAGGGGGTCAAATGGGAAGGGTCCAAAGGTAAAAGGCAGGGTCCAATTTGGTTTGACAGGGGTCCAAGGGTTTATAAAGGGTTAATAACACAAGGACTTATGTTGCCAATTCTGAAAATTCAAGGACCAATCTTGTCAATTATGCAAAGTTGTTCCAAGGGCTAAAAGTGACAATCTCCAAAAGTACAAGGATCAAACTTGACATTTTCCAATTCTCCAAGGACCATTTTTGCCAATTTTCAAACTTGAAGGACCAATTTTGTAATTTCTCAAAACTTTTGACATTTTTCACCAAAGGACTAATTTTGACAAGTTATGATTTTAAAAGGACCTTTGGTGACTTTTCTTTTGAAATTGAGTGCTCAGGGACTATTTCTGACAAGTTTTGAAACTTGGGGGACTGAAACTGCCAATTATGCAAACTTAGCTCATTTTTTATCTGATTTTGAACATTTTGCATCTGAAACATATAAAATGCAATTTTGGAATATTTTCAGTATTTTGATGCATTTGTGAGCATTTTTAAGTGTTTTGCAGTTCAGATTGACCCAAAAATGATGAGTATTTACACACTCATCAATCCCCCACACTAAACTATTGCTAGTCCCTAGCAATATTTTGAGAAAAACTTAATGGATTTGAATCTCTTTACCAAAAGCCATTACTTCTGGAGTAGCCAAATGTTTCAGTTCAAGTAAGAACCATGGTACACCGATAACCATGTGATTTTGAGCAAACCACCAGCTTCCAACGGATTTGATTTGTCTTTACCAGAAGCCGTTTGCTCTGGACTAGCCAACTCTTAGATAAATTATCAATATTATCTTTGGTGAGCTGATTACCAATTATGGTTTTTCCACTGCCTTTACCACAAGCCATAAACTTGCGGGCTAGCCAACTCTTCACTAATTAAAGATATGGTGAGCTGAATACCATACAATTTTGGGCAAATTGCAAGCCGTCAACGGATTTGAGATATCTTTACCAAGAGCCGCTTGCTCCTGGATTAGCCAATCCTTTTGTTTATTAGACATGGCGGACTGATAACCAAATGAGTAAGTGCAAAACACTTACTCCAAAAAAAAAAATTTTGGCCAAAAATGGGGGAATTAGGCGGTATAATTATATGATAAAATTCGTGAGAATTCCCCCCACACTTAGAAATGAATATTGCCCTCAATATTCAAAGTACCGGCGGTTATGCCGAAACAAAGAACGTAAAAGGGAAATACTACGGCCATTATTTGAAAGAGATTTTTTTTTTTTTTTTTTTTTTTTTGAAATGCATATATACACAACATGTGGGGCAACCCCCCCACACTAGGGTGGTAGAAAATAGAAAGAAGTCAGAAATATGGGTTAAAACCCATATGGCATGCTACTGTTTTTGATTACCGAGTCGCTAGCTTGACTCGACCCCACATTAATTTGTTCATGGGGAAGTAAGTGGAAGAGACAATCTCCATCGGACTTTCATTCAAGATGTTTGGACAAACATTTGAAGCACGTGAAAGTTCCACACCGATGAGATATATTCCTGGCTCAAGATAATGGTACATGGAGATGCCGGGATCAAAGATAATGTCTTCATTCCCGAAGGAGTGAAGAACAGGAGAAGTCACATCATATGTGAGGAATGGAAGAAAGATGTTTATAACAATTAGGATCCATTCTTCATCCTCAAAATCAAATTTTATAGTTTCCTTAATGTGTATTTCATCATTAAAGCTCTTTTGGTTATTTTCAACAATTACCTCGGGAGGGAGAGGCGGGGTGGTGTCCTCAATAAGCATGTCTCCCCCCAGGTCAAGATCAAGATCAAAATAGAAATGATCATACTCCGGAGGAGATATGATGTGAGAGAGTTCACCGGAGAACTCCTCAGGATCTAGATCAAAGAGAAACGAATCATACTCGGGAAGAGAAAGATGAAAGGTGGGATTGCCACTACTCTCCTTTTTAGTATAATCGTCATCAAAGCGGAATATTTCAAATTCCGGAAGAGAATCATTGGAAAAAGCCTCAAACTCAAGAGATGTTTCGGGCTTTTCCAAGATAGAGTTACTATCCTCTACGGGGATAGGAGTTGAAGCTGGCTTAGCACAAAATGATTTGATCTTAGAAATGAGGAGATTTACATTGAACAATTTTTCACGAAGTATCTCATCCTCAATTTCCAGATCATCAGAATCTCTCACTTCCTCTAGCTTAGAAGGTAAGTTCTCGACATAATCGATGTCTCCACAAGATAAAGAATCGTTAAACGAAGTACAATCGTTGTCAGAATCGGAGAACATATCAACATGATCATTTGGAATGTCAAGAGGAGGGTAAGAATCATCATCAAGAGGCTTATCACACATATTGCCGGAGATAACCTCGGACTCACTTGGGGTTAGGACAAGGTTCTCAACACGAGACGATTCCATTTCTGGAATAGTGCTAAGAGGCTCGTCCCCCATTATGAGAGAGTCAACGGGTTCAACAATGTTTGAAGAAATAGAATCATCGACCTCTTCCAAAAGGACGTCACTTCCCTCAACCGGTGTGAGTGAAGGGGAAGAGTCGGTAATGAAAGGCTCAGAAACGGGATTGGTTGTAGCCGACAAACTCACATAATATTCTTTCATTTGAATGGAATCCTCATCATCATCGAAAACGAAAGTCTTGTGATATTGGGTTGATGTAGCATTATAAACCTCGTCATCGGTGGCTTGACAATCGTAAAAAGGATGGGGACCACCACAATAATCACATCTTTTGGAAACGGTATCAACGGGCTCTAGTTTTTGCTTCACGCATCGAATATCATTGGTAAGCTCAGCCATCTTAACCGGTTTGTTTCTTGATGTCGGAACTTTTGATTTGTTCTCGATGATCGTCAATATATCCCTTGGGGTACGATACAAGATATTGCCACCGGCGGCTGTATTGAGTGAATCTTGATCGGTTTGCGTTAAAGCGTTGTAGAATATATCGATCTGAAGTATTTCCAAGAAACCATGATGTGGGCATTTTCGTAGGAGATCTTTGAATCTTTCCCATGCCTCACCGAAACTTTCATCAAAACGCTGTTGGAAGTTTATAATCTCGTTCTTAAGATTTTCCGTCTTAGAATAAGGAAAGAAACGATTTACAAATTTTGAAACAAGATCCTCCCAAGTAGTGATCGATCGAGGAGGTTCTTTATCGAGCCAATTCCGGGCTACCCCCTCGAGAGAAAATGAGAATAACATCAACTTAATTGTGTTACGGGGAACATCCTTATATTTTATAGTCGAAATTAGCTTATCAAACCATCGGATGTGAGCATAGGGATCGTTCCTCTCGAGACCATAGAATGGATTTGACATAATTAGTTGAATTAAACCGGTGTTTATCTCGAAATTCTCGGAAAGAATCTCCGGTACAACGATAGCATCTTCGTAACCCTCGATGGGTACTTGGAGCATTTCTAACATCGTACACGTGTCCGCCATTAGAATTAAACATAAGAGGGAAAAGAAGAGAATTAAACGGTCAAGAGGAATGAGAAGAATATTTTTGTATTTTTGGATTTTTATAAGAAAATATAAACATATATAGATGGTATGAACAATGAGTGAATATTCAAATCACTAATCTGCTAAACGTAAGAAAATTAGCACAGCTCCCCGGCAGCGGCGCCAAAAATTTGATCTGCTCCAAACCGTCAAGTTTAATCACTCAAACCGACCACTTGTGAATGGCCGACCGTAAGAAACTTAAAACAGCTCAGAAGCAAATGCAATGAAGATCTGGGGAGTATAGTGTTTCCCCGGGTCGTTATGTCCCAACGAGTCGTGCGAGAATAACCAAACGTATAGTGATCGAGAGATTTGAACAGAAAAAGGGATTGTGATTATTATAACTACAGAAAAAGTACATAAACTACAAGGGCTAAAATGAAAATTAAAGAAAATTAAAAAGATAAAAAATATTAAATAAACGCTATCACTATTTGCAAAATGATGTTTTTGATTTTTCTTTTATAAGACTTAAATTAAAAACTACGTGACGTACAAATGAAAATATGAACTGAAGCAGTATTAATCCTAAAAATATGAAAATGACATTTTTACAAACCTAATGATAAAATAAAATTTATAGAAAAAGAAAATTATTTTTACAACTATTTAATTAATTACTATTAATTAAAAACTATTTTTACTTATTAAATAATAACCTAAAATACAAGAAAATATGAAATAAAGCTAGAAAAATAAAATTATGACTTGGAAAAATCTAAAATAACAAAAGAGAATTTTCAAAACTATTTTTGTATTTTTCTGATTATTTTTGGATTTTTTATGAATTAAAAACTATTTAAAACTACTTAAATTACTTAAATATACAAATTTAACTAAGAAAAATCTAGAAAAATATTTTTTTGTCTTTTTATATTTATCTTAACCTGAGAAAAATGAAAAATTATTTTTTTGAAACTTTTCTTAATTAATTGTATTAAATGCTAATTAAAAATGCTTAAAAACTAAATTAAATCAATAAAAATACTAAACTGACTTAGAAAAATGTGAAAAATTCAAGATAACCTTAAAATAATATGAGGAATCTAGGAAAAATGGAAAAACAAGGGCTTGTGTGTAGGAAAATGAAACTGCTATGTCAAGTGCTTAGAAATAAGCACTTGAAATAAGCAAATGGAAACCAATAAGCACCAACTGTACACAGAAGCTTAAATAAGCTAAAAGAACTCTAAAGCAACTAAAAACAACAAGTCATAACCTCTAGATTGCAAACTGCTAAGAATTGGATGATTTGGCTAATGTGCTAAAAAACAGTTTTGGGTGCTTCTTTTAAGCCTAAGAATAAGCTGCTAAATAAGCTGGAAACAAAAAGCAGATGAAGGATCCTAAAGAAGACCTGGGTGAGAGCTTGTAAACCAAAAATGAGACCTTGATGAGCTCAAATGAGCTTTGTGCAAGCTCTGCAAACTTACCTGTGCACACTCAGTATACACTGAGTGTGTACAGGGGAACTAAGCCTATTTTAACAAGCTATTATGAAGCTTTTAAAAAATTAAAAAAAATTAGAAAAAATCATATTCAGAAAGTAGACCAAGTGAAGTTCTTAAACCCATAATTTCATTGGATTTGGCTCAGAAATTAATCCAATAAAAATCATCCTAGTTTGGCTAAAAACTGGAATTCACCACTTTGACTTTTGAGCAGATGTGGTTTGTTGACTTATATGAGATTTGATTCAAAATGGTGGACAGATTATGATGTTAATAGATGAAATAAGACTACTGCAATCTATTTCTAAGTATTTTTGAACATAAAACAAGCTTTGATTTCTAAAAATCCTATCAGATAAGTACTTAGGACATATCAAAGATAAATTTGACTTTTGAAGTTGGAATGACCAAATGGACTGCTATACTAACTATTTCTAACCTAATGTGGACTAAGCAAGTAAAGGAAATATCAAAACAACAACAAAATCACACAGATTAAAGCTTAACCAAACACCCTTTAACAATCTGATTTGTAAGTAAAACTGATCTAATCACTTATCTAGCTAATATTAATGATCAAACTTAGTTTAAATACTTTAATTAACACTGAATAAACAAGTTAAAACCAACCTAAACCACAAAAACAAATACAAGCATAATGAGCAAAATGGATAGAAAATGAAACTGAGATACTCACTCACAGGTGTCCAACTTTGTTTGCAGGCTAAAACCAAAACCAAACCTACTCTAACCTATTCTATTTCAACCCAAATCAACCTCTGCATCAACCAAATATCATCACCATTTCCCAATTTTAGCTCAGTTTGACTTTCGTTGACCATGGACCCAAATTGTTTGGAATTGATTGACAAGCTTATCAAAAGCTATAATAAGCTTGAGAAAACTTGTTTGAACTTAAAATTAAGCTAAAAGAAGCTTTAATACAAGAGTTTGAACTTGGACTTTGCAACAGTAACATGAAAATTTGGAATCATAAAAGAGCTTTGAATTTATACTTAAACACATATTATATTGATCAAACACTTTGAGTTTTACACATAAAAACAAAATATTACAGAATTTAAGTTAAACTAAAACATTAAAAAAAACGACATAAGGGAAAATTTAAAACTAAAATCTACTCTCCTTCTTCTTTCTTCTTGCTTCCTTTTATACACCATCTGATTTCTCTCTCATCTTAGAGCATTTCCCACTTTTGTTTTAGGCCATTGGATTACTTGGGACCATTATAGCCATTAGATCACTTTTGGCGGGAAAGTTGTATTTGACCTGTTGGGGTTGAGTGAGGGGGTTGAAGATGCATTTAATGCCCTTTGGAGTTGTATGGAGGTGGGGGGAACAAGGAAGGGATAAGGTGAGGAGGGGGGATGGGAGCTCTGGTTTTGCAGGTGAGCATGTGGGGAAGGAAGAAAAAGGCGCCAAGTTTGGTTTGACTGGGGTTATTATTATGAAGGGGGTCAAATGGGAAGGGTCCAAAGGTAAAAGGCAGGGTCCAATTTGGTTTGACAGGGGTCCAAGGGTTTATAAAGGGTTAATAACACAAGGACTTATGTTGCCAATTCTGAAAATTCAAGGACCAATCTTGTCAATTATGCAAAGTTGTTCCAAGGGCTAAAAGTGACAATCTCCAAAAGTACAAGGATCAAACTTGACATTTTCCAATTTTCCAAGGACCATTTTTGCCAATTTTCAAACTTGAAGGACCAATTTTGTAATTTCTCAAAACTTTTGACATTTTTCACCAAAGGACTAATTTTGACAAGTTATGATTTTAAAAGGACCTTTGGTGACTTTTCTTTTGAAATTGAGTGCTCAGGGACTATTTCTGACAAGTTTTGAAACTTGGGGGACTGAAACTGCCAATTATGCAAACTTAGCTCATTTTTTATCTGATTTTGAACATTTTGCATCTGAAACATATAAAATGCAATTTTGGAATATTTTCAGTATTTTGATGCATTTGTGAGCATTTTTAAGTGTTTTGCAGTTCAGATTGACCCAAAAATGATGAGTATTTACACACTCATCATACTTATAACAACATAAACCAATAAAGAACAAAAGAGAAAAGTGAACTGATAACAGGCCTAGATAAAGAAGAGCATGATTCTCATACATCTTAAACAGGAACATGCAAGAAACGGAAAAAAACGTTAACAGCAGAAACAGAAGAAAAGCGAAGCCGTAATCATAACATGAAGGCACTAATAAGGGAGAAAAAAATCGTAACACTGTATAGAAATGCAACATATGTAACGAAACACGAAGCAGCAAACCTGGTTCACAGAAATCACCGGCGAAGAGCAAGTCGGTTGGGAAGAGAAGTCGGTCGGAGTGTATCTGGAAGAGATGCAAAGGCGGTATACACAAACGAACAAATGGGCCAGGCAAACGAAACGGGCTAACAATACTCAAGCCCATATATGAGAGAAAAGAGACGTATTTTATTCTCGGGGCACAGTTCCATAAGACACTCCCTCCTTTAATATATATATGTAATAAGTTTTGAGTAATTTAGTATTTTTCTTGTACTTATTTTCTCAAGAATATCATCCCTCCACTACTATTTGGATAAACAAAGAATATTTTACGTACTATACCAGATAACTCAATATGCTTCATTTACTTTAGAAAAATCATTATACACCATCTTTAAGGATAATATGGTCATTTCCTCCATCTTCACTTTTCACATCTCATAATTCCGGTCAAGCACCATTGATTCAGGTTAAAAACTCATTTTCCGACTAAAAACAAAAAAGTTATTGCTTCTTTTCTCTTCTTCATCTTCAAACATCCACCTCCACCATATTTCAATAACTTCCACCCTCTAAAACCACTTAAAACATTCACCTTCTTTATGGATTTTTCATTATTAATTTGCTTTGATGGGTTCTTATGGTGGGGGTGTTATTAACTTGATTTTGATTTTTTTTTTTCTAAGGCTTTACCATCAGAAAATTTCATGGGTTTCATGTGGTGGTGAAGTTTATAGCTATCAGTGGTGGTGTTGGCAGCAAAAGATGGTGGAGATGGTTGTTGAAGACAAAAAGGGTATGCAAGTCTTTCAATATGAAAGAGAGTGAATTAGTTATGTATTATAGGCTACTGACCGTAAACATCTTGAGTTGAATGAAAATAAAAATAATCATGGAAACATAATGAGTTACTTGAGATACTACATAGAGTATCTTTGATTATTGTCAAGCAAAATGTGCAATTGAGAATTAATCGCCAAAAAATGTACCATTGAAAGACATTTACTTGAAAAAAAAATTAGTTATACAAATACCCACCGCCGCAACGTAGTTATAATACCGTGCCCTTTCTTTTTAATACACAAGTTCATTAACTATCATGTCTATTGGACGGGTATCAAATCTAGTTATCTATATGCAAAAAGGTTATGTGTAAAATTAATCAATGGCGTTATTATTTTTTCTTCTAGCCGGTAAAGTAATCATACTACGTATGAGTTAGGGAGTATTTTATAGGGGGAAAATTGCACCAGTTTTCCCTCATGATTTGATACACTTTTTTGAAGCATGTATTTTGTTTTGAGGTTTTGACACTATTCTTTTATCTAAAATAATTAAGAACTCTGATAATTTTTCGGTATACGCATAAACGTGACACGAAACAGCAAAAAAACACGTTCGCAACTATAACTATTTGTCACTATACATCACCAATGGAGCATTAGTCCAATGGTTGTAGCACTTGTGCTTGAGTCAATTGACCCAAGTTCAAGTCCCATCCTTGGCATTTTCTTCATATAGGTACCCACCTTCGCAAAACTTATGGGCACACTAAAGAGAATTTGTTGAATAAGAGCTCAGAGGTCCGAGTCTTGGCTCGTGCTCACTCCAGTTGGTGCCCCCACCAGGCCAGGAGAGTTGCCGGAGCTATTCTTTGTGAGGTGGATAATGGCTGGTGCCAAAAGGCACCCGGGTCAGGGTGTTCCCGCTAATCTACACCTTTTTATGGATTTGTCACTATACATCGACACCACTATAAACGGGTATTCAACTACTTTATTCAAATATGTATAATAAGTATAGATACACGTGAAGGCTTAAAATGCTTGATAAAAGATCGAGCTTGTCTCATTATATGTTTCAAGCTGGTTTATTATGCTCGAATTCAAGCTTGAACTCGATAAAACCTCGACTTGATCGAGTTAAAATCATGCTCAAGCTCGAGTTACTCGATCAAACCTCTCGTTTGAAAGCCTGGTGGACAGCCTAATATAACTTGTAGAACTTTTTATAATGTAGACTTGGACTTCAGAGCCCCTCTACAGAACTTGTTTTAATAAGAATTCGAAATTTTCTGTTAACAACAATATATACACTTTTAGCTCTAAAGAAGCTCTTCATTGCTACAGCAAAAAGTAAACCAAATAAAATGGGCTTTGAAATTGGGCTAATTACCATACATATAACCTGAGTATAATTTTTTGGAGGCCCCTCAAGTATTTTGGGCCCTGTGCACTTACCCTGCACACGCCCAAATCCGGCTCTAAGGTAAAACATTTTTTTTCAAAAGGTTGGCATAGTCACTTCAGGATTGTTTACACGTACTAGGAATTGAACTTGATACCTCACATATTTTAAAGTGATAGTCACAAGTCCTTTTGGCACTAGCCCATTATTGTTTTTTGCTTGGACATTATTAGGGGAAATGTGAGATAGGTTATACAAAAGCTTTGTTATGCTCTTAATCTTTTTCATCTCTATGCATGGGCCTTGAGCTGTAGTCTTGCTTGGTGACTAGTGAGTTTATTCATGATTCTGGAGCTGGTTAACAAAATATCATTGTTTTTTATTCCTTATGCTTTTGCTTTGGTGTCGCTTTCAGTATTTAGAGTATGATAGGTTCAAAGAACACAAATCAAGACGATATAAGCACAATACCAAAGATTATGAACCTAATAAAAGGCATAAAGCTATTGAGAGCATTGCAACACTGATCCGTTGAAGAGCTCACTGACGCATAGAGAGCAAATAAAGAAGTGGAGCAACAAGGCATTATGATCCTGAACTTGCCGACAAAAAGCGAGAAAAAGGTAAAGTTCTTAATCAAATACAGGTCTCCTTTACCTTTTTTTTTATAGTTTGTATCTTCAAAACTATATCAGGCAATTGGTATTTAGAAGAGCGGAATTACCCCGGATGCCCTAACCATACACAAAATCTTTGAGAAAATAACCTCAAACATGCAAGGTAATGATTTGTAGGTGATTCTTAACGTATACGGCAATGGATCAGCTTGCTACATAAAACTAGGTACGCTGCTAGAAGGTCTAAAGGATGCAGCTAATTGCTCAAGTGCATTGAATTGAATTTGATCCTAAGGTCACAAGGGGGTACACCGTACATCCAAAAAGGTGTGATACAGTTCTTAATGAAAGAATACAATAAAGCTCTAGAGACGTACTAAGAAGGACTCAAATACGACACACAAATCAAGAGTTGTTAGATGGCGTCAAGAGGTACACTTGAACATTTTTTCTTAACTCTTCGGAAATCTAATAACTGGTGTGAATAAAACTCTACCATTGATCAGCAGTGTTCAGCCATTTAATGGACCTGTTCATGTTGAAACTTAATTGAACCGAACATGTTTCCGTTAACATGATTGATGAATATTACGAGTACGCTTTACAGGAACAAGTACTTGATCCATCTTGAATGATTAAATTATTATTTATCTTAAGAAATGATTTTTGTCCTGATTCATCTAAGAGAAAGAAACCTTATAGAAGTGAGAACCTGATCAAATATAGTCAATAGCAGTCAAATACTTGGATTCCTCACAATTTGCACACATTTGCATCCAAGTTCTTCAATTTGTATTTATGTATACTTGTCGGAAAAACATTCATTTTGACTTGGGGACATGTAGACAATATCACAAGATTAAAATACTCTAATGTTGTTAGCAGGCCGGCTCAAGCATTTTGGGGGCCTAAGGCGGGGTCAATTCCGGGGGCCTAATCAATTAGCATTAAAAAAAAGTTTACATACCTGCTGCGCTTGCTGACCTGCTGCTGCAAACCTGTTGTTGCTACAAACCTGCGGCAAAAAAAAACCGACATACCTGCTGCTGCAAACCTGCTGTTTTGACACACCTGTTGCTACAAACCTGCTGCAAAAAATTTGACAATTAAATTGTTTGCATACCTGCTGCAGCTAGCATAACAGCAGTACACAAAATAGTTTATAAATGGAGCTAGCATAAATTGTTTGACAATTAAATTCTTGTCCATACCCATATTGCAACCAAAAAGCAGCAACACTTGTCCATACCCATATTGCAACCAAAATGCAGCAGAAGCAAAAAGCAACAATACATACACAATATGAACCCCCATCACAGTAGCCCAGCAAACTCGCAATTAAAAACCCTCCTCCTTTATCCGGGCTTGGGACCGGCAAAAATAAACTAAAAAGTTTATAAATGGCGGAGTTAAAAATTATTTTTTTATCTACTTTTTGTATGTTTAAAAAAACGTTCAAAATATTTATATAAAGTTTATTTTTCTAGCTTTTTTTGAAGCAAACTCCTTAATCAAATCTTCATAATCAATTTCATAAGATAAATCTTTTTCAATTGACAACATAGCTAAACCGTTTAATCTTTCTTGTGACATTGTAGACCGTAAATAATTTTTTATAATTTTTAGTTTAGAAAAACTTCTTTCGGCGGTAGCAACGGTGACCGGAATAGTTAACAACTTGTTAGAGATCAAACTTTTAATAACTTTGTTCATAATAAGAATAATAGATTAATGTTTGAAACAAAGAATGGAGATTCCAATAATTTCTATCATAGTAAAGCTCTAAAAGAGAAAAGAATTATGAATTTTAATTTTTATGTTTTCAAAATTTGCTGTAAATTAACTTATTTAATTGAAAATGACCAAAAGCAAGTAACCAAAAGGGAAAGGTAAATTCCGAATGATATTTACATGTTACAACTGGTTGACAACTTGGGACAAAAATGAAAAAAACAAGATATGGCAAGTTTTAGCTAAAACTCAAGAGTTACAACCATCTCCTCCATGAACTACCATAACTACCACAACCACCAGCAGCGCAAATTCTACTTTGTACACTCTCAAATTCAGATATCCGGCACGGTACATGTATGCTACCACGATGATCAAACCCGTAAACTTTCTCAGCTTGTCTCAACAAATCACCAAATAATGGATGATTAAAATAAATAACCGGCACCAAAACTCTACGTGCATCATCCTCTTTTTCACCAAAATAAACCGCCAAATGCCCTCTAGGAACCGGTTTGTCATCACATGAGTTATCTTGCCCAAGCCTAACATAATTCGAGCCTGATCTCAGAAAACAAAGCTTTTTCATACTTCTTTTCAAACTCTGTCCAAACTTGCAAAACCTTGTTATAGCTTTTATTTTACCATAACTGGGACGCGTCAGTTTTTCATGAACAGCGCATTTGATCACTTTAACGAGTTTAAGTCGAATCCTGAAACCGCAAACTTGTTTCTTAGCCATGACAACTGATATATTTGAAATGGGAAGTGATTAAAATTTGTGATAGCTAGACACACAAAATAAATGGAATAATGGATAGAGAGTACTACAGATGTATTCTTCAAGATTTTTATGTAAGGTGTAAATGTTGGTGAGCTTATATAGGCTGTTCACGGCCTAGCTGTACCTACCGTTTCTTTTTTGGGGTCAATATCAGCAAAGATTAAAAGGGGCTATGGGATTATGTTTTTTTGAAAAGAGTTGCGTTTAGAATTTGAAAATGAGGTCAAAAGGTATGAGATTGAGTCACAAAGATGTGAATACAGGTCAGTGTTGATGTGGTATTTATATAAAGGTGTAGGTAGTGGAGTGAAAGAACAAGATTCTTAAATTTGTGTGTTTTTTAAGAACAAGATTGTGATTGTTGGGACGTAAGAGGAAGAAGGTACATGTCGGCACACGGTCAGGTGGCTCATGTGGCATGCATATTTTTAGATAGAAAGTGACCAAATGGATAAAGTGATTATGAAAATTATGATATTTATTTAACTATTGTGTTTTGTTTTCTTTTGTATTTGTTAATATGTTAATCATATTTTCATATAGGTGATGTAAATCAGTCGAGTTAGATGCATGAATCTTAGCTAAATTTTCAGTAAAAAATAGCTATAAAGTGAATGAGTAGAGGATTGGCTTTCGGTGGCTTTGTAAGGTTCGACTTAGTGTTAGGGTAAATGAACCAAACTCTTTTTAGGTGAAGGGTAGAAAATATATTAACACAACACGATATAACATGTTTACATGATAGCGAGCAATAAGTATGTTGGACATGCCCAACACCTAAACTGCTTCTCACAAATAAAAGAAATATACTGCCATATAGTGATATAGAGGTGGCGATCCAAACCGGTTCCGAAACTAAAATCGAAATAAAATCCGAAACTGAAACCGGTCAAAACCGTTTTTTCCAAGAACCATTCCGGTTCTAATAAAATCCGACTATTTGGCACCGGTTCCCATTTTTTACAGTTGGAACCGGTTTTTCCAAACCGATTCCAACAGCTAGTATGCAATTTTGAAACAGTGAGTAAAATTCGACCGTTTGGAGCATTTTCTAGCCATTTACAAACGGCTATAAGCTCAAAAATACACCATTTTGACCTCCTAGCATCCTTACAAATACCAAGGTTGATTTTGGGTTAGTCACAACATTCGAATACACTCAAATCTCAAAAAACAAACTTGATCCAGCACACGAAAAAAAATTATAAAGCAACAAAAGGCGTTTCAGGATCGGAACAAACTATTATGAGACGAGATGGGAGTATTTTTGTATATGACGAGAGGGCGCTTCGTCAAGATTTAGCACACTTTGTGATTCAAGAGAGTTTGTCGTTCAACCACTTCGACAACCCTCGGTTAATGAGGTTGGTTCAAATGCGCCTTCAACTACGATATAATCATGTAAGTCATCAACCTCTTAAACGTGATTGTATTAAATCTTTGGAAAAGGTTAAAAAGGAATTAATACTTGGTTTTGATGCTTTAAAAACTAGTGTAAACTTAACAACCGATATTTGGTCGGCGGGTCATGGTTTGCCCGGTTTGTACATTTGTGTTACCGCACATTGGGTTGATCCCGTTACTTGGAAAATGATGAAACGTACTATTGGTTTCGAAAACTTTGAATATCTACACGGGTGAAAATTTAAGTATGATGTTGCGATATGCTATGAAAACGTTTAAAGTAGGAAAAAAATTCAATATCATTTGATAACGCTTCTAATAATACAAATGAGACTAAAACGCTAATACTAAAATACCGACCACCTCTTGATGGCATTTTTTATCATAGTCAATGTGTTACACACAGCATTAACTTGGTTGTGCAAAGCGGACTAGCGACCGAGCACATGTATAGTTTAAGAGAAGCTTTTAGAAAAATGCTACAAGATATTTTTCAATCGGGAAGCAAAAGATATGTGGATTATATAAAATTGTATCATGAATCGAATTCCCTTTTTTTATCCCCAAACTGGGACGTTCCTATAAGATAGAATTCGACTTATAACATGTTTGTTTATGGTTTACGCCAAAAACTAATGTTACAACATTTTCATGATGAAATTTGCTCTACATCTAGGCATCGGGATACGGTACCATTTTCGGTTGAAAATTGGGATATTATTAAAAAAAATAACCGAATTACTCAAAGTTTTTAAAATCGCAACAACTATGTTATCGGGTGTTTATTATCCCACGAGTCATTTGGTCATCAACCAACTTTTTATGATGTGTAGAAAATTAGGATCATACAAATATGATGGTCCACTTTTTGTGAATATGGTTGTATGAATGAAAGAAAAACTTAGCAAATATTTTGAAGAAATTCCACCGGTAATAACTTGTGCAGCCGTAAGAACCTATGTTTGAACATTAGAAGGGTGGAATATCTTATCGATAAGATTGCTAACGATTTGGATTTACTTCAAATAGACCCTTTTTATGTAACAAAAGCACAAGACATGTTTAAATATAATTTCAAACGTTTATTTGATGTTTATTTTTAGAAATATGGTACAACAAATGTGGGAACGAGTTCGGCTTCAACAATTTGGACTTCGGCTTCAATCGTGGATCCGGATTTGGACTTATTTTCAAATTTAAGACAAGAAAGCGGTAAACGGCTAGGAGTGTATCGAGAAACGAATATGAGAGATATACGAGAACCGATTGGTTAAGCACTATTACACCCAAAGAGTTCAAGAATTTTGATGTTTTGAATTGGTGGATACAAAGGGAACCTCAATTTCCCATTCTAGCAGCAATGGCCCGGGATTTAATAAGCGTACAAGCTTTTACCGTTGCTTCGAAATCCGCTTTTTCTACTAGTGGAAGGATATTATCGGTAAGAAGAATAAGACTCACACATTTATCTTTGGAGATGTGTATTTGCTTGAAGGATTATTTAGATGGGAATGAACGTATACAATACGTTTCAATACTTGAAGAACCGATGGAATACGAAAAACATTTACAAGAGGTCGAGGTGGAAGAGGGTTATGTAATTAATCTTTCAGAAGAAGAAGTCTCTTTCGATGAAATCGATGACGAATAAATAGTTAATATGTATTAAATTTGTGATTCAAGTACTTTATGTGTGACGTTTAAGATTTTATTGAATAAAAGTCGAAGTTTATTGTATAGAAAATGTTAGGTCACTAGTTTTACAACACAAGCATCAAGAGAAGAGATAGAGAAGAAGAGGTCGGTTGAACCCTTATCCAAACACACGAAATATAGAGAGAAAGGTTAAAGGAAAGAGTGAAATAGAAAAGAGAACAACCAACCCTCAAGTGAGGGTTATTACATGGTTTATATAGGCAAGGAGCTAGGGCAACACTCCCTCTCCTTCCCTATTCCTTATTGGGCTTGGGCCAAAGCTTATGGGCCTTCTACATAAGCTTGACCTTAAACAAACATAAAGGCCATAATAAAGCTACCTATTACATATGAAATATAAATACTTGAAATACTATTTAGGAGTGATTCCAACAATCT
This sequence comes from Chrysanthemum makinoi, assembly GCA_910596185.1. Lineage (NCBI taxonomy): Eukaryota > Viridiplantae > Streptophyta > Magnoliopsida > Asterales > Asteraceae > Chrysanthemum > Chrysanthemum makinoi. The sequence goes on along the minus strand of OU343224.1, from coordinate 234,356,171 downwards.
CCCCCTCAAGTATATATGAATGTAAACGGTGAAGGCGTTGATGTAATAGTAGCAGTGACGTCTTCTGACATTCTTCTTTCTTGTGAGAAGAATTGCCTTGATTCGAACAATCTCCCCAGTGTAGAGAGATAGTTATCTTTGAACAGTTATGCTTTGACGTCATCTTTAACTTTGTTCTTTGATCATTGTTCTTTGTGGTGAAAGTGATAGTATGTTGTTGTCTGCATCAGTCTGCCTCAGGTCTGCTTCGCTGCTCCAGTGTCTCCACGTCATTCTTCAACATGCTCACACGCTCTTTGACGTTGGAAATCAATACTGATGAAGTTCTTTAAGTCTTTGACTTTGTAGATTCTTTGGTTTGACGAAGAATCATTCTGACTGTTGTGTTGCATTGAGATAGAACTTCCATTAGTGATGATGTTGGCGTGAGCATGAGAAGAATCAGCACGATCATCCCGCTCTGGAGCTTCCATAAGAAGAAAACATTTCAAACGGTTAGTAATAAGCGGTTTCCGGCACTTACAAGTTTGAACTTCGAGAGTGTTAACAACATAGTGTGAAAACACAACTCTAATTCTTACAAAGGCTGTTCCTGAATCGGAGTCCCACAAGTGAGATAACACGATGTACCGAAGTACACCTACGATTCAGATGAGTCGCTGAGGTACACCGAAGCATCACCTCACGACTGTAGACCGTTTGAGACACACTCCGCGTAATCCACGGGGAGTTACCGAAGTGACCTGCTGACAGGGCTGATTGATGTTGACCCTGGCAGGAGTTTCCATTCAATCACTGAGGATCACAAATGTGAACCTCTCATAAATGTTCTCGACAGATTGCTAAGATCTGTGAAGGACTCGATATGAACCACTGATGATCTTATTAGTTGATCATCAAGTGATTAAATGTCAAGTGTTCCTAAGAGATCTTTTGATGAATCTCGTGGCTCTAGACTCAATAGTGCGTTTTGGTTTTCCTGAGCGGAGACTAGGGAGAGGGTCTCCTTCTTCAATACCAGCAATCTCTAGGAGAAAGCCGATAGTTTACGTAGGGTTCCCTGTGAGAATGAAACAAGCTTCTGTTGAGAGAAACTTGAGTGGATAAGAAGGTTTAGTGCATGCGTCACTGGGTCCATGACGACTTTTAATCTTCAATACCGGCGTCACTAAGTGACAACCAGTAGCATATGAATTGAACCCGGTGTCTGCCCTAAGTTGAATAATCTGGAGGGCTATTTCTTTTCACCCTTTTCTTTGCATTTCTTTTAAATTCTTCAACTCCTTCTTTCTCCGATTCTCATTTTCTCCTTTTTACAATCATACCTAAGGACTTCTAAATACTAACTATTTGTGGTGTCCTTGGGTAGATCCATCCGGCTCTGGCGGATCATAGGACGGTTATTCCTAACCTTAGTCACCTTATAACTCCATGACTAACCTATGTTTGCCATTAAAACCACTGTATGATAAAATATCTCTCAAAGGGTTTGTTGATGAAAAACATGTTTGAACCATTGTGAGAGATGATGTTTTGCATAAATACTCCCCCTCCACATGTGCTTCATAGTTTTAATGGTTAAATACACAGTGAGGAAAGAGCGCGCACTTTTTGAATTGATCCACTGAAGATAGACAATCTCCCGCGAGACACGGTTACGTTGCATAGTTAAAGAGTTACATTGTCAGCTTTTAGGTGACAACTAGCTCTAATAACTACCTTGAAGGTGTAGACAAACCTTGGAAGGTTGTCAAACCCGTCAGAGTTCATGTCTATCAAAAGTTTCTCGAATGGTACATTCTACTCAGACAAGTCCTTTGCGAGACACGTTTACATCACTAGCGAACTAGCTTGAAATTATTACCCGTCCAGGACAAGTCTTTTCGAGTTACTAACAGTTTAGTACCGTCAATTCGTTGGTTAAGTCTGAGGTACACAGATTCATTTGCATTTTGTACAATGATCTGCACAAAACCGTCAAGTCTAACAGACTTAAAACAGCTTGGAACCAAATACAATGAAGATCAGAGAATACAGAGGATTCCCGGGTCGTTATGTCCCACGGAGACTCAATGGTGTGTAAACACTAGATCAGACGATAGAATGATCACTAATGATAGTGATCAGAAAGGATTAGGATTGGATAATTACACTACTGAAAAAGGTAATAAATAACAGCGACTTAAATACAAATTAAGAAAATTAAAAAGATAAAATATATTAAATAAACGCTATCACTATATTTAAAGTGATGAACGTTTAAAACCTAAAACTTACGTTTAAATTAAAAACTATGTTAACGTACAAAATAAAACGTGCAAATAAAGAAGGAAAATACCTACGGATATGAAAAATACATTTTTACAATCCTAAATATATAAGAAAATTATTAGAAAAAGAAAATTATTTTTATAACTATTAAATTAATTATTATTAATTAAAACTATTTTAAACTATTTAATAATACTCTAAAATAAAAGAAAATATGAAATAAGACTAGAAAAATAAAATTAAGACTTAGAAAAATCTAAAATATGATAAAACTAATTTTAAAACAGAAAATATATTTTTAGACTTTTTATATATTTATTATTAATTTAATACTATTTAAAACTAATTAAAATGCTAAAAAATACTTTTTAAACTAAGAAAATTATGGAAAAATACTTTTTATTACTTTTATATTTATCTTAACCTAGGAAAATAGAAAACATATTTTTTAAGCTTTTTCTGATTTATTAGTATTAAAAGCTATTTAAAAAGGATTAAAAACTAGTTAAAATAAATAAAAATAGCAAACAGTGTAGGAAAAATATGAAAAATTCAGGAAAATGCTAAAATATTATTCTAAGTTTATAAAAAATATAAAAACATATGCTTATTTGTGAGAATATGAAACTGTGGTGGATTGGCTTATAAATAAGCACTACAAAATAAGCTAAATACCACAAATGACCACCAAATGAACACAAAAGCTAGGGTATGCTATGTTAACTAAATACTAACCTATTCCAACCATTCTTAACTTCAAAGCGTTTAAGCTAAGAATTAAGCAAAGTTAAACTAATTAATTTCAGAAAATGGGACAATATTGAGGCTTATCTAGGAGTGGGGTCCACAGGGCTTAAGCTCAAAACTATCACTGAAATGGGTAGTCAGCTGGGTAGTGAGTAGTAAGGAACCAAGAACCACCAGTGGGGTCCACTGGTGTGGCCTGTGGGACCCACTAAAGTGGTGGGGAAGCCATTTTTGGATGTGCTTGGTCACAGGGGATTTTCGAAATGTGTGCTCAAAAGAAGCAACTGATTAAGCACTATATAAGCTGATACAAAGCAAACTATTATTTTTCTAATTTTCTAGAGCAACTAAAGTTTACTATCTCAAAAGCATTTAAGCTAAATCCTAATATTGAGCTTACACTAAAATTCCTAAGTTTATTCAAAAACAGGTATATGAGAATTTGACTTTTTATAAAAAATAAGCTAGTTTGACTTTTATGAGCTTTTACTTGATTCTATGAACTTATAAGGTTATAATAAGCTGAGATAAGATTATCTATGGCTATGGAGACAACTTTTAAGCATGTAAACTGATTTTGGCAACTTAAAATATTAACAGTGGACTGTTAAGGAAATTGAAAAGAGATTTTGACTTTTTTATAGAACAAGCACTAGATTTATTGGTTTGACTAAGCTATATTATCCTATTGTAACTTGTATCAACTAAGAACAAAAGCTATAATTCTATCTAGCTCAGTTAAACAACTAAATCCAAACACCCTTATTAAAACTGTTTTTGAAGCTTTCCAAAGAGTTTCTCAGTTTAGACCATGTAAATGATTCAAGACTTTTATATTATCACTTAATTATACTAAACAAGCATTAATCAACTACTATAACAACATAATATTGAAAAATGGCAATTATGCTACTAATTGTATAAAAAGGAGATTTCAAAGTGACTACTAATTCCAAACAACAAGTAAACTGTTTTAATATATAAATCTACTTAACTATGACTAATGATCATATAGGAACAGAGTTTCAAGCTATTGAACATCTACAACAGTAAAATGCCATAGTGGTCAAAATGGCTTACAAGAATGATTTGAGCATAAACTGAGATTTGAATACTGAGAACAGAACCTATAGCTTTCCCTAAAGCTTTATACCCAAAAGCATTCCAAATACCATCTCTGCACCAACTTTGATCTTCTTCACCATGGATTTTTGAATTTTTACTAATTTACTTGGTATTTTTGAGAATTTTTTATTTTGGCTAGAAACTGACTTCTTTGGATTCTAAAAGCTTATAAAAGCTTTATAAAAGCTTATATGAGCTTTTACAGTACTTGGTAAACACTAATAACATCAGTTGGAGAATTTGAGATTCTTATGAACTTGGAATTTACATAAACTGTAAAGTAAAAGGAAACTTGAAATTGATGGTTACAAAAGGTTTATTGCATACTGAAAATGTGAAATACAAAGCTTTAAAGTTAAAACATAGACTGAAATTTAAACTTAAACTAAAACGACATAAGCTAAAACTAAGCTACTCTACTCTCCTCCTCATCTATTCTCTTTCTTCCTTTTATACCCAAATGTGCTTCCACTTGTATTCTGAATAGATCCCACTTTCTTTTGTAGCCATTGGATGAGTAAAAGTGATCATGGCTGTTGGATTGATTTTTGGCCAAAAGGATTTTAACAGGTGGAGGGTTTGAGTGTTAAGAGAAGAGGATCATTTAATGTTTCTTGTAGTTTAGGTGAGGTGGAGGAGACAAGAAGAGTGATATGAGGAGGGGGGATGGATGTTGAGTGGAGTGATTGCAGGGTAGCAGGTGAAGGAGGAGAAGAAAATGGCGCCAAGTGGGTTGGGTTTGACCACGTGGTTGGATGAGGCGATTAGTAATGAAAGGGGGTTCAAATTGCTTAGTGACAGGGGTCACAAAGGTTTGTGACAAGGTCAAAATGGGTAAAGGGTTTATAATCATAGGGACCTTATGTGTAATTTCTGAATTTCAAGGGACTATTCCTGCCATTTCATCAAAGATGTTCCAAGGACTAAAAGTGACAATCCCCAAAAGTATAAGGACCAAACTTGACAATTTCCAAATTACAAGGACCATATTTGACAATTTTCAAACTTGAGGGACCAAAGTTGTAATTTTGCAAATTTTAAACTTTGAAAGGTTTGTTTTGACAACTTTTGAATCCCATGGACCTTAAATGACAATTTCCTCTATTTTGATATACCAGGGACTGTTTTTGACAAATTTTGAAACTTGGGGGACTAAAACTGCCAATTTTGCAAATTTGATACGTTTTTCATCTGATTTTGATAATTTTGCATTTAAAACACATAAAACACTGATTTGTGATATTTTCATCATTTTGATGCATTTTTGAGTGTTTTCAGATGATTTTGCAGTTTATATAGTACAAAAATGATGAGTAATTAGAGACTCATCAATCCCCCACACTAAGATATTGCTAGTCCCTAGCAATGATTTGAAGCTTTAATGGATTTTAAAAACTCTTTACCAATAGCCATCACTTCTGGAGTAGCCAAATGTTTCAGTTCAAGCAAGAACCATGGTACACTGATAACCATGTGATTTTGAGCAAACCACCAGCTGTCAACGGATTTGATTTTGTCTTTACCGTAAGCCGTACTTCTGGACTAGCCAAATCTTAGATAAATTATCAATATTATCTTTGGTGAGCTGAATACCAATTATGGATTTTCCACTGCCTTTACCACAAGCCATAACCTTGCGGGCTAGCCAACTCTTCACTTTTTAGGATATGGTGAGTTGAGAACCATACAATTTTGGGCAAATTGCAAGCCATATAAACGGATTTGAGAAATCTTTACCAAGAGCCGTTTGCTCTGGATTAGCCAATCCTTTTGTCTTACAGACATGGCGGACTGATAACCAAGATGAGTAAGTGTAAAACACTTACTCCAAAAAAAATTTTGGCCAAAACGGGGGAATTGGGTGGATAAATATGATAAAATTCGTGAGAATTCCCCCCACACTTAGAAATGAATATTGCCCTCAATATTCAAAGTACCGGCGGTTATGCCGAAACAAAGAACGTAAAAGGGAAATACTACGGCCATTATTTAGAAAGATTTTTTTTAAACATGTGGGGCAACCCCCCCCCCCCCCCCACACTAGGGTGGTAGAAAATAGAAAGAAGTCAGAAATATGGGTGAGAACCCATATTGTGTGTGCTACTGTTTTTGATTTCCGAGTCGCTAGCTTGACTCGACCCTGAATTAATTGGTTCATGGGGAAGCAAGTGGAAGAAACAATCTCCATCGGACTTTCATTCAAGATGTTTGGATAAACATTGAAGCACGCGAAAGTTCCACACCGACGAGATATATATAGAACCGGCTCAAAAATGATAATTGGAAATGCCGGGATCAAAAATAGTGTCCTCATTCCCGAAGGAGAAAAGGGAAAGAGCAACAACACCATTAGTGAAGAATGGAATAAATATGTGCATCACAATGCATGTCCATTCCTTATCAGAAAGAAGCAAATCACCATTTTTGACATTTTTAAGCTTAAAGTTGAAGCTTTTATGGTGATTGGTAACAAAATTTCCGGGAGGGAGAGCTGGAAACGGTTCTTCAATCAATAGATTTTCAAGAAAGAGGATGTCTCCCTCCGAATCAAAGTAAGTATTGTCAATTCCTGTTGGAATCGACTCATCACTAAGAAAATCATCGACCTCCTTCCAAAAGTTGTCATCTTCCTCATCAGGAGAGAGAGAAGGAATGGAAGAGTCGGAAATGGGATAAGAAATGAGTGGATGATCATTATATAGGAGATTTCTGGTTTCTCCAAGATCGGCTTCGAAATCAAAGAGATCATCGTCACTTTCCGATGAAAGTGGAGTGATGTGAGTGAGTTCATCGGTGAACTCCTCAAGAAGAGGATCAGACTGTGGAAACGATGCCTCAACATACTCGATGTCTCCATAAGATTTACAATCATCGCTAAAATCGGAGAAAGTCTCAAATTGATCATTTGAACACTCAAGAGGGAAAGGGATATCACACAGATGCTCGAGAATTCCCTGTGACTCTCTTGGGATTGGGACAAGGCTCTCAACACTAGACGATTCCATTTCTGGAATAGTGCTAAGAAGCTCATCCCCCATGTTTAGAGAGTGAGTGGGAGTATCGGGTGTGATAACAACAGACTGAGGGAGTTTAGAAGGACTAGCATATATATGTTTTATACTTAACATTTGTTCTTCCGCTAGTAATTCCATCATAGTCTTTTCTCCCTGATTTTCCACGGAAGGAATTTCAACTGATGAACTTGATGAATTTGTACATAATTCACTAATATCAAGGGTAACATCATCATCATGATCATCAGGAATGAAACGGAATCGAGAGCTGGATTTGAATGCTTTTTGCATTCTAATTGATTCCCTAACAGTGTTTTCAATGGCAATCTGGGAATCTAATTTAGCAGCCCGCTCTTCGGCTAACAAAGCTTCCATGGATTTTGGATTATTTTGGGACGACATAGCCGACTCCTCCTTAAGTTCTTTCAATAACTCCGAGTCTTGAGTAGAAGGTCTGTCGTAGTTTCATGAGGAGTTGCTTGAATCATTTGTATGCTGTGGAGGTTGGTCTTGAAATGAAGAGTCGTAATTGTTACAAGGAAATGGGTTCCTTGTTTGACAATCCGAGCTAGAGTGAGGACCTCCACAATACTCACAACATAGAACTGATGTGGCTGTAAGTCATATGTGTTGTAGTCATAATTGTTATCAGGAACCTGCTCATAGACAAGCGTGTTTCCGATTGACAATCAGAACTGGAATGTGAATCACCACAGTACTCACAACAGTAAAACTGCTGAGTCTCACAGTGTGGTAGCTGATGGAATAAATCAGTCGTGTCATGGTAGGAATAGGGATCTTGGTTATAGACAGACCCGTTTCCTGATTCCACCACGCTACAACTGGGGCAATTGCCATCATTATAAGGACCACCACACCATTGACAACCAAGAGGGTGAGGATAAGACATAGAAAGAATCAAAGGTTAACAGAGGGTAAGAAATGAAGAATCAAAAAATGTGAGAGGATAAAGATGGATTTTTTGGATTTTTGAAAAACATATTGCAAAAACAAAGAATGAAAATATTTTTGGTGTTGATAACACTTCAGAAAAAGTGTTAAAGAACTTTTTGGATTTTCTGATAACTTTACAAAAAACTTTTTACAAAGGATGGGATATGTGCAAGAATGGGTCTGAAAAAGGCTTAAACACACGCTAAAGCCTCCCCGGCAGCGGCGCCAAAATTTGATCTGCACAAAACCGTCAAGTCTAACAGACTTAAAACAGCTTGGAACCAAATACAATGAAGATCAGAGAATACAGAGGATTCCCGGGTCGTTATGTCCCACGGAGACTCAATGGTGTGTAAACACTAGATCAGACGATAGAATGATCACTAATGATAGTGATCAGAAAGGATTAGGATTGGATAATTACACTACTGAAAAAGGTAATAAATAACAGCGACTTAAATACAAATTAAGAAAATTAAAAAGATAAAATATATTAAATAAACGCTATCACTATATTTAAAGTGATGAACGTTTAAAACCTAAAACTTACGTTTAAATTAAAAACTATGTTAACGTACAAAATAAAACGTGCAAATAAAGAAGGAAAATACCTACGGATATGAAAAATACATTTTTACAATCCTAAATATATAAGAAAATTATTAGAAAAAGAAAATTATTTTTATAACTATTAAATTAATTATTATTAATTAAAAACTATTTTAAACTATTTAATAATACTCTAAAATAAAAGAAAATATGAAATAAGACTAGAAAAATAAAATTAAGACTTAGAAAAATCTAAAATATGATAAAACTAATTTTAAAACAGAAAATATATTTTTTAGACTTTTTATATATTTATTATTAATTTAATACTATTTAAAACTAATTAAAATGCTAAAAAATACTTTTTAAACTAAGAAAATTATGGAAAAATACTTTTTATTACTTTTATATTTATCTTAACCTAGGAAAATAGAAAACATATTTTTTTAAGCTTTTTCTGATTTTTTAGTATTAAAAGCTATTTAAAAAGGATTAAAAACTAGTTAAAATAAAGAAAAATAGCAAACAGTGTAGGAAAAATATGAAAAATTCAGGAAAATGCTAAAATATTATTCTAAGTTTATAAAAAATATAAAAACATATGCTTATTTGTGAGAATATGAAACTGTGGTGGATTGGCTTATAAATAAGCACTACAAAATAAGCTAAATACCACAAATGACCACCAAATGAACACAAAAGCTAGGGTATGCTATGTTAACTAAATACTAACCTATTCCAACCATTCTTAACTTCTGAAAAGCAGTTTAAGCTAAGAATTAAGCAAAGTTAAACTAATTAATTTCAGAAAATGGGACAATATTGAGGCTTATCTAGGAGTGGGGTCCACAGGGCTTAAGCTCAAAACTATCACTGAAATGGGTAGTCAGCTGGGTAGTGAGTAGTAAGGAACCAAGAACCACCAGTGGGGTCCACTGGTGTGGCCTGTGGGACCCACTAAAGTGGTGGGGAAGCCACTGTTTTGGATGTGCAGTGGTGCACAGGGGATTTTCAGAAATGTGTGCTCAAAAGAAGCAACTGATTAAGCACTATATAAGCTGATACAAAGCAAACTATTATTTTTCTAATTTTCTAGAGCAACTAAAGTTTACTATCTCAAAAGCATTTAAGCTAAATCCTAATATTGAGCTTACACTAAAATTCCTAAGTTTATTCAAAAATATATGAGAATTTGACTTTTTATAAAAAATAAGCTAGTTTGACTTTTATGAGCTTTTACTTGATTCTATGAACTTATAAGGTTATAATAAGCTGAGATAAGATTATCTATGGCTATGGAGACAACTTTTAAGCATGTAAACTGATTTTGGCAACTTAAAATATTAACAGTGGACTGTTAAGGAAATTGAAAAGAGATTTTGACTTTTTTATAGAACAAGCACTAGATTTATTGGTTTGACTAAGCTATATTATCCTATTGTAACTTGTATCAACTAAGAACAAAAGCTATAATTCTATCTAGCTCAGTTAAACAACTAAATCCAAACACCCTTATTAAAACTGTTTTTGAAGCTTTCCAAAGAGTTTCTCAGTTTAGACCATGTAAATGATTCAAGACTTTTATATTATCACTTAATTATACTAAACAAGCATTAATCAACTACTATAACAACATAATATTGAAAAATGGCAATTATGCTACTAATTGTATAAAAAGGAGATTTCAAAGTGACTACTAATTCCAAACAACAAGTAAACTGTTTTAATATATAAATCTACTTAACTATGACTAATGATCATATAGGAACAGAGTTTCAAGCTATTGAACATCTACAACAGTAAAATGCCATAGTGGTCAAAATGGCTTACAGGAATGATTTGAGCATAAACTGAGATTTGAATACTGAGAACAGAACCTATAGCTTTCCCTAAAGCTTTATACCCAAAAGCATTCCAAATACCATCTCTGCACCAACTTTGATCTTCTTCACCATGGATTTTTGAATTTTTACTAATTTACTTGGTATTTTTGAGAATTTTTTATTTTGGCTAGAAACTGACTTCTTTGGATTTTAAAAGCTTATAAAAGCTTTATAAAAGCTTATATGAGCTTTTACAGTACTTGGTAAACACTAATAACATCAGTTGGAGAATTTGAGATTCTTATGAACTTGGAATTTACATAAACTGTAAAGTAAAAGGAAACTTGAAATTGATGGTTACAAAAGGTTTATTGCATACTGAAAATGTGAAATACAAAGCTTTAAAGTTAAAACATAGACTGAAATTTAAACTTAAACTAAAACGACATAAGCTAAAACTAAGCTACTCTACTCTCCTCCTCATCTCTTCTCTTTCTTCCTTTTATACCCAAATGTGCTTCCACTTGTATTCTGAATAGATCCCACTTTCTTTTGTAGCCATTGGATGAGTAAAAGTGATCATGGCTGTTGGATTGATTTTTGGCGCCAAACAGGATTTTAACAGGTGGAGGGTTTGAGTGTTAAGAGAAGAGGATCATTTAATGTTTCTTGTAGTTTAGGTGAGGTGGAGGAGACAAGAAGAGTGATATGAGGACGGGGGATGGATGTTGAGTGGAGTGATTGCAGGGTAGCAGGTGAAGGAGGAGAAGAAAATGGCGCCAAGTGGGTTGGGTTTGACCACGTGGTTGACTGAGGCAGTATTAGTAATGAAAGGGGGTTCAAATTGCTTAGTGACAGGGGTCACAAAGGTTTGTGACAAGGTCAAAAGGGGTAAAGGGTTTATAATCATAGGGACCTTATGTGTAATTTCTGAATTTCAAGGGACTATTCCTGCCATTTCATCAAAGATGTTCCAAGGACTAAAAGTGACAATCCCCAAAAGTATAAGGACCAAACTTGACAATTTCCAAATTACAAGGACCATATTTGACAATTTTCAAACTTGAGGGACCAAAGTTGTAATTTTGCAAATTTTAAACTTTGAAAGGTTTGTTTTGACAACTTTTGAATCCCATGGACCTTAAATGACAATTTCCTCTATTTTGATATACCAGGGACTGTTTTTGACAAATTTTGAAACTTGGGGGACTAAAACTGCCAATTTTGCAAATTTGATACGTTTTTCATCTGATTTTGATAATTTTGCATTTAAAACACATAAAACACTGATTTGTGATATTTTCATCATTTTGATGCATTTTTGAGTGTTTTCAGATGATTTTGCAGTTTATATAGTACAAAAATGATGAGTAATTAGAGACTCATCATACAACATATTTCTTATCACACAATTTTCTCCCTCTCAAAAATGGCATATTAAAGTGTTATTTTTGAAACGTTTGAGAATAAATATGACCATTTCGAGTGTTGCGGGAAGAATGACCAATGTGAACAATTTGTGAACAAAGTTTCAAATACTCCCCCTCAACAAGTGATATAAACGGTTGAGGTTTTGAAAGTCTTAAGGGGAAGTACTTGTTCTTTTGAGCAAAACCTTGAAAAATGAAAGGTTTGATAGGTTTTACTCAAAAGTAAGAAGCTTTCGCTCCTTTTCTAAGGATTGTGGCACTGACGCGTACCACAGGGTCCTTTCTTGACCATTACGGGTTGTACACTGTTATGTGTGCACAAGCCATTGACATATATAATCATACATCCAAAATTATGAAGGAAACAATTCAAGGGGTACCGGAAGTGCGTGATGTTCCCAGTGCGCGCAGGACGTTGAAAGCCGGTGATGTTTCTCTTGGGTCGACCACCAACATAACTCTCCAATCGTCGAATCGATCCCTTCAACAACCGTTCATCAATCATGGTGATGATCCTTCTCACATCCCTCCTTTCCGGAGAATTCCAGCGCTTAGGAGACCCAACTTTCAGGCGTATATCCTTCAACCTGTATGCTAATCCGTCCCTAACCAGCTTCAAAGTATGATCCCCGAATTCTGAAGTTCACTACACGCCATTAAGCGTTTCGTTGAAGTTCACTGCGGTAAACAACTCGAAAGGTTTGCTGATGAGCGTATATTGAGGTAGCTGATTGAGATCGGGAAGAGTAAGCGTTGGAGGAGTGAGGTTGACACGCGTCGGATAAGATTCAACAGCCATCTGGATATCTTCAACACGTTCTTTGATCACGATGCGTCTAATGAAGATGAGAACTGACTTGATAAATTCACGTTGAACTTCAGTTGAGAATTGTCTCATACGACCCTGCACCTTGGCAAGGTACATGTCTTCGATGTCGTTGAGGGACAAGTTCTCAAAGTCAGCCTCGGAGAATCCATAGTCCTGTTCATCTTGTCGTTTGACTATGATATTCTTTAAGAATGTGTAGTCCCACTTAGACTTGAGATCAATGTGTTTGATGGCCACGATGTCCTTAGAACTATACACTGCATGTTGAGACTTCGAACCAGGCAGCTTCAGTAGTAGATTCTTCGGCGTTCAGGCCAATGATGAATCCCATACAATGCATCTTGGTCGTATGCTTGCACGTTGTCGGAAAACAAGTGATTTGCACGTTCCTCGATAGCTATGCAGTTTGAGTAAATAGCTGCTGGGAATGGAAGAGTCAATGATGTAGCGTATTTTCGCGAACCATCGCTACCGTGTAAGAGAAAATCCGGGTCTCTGTTAAAGAAGTATCGGAAGGGAATCCGTGGTTCGTCTGTTTGGCCAATGGTCGGTAGGGGTTTGGTCCAATCGGGGTAGTATGGAGGGTTGTCCCTTTGTGTGAAGTCAATGTTTGCTTCCGGATTGAGCCAATCCATGTCGTTAGACATAGCTCGGTCGATGTTCTCAAGATGATATTCGACCTCGACGGCGCTTTCAGAGCTGTCTTTAAGAAGTTGGAATGCTTCATTCTTGATTCGCTTCAACTCAGATTTCGTCATTTTCTTCACATGGAACTTTTCTTGCAAAAGTTTTGCGTGCTCCAATGTAGAACCGTCTACCAATTCTTGACCTTCATCGGGTAGGAGTTTGATTGACAAATGTGGAGAACCATTCAAACTCTTCGGTTTTATCGTCATCTAGCCATGAGACGACTCCGTGCTGAGTCATCTTCTTCTTCTTTTTGGAAGGCCTTGATGATGATACTGGTTTCTGCAGTTGTTTGGGTGAGGTGGGTTGTTGTCGGGGCTCAAGGACCTCTTCATCGTCACCACCCGTATACTCAAAGTAATCACCGTTTTATGAGTCGGGGTGGTAACTCGGAATCGCCCCGAGGTTTATCAAGAGAGACCGAGGTGGAGGAGACTTTTGTTGAGAAGAAGTTCGTGGTGGAGGAGGTGGCATAGAGGTAGATTTACCGACTGCTTCGACGTTTAGGTGCGAATCCTTATCCTTATCATCGTCATCTCTTGGTCGTTTGGGTTGATCGGCTAACTCCTTGCATGATGATCTGAGTTGAAAATCAAGTAGATTTTCAAAAAATTTAGCTTCATCCGAAGTAAACGTTCCAGATCGCTTTGACATTTGTATCACAAGTTTAGCGATTAACTCAGATTCGAGAGATCACTTCTTTGGCCATTGTATTTTTAACCAATGCTACGATGTTAGGGGTGAGTTATCTGGAAAATATTTCTCTAGTCACACCGGGGACAGTGTCGAGAAGAAACTTGTGAGTATGATCTCTTGCTGTCTTTTCCAGTTCCTTTTGGACTTTAGGAACGATATCCTGAAGGTACTTGTTAGTGTAACCTTCGATCATTTCGTTCAATTCCTCTTTACGATGACTCTTCATGAATTCCTGAACATACTTCCTTTCTCCTTTTATCTTTTCATGCTCGTCATACATATGCTGTATGTGATCAGCAAAGAAATTTAGCTTTTTGTTGAGCACGTTTTTCTTTCTGACTTGTTTGACAGCTTTGTGAATCCGTTTATGAGCTTGAGAAATCCAAGATCGAGGTGGTTTCTTCACAGATTTGGATGATGATTTTGTTGATCTTTTTGATGGTGGTGGTGATGAGTGAGATGAAGAATCTGATGAGGAGGGGACATGAGGAGATTCGGGGTCCTTTGGAGGTGCGGAAGTATCCTCCTTGGAACGAGTTGGACTGCTGAGAAGAAAGTCATCATAATCTTCTTCGTCATCATGTCCAGATTTAGCCTTTTCTTCCGTCTGTACCTTAGCTTCTTCATCAGTTTTCTCTTTCTCGGTCTTATTCTTTTCTGGTTCCTCAAAGTTAATATCAGTAGACTCCTTCACAAGCGTGTGTTGTTGCACAAGAGTGGTGGCACCAGATCCCTTATCGGGTTGATTAACCGCATCGGGACCTGGTGAAGAGTGGACAAGCACCACTCGATCCGCTGGGGCCACCCATTTGATCTTTTGCAAATTCTTCAGCTTTTTGAATTTGTCTAACTAATTTAAACTTCTTCCTGTATGATTGATCCAGTTGCACTTCATCTTCTTCAGAGCTTTCATCTTGTGGCACAAGTGCAGGAGTCTTCCCTTTTCCTTTATTATTTTGAGGACTTGGAGGTTTTGGTACTGAGGGATTTTCATCCTTTGCGGTTTGAGTATGTGATCTCTTCATCTGTGTCGGTAGCATCGAGTCCTCGTCCACAAGCTTTCTTTGCGGTTCAAGTGTAGAGGAAGGGATAGGAGTAGCTTCCTGAGAGGGAACTTTCTTCTTAGGGGTAGGTTTCCTCTTTGGAATAAGTTTCTTCTTTGGAACATTCCTTTGACTTTCTGTACTTGTGACACTTCCGGCACTTCCTCTTTTGGTTCTCCTTACAGGTGTTCCAGAAGATTTTTCGTCGAGATGACCAACTTTGCCTTGTCCGACTGCTTCCAGATACCTTTTGTACGTTTCGAGCTTTCGACATCTTCGTTAGAAGGAAATCGGTAGCACAAAGGCACCTTGTTTCATTGTAGACGTTTCCTTGATTCGGACAGATAGAATGGGTTCCGTCAACATGTCGTGATTATCGGGGTCATTGAGCCTCTTGGGAATGTCAGGATGAAGTTCAAGTTCTCTCTGGATCAACAATTTTGTATATCTGATGTAGGGAATCTTTGAGCCAAGTTTGTTGAGAAATGACATCATGTCATCCCAAATCGGAGCTTCGATAGCGATGTGTTTCTTGTTGACCAATGCCCAGAATATTTGCAGTTCCATGAGCTTAGGGTGCTCATAGCCGCTACGACGAAACAGACTTGGTGCTGATCATGTAGAGAGTTCTCCAGGGTTGAGGAATACTCTTAAGCTCTACGTGAGAATGCTTGGTGATTATTCCCGTAGCCTCGTCATAACCGATATTGATTAAGAATTGGAGAGTGAGCTCTTGGCAGGTGTGGCATATAGTTTGGTTGGATCGACATCGGAATTAGGAGAATGACCCTTAAGTCTGCAGGAGTAATGGTGACTTGTTTGTGATTCAGAGTCACCGTCACAGCAGTTTGTCCTTTGACCCTTTCCATAGTGTTCCAGAACTGTTGGATGTAGATCTCAGGAACAGTTGCAGAGTGAGTAAGCATGTTCTGATAAGGATGAGTCTTCAGAATGTCAATAGCAATTAAACACGAAGATTCAGAGCAAGTGAGGGTGTCAAAGTCAACACGGAGATTATTCTTTCCTATCTTCATTGGATAGCCATGAGGATAAATATCAGCAATGGAGAGAACTTCAGGTGCATCCACATTCATTTGTTCACCATGTCGTGATCGAAATAACATTAGCCATAAGAACCAACATATCGAAAGACATAATGTTAGTCAACAGAAGGTCTTATTGTCTAGTTATTGAATGTACAGTGTCAATGATTGTTACTTGTCCTAAGTCACTTGTATATTCAATAGTCCAATTACGTCGTGAAATGTTTCGTGAGTTAGTTAACTTTAAGTTTTAAAGTTTATTTTCTCACTTATTGTTCACAACATATCAAACGATTTCATTTTATTAGTGAAATTTTAGGATTCGTGATGATATGATTAGTTTATTTACTAGATTGTACAAGTAACAATTCATCATGAAGGTCAATCCAGGGTTAAGCGTAGTTTTGTCAAAGTTATGCGTAGACAGGAATGATATATGCTTAGGCGTAGACTTACGCGTAGAATCCTAACTTACGCGTAAGAAGTGTTACGCGTAGGAAAAGGAGACCTTATGCGTAGAGCTTATGCGTAGGCATATATTAACCTTACGCGTAAGGCTACTCGTAAGAGTTGACCTTATCGCGTAGAGGTCATTGTTCACGTATATCCTTCACAGGATGCGCGTAGTCCATTGTAGAACCTTACGCGTAGCTGTTATGCGTAGGATTATTCTTACGCGTAACATGACTACGCGTAGGGTAATCCTTATGCGTAGAGTGCAAATGACCTTGATTCTGATTTTCACAAGTAACAAGCCGGAAATAAAACCATCACATCATCATTATTAACACATAGATTCATTTTAACAACAGATCATGGCAAGAACAGATGTTACACAGTTATGCGTAGAACTACATACGCGTAGTCTAAACCCTAAATCTACGCGTATGAGATCTAGCCATGGAATATGCACCAAAGTTTTTCTGGTATATCTTAGATGTTGTGAGAGCATAATGACCAAGTTTTAACACTTAATTTGCAATGAATCAAAAATACCCAATCTCAAGAACCTTAAACCCTAATTTCAAATTGTTAACCAATTGTGTTTCGGGTGGTTATAGACCTTGGAAATCATCAATTCAATAACCCAAGAGCATAACCCAACAATCTTTTTGACCAAAACACTTCACATTTAGAAATACCCAATTCGACTCATAAACCCTAATATTCAAAAATCATTAATTCGTATAACTGGGTTTGTTTTGAGCTTAGAAACTATATCATAGATGTTGTTAAAACATTTTGACACATTCCTTTTAACCATAAACACATAACACATGATCATGTGTTCTTACGCGTAGGCGAAGAACACAAAATCACTCATAACAGTAGTTTTGACCGTTGAATTCATTTGAAAATCAAAACCAATGTTCAAAAACATGTTAGAAGCATTAATCCACTTACAAAATGAGGATCAGAAACACGGATTTCTTGAGTGAATTTTGTGCGTAGGATGGTTTTAGGTTTTTGTAATAAATGAGAAGTGAAAGTAGGTGGGAGGGTGTTTTATTAAAAGTGAGTTTAACCTTTTGACAGTTTTGGTCCCTCCACCTTTTCCATTTTTCATCCAAAGCCTCTTGACTTCCATTTTTGGTTACCAAATGAAGATTTTAGGAAAGAAACTTGACGACACTCCCCCTCGACTTGAGAAAATAATGAAAGGTTATTAATTAAAGTCCGAGGAGTGTCTTTGAACCAGGAAATGTACCACCATTTGTAAAAGATTCAACTGAGATAAGATAACATGCAAGTACATAGATGTTTTGAAGCAGTTAAAAGATTATTTTCTCCCCCTCAACACTTGATCGGAAAAATACTGAATTTTGAAAGATTAAAGTGTTGACGGAAGAAATGTACTTGCAATGTTGAAAGAAATATAGATTAGGAGAATATTTTTGTTGTTTTTATCAGGTTTTATAATTTTGTATTTTGTTTTTGAAAAATTATTTACAAAAGAGAATTTGGTGTTTGACAGGTTTTTAAGACTGTTTTAGGAGATCATCCAATTCCTCTTGAGTCAAACACCTCATACCAATCCGGTGGACCAACTCATTAAACCTAGCGGGAGGCAAGGCTTTGGTGAGAAGATCTGCCAATTGGTATTCTGTACCCACAAAATATAATTCAACACCTGCTTCCACGTGATCCTTGATGAAATGATAGCGAAGATCGATGTGCTTTGATTTCGAGTGCTGAATGAGTTGCACGAGATCGCAATGGCACTCCGATTGTCGCAATACATCGGGATTCTGTCAAATACGTAACCATAGTCTTTGAGTTGTGTTCTCATCCATATGACTTGAGCACAACATGCGGACATGGCTACATATTCTCGCTTCGGTTGATGACAGCGATGTACAATCCTGCTTCTTCGATTGCCATGACACAAGTTTGTCACCAAGAAATTGTAAAGCTCCGGAAGTGCTTTTCCGTGAATCTAAGCATCCTGCGTGGTCGCATCTGAAAAGCGATTAGTTCTAAAGCAGAATCCTTCGGATACCAGATCCCCAAGTTAATGGTTCCCTTTATGTATCGGAAGATTCTTTTAGCCTCAGAGAGGTGGGTTTCAGTTGGTCGCGACCGATAACGGGAGCATAGATAAACGGCAAAGACAATATCAGGTCTGCTAGCTGTAGATACATGAGAGACCCAATAATACTACGGTATTTTGTAGGGTCCACCAATTTCCCATGTAAATCAGCGTCTAGCTTCTTGGTATGAGCCATTGGTGTGGCATAGGTGTCACAGGTTTTCATTCCAAATTTGTTTAACAATTCAAGGGCATATTTGGACTGACTCAAGAAAATACCACGGGGTGATTGATGAACTTGTAGTCCTAGAAAGAACGTGAGTTCACCCATCATGGACATTTCAAAATTTTCTTCATTAGTTTTGCAAAAGCGATTGAAAACTTTTTATGTGTAGACCCAAAAATGATGTCATCCACGTAAATTTGAACAATTAAGATGTGTGCCCCGTGATATTGTATAAAAAGAGTTGGGTCAACCGAGCCTTTGGTGAAATTATTGGCAATGAGGAAAGATGATAGCTTATCGTACCATGCCCGAGGGGCTTGTTTGAGACCATAAAGAGCTTTGTTCAGTTTGTAAACATGGTTCGGAACTCGGGATCAACGAATCCATCCGGTTGGTGACATAGACCGTTTCTTTAAGTTGTCCATTGAGAAACGCCTTTTGACATCCATCGATAGACCGTCATATTCATATGAGCTGCGAACGCGAAATATCCGAACGACCTCAAGACAAGCAACCGGAGCAAAAGATTCTTCAAAGTCTATTCCCTCTTCCCGACGATAACCCTTAGCAACTAGACGTGACTTGTTTCGGATGACGTTCCCTTCAAAGATCCAATTTGTTTTTCCAAATCCATTTTAGACCAATGACGTAGACTCATGTTGGTCTTTCAACCAGTTCCCATACTTCAAGACGTTTGAATTGGTTGAGTTCTTCTGCATAGATTCAATCCAGTTGTCCTTTGTCATTGCGTCTTTAATGTTTTTAGGTTCAGATTGGCAGACGGTGAGTGCATAAATGCAATGTTCACCGTCTGTGTGAAGACGTTGTCTCGTAACGACCGGTTGATTCGGGTTGCCAATAATGTTTTCCAGAGGATGGTCTTTCGTCCATCTATGTGTGGAGGGTTGATGTTGGTATACATTGTGCAGATTTTGAGGATTCAAATGGTTTGTTGAAGATTCCGCGACATCAGTGCGCAGTCTCATTAGCAAACTGGTTGAAGAACGCATTTGGATCAAAATCTGCAGGTTGGGGTACTTCATTCGAATATCATCACCGGTTCATCATTGTTGTAAGCGGTATGTTCAACTGTTGTGTTGGAGTCAACTGGTGTAGGTGCATCTTCAACAGTAGTTGTTGTAGCAGGTGTATCGGGTATAGGAATATTATCAGGTTGTGCAGCGGAAACAGCGGATACACCTGGAGCACGTTCATCAATATCGTCACCGAACAGCGGAGCAAATAACCTTTCCATTTGTTGACGAGTAAGCCGGGGCTTTGTTCGGTGATGATGGGGTTTGAGGTAAGTTTAAGCGGTTGTGACCGGGTTCTAAGCTGTTATACTCAGAAGCCATTGTGAAGGAGTTTCATAATCAGTTTCCCCCAAATTGACAACTTTCTTTAGCAGATTTGAAACTTTGATGAAGTCTACATTTCCTCTAACTTTTGAAGGTTTCAGTATGCAGCGGAATTTGTAGATGAGCAGTAAACCACACAAAGAAAATCTGACTAATTGCGGAAGATCCGTTCGAGGGTAACATGCCAGAAATCAACAAGATCTTCTCACGTATGTAGACGCATCACACCAAACAAACCACGAAAGACGAAATGATACGACTTTCCCCTGAATGCTAATAACTCGATACTAAGACCGTGTGTGAGGCATCTTAACATCATATTTGGGTAACTTCACACAAGATCACCCGTGAAATTGAGACGATAACTCCAAAGTGAGACGTTTGAGCCACAGATCGTCTTATTTCTTCCCCCTAATTGGAGAAATTCAAGAAGGCATTGGGTTTTCGCAAAGAAGCATGTAGAAGAACAAGGAAGCAATGATCACCTACACACTCTCTCCCCCTCGATGTTTTCAATGATTCAGAATCATACACCACGTATGTTGATGATGAATTGAAGACAACGAAACCATGTATAGGAGACAGCGAAACCATGTATGTCCAATTGATCGAACAAGTGAGAAGTACCAAAAATATGTCGAGAGAGTCAACTGCTGATAGAACTTCTTTGTTCATAATGTTGATCATCAGCTGTATCATTGTTGTTGGAAGCAGTTTGATCTTCTGTTATAGAAGATTCGGTTGTTGTTGTAGATTCAGGTGTATCAGAAATTAGAGTATTATCGGTTGTGCAGCGGAAACATTCGATACATCCAAGCACGACTTTTGGCGAATCTTTAACCGAGGAGCAAGCAATGTTTCCAATACATGACGATTAAGTACAATGGTGGAACAGCTGATGGATCATGATATTTTTGACGGTGAGAAACGGGTCCTACGTGTTTTGCAGAGGAGCCAAAGCTGTTGTACCTGCATAGAGAGAATAGAAAGGGGGCAAGAAAGAGAAACATGGATCCCCAAGTGTAACTGGGTTCCAGATGTTAGAAGCATAAAGATGTAGTGTCAATTATCTTCTTGACACCTGAACATGCTATTATGATGATTTCCTTTCCTGCCTCAGGGATGGATGTTGTTGGTATCCCACTTGTTTTGGTGCAACTACTTAGTATCTTGCCTGTAGGAATCCACCTAAGACTAACAGTTTTGAAAATCCTACCCGTTGGTATCCATCTAAGGTTAGATCTAGGGGATGTTGAAACTTCTTTTGGAAGAATTTCGTCCTATATGGATCCACCTATTAGGTTTATGAAATTTTACGTTTAGATCAACGGGTTTATTTCTAACTGTTTGAGTTAACTTAGGTTTTGGTTTGCTACTACAAGCGGTGTTCAGAATACACTCGAAGGTAATACACTAGGTCGTGAACCTAAGATTCCATCCTTTTGGAGTAGTGCCCTTTTCCTAGCCTTTTCTAGATCACAGTTCTTGTACGCGTCATTTGAATCATATGAATCTTTACGTTTAATGCTCGGTTTAGACACGTGTTTGAACTAGTCCTAGATTGGCCAGAGCAGCCACTTGTTGAGATATAACAGAAAGGTATAACGAAACATGTTTAATAGAAACAGAAGCATTATTCATTGGCTCGGAATGTGGGGTGACTAGTTTTGACAAATGATTATTCTCAACAACTTGGGAGGCAAACCGTGGTTTTGACGATTTTGAACGTTCAGATTGAAAAGCAGTTGGTTGTCTAACCACTGATTGTTTTCTGATTGGTTTTAGAGACGATTTCCCCAAGATTGTTGGTTTTGTAAAATTAGTATCCACATTCTTGTCAGTGAATCTTCTCAGTTTGTTTTGTAAAGCAACATGTGCAAGCCCCTTTGCTTGAAGTTGAGCCTTTAAATGCTCATTTTCTTTTACTAATAAATCCACACGATTACTTTGTTCATTTGAAAACTGACCATTGTGTTCTGAAGAAAAAGATTTGTTTTGTAGTTTAAGTTCAAGAGAGATGCAATTTGCCTCTAGTTTTGAAAAATCTTTATGAAACTGAGCAATGGTCTTTTTGAGAAGAATGTTTTCAGATTCAAGAGTTTGATTTGACGTTTCAGTTGAATTGTTAACAAGTAAGGGCTTAGACATGAGATAGTTGTCTGGACATTGTGCAACACACTGGTCAACCTCTCCTTCATTACTAAATTCAGGTTGCTCAGTATGTTGTGTCGCATTTGCAGAGGAATATGATCAACAGTGGATTGTACCTCGACCATCTGTTCTGTGTCAGTGTCATAGGTGGGTAAGATATCTTCCTCAACCATTTGTTCTTCGTGACAGTTGGGCTCGGTGTCGTAGTTAAGTATGATATCTTCTCCAGATCTACTGCTGTCATCCTGCTTTTCCAATGCTACAACCTCATTGTTCGCATTACCGACAGATGCAGTAATCACAACATTCTCAACATCCATTTGAGCATTCCTTTCATGTACATCAACTCTTTCACCTTGCACGACTGCGGGATATCGGGAATTTGATGATGTCTGACGCTTCAATGCCAGTTGAATAGCCATGAATCCTTCTTTCAATGCCACAAATGGATCTTTATGATCAGAATCCATTACACTCCCCTGCATAAGAGTCAAAGAGAAGAAAAGGTGCGAAGTCGATATAGCACACAGAAGGTCGATATAGTAAATTTCAATTTCCCTCCAAAAATAATTTTGAAAAATTTTGACTCTCAAAATTTGAAATTCACTATAAAATCCAATTCAAAGAATGTAGGAAAAATTTGAGATATGACAATTTTGACGCCAAATTTTACCCGAAAAATTTGAATTTAGGCCCAAAAATTTGAATTTTTGACCAAAATTTTCACAATTAAACCAAAATTTGAATTTCGCGTAAAAATTGAACGTTTAGTCTCCCCTAAAAAATAAATTTTACTCAAATTTTCCCGCCAAAAAACTTTTTTTTTTTTTTTTTTTTTTTGATATCTTGTGTTGATGGATCTTTGTAGTCGAATGAACCTTTGTTGATGAAGTATCCTTAGGCGTAGAAATCACAATAAACCAAGTAGCACTTTACGCGTAGAAAACACCAAAGTTACGCGTAACAATCAATAGTTACGCGTAGGTTTAGCTTACGCGTAAGCAGGGAAAAGACACTAAAGTTATGCGTAAACAGTAAGTTAGGCGTAGAAACTTAGGCGTAGGATTTCCTTATGCGTAAGACTAGGCTTACGCGTAAGATAAATCTTATGCGTAGGATTTTCTACGCGTAAGCTTTATGCTTATGCGTAATTTTAGGGTTTTATCCCAAGTGATCTTTTACACTATCACAGTGCAAAAGATATCCAAAGTCGACGTATTTTCAGGCTTATCAGGCTTATCCAAGCAAGAAAACACGGAGTAAACCACGAAACTGAAGATCAAACCAAGGATAAAGTTACGAGTAGAATTAGGGTTTTGATACGCGTAGTTCTACTCGTAAAATGACTTTTGCCCAAAGATGTTTCAAAACCAGATTTTTGTGATGAAATAGCTTCAATATCACCAAAATAACACAAAAGTGTGAAACTTGATGATCCAAAGCTTCTAAAACAGTTACGAGTAGTTTTGCACCCACGTTCAAAAACTAGTTGAAAAAGAATGATCCACGCATAAAGTTCAAAAACAGTAAATTTAACACCTTATAACATTGAAAGTACAAGAATCTTGGAATAAAAAGTGTAAAAATTGCGTTTTTAAGCACACCAAAGTTACGAACCGTATGTTAAGCGTGAGACCAAAACTCACTTCAAACAATACGTTCACTCAACTATTTGGCGATTGATACCACTGTTAGGTCACTAGTTTTACAACACAAGCATCAAGAGAAGAGATAGAGAAGAAGAGGTCGGTTGAACCCTTATCCAAACACACGAAATATAGAGAGAAAGGTTAAAGGAAAGAGTGAAATAGAAAAGAGAACAACCAACCCTCAAGTGAGGGTTATTACATGGTTTATATAGTCAAGGAGCTAGGGCAACACTCCTTCTCCTTCCCTATTCCTTATTGGGCTTGGGCCAAAGCTTATGGGCCTTCTACATAAGCTTGACCTTAAACAAACATAAAGGCCATAATAAAGCTACCTATTACATATGAAATATAAATACTTGAAATACTGTTTAGGAGTGATTCCAACAGAAAACGTTAACGGAAAATAACCCTGAATCGACAATTTTGCAAGGCTACTATTAAGGTTTTGGTCGACCAGTTTTTTGGAACTGGCCCGATTTTTAGTTGGAACCGGTTTTGGAACCGAACCGGAACTGGTTATACCGGTCCCGGTTTTAGACCCTGGATTTGAAAAACACCGAACCGGTTTTAACTAGAACCGGTTCATTGGCTTTCACCAGGGACCGTGACCGATTTTTTACCGAACCGGGTTTTGGACACCTCTACTACCATACATATAAAAACTGATAGAGGTAGCAACATTCTTCACCAAATTCATCGGAGGAACTTTTGCATACCTAGAACTTCTATTACTCCATGGATAAACCTATGAGGCTATGATATGTTGACTACATTCCTAAATAATATAACACCATACACTTAAACATTAGTTTAGACCACCATACCTCAGCTCACACTAAGAGCCCTACGTATGGCAACTTATGTTATCAAAAAAAATCTTGTCACGTCAGCGTCAAATCAGATTTATCATTTCAACATTAACACAAAAAACACACCCTTTATCATAACACCACCTCAACAGCACCCTTTCGGACCCACTATTCTAATATTTCGATTTAACCCTTTAACTAATATTTCTTTTCCATTTATTTAAAAAAAAACTAATATTTCATTAATAAACATAAAAATTAGAATACGAAATAAAAAATTTACGAAAATAAATAAAAGTTGAGAAATAGAAAAACAAATACGAAATAAAAAAAAGTTGCGATTGAAAACTTCACATAAACTTCGATTACTAAAAATAAAACTTAGCTAAATAAAACATTACATAAACGTACCAAAATTAAAACCACTAAGCAACCACACTTGTTCAACATAGATTAATCTGTTTTTTAATCAGATTCCACCACCCCAAATTCCAACATGAACAACTCATCATGAGTTTGTTCTTGCCTAAAGAACTCTTCATACTCTTGTTGAAGTCTTGCTTGTTCTGCTTGAACAATTGCTTGTTCTTCCTTTGTTTCTCTTAAAGCATCTTCATCTCGCATAAACTGATGATGTTGTTTCTTAGTAAATCCATGTTGATCAATTGATTCCTCTTCATCTAGCCTAAGTTGATGTAGTTGTTGTGATACCGATCCGCCCATAATGTTTTCATTATGCATCCAAAGGATTTTATGACGGAAATTTCCATGCTTCATCATGCAAAAAATTTCAATGACAGCATGTTTTTCCGGTGAAACGTCTTTACATTTCGCGTATTTTTTTCTCAGATATTCGTTTGATGCCTTTGCTTGCTCAAACAGCTTGATAACACCGAAAATAGCATCCTGAAGAACCGCATCCTCTTCCTGACATTGATTCTAAAAGTACGCTTTGATTTCTTCGACGAAATGGGGGAGAGAATAAGCAATACATTAAAAGTTATAAGTGTATAAATTTTTGAGAGAATGAAAGTGTGTAAAAATAATGTGTGAAAGTAGGTATTTATAAGGTTTTGAACTTTTTTTTTCTTTTCTTTAACATACTAGCCGTTTACCACAGGGGGTATTTTGTAAAAAAAAATTAATTCAAATCCATGAACTAGCTGTTTAAGGGCTTTTGTGAAACTTTTTTTTTGTGGCACTACATGTTTTTCTCTCCACGTTGATGTAGTAAAGTCTAGCTCAACGCCACTCAAAACGCAACGTTGCCGGTATGGCAACGCCGACCAACTCAGCTCAACGCCCAATCAAGCGTTATCGTAACTAGGTCTTGCAATGCTTAATGCAGGGCATATGAAGGCATCTTCAAGACAAAGATTAAAACTCCTATTTCCAAAATAACCACATTCCACTGACTACATTTCCTATCGAATAAACACTGTTAATTAACCCAAATTTATCTCGACTCAAAGATTTTAAAAACTTGATATTAGCTCAGAATTCATGATGTAACATGAATCTTCAGTTGAAGGAGATTCAATAGCCAGAAACGCCAAAAAAAATAGTTAAATACAACGAATGTGGGTGAATCACATCTTACCCCATGTCACACCCCCAAAATGCCTGTTTTGCAACGGAATGGAATTCCTGGAGAATGACTGCCATAGCATCACAGTTACAGTTATATTGAACGACCTAAAGTGTTGTTTAGAAAACACATCGTTTGATATAATAAAACATTTAGAGTTTACAAAAGATAGGTCCCAATTGATTGTCAACATTTGCGGAAATAAGTTTGTTACAATCCAAACGATGTTTTAAAGTGCATAAATCCCATGTGAGACGCATCGTCACCGCGACACTATGATAAGTCCACATGCCTGCCATGAAGTATATGCTTTAGATACCTGAAAATACATTGCTAAAAGTGTCAACACGAGGTTGGTGAGTTCATAGGTTTATGTAAATGTTTTGTACGACTGCCACAAGTATAAGTTATGTATGACAAATATGTCACATGAAAATGTTACAATTGCTATAAGCACATGACACCGAAGCTAGACCGATCATGATGTTCGCCCCAACAGAGTGTTTTGCCAAACAACTCAAATTATGATATTAAATGAAATGCATCCGTTTGACCAGTTGGAATCCACCAACCCGGATGGAGGAGTCACCCTCAATAGATCTATTCACTCACCCTCGCTTCTTCCGGAATTAACGGTTCATGATTATGAAATGGGAACATTCAATTGGCAATGAGGTAACTTAAGCAATGTAAATGAATTTGATATACTTGGGCTCGTAATAAAAATGATGTGCAATGTATTCTCCCCCGTAGGTTTGAAATAAAGTATAAACTTGTAAAACGGGGCTATGAAAAACTCATATGATACAATGATATGATGGCAAAAGTGGATACACTGAAATGTGGCGCAATCTCTAACCGTGACCTATTATGAATGATATGATCTAATATAAGTTATGAAATAATGTTATGCATGCAAACTCATATGATATCCATACCACTTGTGCATTTTTGAAAATAGAGTTTATTGTCGAAATATACGTTTATGACATCATGTCATGTTATAAAATACTTTACAAGTACTTACGTTGAAACGACATCCTACGATAGTCGTTTAGTGATTTATCAAGAAATTATAGTTTTTCGTCACAAAATAATGTACTTTGATAATTCGTGAAAGTGGCTAAGTAGCCTCGGAAAGCTAGTCGTAAATTGGTAAATATCGAGTGTTAGGAAATAAACCCAATGGTTTTAGAAAGCTTGTAACATTATCTAAAAGTCGTAACACTGAAATTTTGTCCATACGAGTCTCGATCCTAGATAAAAATGATGGTGAAGTGAGGTAGTCGGGCTAAAAATGCAGTTTCTGGGCAGTTTTCGGGGAAGTTTGAGAGGTCATAAGTTACTCGTTATAAATCCGTTTGACGAACGGCTGGACATTTTGGAAAATAGGCCAGGTGAACTAACTTTTACTCAGAGATACTATTTTACCAAAACCAACTCGATCATTGAGAAAAACGGCTCCAAACATGAGTACCCGAAAAGACAGTTTCAACACTTAGAAATATTTTAGTAAAAGCTGAAGGAAATAAGTTGTGAACGTCGGTTTTCAAATGCTTGTATCTCGGTCATTATAAGCTCGTTTTCTACGATCTATATATCCTAGGTTTCGTGTTAATATATACTAATATATTTTTGATAAGTCGACTCCTCTAGTTTACGTTAAAAACTCATTTTTGTCCTTAGAAAAACCCTTGACAACAAGTATATTTTCAGAAAAATAGTTTTCGTCGTTAAACTTGAAAATAGCGTAACTTCTTCGTTATAAACCCGTTTTAACCCGTTCAAGCGACCACCGTTTCGTTTTTAAATCTATTTTCTGAAAATATAACACAAAATAATCCACAACCCACTGATATTTCCAGATTTTACCAAAATGAACAGCCCTTATATATATTTCGTCGAAAACGATTTCTCTTGTTTGAAACTCGTTCTAAAACATTCCAATCAACACCAAAGCTATTCTAAACCTACCATACACCTTCTTAGGGTGTCATGGGTTCTTAAACTTCACCAAAAATGATTGGGTTCAAATGAATACCAATAGGATAATTTAAACTCATACTAAGTAGAAAAATCAAGTATAAAGTGGTATGATTCATAGTATATTTGCATGAAATTCTTACTAGATCATAAAAATACATCAAGTAAGAGTTTATAAGAGTAGGAAAAATTAATTGAAGCTTACTTGAGTGATTGTAGAGTTTTTGAGCTAGAAACTTAATAAATCTTTAGGTTTTTATTTCAAAACCTTGAAATAGATTACTAATAGAGATTGTAAAACACTTGATCTTGAAATTTTGATGGATTTCCTCCTTGTTCTTGATCTTGGCCGAATACCACAAGGGGGGGGAGAGGGTTTTCTAGTTTTTCACCATGAAATATGTGTAGTGTATGTGTTTTATTTTTAGATATTATTAGTAGTACATAAATATCTAATAAAAATGTGTAGGTGTACAATTTAGAAGTAAAAATCAAATTTGCCACTCTTGATGACTAGGGGGCGGCAAGGGGTTAAATGGGAAGGGATTTGATGTGTTTTGTTAATTAAATGTATATACTGTTATGTATATAGTGTAGTTTGTACATTTAATTAATAATTAAGTGTAGCGTTAGCTAGAAATCGATTTTAACGGAACAAAATAAAATATATCGAAGTCATAAAAATTATAAAATTGCATTTTTCGCAAGTATTGAGTGAATAAATAATTTATCGAATATAATTTACGAAAACCGTCGTAAATATATATATAACAATTTTTATACCAAAATAAATTTGAAACATCGGGTAAACTAATAATATAATTTTTATAGTCTTAAAATGAGTATAAAAATATATTCGGATGATTGTTAGAAGTGTCGGATCAATTATTCAAAATAAATGATCGTGCGATAGCGTTTATTTAATAAATAAATATACGTTAATGAAATATGCAAACCCATGCATAAATTAATATGAAGATGATGTTACTAATGATATGTAGACTAACTCTAGTCTATATGAAGTGTTCTCAATGATGTTCCATGAATACGCAGCTTAACCCTCCAGGTTACGCGTATTTGATACTCGTAAACCTAGTTTACTAAAAATGATGAATAGTGAATCATCAATAGTGATTTTTCTCCGGGAATGAATAGTGTTTTGTGAATTGTAAAATTTTGAAATAACCTTTCAAAGTCTCAAACCGGCTTCAAAAATGATGAATAGTAAAATGATGAATAGTAATCAGTGAATAGTAAATTCCCGAGATGAATAGTGAAATTTTCAAAGTTTGTAAAATGACCTAAAATTACGAGTTGTCACACCAAAACTAGGCGAAAACAAACACACAAATTATGCTTCAAACCTATATTATCATAAGAATGACATGCATAATTATGAGACCTACTACAAATGTTATCTAATTTGATCACAAA
The DNA here is from genome assembly GCA_910596185.1 of Chrysanthemum makinoi. Lineage (NCBI taxonomy): Eukaryota > Viridiplantae > Streptophyta > Magnoliopsida > Asterales > Asteraceae > Chrysanthemum > Chrysanthemum makinoi. The sequence goes on along the minus strand of OU343224.1, from coordinate 234,326,232 downwards.
AACTAATTTCAAATGCATTAGCAAACTGCATTTAAGTATCAGTCAAACCAAGATCAAAAAAATCATCATTATCGTACAGGTCTTCATCATAAGTTTCCTTTCATTTTTCATACAAGCTTTTATTTCTCACTCCACTGCGACTTTTAGAAGCTTTATTAACCTTGGATGTCATAGAAGCCATAAAACTGGCAGTTTCGTTGTATACCTCAAAAACTTCACTGTCGCTATCTTCATTAACCGGATTATTAACCTTTTTGAAGCCAGAGTAGAAGATACAAGGTTTTAGCGGCTTTCCATCATCACCTACTAGCACAAGCTTCCCATCAAGCGTCTGACTTTATAGCTCATTAATCCTTGCAACCAAAGGTGAGTACTTAGACTACCAAATGCCGAACCATCCAAATCTTGGACAACTTTCTTACTTGAATTTGACAAACCCCTCCCCCCACCCATTTGATCCTAGCTCATCATCTTTATCAATTGTATTAAGCGCATCAAAAAGGATTAGCTGAGCTTGTCTCTTCTTCATAATTATTTTTCGTAACACTTGAACTAGGACCATTATTTTTAGAGACGGCTTAGTAAACTTGTTTCTTAGGCTTAAACTGAAACTTAGATCCCATATTAGTACAACGAGAAGTTTGTCTAGGAGGCTGTTGGAAACCATCTTTCTTTGGTTTTTCAACAACCCGTTTGGACATAGCATATCATCATGCCAAAATATCATACACATACCACATCTAGGTGGTTCCCATGTGTACTCCACTGTTAGGATTTAGAAAATTCAGTCGTTAAAGAGTCGGTCACCTCAAGTATATGTATTCGATAGAAAGCTCGTAGTCGTAGTGATGTTATGTTAGAAAGTAGTTTGTTAAGTAACACCGTGGAGGACGGACGGGTCTTTACCCACTGTATGCCTGATCCACAGCCCGTAGGTGGCGTTTATTTGTAAGACACTATAAATACCCTCTACCTCCTAAGGTAGAGGGTTGGAGCTTCAATACCATTTTTCTTTGTTTCACATAGTTCCCAACTCTCTTCCATTTCTCTCTCTAGAACTTTCTCTCTCTAAACATCTTTGTACGCCACTTGTGATTATGGTTTAGCGTGTTTGTGAAATCCAATATCCTACAATTGGTATCAAGAGCCATGGTTTGATCACTCATCTTTCATGCTCTTTGTTTTGGTGGATTTCATAAGGTTTTTGGGGTTTTAAGTGTTTAGGAGAGTTTGAATCATTTGGACAAATTCTAGTGTTAAAGTTTGAATTTTGCTTATACTTTTGTGTTTAGAATCATCATATGTGTTTATGTTTTGAATTGGAAGGCTTAAATCATTGTGGTTTGGTTGTTTTTTATTGATAAAGTGGTTATTTGTGAAAGTGGTATTAAGCGAGTTGAGTCTCGGACTTTTGTTTCTTCAAAGCGAGTTGCTTTGTTATTGGAAGCGAGTTGGTATATGCGACTTGGCTATTTAGCGAGTTGACTCTTTATGCGACTTGGGTTCTAAGCGAGTTGTTTATTTAAGCGACTTGAGTTCTAAAGCGACTTGGCTAATTAAGCGAGTTATACAGCTAGCGAGTTAGTTTAAGCGAATTAGTGGTTAAGCGAGTTGTCTCTGTTTGCGACTTGCTATTAAGCGAGTTGTCTCTATATGCGACTTGGCTATTAAGCGAGTTGGTTCTTTAAGCGACTTGTTTCTTTAAGCGAGTTGGTTGTTTAGCGAGTTGATAACTAAGCGAGTTAACTGTTTTGCTACTTGTCTATTGAGACTTGTTACTTCTTCGTGCTACATTTTTACGGTTGTTCTTTTGGTTTAGTAAAATCCCGTGAAAGAATCAATTCCCGGTTTAATCAAGGAAATAGTAAAATCCCGTAGAACTTGTAATCATGTCAAACATCGTACCTACTATCGTTTCTTCTGTGGCTGAGGACGTTCAAGCAGCTGGATCAGATACTCGTCCACCCATGCTTGACAGAACTGATTATGACTCATGGGCTCAACGAATCCGATTGTACTGTTGTAACACCCCCAAAAACCGAGGGCGCCACTCAATTGGCATCATAACACAGGTAATAAAGAACGGATAATAAAACCCGTTTAAGAACTTTAATTAATAATATAATAAAGTTTACAAAAGTTTAATTGTTGCGGAAATATGGCCAATAAATAAAAAGTAGTCCCAATTACATCAGTGTAGTCTATGACCATGCCATGCCAAGCCCTGCCTTGATATCGTCGAACTTCAAAATCAAATACCTGAGAAAACATGCTAAAAAGGTCAGCTATAAAGCTGGTGAGTTCATAAGTTTATAGCAAAGCATTTAAGTAATCAAGTTTGTTTTATGGACAAAAGTGTGCTCGATACACCGCGTGTAAGGAATCTTCCAAATAAAAGCAGTTGTGTCTATTACTCGAGCTCTAAGTTCATGTTACCAAGCTACAACAGTTCCGCATGCGTGTAAGTAGCATGTCAATATGTTTATGGTGCCCTTAGCAAGTGTGTATTCCCATCAACACTTGAGTTCCGACATGGTATACGTCCGGAGACAAGTTGGCGCTACCAACCCGGACGAAGGCGTTACCCTCAATAGATCTATTTATAACATTCGTGCTCCCCGCAGAGATTAATGGTACATGACAGGCAGGCAGGCAAGTGGGAAATAAGTTCCTTAGGCTACTCTCGTAATAGTGGTTTACACAAGAGTTTCAGTTTCAGTACATAAAAGTAGTTGTTGTCCATCGACTATTTGCGTAAAAGCAATAAATCATCAAGTGTATTACGTAACAGTAATAGTTCATAAAGTGGTTTGCACGAAAGCAATAATTCATAAGGTGTTTGTATAAAAGCAATATCATTCATATAATGTTTGCATAAAAGCAGTTGATCACCATATAGAGTTTGCATAAAAGCGACGGTTATTAATAAAGTGTTGGCATGTTTCTCACCCCAAAATAGTTCATAAAACAGTTAAAAGTAGGGGCTATGAAACTCACATTGGTATGCAGAAATGTAAGACATCACATCTAACATCAAGTAATAAATGTGCACGGCTTCGACACACAACCTAGATAAGTATGGTGTGGTTTTTAGTCTAAGTCTCGTATTCAAATGCATGTTGTGTAGTTTAAACAACGTTTGTAAGTTACAAATGTTAGTGTTTTTGAAATGCTTAAAGTTCAAAAGCAAAAGTTTTTGAATATTTGAATTATTGTAGCTTATGTGGATGCTTCACAAGTTAATTAGATCATCGATGTACGTAAAAATGTAGTTGTGAAAATGTTTGCAAGTATTGGCTCTTGGAATAATTGTGGAAAAATGCATATGAAACTTTCGTATAAAAGTTGGGTTGAATATTGATTTAAGTAGGATTGAAGTGGGAGTAAACACATGTCGAATTGTATTTATTAGACTTGTTAGGCTTCGAGGTGTGTGAAATTATATATACGATATATTTATCGGAGTTATGGGAAAATAATATATTTGAAAACCTATAATATTTATAGTTTACACAGATGTGGTTGTCAAATAAAAAATATTAGACGAAAAGGGGTAAAAATTTTATAAGTGATTAAACTCATAAAAGTTTTAAAGTGAAAAGTATCCAAAGTATTAACTTGAGGGTTGAAGTTGGAATAATTATTACAAGTTTCAAAACTTATAAATGTTTTAAGTAAAATGTCAAATAGTTTAAAATTGAGAGGTTGAAAATGTATAAATTTGTATAAGTTACAAAACTTATAAGACTCTTTAGGAAGAATGATAAGTGATCCAAGGTTAAGGGGCTAAAACTGTTAAAATGGCAAAGTTGTAAAAGAGAGGAAATAACAAAAATTAGTAAAACTGCCAATGCTAGGATTCGAACGTATGACCTCTCGTGTAAGGGACAAGTAGTATAATCAACTGAGCTAGGTAGATACTTAATTTAGTTATGCATACTAATTATATTTAAGGCGTGGTTACTGTGTCATTTTTAGCTATATTATTTACTTAGTGTATACTGAACGTATGGTACTAGCATGCATAAGCTTTGTGTTTGCATGAATCTTCTCAACCCATTTTGTCATCCTTGGTTCCATTAAGTATTTAAGCTTATGGATGAGCACTAGTTTATGAAAAAGAGAGCCCAAAATACGCTTAAATAAGCCTCGACTTATATGAGTTCTTACGACCCAACATTCCAAACGAGAGCCAACACTTACGTTTTGTTTCTTTTAAGTTTTCACGAGTCGTTAAAGTATCGAGTTTGACAGTGAGTAGTGTGAAAAGAAAATGAATATCATGTTAAGTTTTCAACCCTTTAATATATCTTTATAAAACATGAATGAAACTAAATGTTTATACCATGGATATATAAGTTCAAAACAAGTTTAGGGGCTTTTCGAATCCTTACAGTGGAATGGTTGTCGAGTGAATGTTGACCAAGGAGACCCAATGCTAACTATGACCCAAGCTTGTAAACTTAACACCCGTATATACTAAACCCACATCAATCAAAAGCTAGTAATCTTGACTTGAAAACCCTTTTGCTTTTAAAATGCTAAACCTCCCTTCTTTCCAAGTTACCAAACTCGTTTCTTATTAGCTTCCAAAAACGTAACCCGATGTCCTTTTTGCTTCTAAAACCTTTTGCTTGTTTCTAATGAGTTTGAATGTTAAGTGTGTGTATTTTTGGGAGAGTTAGAGAGTAAAAGTGATGAGCTAGGTGGCTTGTGCGTTCGGTTATAAAGGAAGAAAGCAAAAGAGAGGATTTTACTTGTTAAGGTTTCAAAACATTTAATGAATCAGTACTAATAAAACAGAGTTGGTGAAGATAGAAAACGTGTATAAGCATAAATTAAAGAGAGAAGCATGGTTTTGTTGTCCTTCTTATACTTTAAACATATCAAAACCTTTTTATACAAGATTGTTTTGAAAGGAAAACCAACAAAAGTGGTAGTGTGTTGTGGTTGCTTCGCTGTCAGAGAAGAGAAAAGAGTATGGTTTATGTTATCCTTGTGGTATAATATAAAAGTCACAATACCATGGGTATTATGGTGGTATCAAGTAGGAAACAAGGACTTTTAGGTGATTTTGGAGATATAGAACCCAAGCATGACGTATGAAGGGGAGAAATAGTCAAGATTTTGTGATTTTGGTTACTTGTATCTCAACACATGATAATTATTTTGAGTGTAGTCAAAGTACAAAAATATAAAACGTACATACGTATATGTATATATTCAAGTCTTATCGTGTTTGGCTACATAAAATGTGACACAATGAGATTAGGATAAAGTGAGAAATTAAAACTTTAATTCCCATTTTGTTTTATGTTTTAAACGTGAGTCGAAATATTTAAGTTACACGTAAAAAAAAATAGTTAACGTGTAAAATATGTTTTCGAGTGTGCTTTTATAGAAGAAATATAAAAACATCAATATTGGTTCCAAAATATGTTTATTAGACTAATGCCATACTTTCTATTGGTCGGTTCGTGCACGAGCTCGTGTTTCCGATAAAGTGAGATAACTTCTCGAGTGAGTTTGAAAACTCAAAAATGGTCAAAAAATCTAAAGAAATATGCATTTTCTGAAAATCATAAATAGTTTAAACTATTCCAGTGCGCTGGATAACTTCTCGTAATTATATCAAGTGAGCTAATACTTGCTCAAAATCGTTCAGGTAATATAAAATAATAATTTATTATTAAATTACAGTTTGGAAATTTACCGATTGTCACAACTGTCTTGGAAAGGAAAATGGGGTCAACATTCTCAAATCCATTGATGAAGGACCTTATCAGGTTGAGACTACAAGAGACTTAATTGATACAGCTGCAGATGGAACAATGATCTATGGATTAGACAGACCAAAGATGTATGATGAACTCAATGATAAGGAGAAAAAGAGATTCGATGCTGATATCAGGGCTTCTAACATTATACTTCAGGGTCTTCCAAAAGATATCTACAAGCTTATCAATCACAACACTGAAGCCAAGGCTGTTTGGGATAATGTAAAGATGCTTCTCTCAGGCTCTGAACTAACCAAGCAAGACAGAGAATCACAACTGTATGATGAGTTTTAGCATTTCAAGATGAAACCAGATGAGAGTGTCTATGAGTACTACGTGAGATTCCATAAGCTTGTGAATGATATGCGGAACATCAAAATGACCATGCCAAACATTCAGCTGAATTCAAAGTTTGTAAACAACATGAATCCCGAGTGGCACAAATTTGTCACCTCTGTGAAGCTAACCAAAGGACTAAAGAATACAAACTATGAGCAATTGTATGCCTTCCTTCTTCAGAATGAGAGGCATGCTATGTTTGAAAAAAGGATTCTGGATCAGTTCAAAACCAATCAGGGAGAAACAAGCTCACCAAATGATTCTACAGCTTTCTACACCAATGTTGGTATTACCACCAAAGCATCTCAAGTCATACCCATGGGTAATGGTAATCACAAACTCATTCCCGATCCAAGGTTCAAACAAGCTGATGCTGATGCAGCCGTGGGACACTTCATTAATCAACTGGCCCTTATGGTTAAACAAAACTTGACTCTCAGTCCACATACCAACAGTCTTCACACTAACAATGAGATCAGAACTGCATTCAACTTTCACAATCATGCGGTTGTCAGAGATGGAAAAGTTATGGTGCAACCAGTTCAAGAAAGGCAGTATGAATAGGGAAGAGGTGGAGTTGGTAGAGGATATGTAGCAAATCAGAATCGTGGAAGGAATCCAAATCAAGGACAAGCAAAGCCATTCAAATGCTACAACTGTGGTGGTGAGGGACACATTGCTAGGAACTGCACATCTCCAAAACGTCCCACAGAATGCGAATACTTCGAGACAAGATGTTGCTCGTTCAAGCTCAGGATAATGGTGCAGCTTTGGATGAAGAGGAGTTGTTGTTTCTTGCTGAGGGCAATGCCAAGACATACGATGCAGATGTGGATGAGCAGCCGATTCAGGAGATAGGTCACAATCATCGAATGCCTTTCAAGTCGATGATGTGATGCATACGACTCGGCGTCGATGATGAACCTACTGCACAAACAATTTTCATGACTAGCATTTCTCCAATGGTCTCCCCTAAGGTCTCATCATCACAGCAAGCTGGTCCATCCAAAGAATCAATCATCTCAGAGGTATTAAAACTATATGATGATGTTGATGAGCAAAAGATGCATAATAAAGTACAATCTCTTGAAACTTATGAATCAAATATTGATGATGAGGGTAATGGCAATATTGTCCCATATGATCAATATGTGAACCAAAGTGAAAGTGAAGTTGTACCAAGTAATGCATCTTCTGCAGTCAATGATGATTATGTTTTTGATGAATACACTGCAGGTACCCCTGATGATTCTGCTATCTCTGAACTGAATGCCTATAAAGAACAAGTTGCTATTTATAAACAACGTGCTAAGTTTGAGTTAACCACCCATGAGCAGGAAATGGATGACCAAATGCGTACAATTATTAGAAAAAGTAATTTTAGAGAAGAAGTATTAAAACAAGAGTTAAACTCCTTACAAGAAAAGCTTTCTAAAACTGCTAAGTAAAAACAAGAACTTCAAGAAAATGTGAAAATGCTTAAGCAAGAATTCAATGCTAAGGAATCAAAACTTTTGAATGATTTTTCCAATCTAAAAACTTTGAAAAACAAGCTTGAAAATAAGTTGTACATACAAGGGAATACCATTCAGACTGCTCACTTGATCACTAAGCATAGAGTCTTAAGCGATAAGCATAGCATTCCCCTTGTTGAGGAACCAAATCCAGAGGTCATTAAAAAGGCTAGAACTGCTCATAAGGTAATTTATGATGGCGATGAAATCCTTAAGCCTAGGCAGAAACCTAGTTGCGTTGAGTGAATTGAGGAAAATAAGAAATCAGATGAAGTCACTAGGGAGAAAATGGATAAGAAACTCAACAACCCTACATGTAAAGAGAAAAACATAACTATCAAACCTCATGATTACACTAAGGAAAATTGGATCTCCCTTAACATGTTTAAGCCTCAAACTCAATTAACCCCGAACAGATTTTTTGGAAGAAAGATATGGATATGCAAAAGGCTGAAAATTTTGTTGAAAAGAATCCCCCTTGTAGGAAATTGCGTCAAGCAGCTGTGTATCCTCCTAATACACCAATGCATTTAGTTCCTAGATCTATTGCCACAAATAGCAAAACCATAATCAGCCTCTATGTTGTTTACCAGTTGTTTGTTGATTTTGAGAAAACGTGTAAGAAGAGAATCACACCTACAGGGATAACTGAGGGGGAAAGGGGTTTTGAGCAAACTAAAGAATGTTACTTAACTGAGGTCATGCCTTTCTTTAAACAATTAAAAGGTCAATTTGAGAGCCTTCAAAAAGGAATAAATTCAGATATTAAAGAAATGGAAAAAGAATTTGATGCAATGATAGTTGAGGTCAATGATTATGAACAGGAACTCAAATATAATGAAGTTGAAAGGAAGAACTTGCACATCATAAATGAGAATTTGATTTCGAGTTGTGTTGCTCAAGATGTGTTTTATACTGTTACTAAGCACTCTATTACTGCGTCTCGATTTCATGAATTATCTATTGCATTGAAAGTTTCCCATGATCGTGTCATTGAGCTTGAAAACAAAAACTCATAACTTAATGAGAAAATTGATTGAGATGATCACGATAATTTGGTAAAACATCTTTCTAAACTAGAAGTTGAACATTTTGATTTGCAACTAAAATATCAACATCTCAAAGAAAATGTTAAAACCTCAAATATCAAGACATCCTCAGATGTTCCAGAGTTTGATGCAGTTTTTCAGATAAATAAACGTGACGAACAAGTTCAAGCTCATTGTTGCACGATCAGAAAGTTGAAAGCCCAAATCTCTCAATTAAAGGGTGAAAAGAACAATGTGACCGGCTCCCAAATGCCTCCTCCTTTAGATTCTCAGTATTCTCAAACTTTTCATCTTCAAAACTTGGTTAATGTTTTACAAAAAGAAAACGAGAGTTTTCTAGAAGAAAATAAAAAAGTTAAACGACACTTTAAAGAGTTATATGATTCAATGAAAGTCACTCGTGACAAAAACAACGAAAAAATAACTTCTTTACAAAAAGAAATTGAGAATCTGAGGAGTCAGGAAAAGGGAAACTGCCACTTGTCTTTAATAAGAATGTAGCATCAAAGTCATCCTTAGACTGCAAATATACTGTGACTGTTAAATACATTCCTCCTCATCTTAGGAACAATGAACTTGTGTTTCATAACTATTGTGCTCACCTTAAGGATAGTCTAGAATGTCTTCGTGAGATTGTGGAAGAGGACTTCATAAATAAGCCTCTTGATAGAGAAATTAGGTTTGCTTGCATTCAGGCCAAACGATCTCAGGAGCTGCTAGAATGTTTAATTGCAACATGTCCTAAATCCTTAGGTGCGAAAGGAAAAGCTGTGATGCCTTGTTCTATGCCTAGTGCCAAGCATTCAAACCATTCTATGCCAAGTGTTAGGAAAGTGAACACTAATGTGCCTTCAAGTAGTTCAGATCCTTGCACGTCTAGTTCAGGAATGCAAAAATTAGATCAACCAACTAATGTTCCCATAATTCCCTCTACAGGAGTAATCAGTGACATAAAAGCAAGCGGGTCAAAGCCTCTAGGAAATACCAAGCAAGATAGGACCTCGCAAGCTAAGAATGTGCATTGGAAGAGAGTAGAAGATCACCCTAGGAATATTAAGTTTGTGTTGAATAAAACGAATCGTGTTGATTCTAGTATTAGCTATAAGCGTACTGTAATTAATTCGAATTCTGCTACTATTCGCAAACCATGTAATGATGACTGCTTGATTTCTGTTACTAATCATGAATGTGGTGTGAATGTTTTGTCTAATGCTGTCAAATGCCCTGATAAAACTGTTAATGTTAAAATTCAAGCTAAGAAGGCTAAAAGGCAAAGACGTAAGAAAGTTAGAAAACAGTGGAAACCCACAGGAAGGAAATTTAGTAATATAGGTTATCAATGGATACCTACTGGCCGTAAGATTAATGAGCTTTGCCCTAAAGTTGCTAAATCAATCCCCACTAGAAAATGGATGCCTACTGGTAGAACTATTCCCTTAAGAAGTGAACATACTTTGAATAGGGCAAATATGGACACTAGCACTGCATCTACTTCTAATGATTCCGTTGTTTCTACTTATGATGTGGGTGTTCCAATCACTGTTACTAACCAAGTGGAACCCATTCTTGCATGGGGATCCCAATTATCCAGTTATCCATTCTTGTCTGTGTTCAACTGCAGATCGTTCAAATCGTTCTGTGGTACCTGGACTCAGGTTATTCCAAGCATATGACTGGAGACCGGTCGCGGCTCATGAACTTCGTGAGCAAATTCATCGGGACTGTTAGATTCGGGAACGATCATTTTGGTGCAATTATGGGTTATGGAGATTATGTTGTCGGTGATAGTGTTATCTCCAAGGTATATTACGTAGAAGGTCTTGGTCATAACTTATTCTCTGTCGGTCAATTCTGTGATTCTGATCTTGAAGTGGCCTTCAGAAAACATACTTGTTTCGTTAGAGAATTTGATGGTAAGGAACTTTTAAGAGGAACACGTGGTTCAAATCTATACACCATCTCTATCAAAGATATGATGAAGTCTTCTCCAACTTGCTTGTTGTCAAAGGCTTCGAAAACAAAGTCATGGTTATGGCATCGTCGTCTCAATCACTTGAACTTCGGCACCATCAATGATATCTCCAGAAAGGACTTAGTTGTAGGTCTACCTAGACTTAAGTATGAAAAGGATCATCTTTGTTCAGCATGCCAATTGGGAAAAAGCAAGAAATATGCCCACAAACCCAAGCCTACAAACTCAGTTACAGAAGTTCTTCATACAATTCACATGGATTTATGTGGATCCATAAGAGTGCAGAATATCTTTGGGAAGAAATATGTGTTAGTTGTGGTTGATGATTACTCTCGATTCACCTGGGTTAAGTTCCTAAGGACAAAGGATGAATCTCCAGATATCATCATCAGACTTATCAAACAGCTGCAGGTTCGACTTAACAAAACCGTCAGAATCATTCGAACAGACAATGGAACTGAGTTTGTTAATAAACAACTTAGTGAGTTTTATGAAAGTGTTGGAATCAGTCATCAAAGAAGTGTTCCACGAACTCCTCAACAGAACGGTGTAGTTGAAAGACGAAATCGAACTCTTGTGGAAGCCGCAAGAACAATGCTGATTTACTCAAAGGTTCCAATGTTTCTCTGGGCTGAAGTCATTGCCACTGCATGCTACACTCAAAATCGATCCCTAATTCACACTACTCATGGAAAAACTCCATATGAACTTGTTCACAATAGAAAACCTAATCTCTCATTCCTTCATGTGTTTGGTGCGTTGTGTGGGCCAAGACTTAGGCAAACTTAAAGCTAAAGCGGACATTGGAGTATTTGTAGGATATGCACCAAACAAAAAGGGATACCGAATCTACAACAAAAGAACCCGAAATATCATGGAAACAATTCACATTATGTTCGATGAGCTGAACGGTCCAATGGCTCCAGGACAAACCAATTCTGGACCCGCATCTAAACTTTCATCAATAGTCATATCAGTTCTACTCTTGTTTCTAATCCCTCTCTAGCAACTCCTTATGTACCTCCTTCAGAAGTTGATTTAAAGAAATTGTTTGATTCAATGTTTGATGAACACTATGAACCAAATGCTGATGAAATGTCAACTCCATCAACAGAGGCTGCTCCTATCCCTGTGAATGAAGTCAACCCTTCAGTTTCAATATCATTAAGTCAAGAAGCACCTGCTGCTGATCACTCTGTCTCATCAACAAATCATCAATCATCGAATGTACATCATGGAATTGTTTCTTGCACCCATGATGAAGTTAATCCCTTTGCTACTCCCGAAGATGCTCCATTCGAAAACATATTTTCTTCTGAATCATCATCAGAACCATCTTCATCAGGAGATATAGACTCTGCTACTTCAGTCCCTCAACAACAACCACATGAACACCTTAGAAAGTGGACACATGATCATCCATTGGACAACATCATTGGAAACCTCTCTCGTCCAGTATCCACATGGAAACAACTTGCAACCGATGCCTTGTGGTGCTTCTTCAACTCCGTACTCTCTAAGGTCGAACCAAAAGATATTAAAACCGCCATGAATGAAGACAACTGGTTCAATGCCATGCAAGAAGAAATTCATGAGGTTGATCGACTTGATGTATGGGAATTAGTACCTACTCCAGATTGTGCTATGATCATTGCTCTAAAGTGGATCTTCAAAGTGAAACTTGATGAGCATGGTGACGTTCTAAAGAACAAGGCTCGATTGGTTGCAAAAGGATACTGTCAAGAGGAGGGTATTGACTTTGAAGAATCATTTGCTCTAGTTGCTCGTATTGAGGCAATCAGAATCTTCGTGGCTAATGCTGCAAGTAAGAACATGGTGGTTTATCAGATGGATGTAAAGACGGCGTTTCTTAAAGGAGATCTTAAAGAAGTTGTATACGTCAGCCAACCTGAAGGCTTTGTGAATCCAGAACATCCTACTCACGTCTATCGTTTGAAGAAGGCTCTTTATGGTTTAAAACAAGCTCCAAGGGCATGGTATGATACGCTATCTATGTTTCTTCTATCTACTGGATTCAGCAAAGGAGAAGTTGATCCGACATTGTTCACTAGAAAGTCAGGCAAACATTTAATTCACGTTCAAATATATGTTGATGATATTATATTTGCCTCGACTGACCCTAATGAATGTGATCGTTTTTCAAATGAAATGGGTTCCAAATATCAAATGTCAATGATGGGACAAATGTCATTTTTCTTGGAATTACAAATTTCACAAAGTCCTAGAGGCATTTTTATAAATCAATCTAAGTATGCAAATGAGATTTTAAAGAAATTTGGATTTGATTCTAGTGACCCTGTTGACATTCCTATGATAGAGCGTACTAAACTGGATGAGGACCACTCAGGGATCATGGTAGATCAAACGAAATATCGTAGTATGATTGGATCCCTGATGTACCTCACAGCCAGTAGACCAGACATTCTGTTTGTTGTTTGCATGTGTGCTAGATATCAGGCTAAGCCTACCAAAAGCACCTTGAAGCGGTTAAACGGGTCTTTCGGTATCTCCAAGGAACCATCAATATGGTTCTTTGGTACCTGAAGGACACCGGTATGTCACTAACAGCCTATGCATATGCTGATCATGCAGGATGTCAAGATACTCGTCGAAATACGTCTGGAGGTGCTCAGTTTTTGGGTGATAATCTTGTGAGCTGGTCTTCAAAGAAGCAAATGAGTACTTCTATTTCCTCTACAGAGGCCGAATACATAGCCATGTCATCTTGTTGCGCTCAAATCCTATGGATGAGATCCCAATTATATGACTATGGCTTCGAATTCAACAAAATCCCTATGTATTGTGATAATAAAAGTGCTATTACTCTCTCATGCAACAATGTACAACACTCAAGAGCAAAGCACATCAACATTCGACATCATTTCATCAGGGAGCAAGTTGAAAACGGTGTGGTGGAACTTTATTTTGTAAGGTCTGAATACCAGTTAGCAGACATCTTCACCAAAGCTCTTCCTAGAGAACGTTTTGAGTTTATCCTCCCACGACTTGGTCTAAAGAGTCTTCAACCAGAAACACTCAAACGTCTTCAAGAGGAAGACAAGGAGTAAAGGCCTTTCTTCATCCATATCTTTGTATATATTTATTCAAATACCAAAATACAAAATTATAAAACCAACAAAAAGCAAAGAGAAAAATATAAAACTTTCAAAAATCCATAAAAATTAGAAAATCTTGAAAAAATTTCAAAAATATTGTTATTTTGTCATTTTTTTTTATTATTTTTTATTCGATATCATCTACGGATTTTGTGTCGACATTCAAAGAATGTCACGGGTCTTTAGATGTTCTTCGAATGTACATAGTTTTGTTTAAAAATAAATAAATAAATAAATAAATAAATAAAAAATGAGGCGGAGAAAAATGGTGGCTTATTGTCATTTCAGGCAGTAACCCGTTTTAAAAGTAAAGAACAGAGCCATGCTTTATCTTAGTTTTCAAATCTCATGCTCTGATTCTTAAAACAAATGTTTGTCATCAAAAAGACAAATATTTCTCTTTCCAAATATTTTTCCGTCTAATGATTCTTCTGAAAAATATTTGCCATCTAATGAAAACTAAATTGCTTTGAAAATACCTCGTACTCTATTGTTCGTGTAAATCATTTGTGCTTATCATCTGTCAAAATCTCTATTTCTCAATCAACAACTTGTGTCATTGATTGAGGGGGAGAATGATTTTATTCGAATTAAAAAGGTTATTTTGAAAGGTCATTTTTCAAACAATTGGCACGTAAATGAGCAAGGTTTATTGTTGAAAAATCAAAAAAGAATAATGTTTTATACAGTTGATTCAAAACCTTTGCTAATGTTATGTTTTCAAAAGACAATCCTGCATGTTTAATCAATGGAGTTTAAAGTCTGAAAATTTGATCCCTATCAGGTAAAAAGTTTTTTTTCAAAAGCAAGTCACTATTCTCCTCAAAAGCTCTCAAAATTTAATTTAAACCAATAGAGATCACATCTCTCAAAGGATTTGGAAAGTGTGATCGGGGGAGAATTTGTGATTTAAATTGGATTTAAACTGATAACTTGATAATTGGTTTTATAAGTGTTTTGCAAGCTTTCCTCCCCACATGTGCCAAACGATTTCAAATTTTCCATGCACATGTTGAGGGGGAGCATCTATTTTAAACCACAAAGATTTGAAACGGGATCAATTTATTTCAATGTGTAGTCTTTTCCTAATATGTGCAAAATATTTTCAAATTTCTATGCACATATTGAGGGGGAGCAACTATTTTGAAAACCACATTCTTTATATAACTACTCTTAGATGCAAGCCAACCCCTCAAAGATGAAAATTATTTCTATTACAAAATGATGATTGATGCACATGTTGAGGGGGAGCTCTTGTTCTAAAAATATCAAAAACAATTCAGGTACAAAATGCTTTGATAATATATCACAAGTATCTGGATTGATTTTAAAATGGTTTCCAATTGGTTCCAATGGCAGATGAACAATACCAAATAGACCGACCAACTTTACTTTATGTATGGTGATATAAGGATGATAAGGTTAGGTATTTGTTCCCATGATTCGCCAGAACCGGAGGGATCTACCCAGGGACAATCCAATAGATAGTGTAGAAGTCCTTAGGTATGATGAAAAAAGAAGAAATGTGAGATATGGGAAGAGTGCGGACAGAGACTGAGCTAGTACTGGAATAAACCCAACAAGGTTCTAGTTATGAAGTCTCGGTAAGCACTGAAGGGGTTGAAGAATGAAAAAGAATTAAATGTGAAAAAGGGTGAAAAGAAATAGCCCTCCATTTATTCAACCTTAGGGCAGAAACCGGGTTCAATTCATATACTACTGGTGGTTACCAAGGTAACATCGTGTAACATATTGGATTTCACATACACATCAAACTACTAAACAAAGGTGGCGTACACAAAGGTTTTAGAGAGATAAAGTTAGAGGTTTGGGAACTTTAGTGAGAGAAAGAAAAATCTTATTACAAGCTCCAACTCTCTACCTTGGGAGGTAGAGAGTATTTATAGTCATTACATAAATCGCCACTTGACGGGCTGTGGATCAGGCATACGGGTAAAGACTCCGTCTTCGCCTTCCACGGTGTTACAAAGCTAAATACTACTTAAATATTAAACAATCCACGCATTTAGCTTTTCTAACGATTAAATATACTTGTGGTGACCGACACTTTAACTACTGGATTTTCCAAATCCTAACAATCTCCCCTGAAGGGAGGTCACCTCAAACACACATTAAATTACATAGAAAACAAACAGATATTACATAGAGATTGTTCTTGGATTCTTGTTCTGTAGCTCGTAGTCTTTGATTCTTCATTTTCAAGCATGTTTGGATAATATGAGTGGAGGTCTTTAACTGATCCACGTGATAATGAATTATGAGCCAGCTTTGAGGTCATCAGTCACATTAATCTCTGACTCTTCCATTGTGGTGTTGGTATTATGTGATGTTGTGACTTTTGGACCGACATGATCACATTCAGGATCATGATATCTTCTTATCAGAGTAGCGGAAGCTTTCGTTGATTCATGATATTGGCGTTAGCCAGAAAGGTAGAAGCATGGAGTGAAAATATCAGAGTCATTGATGCACTAATCATGATTTCATTGGAACTGAATGTGTTGAGTGAGCATGCGGCTATGGATTGACTGCTTCATTATGATCAGCTGTAAACGTCGAGGTGTACCTGCATAAGACGCTTAGCATTTATAAAGCGCACGAAAGTGTCTTTGATCACTTTCGATGAATTGAGGTACACGCTCACCCGGTTCCCGTTGATCAAGCATACAAGATCACGTGTGATCAAGTATAATTTCAAGAATTTCTTGACGGTTTCGAAAATTTTTCCAGCTGTTCTCAAACCGAACGCCTCAAAGAAGACAACACCTGAGTCGAACCAAATAAATGAGATTCATGATCGACGATGAAAAGAGATTTGAAAAACAATCGTGTATTGCCCAATAGAAAATGTTTTTGCAATACAACGAAGGTTTTAATGAAAATCAATTATCAATCATAACTGACTTTATTTTGAGAAATAAGTACAATACAGTCGATGTGCTAGAGAAAAGAGTTTTAAGCACAACTACCGGTTTTTCAAAGGTATCCGTCAATCCATAACCTGAACCAGGATTGATTCAAAAGATTGAATCGCCCATTGTTTCTCGCCCAGTTGTCACATGGTTGATCTATTGATAGATTTCACATGCCACCTACCAGGAGCTTGTTTGATATTGGCTCCGAAGTTGCTTTCCATCTTCATCGTGAATATGTATGCATATCACTTAGATGTTCCGGCAATACCACAAGGATAATGCGTAGGACTCATAATATATAATCTCTTTCCACATTGTGTGAAACAGAGAGTCTTCATTGAAAGTGTCCTAAAGAGATTTATAAGATGATCTCGTGGCTCTAGACTCAATTGTGCATATTTGGTTCCTATGCCTGAGACTAGGGAGAGGGTCTCCTACTTCAATATCGAATCACTAAGAGAAAGTCGATAGATAATGTCGGTTCTCTGTGAGAATGAAACAAGCCCTTTTAAGAGGAACTTGAGTGGTTTGGAAAGTTGAAGTGCAAAGGCGTCCTTGGGTCCATGACGTCTTGTCTTCAATAACCGATGTTACCTTGGTAACCAAAGGTAGTATATGAATTAAACCGGTTTCTACTCTAAGGTTGAATAAATGGAGGCTATTTGTTTTCACCCTTCTCATCTCAATTCTTTTTTATTCTTCAACCCCTTCAAGCTTTTTACCAAGACTTCATAACTAGAACCTTGTTGGTTTATTCCAAGACTAGCTCACTCACCCCAAGCACTTTCCCATATCTCACATTTTCTCCTTTTTTCATCATACCTAAGGACTTCTACACTATCTAGTGGATTGTCCCTGGATAGATCCCTCCGGTTCTGGCGGATCATGGGACCTCAACCTAACCTTATCATCCTTATATCACCATGCATAAAGTAGAGTTGGTCGGTCTTTTGGTGTAGTTCTTCCGCCTTTAAACCAATTGAAAACCATTTGAAAATCAATCAAGATACTTGTGATATAGAATCAAAGCGTTTTGTATCTTAATTGTTTTGATATTTTAGAAATGCTCCCCTCAACATATGCATAAAAATTCAGAATTTGTTTAGCACATGGAGGCAAGAGATCTTTGAAATCGTTAGATTAAGAATGAAAGGTCCAATCTTTTGATTAACATTTTCTAAAATGATCATCATCACTTCCCAATCAATTTGAGTAGATAAAATATTTTGAGGAATGATGAGGTTTTCACAAGTTTGCTCCCCCTCAATATGTGCCTCAAATTTTGAAAGAGTTTTGCACATATTAGGGAACCTGACCTTAGAGACAATTCAGTCACGTTTCAATAATTTGAGGTTTAAAATAGATGATCTCCCTCAACATGTGCATGGAAAATTTGAAATCGTTTGTCACTTGCGAGGAGGAAAACATGCTAAACACTTATGAAACCATTTATCGAATTATCAGTTTAAATCCAATTTAAATCACAAATTCTCCCCGATCACAATTATCAAATCATTTGAGATTTGTGATCTCATGAGATTTAAATTGATTTTTGAAAGCTTTTAAGGAGAATTGTGACTTGATTATGAAAGCGTTTAACCTGATAAGGATTGGATTTTGAGATTTTAAACTCCATTGATTAAACATGCATAATTATCTTTTGAAAACATAATAATAACCAAGGTCTGGAACCAATTGTGTAACATTTTGTAAAACATTTAGAGTAGACCTTACTCATTTAAGTGCAAATTGTTTGAAAAGAACACTTTTTGATTTAATTGAAAATCATTATCCTCCTCAATCAATGACGAAAGTCGTTGATTGATGAATTGAGATTTTGACACTTGATAAGTTCTTTTGATTTTAAAAAATAGAGTCCAAAGTGTTTTCAAAACAATTGAGTTTTCATAAGATTGCAAATATTTTTCAGAGGAATCATTTAGAAGGAAAAATATTTGAAATTAAACATTTGTCTTGTTAATGGCAGACATTTGTTTTTAGAATCAGAGCATTAGGTATGAAACATGAGATAAAGCATGGCTCTATTCTTTCTTTGAAAAGCGGGTTACTGCCTGAAATGACAATAAACCATTGTTTTACTTCCTCCCAAAAATATTTTTTTGATTTTTTGATTTTTTGATTTTTTTTTTACATTCGAACAACAACTAAAGTCCCGTGTCACTCTTTGACTGACCGCACAAAGACCGTAGATATATATCGAATCAAGAAAGAAAAGACAAAAAGACAATATTTTTGAGATTTTTCGAGATTTTCAGATTTTTATGGATTTTTGAAAGTTTTATATTTTTCTATTTGCTTTTAGTTGGTTTTATAATTTTGTATTTTGCTTTTGGAATAAATATATACAAAATATAGATGAAGAAAAGACCTTTACTCCTCGTCTTCCTCCTGAAGACGTTGAGTGTTTCTGGTTGAAGGCTTTTCAAGCCAAGTCGTGGAAGAATAAACTCAAAACGTTCTCTCGGAAGAGCTTTGGTGAAGATAAGTCTGCTAACCGGTATTCTGACTTCACAAAATAGAGTTCCACCACACCGTTTTCCACTTGCTCCCTGATGAAATGATGTCGGATGTCAATGTGCTTTGCTCTTGAGTGTTGTAAGTTGTTGCATGAGAGAGCAATAGCACTTTTATTATCACAGGACAGAGGGATTTTGTTGAATTCAAAGCCATAGTCAGATAATTGGGATCTCATCCAAAGGATTTGAGCACAACAAGATGACATGGCTATGTATTCAGCCTCTGTTGAGGAAATAGAAGTACTCATTTGCTTCTTTGAAGACCAGCCCACAAGCTTATCACCCAAAAACTGAGCACCTCCTGACGTACTTCGACGTGTATTGATAAGGTTTTAAAATGTACCTTTTTGAGGGGTCATTTAAGCCCTTATTTGATCACTTTTGTATCCGTTATTACTTAATATCGTTCCTTTTCACTTTTAGGTCTCTTGAAGGCAAATTCGTAATGACACTTATTTAACGGACGCCAAAAATGCTTGGATATACGATGTAAATGGCCAAAGTCAAGAATCGAGACACTCAGTCTGCTGAAAACATAAGGTGACGGCGTTATGCTTATCTCTGCTAATGCCGCCGGAGGATTTTGTGATGGGACATAAGCCAAAACTCTTATTTTCAAGTGACGACGTCAAGTTATAAAAGAGTAGGCCGTCGCAACTCGATCAAGACGCATAGATTCAATCCGCAGGCGCCGTGGGAAATGAGGAGGACGGCGTCACAAAGCATAAGGTGACGCCGTCAAAGCAAGTCTAACGTGGCCAAGACGAAACCCTAATGATCGCGATCCCACGGCCACAAAACATAAGGTGACGCCACGCATGTGTAATCTTATATATATAATCCAAATTTTTCAGTATGTGTGTGTAGTCTTTTGGAGTAAAACCCTAAAACCAACCAACTGGGTCTTGTACAGTATTTAGGGTTCCAAACCCTATCTTACATCAAGATAAGTGCTTTACTTCATTAATACAATTATGTTTTTGATTATTTGTGTGTATGCTTGCTTGTTCTCCATGTCCGGCTAATTTACTTGTGTGTTTGCTTAGGGAATATGAAACTTAATTATTGAATATTGATTGGTTGTCTCTTATCTTAGTTTGTTAATGATCTAGTAATGCTATAGGTCATTCGTTGTGTACTTAATGCTTGATTAAATCTTTGTGAACCTTAGAATATAACTCCTTGAGTAGTTGTAAGCTAAACCATCCAAAGAGTGCCTTAGAGTAAGAGTTTATTATCCCTAGTGGGTTTTGTAGACGAGACCCTTTGGTAAGTTCAAAGAGTTAGGGAGAAACGCATACCCTACAACTTTAGACACACTACGCAATTAAGAATAAGGACGTGACAATTCAACCACCAATAGGAGATAATTAAGGAGTAGTAAAACCTAAGTAAACACATCTTTAAACTATCAAACGAGCACACAATAATTAGACATAGACTACATACACCTTAGATTAGATAATTAGATAAGTAGAGTAATCGGTTGAAATACCAACCCCCAAATCCAAACCCCGAGATTCGTACCTTTCAATTTCCTAAAAAACATAAAAAGATAAAAAATAATCTTCCTCAACCCCAACCATAGCATAGTAACTTCTCACTAGCATTCCTATTCCCCTAGAGAACGATATCAATACCCGTGGCTTACCCTAATACTACACTACAACGATTAGGTTCACTGCCTAGGGTGTTATAAAACTTGCTCGAAGAAAAGGAAGTTCCTTTGACTCAACCGACGCTGTAGCGTTATCAAGTTTTTGGCGCCACCACGGAATAAAGAATAGAATAGCTAGTTAGTAGTCCATCCCGTTTAGGTTTCTTTTCTTGATTCCTATCGAGTAAATTTTTCTCATTTTAGCTTTCATAGTCTATCCCCTTTGTTCGTGACCTTTGTTCGTAATCCCATCACTTTTCATCATGGAAGGTGATAACCACCCACCATTCATCAACCCACCACCAATTGACCCGCCAAGCAGAGTCCGTATCTTGGTGAATACAGACCAAGCCACCTAGGCTATAGGAACACCATTGAGCTTCGACCAAGCCAAAACTACGGCCTGCGATCCGACACACCATCCTGGTGCAAAATGGATGTGCATTCCATGGACTTCGCTCAAGATCCAAATCAAGATCTAAGGATTTCCTTAAAATTGTCGATTCCATCGACCTTGATGCTACTAATAATGGAGACCACGCTGCCAAGTCTCTTCCAATTTCTCTATGGGACCAAGCTAGTAATTGGCTTGGCGACTTTTACCCACGGCTCCATCTCAAGTTGGATGATCTCACCTCTCGTTTCCTTGCTCAATTTTTCCCACCGGGGAGAACCACTAAGCTTAGGCGAGATATCTTAACGCTTCGAAACTTCAAGGCGAGTCACTCTACAAAGCATGGACTCGATTCAAGGACCTACCAGAACTCCCCATCATGGCATTGATCTTTGGCTTCAAATCCAAATCTTCTATGACCATGTTGATTTCATCACTCGACGATCTATTGATCGCTCTCACGGTGGAAGGCTTAGTGACTTTAATGCAGAGAAATCTTGGGAAATTATAGAAGAACTTGCTAATCAAAGCTATGAAGATTGGAATAAATCTCTGAAACCCCAAGTTATCATGGTTAATGCCATATCTCTCTTAAATCGCCCACATCAACGAAGAGCAAATGAGTGCTATTGAGAGAGGGATTGGTTATCTCATGGAAAGGCGTAAAAGGGCTCCCGTATACATTCCTCGAGAAGCATTTAATTCTGCCAATTCCACCAACCACCCAACACCTTTTTCAATCCCAAGTAGTGAGCAAAACCCCAATTCGGAAGCGCCTGTTCTACTTCCCCAATACCACTCTAACCAAGCTTTAAGGAACAAATGAGAGAATACATGACAGCTCATACCTGAGATTAGCCAAATTTGAAGAGGAGGTTTATAGGCAAAGAGAGGAAATGCAAGCAAAATGACGGAAATGATGAACTTGGTAAAAGAATTTACCAAGACAAAAGTTCCCGAAAAGGTACTAGTAAGAGCAAACGATTGTCCTCCACTTCGTTTGTTAACGCATTTCCATTATGCCTGAGGATGAAACGGTTGAGGTGAGGAAAACTCGAGGATAGCAAGTGTAGGGAGGAGAAGGAACCTAATGATGAGCCTGAGACCATTGAGTACTACCTTAAGCACGAAATCAACAAAAGACCATTTCAAACCAAGTAAACAAGTTTAGGTACAATGAGGTTCTTAGGGAAGCCCTTGAAGGAAAAAATGACGTAAGAAGAGTATGACTTTACCTATGGGACCTCTGTATGAGTTGGTTATAAAAAAACCATTAACAAAAAAACGAGACACCACAGGGAACTTCGTGATACCTTGTAGCATAGGTGATCTTGACATAAATGCCTTAGCTGATCAAGGATTCCATGATGTGAACATAATGCCACTATCAATCTATAATAAGTTGACTAAGGAGAAACCGACCAAGACTGATCTTAGACTTTCCTTAGCTAATCACACTTATGTCTACCCTATAGGGATCGCGTGGATGTTACTGATAGAAGGGCTAATATCGTTTATCCGGTGGATTTCAATATTGATGTTGAGGAAGATAAAATGTGCCACTCATTCTTGGGATACCATTTCGGCCACCGCCAAGGCAACTATCAAAATGCGGAGGGGCATCATGGTACTTAAAAGCGGGAAAGTACGCTAGGATACCCATCATCCCACTCCATCCTCTTAAGATCATGGAAATGATTACGGTGGAAATCCACAGCCCTCGGGCGATAGTGTTAAGAAGAAATGAATGATTGGGAAAAAAGGGCTTAGGGATTTTATGGTTCAAGGATTGTATGCAACATTGTGGAAACCCAATAAGAAGTTAGGAAATAATCCCACTTCGATATTAAAAGGCACAAAGGAACCCTACGGAATTCCTAAAGGGAGACAAAGTACTTCTATACAAATCACGGATAAGGGCATTACGAGGTAGAAACAAACCAAGATGGTTTGGGCCTTTCACAGTGAAGGAAACCAATTTAACGATAAAACTGTTGGATCGATATACTTTAATCAAACTAACTTAACTAGCTTGTTAAGGTTTAATAACCTCGGATAAATCCTAAGTTATTAACTAAGAAACACTGAGCAATCTTTATCAAGTACGCGGAATTTACTTAACAAAGCTAAGAAGAATAACCTTTTATTATAAACTCTAAATCTGCTTATTATGCAGATACTCTAATACAACTCTAAGATAATCGAACTTTTCTCTAAAACTCTAAACAACTTGTGAATTCGTAAACTCTAAAACTCATAGACTCATAAACTTATAATGCCAATCTAGGAGTCCTTTTATAGGCTCAAGGATATCCTAGTCGGTTTACAATTGATAACCTTGTACGACAAGTAATCTAAACATAGATTACAATACTTTCCATAAACGAATAACAGTTCTTTTGTTCTTGCAGTACTTTGACTTTTAGGTGCAGTACTTTGACTTTGTCTTTAGCAGTACTTTGACTCTTTGACTTTTTCTAGTACTTTGCGACTACAAGATTTCATATCTTCAAGACTTTCATGTCTTCAGAACTTTCATATCCCAACAATCCTCCCCTAACTTGAATTCTACTTGCTTGACTTCAAGTTCCTTTGTGAATGTATCTTTAACAACTTCATCTTTAAGGACAGATTGTTTCTTAGTCTTTTCAATATATCTCTCAGTAGTGTCCGTGCTTGTCAAAGTATCTCTTAGAATTGTTCTTTCTCAAAGAACATCTAGCAAGCTCCATCTTTTCAGAACACAAAGAACATATGACAATTTGTATATTAATTCAGGTTAAGTTGCATACTATTCTCATCACTTCCAGGTGTGTTAACTCCTATGAGAGGTGAATCATTGAAAATTTAATGGATTTAGGTCTCTTTACCAAAGCCATTATCTTTGGAGTAGCCAAATGTTTTGGTGTGTAAGACCATGGTACATTGATAACCATATGATTTTTAGCAAATCATCACCTATCAACAGATTTGATTTGTCTTTACCAAAAGTCGCACTTTCCTCGACTAGTTAGTTCTTCTATCTAATGGTGAACTAATTACCAATAATGGTTTTTCCACCGCCTTTACCACAAGCCATTTTCTTGTGGGCTAGCCAACTCTTCACATTAACTGATATGGTGAGTTGATTACCATACAACTTATTAGCAAGTTGTCAACTAAAAACGGATTTGATATATCTTTACCAGAGCCGTTTGCTCATGGATTAGTCAATCCTTTTGTAACCATGGTGGATTGATTACCTATTGATGTTTCCATCTCAAAATCCATTTAATTCATTTAACCTTTGTTTCAAAATATTTTATACTTTAGCAAAAGGTTTCTTTCAATCAAAAATCACTTAACTGGTTTAAAAAGTCATAGCATTTTGATGAAAGTATCAAGTTTGATCGCCAAGAAAGACTTTGAATAAAGTATCTTGATTTATCAAAAATAAATTATTCAATAAAACTCATACCAGCTTTATTCATCTTCTTCAAAGAATGGTAGTCCAATTGATAAATAAATTGATAACCATGCAAGCTATCCTCTTCTACTTCCAATCCATGCTCTAGCATTCTTCTCATGAGCTCAACTGTGAGAGGATATCTTCGCTTACAAACATGTGTATCATTTTACCATTCTCTAGCTCTAAAACATGAACTCCAGATTCTTCAAAGAATCTCCAAGAAATATTTCCCGCTTTCTTGATTCTTCCATATATCATCGCTGCTTTCCTCTTCTCGTTTCACATAGTTATAAGATCTCCAAGCAAAACCGCACTACCATTCCTCGATGGAATATCTCCAAAATAAGCTTTTACCACATTATATAGATAGAATAGATCCACTCTATCTATAATATGTAACAAATCCCATAACCTATTGAAAACTTTGAAGCTTTCATCTTCCTTATGAAAAATCATATAATCTCCTTCTTTGGATTTCACAATATCAAAAGCACTAATCTGAGATCTGCTCATCTTCATGTCAGATCTTCTTTTGAATAATCAAAATCTACCACTAAGATAATTTCTAATGCATCTTTAGACTCAGATCTTAATTCAACTCTTTCTTTCTTTGAGAATTGTCTATCTCAGATCTTCGCTTTTTCTTTTCTTTTAAGCTCTTCTTCCTTTTCAAATTCAAGAAGTTCTTCTTCTCTAAAATCCTTGATATTCCAACACTCTTCTTTAATAAGCTCGTCTCAAAGATCATAAAGTCTTTTCATGTCAACATAGTTCTCGCAATCCTTTATACCCTCGACCTTTCAAATATGCCATCATAGCATTCCCGTCCTTAGCTAAATTAGGTCTTCTAGGCATATATCTAATAGGAGTAGGTGATTGTAATGGTTCATCAGCTTCAAAGATCTAATTGCTCTTGCAACTTTTAGCCGCTTCTACTTTGAGCTTCTTCACCTTCAGCTTCTTATCTTTAGCATTTAATTCTTCGCTTTCTAGCAGCAGCTTCATTCCTAGCAACTTCAATTTCTCTAATCTCTTCCAAAGTAAGTTTCTTCTTCTTTACTTCTACTAAAACACCTTTCCCTTTATCCTTAGGATCAATTGCAGGTTGAGAAGTTCTTTGTTGTTCATCTTCTTGCACTTCTCTAATAGTAACACCACCTCTAGGTTGTGATAAATCTTGAAAAATTGTAGCAATGAACATCATCACTTGCGTATGAATTGGTTTGAGAATAGATTCCTCCTCTTCTTGTATAACAGTTGTAGAAGGACCAACTTCCTCTTCAAAATTCAAGACTCTTGAGTTATTACTCTTGTCTAAAAGTACTTTGTCAGTTGAAGAAAGCAAGATTTGTTGTTCAAGACTTTGAACTTGTTCAAGTATCTTGTACTTGTTCAAATTTTGTTCATCAAGACTTTCGTGTTCTTTTCCTTCTCAACATCTTCTTTCAAATTACTTCTTCTAAATTCCTCCCCAGTTGACGTAAGATTGTTGATAACCTTTACGCTTTGTTTTTCGAGACCTTTGCGCTTTTCTTTGATTTTACCCTGATGCTAAATTCTTGAACTAATGGCCACACAAAAGTCTTAGCCTTCTAAACTTCGCTTAATTTTTTATCTCTGCTTGGCTTGAACCTCAAGAGTCTTTTCAACTTGACCAACTCCCTTGTCAAAACATAATTATCCAATGTGATGTCATCAGGAGGTATGGTATGTGAATCCTCTCCTTGAATAGGTGAATGATCCTCCCGTGAGAAACGAACTGCACTTCCTTGTGGAGATGGAGAAGGTGAAACCGCAACATCTTCTTGATGTTCAAGATAGGAGAAAGACCTTGTAGAGATGCAGTACTTCTTGATGTAGCTCGTGAAGAAGCAAGATTGCAGCTGTGCATCTTCGATGCGCGACTGCAGATGCGACCTTCAGTAGTCTCATCAGCCTTCCAGACGCCTCTAACATACCGAACAACATCCATCATGGAAGTAGTTAAAGGAGTATCTTAACCCCTGAATAAAAATACCTTTTGCCATAAAGGTAAAAATCTTGATTGTTGAACAACAACAAGCAATAAAGTCGTAGGTTTTGGCACATCGTAAAGTTGCTTGTTCAAGGAAACCTGTATAAACCTTGGGTACATAAGCCAAGTAGATCCATGTGAGATATGTGAGAGCATTCCATCCAAGATAGCCTTGAGAAGTTAAAAACTCTATCTCAGAAGCTAATCCAACCATAGCAGATGCTATATTTGACCCAAACCGCTCCCAAGAGGTACTCTTAGCACTTATGCAATGGAGCAACACATGAACCAAAACTTCCAATGCGACAAAATAATTGTTTTCTAAACGCTTGTTCATTCAAAGATCCTTCATAACCAATATGTCAAAGTATCCCATATCAATCGCTATCAAACCTTATAGCCCCATCTCTGCATCATTGAACAATAAATCTTCTCATGGAGTCTTCGAATCTTAACAGCTTCGCCAAGAATCGTTGATCTAATATAATATTCATCATTCTCCATATTATCTCTAGCATTAGCCCAAAACTCTTGAATCCGTGGCTCAATGATATCCGCTCCACTAAAAGAGCATAACCGATAGGTAACCAAAAGATAATCAATTATATCATGAAAAGTATATTCGCACAGCCTTATCCAAATTAGCGACCATATTATGCTTTGAAACAAGTAGGGACGATTCGCCATTGTTGATTATGTACTCACAAAAGAGTTGTAATCGAAGAAAATGAATATGATGAGAGAAAGATGGAAAAGATTCTAATGTATCAATATGAGAGGGAAAATTGAAAAGTAGGTATTTATAGGTGAGATTTGAAAAATCACAACCTAAAATAACATTGTTACCAAGTAGCATTAATTACCCCTCAAGATACCGTTGGAACAAGATTCTTTAATAAGACAAACAAGATTTCCACGTAAGCAAGACTTTTCTCAAGCAATACTTTCACGTAAAAACAAGACTTGTCCAATTTCTTCAAGATCAACTAAGTATACCTATCCTCCCTCAAGCATTACACGTGACTATACAAATACTAAATAGTCCTCCCCTAAATGTAGCTCAAGAGTTAATCATGCCAAGGCTCACCACCAAGTGAGTGAATCTAGAAACATCAAAACCTTTGGTGAGTAAGTCACTACATTATCATCCTGTGAACCTTAATCACATTAATAAGCCTGTGCTCATAACAATCTCTGATAAAGTGATGCCTAATATGTATGTGCTTGGTCTTGGAATGATAAACTGGATTCTTCACAATACAAATAGTACCTCATTATCAATGTTAATGGGAGTATTCTTGAAATTGAATCCATAGTCCAAGAGCTGATTTTGCATCCACAAAACTTGTCCACAACAGCTGCGCAGCCTACATATTCAGCTCAAGAGAGGATGTTGTCGAATTGTTTGTTTCTTACATTGCCAAGAGACTAATCTTCTTCCAAGATATTGGCATCCTCCAATTGTTGATCTTCTATCATAGTTATCACCGCATAATCACTATCCAAAAGCTTCTAAGTGAAAATGTGACTCTTTTGGATACCACAACCCCAACTTTGGTTGTTGCTTCAAATAACAAAAGATTCTTTTTACTGCATTCATGTGAGATATCTTTGGTGAGACTTGATATCTAGCACATAGACAAACCGCAAACATAATATCGTGCCTTGATGCAGTGAGATACATAAGAGAGCCAATCATGGATCTATAAAGCTTGACTTCAACAAAGTTGTCCATCTTCATCTTTACCTAATGAATTGATAGATTTAATAGGTGTAGTAACAGCCTTCATATCATCAAAATTGTATTTCTTAAGTATGTCTGTAACATACTTGTCTTGACTGATAAAAATACCTTCCTTTGACTCGCTTAACCCAAGTCCTAAAAAGAAAGTCAACTCTCCCATTGAACTCATTTGAAATTCCTTCTGCATCGCTCAAACTCTTAACCATGGACTGTTTGATAGCCCCAAAGATAATATCATCAACATAAACTTGAACTAACATGATATCTTCTTGTCTCTCTTGATAAACAAAGTCTTGTCAATAGCTCCCCTTCTATATCCATGTTGCAATAAGAATGTGGAGAGTCTCTCATACCAAGCTCTAGGTGCCCGATGAAGGCCATAAAGAGCCTTAACCACCTTGTAGACTTTGTTTATTTTAGGATCTTCAAAACCTAGAGGTTGTTTGACATAAACTTCCTCTGTAATTTTGCCATATAAAAGGCACTTTGACATCCATCCGTAAACTTGAAATCCTATATAAGAAGCAAAAGCAAGAAATATTCTAATAGCTTCTATTCTTGCTACTGGAGCAAACACTTCATCATAATCTACTCTTCTTTTGTCTATATCCTTGTACTACTAACCTTGCCTTATTCTTGATAACATTACCTCTTTCATCTCTTTTGACCCTAAAAACCCATCTGGTTCCAATAACTCTCTTCCCATCCGGAAGATCACATAAAACCCAAACCTCTTGAAGTTTAAATTGAAGAAGTTCTTCCCGCATAGCTTCAACCCAGCTTTCTTTAGTCAAAGCTTGAGCAATATTCTTGGGTTCTTCTTGAGAGATAAAACAAGTAAATAAGGTGTTTGATGGTCCTTATGATTCAAATGTTTTGTTTATACACAAAGCTAAAAAGCATTGTGAGATGTAGAAAAGTCTTAGCTCGTGTCAGTCATCACTCCGTAAGTGAAGGACCAATGATTTGATCGTAAGGATGATCCTATGAGTTCTTAAGTTTGGAGACTGTGGAACTCCATAAGTATCCTCCAAATTAGTAACATCAACACCTTCATTGGAATTTGAGAAAATACCTTCATCTTCAAATTCATCATCGATCTTCTAATCCGTGCATGGTATGATCATCCAAATCATCTAAAGTACTGTCAAGAAAAGCAAAGAAGATTTTGTTCGAAAGTATCTGCCCAAAGTACCGTGAGAGTATCTCCGCGTCTTTCTTTCTCTTCTCTTCATAAGCTCTCCTTTGTTCATCGCTGTAGATTGTGCTAAAACATCTTGAAGAAGCATCCGATTAAGTTCCTCTTGAATAGATTGATCCTCACAGTAAAGAAGATTCGAGCAACAAGATTTTGTCATGGGCAACAAAGACTTTGTTTTGGAACTTCAAGATTACTTTGTTTTAGACTACAGGATCTTCATATGAACAACATTAGGTCTAATATGAACTCCATGAACAACATATTGTAAATCTTCTCCACTGAAAGCACTTGATTTTCTTTCTAACAAGTACATAGTTCATAGATGGAGTTAAAACCTCAAGATCAAACATCCAATCAGAACCTTTACCTTTCTCATTGTCTTGATCTTCTAAAAACTTAACATGAAGACAATCTTGAACCTTCTTAGTAACTTTGTTGTATACTCTAAAGCCTTCATCATAGTGCAATAACCCAATAAATATCCTTCTTCTCGACTTGCCATCAAACTTCCCAGAGTATCAATAGTGTTTAAAATAGTAAGAGGGCATCCAAAAGGTTTCATAAAACTAATGTTGGGTTTATTGCCCATCAGCAATTCATAGGGTGTCTTCATCTGTGGTTTGGTAACCGAGACTCGTTAAGCATAGCAAGTGCATTTTCCCCATCGTAATGAATGTAGATGAGAATCGCTAACATTGTTCTTGCCGCTCAATCAAAGTCCTATTCTTCCTTCTGCAACACCATTCTGTTGTGGTGTTCTTGCAATACTAAACTCCCTTTTATGCCTTTGTTTGCACAAAATTCATCCATAAGTTTGTTCTTGAATTCATTCCCATTGTCACATCTAATACCTCTAACCTTGAGTCTCAATTGGTTTTCAAGGGCTATAATCGTCAATTGCATCAAAAGTATCATCTTTAAAACCCAAGAAAAATACCCAATCAATCTACTGCAATCATCTCGGACAACTAAGCAAGTAATTTTTCTTGTTTAAACTTGCCACGTAAATGTGTCCAAACAAATCCATACGTAAAAGCTCCAAGGGTTCTCTAATAGTTCTCTCCTCAAGCTTCTTGCAGGAAGCTTTGTGTTGTTTACCCTTCTTGCATGCCAAACATGATGGATCATTCTTGTAAGTCTTTGAAGGTAAAGCTCTAACTAGATTGCCTTTGACCAGTTTGTTGATATTCTTGAAGTTGACATGGCCCAATCTTCTATGCCATTGATGTGCCTCTTCAGATGTTGCTTTAGCCACCAAACATGTGGCTCTTCCATAGGAATGTAGACTCTTCATGTCTAAACTATACACATCATTTGTCCTTGGTACTCTAAGAACTACTAATTCATCATCAACAAAGCTTAAAGTCGAGGAAAGGATAAGACATTTTGTGTCGCTGAATAACACAGATGATTTTATCACGCATTTGTGATACCGACAATAGGTTGAACTTTAACTCCTTTACATATCTAACATTCTCAAAATCTATAAGCCCCGCTTTGATAGTCCCTTTTCCAGTAATCTTTCCTCCATTGGGATCATTCCCAAATGCAACTCTTCCTCCACTAATCTTCCTAAAATCGACAGATCTCTTTGTCTCCTGTCATACTTCCAGAGCAACCACTATCCACAATAAGATGATCTTTAAGCTCCTCTTCCGGGTTGCCCTGCACACAAAGAAAAGAGTTAGAAACTTTTAGGAACCCAAGCCATTATCGACTTGTGTTCCTGTGGAGTTACAAACTCAAATTCTTTGAGTATGTAATTTCCACTATCTTTCAAATGATGATCCGGAATTATCTTTTGATCTTTAGCATGTGGATTTTCAAAATTTTCTTGTTTTTCAACACAAATCTCTTTTTCTTTCATCACAAAACATCGATTCACTTTTGGTTGAAAATGCCCCTCTACAGTACTTTCCGCTTAACCCATTCTGCTTTTAACACTTGGTTCCTATGATCTAAATCTCCTATATGAATTGTAATACCTTCTAGGTTGATAGTGAGATCTCCTAGAATTCCTATACCAAGTAGTGTGATCAGCACCTTGTTTGGTCCGAGTAGTACTTTGAGAAAGTACCGGCCGTGAAAGGACTATATTTGGAAAGTACTCGTGAGATATCGAAGGTTTTGAAAAAGGTTTTCACGTGTGGGTATCTATGATCCAGTGAGAAATTTCTGTGATTGACCCTATTTGAATTATTCCAAACTGGTTTATGCTCTCTAGGTTTCTAGTTGGCCCCCTGTTTTTGGAAATTTTTAAGGTATTCTGAGTGTTGTTCACAGTCTTTAATTAGATGAGAAGGACTAAAACACACAAAACACGCTTTCGACCCATACTCAAAAGTGACATCTTCTACGTCTATGCCCAAAATTATTTTGCCTTCTTGGTGAATGATTAAACCTGTTTTGACCAAAATTATCCCAAAAAGGTTTAGCAAGATCTTTGAAAAGGTTTTGAAGAAGGTATCGCCTTGTGAAGCAAGACTTTGATTTGAAGGTACTGCTTGATTTTGAACATTGTTTTCAACAGGTTCTTTGGGTTTTTCTGACCTAGATTGAGCTACAAGCTTTTTCCTAAACTCAAGACTATCTACTCCAAAACGAAACATCAGCATAGGGGGTTGATGAATGCCGTGGGATGGGGAACAAAGATGATAATCATTAGCTTTCTTATATTCGAGGTGAGTCACTTATTAAACCATCATTACTAGATGTATCTACATAATTAATGAGTTCTTCATCACTAGTGGTTATATCCTCATACTCACCTTCATCCCGATTACTAGATTGGTTTTCTTCTATCTTACTAAAATCCATTCCAAAACCTAATCCAGCTTTTAAGGTAGGCTCTTTGTCTGCT
Source organism: Chrysanthemum makinoi (assembly GCA_910596185.1). Lineage (NCBI taxonomy): Eukaryota > Viridiplantae > Streptophyta > Magnoliopsida > Asterales > Asteraceae > Chrysanthemum > Chrysanthemum makinoi. The sequence continues at coordinate 234,293,653 of OU343224.1, read as the reverse complement.
TTTGAACATAAGAAACATGTGACGACCAACTTCACCCCAAGCAAAGAAACTTAGCTAACAAATCATCTCTTTCCTTAGTTAATTTCTCAATTTCAGCAATTTTACAATTTAATTTCCATTCACTAAGTTTTAACCGGTAACTGTTGTTCATATTTTTCATTCAAGCTACTTCATTATTTTCATGTGCTAGAATTTTGGCTTCCATAGATTCTAAGGTTATTTGATAACCCTACTTTAACCTAGCCTTAACACAATTATCTCTCAATCACATAACTGCTAAGTAATTTATGATAAAAATCATAGCAATTTGAGCATACCGTAGATAGGAGATTGATTTGGTGAAGTAGCCACCAATGCTAGTTGAACATGATCATCTTCACTTTCCTTGCTCCAATCAAATCCTCCAAAGCCATCATCGATTCCAAAACAAAGATGTTCAAGTTCTTCAACAAAAAAAGTGCTCCAATCCAATGCTTCTACTGAATCTTCAATTTCTTCTTCCATTGCTATCATGCAATAAGTTACTGGTTCATCATCAAACTCTTCACTCCAATCAACTTCTGATAACTTCTCTTGAGCAACCAAAGCCTTTGTTTCAATAATTGGAATTTCCTTAAGCTCAAGTTTTGGCTTTTCAGATGTCATGTTTGCTTGATACTTAGCAAACCTGCACTCCCTTGCAAAGTGACCAGTCTTTTGACAATTGAAACATTCAATTTTAGATTTGTCAAAAGTTATGCCCTGTTTTGGTTTGAAATCAATGCTTTTGCCTGTCTTCTTCATGTACTTTTTGATCCTTGCAAAGGATCATAGCAACTTGCCACCGATATCAATTTCTTCAAGTGCATCTTCTTCAACTGTGCTAGATCTTCTTCATAAGTGATGTGTAACTAGCTTGTTGTGCAAAGAAGGAGCACATAACTTCATCTGTGGGCATAGTGGTAGTTGGTGGGGCCTCGTGAACATATGAAGGGGGTGTATAGACAGCAAGACTTTGAGAAACAAGATTGGGGAGAAGCAAGACTTTAATGGAAATAATCGCCTTCTTTTCGATGATAGAAAAGCAATAATCGTGTGACTTAGAACTTGGTTGACCACTCATCTCATGCTCATCCACCTTAAGTTGATGATAGAGATCATCAAAGTCCATGACATCCAAACCTTGTCCTCTCGATCATTGTAGCAATTACATGCCATGAAGATGGCAAGCTCCTTAGAAATTTCAAATTAGCATCCTCAACTGATACTTCTACCTTGTATAGCTCCAACATGTTGAGAAGATTCTAAAACCTATCATATGCAAAGATCAAGACTCTCTTTCACCAACTGCGGAAAGTTTCAAACCGTTGTTTCAAAGAAATTTCTGCATCTTTAGAGGCTTCATTCCCTCCAAATCTGGTCTCGAGCGTTTCCGTAGCTGCTTAGCATCTTTAGCATCATGAAATTTAAGAAGATGACCATCCGGGATGGCGATAATAGAATATTGCCTTTTCTTGATTCCTTAGTGTTGCCGGTAAACCGGGTTTAGGTGCCCTGGGTTGTCCAGAATATCAATGGGTTCTGGAACAACTTCATTCCCATTCACGATTACATTCCATAGAGCATGGTCTGTAATGGCAATGTACTGCCTCATCTTCATGCACAGAGATCATATTCTCCCTTCTTGATTATTGGAATTCGAAAGTGAGGTGATTGAGGGTGGTGGAACTTATTGACATCTTGAATATTGTTGAAGTAGGGTTTCTTCCTAGTCAGAGTTTCCACACAAGCTCTAATACCACTTGTTGGATCGATATACTTTAATCAAACTAACTTAACTAGCTTGTTAAGGTTTAATAACCTCTGATAAATCCTAAGTTATTAACAAAGAAACACTGAGCAATCTTTATCAAGCACGCTGAATTTACTTAAAGCTAAGAAGAATAACCTTTTATTATAAACTCTAAATCGCTTATTATGCATACACTCTAATACAACTCTAAGATAATCGAACTTTTCTCTAAAACACTAAACAACTTGTGAATTCAGAACTCTAAAACTCATAGACTCATAAACTTATAATGCCAATCTAGGAGTCCTTTGATAGGCTCAAGGATATCCTAGTCTAACACAATTGATAACCTTTACGACAAGTAATCTAAACATAGAATACAATACTTTCCATAAAATAATAACGCTCTTTGTTCTTGCAAGATTTCTTTGACTTTAGGTGCAAGATTTCTTTGACTTTGTCTTTAGCAGCTTTGACTCTTTGACTTTTTCCAAGACTTTTGTAGCTTACAAGATTCTTTCATATCTTCAAGATTTCATGTCTTCAAGACTTTCATATCCCAACAAAACCGTCACCATGTAATAGACCATGTTGGTAAGGAATCTACTTGTAGCATACAACGTGGCCAACCTTTCTAATTTAATTCGAAATCAAGGAAAGGAGTGACGTAATGAAGTCAATGCGAGTATAACGACATCACGGTCTAGCTACAAGACTCTTAAATAAAGAAAAAGCGCCGCTGAGTAAGCAAACCCATGCTAATTGTTTACTGTTAGTGTCATATATCTTTTATTGATTGTTTATTCTCATGTTTGAATTTGTAAAAATGCTTTATTTTGTTTCTTTTAACCTCGTCTTCAATTGATCTAAAGGTATTTTACATAAAGGATAAGTGTGTGGGAGGATTACACACGTATTCAAAAGAAACGTAAACATGAGAATAACAATTCATTAAAAGATATATATGTGTGTTTGTTCTAGTCAAATGCTTGTATCGAGTCATAATGGATGTTTTGCGTAAATTTTTCCGCATTCTAAAGATGTAAATTTTCCGTAATTCTTTCCGTAAAAATCGCAGACCCTTTAAAACAGATAACGATTTCGGCTGTCAGATTGCAACCCGACTACGAAGGAGTAAAACATCGACATTTTTTCGCTTTTCTCGAAGCTACTATAAATTTTGAATTTTCCAAGTCTTAATTTTACGAAATTCTCAGAAACATCCATTCCACAAGTATTTATATCCTAGTTTAGTAGAGTCTTATATATATTATTATCACGATTTTACTAAAAGTACGCTTTGTTTTCTTCAAATGTGCGTGCTTTATTTATCAAGAAGAAATAAAAAGATTGAAGGAACTTTTCACGCATTATTCTTTTCTTGGAAAGGATTTAACCACTACTACACGGATCCTACCGAGCTAATCGTGGGAGTACTAGTTTCTTTCGCTTTTTATTACCTTCCATTATCATAACTTTGATACTTTCGGGGAACATTGGGGACAATGTTCAGCTTAAGTGTAGAGGGAAAAATAAAACTGAACTTTGAAACTATGCTTATCCTGATTATTTGTTTTTGTCCAAGTGTATTTGTGTAATTAAACCATGAGAAAATGTCGGTTAGGGTAATTTTGGCACCAAATTTTTAATTTTTCATGACATATAGAGTTGGGCCATTAGTTTTTAACAAAAGTGTCTCACGGATAGGAAGTTGCATGACTAGCACAAAAAACCCTTTACCACCTAAATTCCACCCAAAAATGTGAGGACGCTTCCTAGATTATTAGATTAAAGCATTCATCATTAATGCTTAGAGTGTGAACCGGTAGTATATTAGATTCTAGAACTTGTTTTGTGATGCATCCGGAGATCGCTAGTAAGACTACACTTGTGTAGTTAGGAATAACTAAATGATAAGAGGCATTAGGATAACCCTTGTTTGATAACCCTCGAATATAATTACTTCTTCCATATCGGTTGAGTAATTCCCCACACCCTTTGCGTTGTACTCATCTTTAGTACACGATACCCTAGTTAACCCCTCAGAGCCTATCCTTTTCGCGGTTCTCGTGATGTTTCGGTTTTCCTGAATATCAATGAAGAGCATTGTTTACACCCCACCCCCAAATGTACACCCAAATCGCTTAGACTACCTTGATGCACTCACTTTAGTGCATTTTGTTATCACCCTAAACCCTTAGTTCAATTATCTCAAGTTGCTTCATGAGTTGCTAAGTCGAGTCATATCCTGTACACGCTTTGGGACAATTGGGACTCGTGGGAAAAGTTAAGTTTATAAAATGATTGAAAGTGGAACGTTAAATTCCCTTTATTTTATGCATAACATATTCCCAAGTGTTTTGATCTTTTTTCACCCCTGTCAAATTAGTGTTAGATTAATAAAAACTCAAGTGTAGAATGTGCCTATAAATCCCTATCATTTGATGTTACCATAGAGATGGTGGTAGAGTAAAAGTGTATTGAAAAAAAAATCGAAAAAAAATAGAAAAAGAGAAAAGAAAAAAATAGAGTGTTCAAAAAAAAAAAAAAAAACATATACGGCTACCATCCTACATCATCATTTAAATTTATGTTTGTTTGTTTCAGCTTAGTTGAGTTCAGAGTGTCGAGTCTTTGCTTAGCAACGCCATTCTTCGTATGCATTTAACATAGAGATTTTTGACTTGCCACCACTAAAAAGCTATCCCACCAAACCCTTTGTTTCCCTACCGTAAGCCTAACGTTACAACCCTTTAAAGACCTCTTTGATAGTTTCCTTCCTAGGTGCCAAAACGATGGAGGTTTGATCTATTCTCAAGCCTATGGTAATCTATGTACTAGGACCTAAGTAATGAGTGTTTATCTTCCATTTCCAACTTATTATATTTCATATATACACCCGAGAGATGTGAGTATCCAAACACCCCATGTGAGGTGCTAGTATGTAATTTCGTGCTTGTTATGACTTTGCTGGGCTTATGTTTGTGGACTGTTTTAAATCAATGCTTCATGACCCTAACTTATAAATTAATCAAAGCACGCTTGTTTGAGGACAAGCAAATACCAAGTGTAGGGATATTTGATAAGGTTTTAAAATGTACCTGAGGGTCATTTAAGCCCTAATTTGATCACTTTTGTATCCGTTATTACTTAATATCGTTCCTTTTCAATTTTTAGGTCTCAAGGCAAATTGCCGTAATGGCACTTATTTGACCGAAAAGGCGGATATACGAAGAAAATGGCCAAAGTCAAGAATCGACACTCAGTCTGCTGAAAACATAGGTTACTGGCTAAGCCATCGCTATCTCATGACGCCGCCGAGGATTTTAAGCACTTGAAGCCAAAACTTTTATTTTCGTGACGACGCCAAGTTAAAAAGAGTAGGCCGTCGCAACTCGAAGGCCTAGATTCAATCCGCATCACGGCCGTGGTCGGTGAGGACGGCGTCACAAGCATAAGGTGACGCCGCCGCAAGTCTAACGGGCCAAGACGAAACCCCAGGCGGCGATCCTTCACCGCCACAAAAACATAAGGTGACGCTGTCGCATGTGTAATCTTATATATATAATCCGGTTTTTCGTATTTGTGTGTAGTCTTTTGGAGTAAAAACCCAAACCGAACCAAGGCTGTCTTTGTACAAGTATTTTAGGTTCCAAACCCTATCTTACATCAAGATAAGTGCTTTACTTCATTAATACAATTATGTCTTTGATTATTTGTGTGTATGCTTGCATGTTCTCCATGTTCCACATTTACTTTTGTGTTTGCTAAGGGAATATGAAACTTAATTATTGAATATTGATTGGTTGTCTCTTATCTTAGTTTGTTAATGATCTAGTAATGCGACAGGTCATTCGTTGTGTACTTAATGCTTGATTAAATCTTTGTGAACCTTAGAATATAACTCTGAGCAAGTTGAAGCTAAACCATCCAAAGAGTGCCTTAGAGTAAGAGTTTTTTTTATCCCTAGTGGGTTTTGTAGACGAGACCCTTTGGTAAGTTCAAAGAAATATGTTCAGACAATCTCACAACTTTAGACACACAACGCAATTAAGAATAAGGACGTGACAATTCAACCACCAATAGAGATAATTAGGAGTAGTAAAACCTAATTAAACACATCTTTAAACTATCATATGAGCACACAATAATTAGACATAGACTACATACACCTAGATTAGATAATTAGATAAGAGAGGACGGTAGAAATACCAACCCCCAAATCCAAACCCCGAGATTCTGCTTTCAATTTCCTTAAAACAAAAAAAGATAAAGAATAATCTTCCTCAACCCCAACCTTAGCGTAGTAACTTCTCACTAGCATTCCTATTCCCTAAAGAACGATATCAATACCCGCTTACCTTAATACTACACTACAAACGATTAGGTTCACGCCAGTGGTGTTATAAAACTTGCTCAAGAAAAGGAAGTTCCTTTGACCCCTAAATCCACTTTGTAGCATTATCATGTATCTTGACATCCCGCATGATCGCATTCGCATAGGTCGTTAGTGACATAATGGCAGTTCCTTCGTACCATAGTCCCATATTGATGGTTCGAGATACCGAAGATCCGTTTAACCGCTTCAAGGTGCTTTTAGTAGGCTTAGTCTGATATCTAGCAACATGCACACAAAATAACAAGATAAAATGGGTCTCTAGTCGTGGAGGTACATCGTGATCCAATCATACTGATATTTCGTTTGATCTACCATGATCCCCGAAAGGTCCTCATCCAGCTTAGCAATGCTCAATCATGGGAGTGTCAACGGTGTCACATGATACAAATCCAAATTTCTTAAAAATCTCATTTGCATATTTAGATTGATTTATAAAAATGCCTCCGGACTTTGTGAAATTTGTAATCCCAAGAAAAATGACATTTGTCCCATCATTGACATTTGAAATTTGGAACCCATTTCATTTGAAAAATGATCACATTCATTGGGGTCAATCCAGGCAAAGATAATATCATCAACATAAATTTGAACGTGAATTAAATGTTTGCTGACTTCCTGGGTGAACAATGTCGGATCAACTCGCTTCCTTGTCAATCCAAAGGATAAGAAACTTTGACATCGTATCATACCATGCTCTAGAGCTTGTTTTAAACCGTAAAGGGCCTTTTTTCAGCGATAAACATGAGTAGGATGCTCTGGATTCACAAAACCCTCTGGCTGACGTAAACCACCTCTTTCAAATCACCATTAAGAAAGGATGTTTTCACATCCATCCGATATACTACTCATGTTCTTACTAGTCGCGATAGCCAAGAAGATTCTCGATAGCTTCGACACGAGCAAAGTGAGCAAATGATTCTTCAAAGTCAATATTCTCTTTCTGACGGTATACTGGCAACCAATCGAGCCTTGTTCTTTAAGACATCACCATGCTAGATCAGAATCACAAAGTATGTTTTCTGAAGTATGTTTTCTGAAGGCCACTTCTAGATCAGAATCACATAATTGTCCGACAGAGAATAAGTTATGACCAAGACCTTCTATGTAATATACCATGGAGATAACACTATCACCGACAACATAATCTCCATAACCCATAATAGCACCAAATGATCGTTCCCGATCTAACAGCCCGATGAATTTGCTCTCACGGTTCATGAGCCGCGAACCGGTCTCCAGTATATGTTGGAGCAAACAGTCCAAGTACCACGTAATCGATTTGAACGACCGCAGCTTGAACACGCACAAGAATAGATAACCGATAATTGGGATCCCCATGCAAGACTGGTTCCACTTGGTTAGTAATGCTGATTGGAACACCCACACGTAAATAGAAGCAATGGAATCATCAGAAATAGATGTAGTGCTAGTATATGTATTTGACCTATTCAAAGTATGTTCACTTGAATAGTTCTACCGTAGGCATCCATTTTCTAGTGGGCATTGTCTTGAAGCATTGAGGGCGTAACCTGACACCTTATGACCAAAAGGTATCCATTGATAACCTATCTTAATAAATGTTCTTCCTGTGGGTTTCCACTATTTTCTAACTTTCTTTCGCTTGCCTTTAGCCTTCTTTGCATGATTTTTAGCATTAACAATTTTAACCGGCATTTGACAAAGCATTAGACAAATCATTCACACCATAATCATGATTAGCAACAGAATTCAAACAGACATCATTACATGGTTTGTAAATAGTATCGCATTCAATTAATTACAAGACGCCTATGGCTAATACTAGAATCAACACGATTCGTTTAATTCAACTTAAACTTAAAGTTCCTAGGTTGGTCTTCTACTCTCTTCCAATGCACATTCTTAGCTTGCGAGGTCCTATCTTGCTTGGTATTGCCCGGAGGCTTGACCGCTTGCTTTAATGTCACCGATTACTCCTTTAGGGAATTATGGAACATTAGTTTGTGTTTCTACTTTTTGCATTCCTAACCTATATGTGCAAGGGTCTGTACTACTAGAAGGCACATTGGTGTTCACTTTCTTGAACCTGGGCCTAGAATGGTTTGTATGCTTGGCACTAGGCATAAAGCAAGGCATCACAGCCTTTGCATTTGCACCAAGGATTTAGGACATGTTGCAATTACACATTCTAGCAAACTCTTGAGATCGCTTTGGCCTCGAGGCAAGCAAAACCTAATTCTATCAAGAGGTTTATTAATGAAATCCTCTTCAACAATTCACCTGAGATATTCTAGACTATCCTTAAGGTGAGCACAATAGTCAAGAAATGCGGTTCATTATTCCAAGATAAGGAGGAATGTATTTAACGTCACGTATATTTGCAATCGAGGATGACGTTGATGCAAAATACTTATTAAAACAAGTGGCAGGTTCCCATTTTCATGACTTCTCAGATTCTCACCTTTGTAAAGACGTTATATTTTCGTTGTTTTGGTCACGAGTGACTTTCATTGAATCATATAACTCTTTAAAGTGTCATTTAACTTTTCTTTCTTTCTGAAAACTCTCGTTTTCTTTTTGTAAGGCATTAACTAAGTTTTGAAGATGAAAAGTTTGAGAGTACAGAGAATCTAAAGGAGGAGGCGCTTTGGGATCCAATACATTGTTCATTTCACCCTTTAATGAGAGATTTGGGCTTTCAACTTTCTCGGGATCGTTACAATGAGCTCAATCGTTCGTCACGCTTGTTTATCTCAAAACTGCATCAAACTATGTAACATCTGAGGATGTCTTGATATTTGAGGTTTTGACATTTTCTTTAAGATGTTGATATTTTAGTTGTAAATCAAAATGTTCAACTTCTAGTTTAGAAAGATGCTTTACCAAATTATCGTGATCATCCCGATCAATTTTCTCATTAAGTTTCGAATTAATCTTTTCAAGCTCAATGACACGATCATGGGAGACTTTCAAAGCAACAGATAATTCATGAAATTGAGAAGCATTAATGGAGCAATTAGAAAAGCAGTAAAACACATCTTGAGAAATACATTCAGAAATAAGATTCTCATTCAAAGTATGCAAGTTCTTCCTCTCAATCTCATTATATTTTAATGCTCGCTCATAGTCACTAACCTCAACTATCATTGCATCAAATTCCTTTCCATTCCTTTAATGTCAATCAATACCCTTTTTAAGACTCTCTAATTGATCTTTTAGTTGTTTAAAGAAAGGCATGACCTCAGTTAAATAACATTCTTTTGTTTGCTCAAACCCCTTTCCCTTCAGTTATCCCAATGGTGTGATCCTTTTCTTACAAGTTTCTCAAAATCGACAAATAGTTGAAAAATAACATATTGACTGATTAAGGTCTTGCTTTAGTGGCAATAGTTCTAGGAACTAAATGCATTGGTGTATTTGGAGGATACACGTCAGCCGCAAGCATTTTCCTGGGGAGGGTTTGTTTCAACAAGATTTTCGCCTTTTGCTTATCTAAGTCCCTTTCCGTAAAACTTGTTCGTGTGTAACAACGTTTGAGGATTAAATTAGTTTAAGGAGATCCAGTTTTCCTTCTTGTAATCATGGGGTTTGATCGTGATGTTATTCTTTTTACATCAGATCTTCTATCTTCTTATTCATTTTCTCCTAGATGCATCATCTAATTTTCTATCTTCCCTCGCACTCAATGCAACTAGATTTTTGTCTAGGTTTAAGAATCTCATTGCCATCATAGATTACATTTTAAGTCGCTTGCTATCTTACCGTATCGGTTGGGTTTATCTATAATGGGAACACTATGCTTATCGCTAAAAACTTTATGCTTAGTGACCATGAAGCAGCTTTGAATGGTATTCCCTTGTACGCACAACTTATTTTCAAGCTTGTTCTTCAAAGTTTTTAGATTGGAAAAATCACTCAAAAGTTTTGATTCCTTAGCATGAAATTCCTGCTAAGCACTTTAACATTTTCTTGAAGTTCTTGTTTTTGCTTAGCGCTTAGAAAGCTTTTCTTGTAAGGAGTTTAACTCTTGTTTTAAGACTTCTTCTCTAAATTTTCTTTTCTAATAACTGCACGCATTTGGTCATCCATTCTCGCCACGCAGTAGTTAACTCAAACATAGCACGTTGTTCATAAATGGCAACTTGTTCCTTATAGGCATTAAGTTCGAGATAACGAATCATCAAGCACATGCAAGTGTATTCATAAAAACATAGTCATCGTTGATCGCGAAGATGCATAACTTGGTACGACCTCACTTTCACTTTGTTTCACATATTGATCATATGGGACAACATTGATATTACCCATATTTTCAATATTTGACTCAATAGTTTCAGTTGATTGTACTTTGTCATGCATCTTTTGCACATCGGCATCATCGTATAGTTTTAATACCTCATAAATGATTTTGTCTTTGGATGGACCAGCTTGTGGTGATGAAGAGACTTTAGGAGGACCATTGGAGAAATGCTAGCCATGAAAATGGTTTGTGCAGTAGGTTCATCATCAACATCGAGTCGATGCCTCACAATCGCCTACTTGAAAGGCATTCTGATGATTGTGGCCTATCTCCTGAATTGGCTGCTCATCCACATCCGCATCATATGTCTTAGCATTTCCCTCAAAACAACAACTCCTCTTCATCCAAAGTCGCACCATTATCCCGAGCTTGCGCAAGAAACATCTTATCCCTAAGTATCTGATTTTGTGGACGTTTGGAGATGCAGCTCCTAGCAATGTCCCTCACCACCACGCTTGTAACATTTGATTGGCTTTGCTTGTCCCTGTTTTCCATTCCTTCCCCTATTCTGATTGGTCACATATCCTCTACCAACTCCACCTCTTCCTTGTTTATACTGCCTTTCTTGAACTAGTTGTACTATAACCTTCCTATCTCGACAGTGCTTGATTGTATGGATTAGATGATGTTCTCGAGGTTGTTGTTGGTATGTGGGAGAGAGTTCATGTTTTGACTAATCATGAGAGCCAGTTGATTAATGAAGTTTCCCACGGTGCATCAAAGACGGCTTGTTTGAACATTAGATCGGGAATGAGTTTGTGATTACCATTACCCATGGGTATAACTTGAGATGCTTTGGTGGTAATTCCAATGTTGAGTAGAAGGCGCTTGAATCATTTGATGGGCTTGTCTCTCCCTGGTTGGTTTTGAACTGATCAAGAATCCTTTTTCAAACATAGCATGTCTCTCATTCTGAAGAAGGAAGGCATAGAGTTGCTCATAGTTTGTATTCTTCAATCCTTTGGTTTGCTTCACAGAGGTGACAAACTTGTGCCATTCGGGATTCATGTTGTTCACAAACTTTGAGTTCAAATGAATGTTTGGCATAGTCATTCTGATGTTCCTCATGTCATTAACAAGTTTGTGGAATCTCACGTAATACTCATGTAGACACTCTCATCCGTTTCATTGAAGTGCTCAAATTCATCATAGAGTTGTGATTCTCTCTCTTCCATGGTTAATTCGAACCGTAGAAGCATCTTGACATTATCCCACACTACCTTGGCTTCAGTGTTGTGATTGATAAGCTTGTAGATATCTTTTGGAAGACCTGAAGTATGATGTTGAAGCCCATATCAAGATCGAACTCTTTTTTCTCCTTATCATTAAGCTCATCATATGTCTTTGGTCCTGTTATCCCATAGATCATTGTTCCATCTGCAGCTGTATCAATTAAATCTCTTGTAGTCTCAATATGATAAGGTCCTTCATCAATCGATTTGAGAATGTTGACCCCATTTTCCTTCCAAGACAAGATAATCATTGTTGGAGCCCAAGAGTCGTAGGTCGCTTTTGTCAAGCGTGGACGGACGATTCCGAACCACTGCTTGAACATCCCTCGGCAACAGTGGAGATGATTGTAGGTGCGCGGTAGACATATGTTTAAAGATAACACGTGATTTTATAACTCAAAGATTAAACCGGGAAATAGATTCTTTCACGGGATTTTACTAAATCAAGAGAAAACCGTATTACACACAAAAGTCAACCAAGTCGCTAAGAATCCTTGAACCAAGTTGCTAAGTACTAAGTTGCTAAGTAATAACAAAACAAGTCGCTAAGTACCCAAGTCGCTACAAATTTTGACAGCAAGTCGCTATGCACCAAGTCGCTAAAATGTCAAGTCGCTAAATAGCAACTCGCTAGCACCAAATCGCTAAGAAACTTAAAGAACAAATCGCTAACAAAATTGAAAGCAAGTCGCTACCGTTACCAAGTCGCTACCCATAGTGGAGAATCCACTAAGTGTACTGTTTGTCGGCTTGTCTCAATAGACAAGTAGCTACCAAAACACACTACAACTCGCTACCGTTTTACAAACCAAGTCGCTACCAAGAAAAGTTAGTTCTCAAGTCGCTAGCTAGAAAAACTTTAAAAACACACTTTTCAATCCAAAACAACCCAACCACGATGATTCAAGCCTTCCAAATCAAAACCTAAACACTTGAGATGATCCTAAACACAAAAGTACAATCAAAATCCAAACTTTAACACTAGAAATCCACCAAATGATGCAAAAACCACTAAACTTTCTCAAACTCAAAAACCACCTAAAACTAAAAACTACTAGAAATCCAAAAATATAAAGAGATGATCTAACCATGGCTCTTGATACCATTTGTAACATATTGAATTTCACATACACATCAAACCACTAAACAAAGGTGCGCAAAAGGTTTTGAGAGAGAAAGTTAGAGGTTTGGGAACTTTTAGTGAGAGAAAGACAAATCTTATTATGAGCTCCAACTCTCTACCTTGGGAGGTAGAGAGTATTTATAGTCATTACATAAATGCCACCGACGGTCGTGGATCGTGCATACAATGGTAAAGACCCGGTCCGTCCTCCTTGGTGTTACAAAGCTAAATACTACTTAACATTAAATAACTACGACTACGAGCTTTCTAACGATTACATATACTTGAGGTGACCGACACTTTAACTATTGGATTTTCCAAATCCTAACACATCGGTATTGAAGAAAAGACGTCATGGACCCAGTGACGCACTGCACTTCAACTTCCTAAACCACTCAAGTTCCTCTTAAAAGGACTTGTTTCATTCTCACAGGGAACCGACATTATCTATCGACTTTCTCTTAGAGTTTGTTGATATTGAAGAAGGAGACCCCTCTCCTAGTCTCCCAAAGATAGAACCAAATATGCACATTGAGTCAGAGCCACGAGATCATCAATAAATCTCCTTAGACATCAGAAATAAAGACTCTCTGTTTCATACAATGTGGAAAGAGAGATTATATCTTATGAGTCCTATGCATTATCCTTGTGGTATTGCGCCGAACATCCGAGTGATATGTTAACATATTCACAATGAAGATGGAAAGCCTTCTGGAGCCAACATCAAACAAGCTCTCGGTATGGCATGAGATCTATCCAATAGATCAACCATGTGACAACCGAAGTAAAACAATTTGGCTGACTAATTCTTTGAATCAATCTCGGTTCAGTTATGGATTGACTGGATACCTTTGAAAACCGGTCGTTGTGCTTAACAACTTTTCTTTAGCACATCGACTGTAACTAATATTTCAAAATTAAAAGGTGTTTATAATTGATAATTGATTTTCATTAAAACCTTTGTTGTATTGTAAAACAATTTCTATTGAAGCATTAACGATTGTTTTTCAAATCTCTTTTCATCAATAAGTGAATCTCAATTGGCGGTTCACTCACCGTTGTCTTTGAGACGTTCCGGTTTGAGAACAAATTTAGAGTGTGCGAAACCCTATCAAGGAAATTCTTCGAATTATACCCCATCACGTGCAGACTATAATCGATCAACGGGGAACCGGGTCGCGGTACCTCAATTCAACGAAGTGATCAAAGACACTTTCGCACTTATTGCTAACAATTGTATGCGTGCGTAAGTTCCTCGGTTTGCATAAATGACGTAATGAAGCTGTCAATCCATAGCCACATGCTCACACTACACATTCATTTCCAAAGAAATCATGATTAGTACATCAATGACTCTGATATTCTCACTCCATGCCGCTAATGCCGCCAATATCATGAATCAATGAAAGCTTCGCTACTCATGAGAATACATCATGATCCAAAATGTGAGCATGTCACCCAAATGTCACAACATCATATAATACCAACACCACAAAGGAAGAGTCGAGATTTATGTTAGCCGATGATCTCAATATCGCTCAAAACTCATCATCACGTGATCGCTTAAAGACCTCCACTTTAAATTATCCAAACATGCTAACATGAAGAATCAAAGACTACGAGCTTCTAGAAAGAACAATCAAGAACCTAGAAAATATAATGTAATATCTGTTTGTATTCATTGTAATTGAGGTGACCTCCTTAGAGATTGTTAATTAGAAAATTCGGGTCGTTAAAGAGCTCCACCTCAAGTATGTATTCGATAGAAAGCTCGTAGTTGCAGTCATGTTATGTTAGAAAGTAGTTTGTTAAGTAACACCGGAAGACGGATCGTTCTACCCACTGTATGCCCATCCACGTACCGTGGTGGCGCTATTTGTTAGGCACTATAAATATCCTCTACCTCCCAAGGTAGAGGGTTGGAGCTTCAATACCATTTTTCTTTGTTTCACATAGTTCCCAACTCTCTTTCATTTCTCTCTCTAGAACTTTCTCTCTCTAAACATCTTTGTACGCCACTTGTGATTATGGTTTAGTGTTTTTGTGAAATCCAATATCCTACATCCACCCTCACTGTGTGAAGAACCTCTCCATCATCTTCATATTAGGAATAGTAATAACCATCTCCTCCTTTAACTCTCGATCAACGCTAATATCAATCATTGCACGAGCATAATCCATACGACCCCATGATTCTAAACACATAGCACTAGTATATAAATCAAACATAATATGGTTACCAAGCTTAGTAGTCATTACAATCAATTCATTTATAGTAAACACCACATTCATACCAAATGATAGGTTCATATCGAATTAACCTTGGACCATTTTCCAATACCCCATTCATACCCTCAATTGAAGCAAACTTGAAGGAAAAGAAGCCCTTTGAGTTCATCATTAGTCGAACTAAGCCAAACTTCTTCCATGCATTCTTAACATAGTACTCAACAACCGGGAATGCTACTCTTTTACCTACAAAATAACCATATAAGATAAAACCAAATCGCGAATGAACATCCAAAATACTTTCCTTAGGAATTTTAACTTCATCCTTTGCATTAATAGGTTTATCCGAGTCCAAAGATTAAAATTTACCTTATTCGCATCAGCCTCATTTTTAACCAAACTCTAAAAATATTTTTTAATTGTGATCACCTTCATGTTTGGTACACTCTGGTCCCCCCCCCCCCCAATTAGCCCCATGATTTGTTCAATTTCGTAGTATAGATATTCTTCGAAGAAATAAAAGGTAATGATGTGCCTCCAACCCGGGATGAATGGAGTATGTAACTCTCGTCGCGTTTTACGAGTTTTTGAATGGGAAAATAGAGAGATTAATGGGATTCTACACTATGATAATGAAACATAAACTAAAACGAGCTAATTAAGCATATAAAACAATAACATAAATCATATTAGACCTAAAACGTAATCTAGACCTAAAACGCAACTACGAGAATTTTAAAAAACGCGAATTAAAACTAAATAAAATGGATTTAAGCTAAAATTATGAAATGAAAACTAAATTTAACTCTCAGAAGAAATGTAATTTGACAAAAAGAAACTTTTAAAACTTAAAACGTAAGAGAAACTTAAAAACGAGAACGCTCGGGTAAAAACCCGAGCCTAAAACGTAAAGTATTTGGAAAAATGACTCTAGGACAGAAAATGTATTTTTCCTACGAAGATTACGACAAAATATGATTTTAGGAAAAAGCGGAATATTTTTTTTGAGTTTTTATTTATTTATTATTAATTAAAAACTAAAAACTAAGAAATTAATTATTAAAAATATCAAAACATTTTGGAAAAATATGAAATTTTACAGAAAAATACTTTAAGATAATCTATGTCTAAAAAAAATATAAAAACTGAAAAAAGTGATTAGATTAAGCTGTGAATAAGCAGAATAAGAAAATAAGCTTAAATGGAAAAACTTGGTTAACTGATTATTATGTGCAAGTTAAGACATGAAAGAACCAAGGAGAAAAACGGATTTGTGTGTGGGGTGTGAAGCGTGGGGCTATGAAAGGACTGAACTGACCCAGGTTTAAACCTAGGCAGTTGCAGTTTTGTTTTTGTTTTTTTTCTTTTTGCTTAACTTAGGATTTTAAAAACTAAATAAGCAATCCTACTTACTTTTGACCAATCCTAAACATATGAAAACAATGCTTAAGCAGCAACAACTAATTAATGCTAAATGAGCTAATTATATGAATTAAGCTACAAAAACCAAACTAATGGATTATGGAGACAAGCAACTGAAAAGCTAGACTAAAACTAGGAGACTACAAAGGTGAAATTAAATAAACTACTTAGACCATGAATAAGCAAGATCAAGCCATTTATAAACACTAATCCTAGCAAATAAGCACTAATGCTAAATCTAAACCAAACAGCCCTTGTGCTAAGAACTTAAGTGGAATTTGCTTCCTAAATTAAGCTAAAAAGCAAATCAAATAAAACTTGATAATCTAAACTATTTCTAACCTAAAACAACCTTAATCAAGCAAAATAAGCTGAAAACTAAATGGAATAAGCTCAAACAGGGCTGCTCTGCAACAACAGATAGGGGCAGAAAAGGGAAAAGTTGCAATCCTAGAACTAAGCTTAAATAAGCTCCTAAAGATCAAGCAAGGACAAAAAGCTAAAATCTACACTAGAAGCTACTAATGGAAACAGAAATCAAGCATACATATTAAGTAAATAAGCAAATAAAGAGCTGAGAAGCAACTTATCTGTGCTAGTGATCACTGTGGTGCAGGACAGAAATGCAGTGAACCACCAACTTTATACCACTAGCAGAATAAGGAAATTTTTTTTTTTATTATTTTTCTTTTGGGAAAAGTTAAACAAGCTGTTGAAGTTGTTATTTTTAATTTTTAATAATTTTTTTGACAAATGAAAATGACTAAAATTGCTTGTGAAAAACTGAGAAAATCCACTTTTTAGACAGATTTGGTAAAACTAGAAATCTCAAAATTTGCATTAGGAAGCTTAAAAACTTAATTGAATTATCCTTAAAAACTGTTTTTAAAACTAAATAACTAAGATTGAACTAACTAGAACCATTTTAACACTAAAACTTTTACAAATCTAAACACTACTTAAAAGTTTCAAAAATGCAATTAACTTCTAAAAATAGATGTAATCTAAACTAAACTCAATTCAAATACTCAAAATAACTCGAAACTCATCAATATAACAATTTCAAAATAGAATTTAAACTAAAATTGATTTGACTTTTAAAGTTGACTTATGTTGACTTTTGCTTGAAAACTGATTTTAAGAACAAGTAAATTAATAACAAGCTCACATAAGCTCATAAAAGCTTATGGGAGCTTTCATGAACAGGAAAAACTTATAAACTCAGATAAAACTCAATCTCAATTTAAAATGACAAAGTAATTAAAACTGAAAAAGGAAATTGTATTAATTCAATTGAGTGTACAAAACTTAAATGTAAAATTACAATTATACTACTGAAAACTTATAAATGACAGAAAAATAAAAGTGGTCTAAGCTTTTCTAAAACATAAAAAACTGGACGACTTACAAATGTGAAGGATAGAGCTATTTATAAGCTGATCCAAGAGCTTGGGGTCTTGATTTGAGAAGCTTTTGGGTCCTTAATCACAGCCTTTGATTTCATCTCTTGTCACTCCTTCTATTCTCAACCCTTGGATCAGATTTGATGACGTGTTTCTACCAATGAGAGCACTCCATTCGTACATGCTGGCGATCCTTGAGTGTCATACCTCTGACACATTGTCAGAAGGTACTAGAAGCACTTAAAGTGGGGTAAGTTTGGGAGGATCAGGGTAAAGTGGAGAAGAAGGGGTAACAGTAACTTTGGGAGCGTTTTTATGACTTGGGGATTATTTATGTAGGATATTGGTTTTCACATACACATCAAACCATAGCACAAAGTTGGTGTATGAGTGGAATTCTAGAGAGAGAAAGTTAGAGGTTTAGGGAACTTGTAGAGAGAGAAAGAAAATTCTTATTATGAGCTCCAACTCTCTACCTTGGAAGGTAGAGAGTATTTATAGTCTTACAATAAAACGCCACACAATCGGCCGCATGGATCGCATACAAGGGGTAAAGACCTGATCTCGTCCTCCACTCTGTTACTAAACCAAATACTACTTAACTTAAAAAGAACTACTTACTACGAAGCTTAACGATTACATATACTTGAGGTGACCGACTCTTTAATGCCCGAATTTCTAATTCTACAATCTCCCCTATGGAGGTCACCTCAAAAATATACTAAAATTACATTGAATACAAACAGATATTACATTAACAATTGTTCTTGCATTCTGATGTAGTACTTTGTCTCGTCAGAGTCATGCTGATTCCACTCATTGATGTTTGGTTAATCCAAGTGGAGGTCTTTACCCGAT
>OU343224.1:234131889-234274837 GCA_910596185.1 Chrysanthemum makinoi | reverse complement strand
ATATATATATTAAAAATTTTTGTTTTGGTTAAATATAAAATTTTAATATTTAAGTTGGGTAATATGAAATTATTCTTATTAATTAATTGTCTTTTGAGATTTTTTTCCGTTTACACGATATATAAGTGACCGGTATTAATTATTATTAGAATTTCATTAATCTAAGTATTCGCAATTCATTATTTATGTTGGTCAATTGAATTTTTTGTTACCGAGTAGTATGATTTATCAGATAGACGGTTGATATTTTTGGATGTTACAAGATTTTGATTATCGTAAAGTAAAAAAATGGGTTGTAAGTAATTTAATTCTATTTAGCTACACAACAATGAATCTAAATATAAATTGTAAAGTTAACTATAGCTTTCATAAGAATCACACTTGGGTACGGTACGTGAATTTCAAAGAAGTGCTGCAGAATAAAATTTTTAGGAAATGAATGAGAAATTTATTAAATTCGCCGCTTGGCAACAAATGTGAGAATTGACTAGAATTTTAGAATTTGTTTTATTTTTTTAATGCTTAAAATGAAATAATACATAAAAGACAACACATATAAATTGAGATATTAATTTTGCATTCAATACAAAAAAATATATAAAACATAAGAAATACCAAAGTAATATAAACACAAATAAAAAATGATCTACAACAATAGTTTGAGTCATTATTTTAACTATTTCCATGGCTAAAGTAATTTGCTATAAAAAAAAGGGTATTTTACATTTGTTTTAGTGCACAGTTTCATTGTAATTGACGTCACGTTCTAAACAAAACAGGAGGAAAACCATTTCCACCCAAGATGAGATGGAAAAGACAATACAAAAAAATACACTACACAGAATTGGAAAGGAAACTTAAATCTCCGCTTTTTCTTTTCTTTGACATACCAAACAAAGGAATTGAAGATAATTTCATTTCTCTATCCTTTTTTCTCCTTACCAAACACACAAAGTTCTTGCAGAAAAATAAAAACTTCAAGATTTTCTCCCTTTAGACTGATAACGCTACACGCTGGCCGCTCGGGTCAAAGGCCTTTCTTTCGAGCAAGTTTTATATCACCCTAGGCAGTGAACCTAATCGTTGTAGTGTAGTATTAGGGTAAGCCACGGTATTGATATATCGCTCTAGGGAATAGGAATGCTAGTGAGAAGTTACTACGCTAAGGTTGGGGTTGAGGAAGATTATTTTTTATCTTTTTTATGTTTTTTAGGAAATTTAAAGGTACGAATCTCTGGATTTGGGGTTGGTATTTCTACCCATTACTCTACTTATCTAATTATCTAATCTAAGGTGTATGTAGTCTATGTCTAATTATTGTGTGCTCGATGATGTTTACTTTATTACTTAATTATCTCCTATTGATGGTTGAATTGTCACTTCCTTATTCTTAATGTGTGTCTAAATTGTAGGGTATGCTTGTCCCTAACTCTTTGAAACTACCAAAGGGTCTCGCCTACAAAATCTCTAGGAATTATAGACTCTAACTCTAAGGTACTCTTTTGATGTTTTAGCCTACAACTACTCTAGGTGTTATAGTCTAAGGTTCACAAAGATTAATCAAGCATTCACTACACAACTAATGACCTACATTATTACTATCATTAACAATTAAGATAAGAGACAACCAATCAATATTCAATAATTAAGTTTCATATTCCCTAAGTAAACACACAAATAAATAGCTAGGGCATGGAGAACATGCAAGCATACACACAAGTAATTGAAGACATAATTGAATTAATGAAGTAAAACACTTATCTTTATGTAAGATAGGGTTTGGTAAAATATTACAAAATTTTGGTTCGGGTTTAGGTTTTACTCCAAAAGACTACACACTAAAACTGAAAAATTCGGATTCTGTATATAAGATTACAATCATGCACGGCTCACCCTTTGATTTGTGACTGCCGGGTCGGCCATTAGGGTTTCGCCTGGCCACGTTAGTCGGCGCATACCACACACCTTTATGCTTACGTTCATCCTCAATGCCCTGATCAAATCTAGGCCGAGGCGAAGACGCATCTACTCTTTTTAAAAAAGCCCACAAATCACTTGAAAATAAGCAATTTGGCATCAGCCGTCACAAAAGTGATGCGATGCACGGCCCAAATAACACCCGACGCCGCCCCTTTGTATTTGCCACTGAAGTGAGTGTCTCGATTCTTGACTTTGGCCATTTTCTTCAGATATCCGCCAAGATTCAAATAAGTGTCATTCCAACAATTTGCCTTCAAGAGACCTAAAAAGTGAAAAAGAAATATATATTAAGTAATAACGGATACAAAAGTGATCAAATAAGGGCTTAAACGACCCTCAAAAAGGTACATTTTAAAACCTTATCAAATATCCCTACACTTGGTATTTGCTTGTTCTCAAGCAAATGTGCTTTTAGCCAATTAATTTATAAGTTAGGGGTCATGAAGCATTGGTTTAAAACAATCCACAACACATATAAGCCCCGCCAAAGTCATAACAAGCACGGAAATTACATACTAGCACCTCACATGGGGTGTTAGGATACTCACATCTCGGTGTATATGAAATATAACAAGTTGGAAATGGAAGATAAACACTCATTAACCCGTCCTAGTACATAGATTACCATAGGCTTGAGACTAGATCAAACCTCCATCGCTTTGGCGTAAGCACCTAGGAAAGACTATCAAATAGGTCTTTAAAGGGTTGTAATGTTAGGCTTATGGTAGGGAAACAAAGGGGTTTGGTGGGATAGCTATATTTGGTGGTAAGTCAAAAATCTCTATGTTACAAGCATACTAAGAATGGCGTTGCTAAGCCAAGACTCGACACTCTAAACTCTAGATAAATCAAACAAACAAATATAAATTTAAAGATAGATGTGATGGTAGCCCGTGATGTTTTTTTTTTTCTTTTTTTCACACTTTTACTCTACCATCCTCTACGGTAACATTAAAATGATAGGGATTTATAGGCACATCCCTACACTTGAGTTTTTATTACTTAACACTAATTTGACCCGAATTGAAAAGATCAAAACACTTGGAGTACATTATTATTAGCATAAAGGGAATTTGAATTTAACGTTCCTTCCCATATTTTATAAACTTTAACTTTTCCCATGAGTCCCAATCGTCCCAAAACTGTTTACAAAGGATATGACTCGACTTAGCAACTTATGCAAGCAACTAGATAATTGAATTAAGGGTTTTAGGGTGATAACAATAATGCACTAAAAGTGAGTGCATACAAGGTAGGCTAAGGCGATTTGGGTGTACATTTGGGGTGTAAACAATGCTCTTCATTGATATTCCGGAAAACCAAACATCACGAGAACCGCGAAAGGATAGGCTCAGAGGGGTTAACTAGGGTATCGTGTATTAAAAGTGAGTACAACGCATTAAGTGTGGGGAATTACTCAACCGTCGTGGAAGAAGTAATTATATTACGGGTATCAAACAAGGGTTATCCTAATGCCTCTTATCATTTAGTTATTCCTAACTACACAAGTGTAGTCTTACTAGCGATCTCGCGATGCATCACAAAACAAGTTCTAGAATCTATTATACTACCGGTTCACACACTAAGCATTAAAGATGAATGCTTTAATTCCTACTAATCTAAGGGCGATCCTCACATTTTGGGTGGAATTTAGGTGGTAAAGGGTTTTTTTGCTAGTCATATAACTTCCTATCCGAGAGACGCTTTTGTTAAGACTAATGGCCCACTCCTATATGTCATGAAAAATTAAAAATTTGGTGCCAAAATTACCCTAACCGATATTTTCTCATGGTTTATTACACAAATGAAATTGGACAAAGCAAATAGTCAAGGATAAGAATAGTTTCAAAGTTCCGTTTATTTTCCCTCCCACTTAAACTGAACATTGTCCCCAATGTTCCTCGAAAGTATCAAAGTTATGATAATAAAAGGTAATTAAAAACTAGAAACTAGTACTCCCGATTAGCTCGGTAGGATCCGTGTAAAGTGGTGGTTAAATCCTTTAGAAGAATGCGATGTAGCTCCTTCCAACTTATGTATCTTCTTCTTGATAAATAAAACCCGCACACTTGAATAAAACAAACGAAACATTCTGCAAAATCGCGTAAGGTAGTAATATATATATAAGACTCTATTAAACTAGGATATAATGCTTGTGGAATGGATGTTTACTTCACTGAAAATTAAGACCCGAAAATTCCAAAAATTTATAAGTAGCTCGAAAACGAGAGAGAAAAAATAATCTGTTGTTTTACTCCTTCAATTTAATGATTATCCCTGACAAACCCGGGTTCACATGATTTTTTCCTGAAAAAAATTTCGAAAATTTACATCTTTTTAGAATTTCTACTGCAAAACATCCATTATGACTCGATATAAGCATTTGACTCGAACAAACACACATATATATCTTTTAATTAATTGCAATTCTCATGTTTACGCCTGTTTTGAAAACGTGTGTAATCTCTCTACACTTATCCCTTTACCTTATATGTGTATTAAGACGAGGTTAAAGACAAAAAAGTTTTTACAAATTCAAACATGAGAATAAACAATAAATAAAAGATATACGACACACAAATAAAAAATGAAAAACAAATACACATGGGTTGCCTCCCAGCTTTGTTTTGTTCGAGTCAGCCTCCGACTTTTACCCTTATTTAACGGATAAAGTGGGCATTTTCCCTACACTTAAGCTAAGTGCGCGGGTGATAGTAGCTTATACACACCCTTAGGGTGGAAATTTGTTACGTGAGGAGAGGGTGATGGGTGATTTATATGCCTGGGGAGTGTGTGCTTCATTCATTATAACCTTACCTAAGTCTATTGGTGTAGTGGGTGAATCAACTTCTCTCCTAAATGATCATCTCCTATAAACTTCAAAAAGATTCTTAGTTAGGATCCATTCCTAATAAACCCGGGTTTAAACCTATAATACTTCTTTTTTGTTATCAACCATGAATGGGCAGGATAGTGGGGTCATATTACCCTATATTAGCTTCCACTCTACATGGCCTAGAGTCTACCACCTTTATCAAGCAACTACATGGACTATCTATTTTGATTGTGGATTTTCAATTCAATTCCAAGATCACATCTAAAGACGGGAAATTGGGTAAGGTTTTAGTTGAGGCCCGGTTATCAAAATTAGGAACTTCCTAGGACTGGAGAGAGAGAGAGAGGTCCATCTAAACCTACATCTCTCTAGTGTGCTGCATTTGGTCTAAAGGTTCTATATAATCGAGGTTCCTATAGTCTCTTCTACTTCTTCGTAAGTTATAGGCTTATGTGTGTGTTCCTCAAGTGATAGTCGGGCTTGTGGGCTTGGAGTTTCCATCTATTCTCCATTATCTAGATCTCCTAAATGTTCATAAGTGTGTTTTAGTATGATTTAACCCAAATACACTCCTAAGCATCTCAAATCCTTCTTTGGCCATTTCAAATTTTTGGTCCGATTCATAAGAATTGTTCTAAAAAACTTGACTACTATGTTCTATTTGCCTAAAGGATTCCCTCACGCTTATCCATTTCCTCAAGTTGTACCAAATCAAGGTTTATGCATAGGAGCCTGAAATTCTCCAGATGGTCACTAAAAAAGGAGTTGATCCCGCTGCATTGTTGAATAGAAGCCACACAAGCATTGTAGATTATATCAAATCCATCCAACCTTACACCCATATCCTTTTGGATATCTAAGATCACTCTCATTAAATTCATCGAACAAGAAACCAACCCTAATTTGGCGCGAAATTCAATTGTTCCTCATTTGTTAATAATTCAAATGCAACTTCACTTGCCATAGCTTACAAAATGAAAAGGTTTCCACGTAAATGTCAAAGAAAGGGATAGACTTAGGAAGCTAAAATGAGAAAAAATTTTACTTGATAGGAATCAGCAAAGAAACCTAAACGAGGTGGACTACTAACTAGCTATTCTATTCCCCGCAAATAAAACTTGATAACGCTACACGCTGTCGCTCGTGGTCAAAGGAACTTCCTTTCTTCGAAAGTTTTATAATACCCTAGGCAAAGGAACCTAATCTTGTAGTGTAGTATTAGGGTAAGCCACGGGTATTGATATTATTCTCTAGGGGAATAGGAATGCTAGTGAGAAGTTACTACTTAAGGTTGGAGTTGAGGAAGATTATTTTTTTATCTTTTTATGTTTTTTAGGAAATTGAAAGGTACTAATCTCGGGGTTTGGATTTGGGGCTTGGTAATCTACATTACTCTATTTATCTAATCTAATCTATGTATAGTATTCTAATTATTGTGTGTCGTATGATGGTTTAAAGATGTGTTTACTTAGTTTTATTACTCCTTAATTATCTCCTATTGATGGTTGAATTGTCATTTCCTTTATTCTGCAGTAATGTGTGTCAAGTCGAGGGTATGCGTTTGTCCCTAACTCTTTGAAACTACCAAAGGGTCTCTTTCTACAAAATTTAGAATTATAAACTCCAACTCTAAAGGTACTTTTTTGATGTTTTAGCCTACAACTACTCTAGGTGTTATAGTCTAAGGTTCACAAAGATTAATCAACTTAATACACAACCAATGACCTATCGCATTACTAGATCATTAACAATTAAGATAAGAGACAACCAATCAATATTCAATAATTAAGTTTCATATTCCCTAAGCAAACACACAAATAAATTAGCCGAGCATGGAAAACATGCAAGCATACACACAAGTAATTGAAGACATAATTGAATTAATGAAGTAAAACACTTATCTTGATGTAAGATAAGGTTAGGAACCCTAAAATACCGTATATACCTTGGTTCGGGTTTAGGTTTTACTAAGACTACACACTAAAATCAAAAATTGATTCTATATATAAGATTACATGACGCGCTACCCTTTGATTTGTGACGCCGCCGGTCAGCCATTAGTTTCCTTTCCCACGTTAGTTCTTGCATGGCCACACCTTATGCTTGTGACGCCCTTAGTTCGAACACTGCCCTGGATCAAATCTAGGCCGCCTGAAGTTAAGCGAAAGTATACTACTTTTAAAGCTTGACACCGCCACTCTTGAAATAAGCATCATAATTATTAAAGTGATGTGCGACGGGTGTCGAATAACACACCGACGCACCCTTTGTATTTCAAAGACTGAGTGTCTCATTCTTGACTTTGGCCATTTCAGATATCCGCTCAAATTTCGCTCTTTCCAAATAAGTGTCATTCCAGCAATTTGCCTTTAAGAGACCTAAAAGTGAAAAGAAGATATTAAGTAATAACGGATACAAAAGTGATCAAATAAGGGCTTAAACGACCCCTCAAAGGGTACATTTAAAACCTTATCAAATATCCCTATACTTGGTATTTGCTTGTCCTCAAGCAAATGTGCTTTTAGCCAATTAATTTATAAGTTAGGGTCATGAAGCATTGGTTTAGAACAATCCACAACACATATAAGCCCCGCAAAAGTCATAACAAGACGGAAATTACATACTAGCACCTCATGTACTACATCTCTCGGGTGTATATGAAATATAACAGTTGGAAATGGAAGATAAACACTCATTAACCGGTCCTAGTACATAGATTACCATAGACTTGAGACTAGCTCAAACCTCCATCGCGTAACCCAGAAAGACTATAAAGAGTTTTAAAGGGTTGTAATGTTAGGCTTACGGTAGGGAAACAAAGGGTTTGGTAGGATAGGCTATTTAGTGGTGGTAAGTCAAAAATCTCTATGTTACAAGCATACCTAAGAATGGCGCTATAAGCCAAGACTCGACACTCTAAACTCTAGATAACTGAAACAAACAAATATAAATTTAAAGATAGATGTAGGATGGTAGACCGCTTTTTTTTTTCATTTTTTCTATTTTTTTTTCATTTTTTAATTTTATATACACTTACTCTACCATCCTCTGTAATATTAAAATGATAGGATTTATAGCACATCCCCACTTGATTTTTATTACTTTAACACTAATTTGACCCGAATTAAAATGATCAAAACACTTGGAGTACATTATTATGCAAATAAAGGGAATTTTAATTTAACGTTCCTTCCCACATATTTATAAACTTTAACTTTTCCCATGAGTCCCAATCGTCCCAAAACTGTGTACAAAGGATATGACTCGACTTAGCAACTTATGTAAGCAACTAGATAATTGAACTAAGGGTTTAGGGTGATAAAATAATGCACTAAAAGGTGAGTGCATAAGGTATTAAGCGATTTGTGTACATTTGGGGTGGTAAACAATGCTCTTCATTGATATTCGGAAAACTGAAACATCAACGAGAACCGCGAAAAGGATAGGCTTAGAGGGGTTAACTAGGGTATCTTGTACTAAAAGTGTACAACGCTAAGGGTGTGGGGGAATTACTCAACCGAGGTGGAAGAAGTAATTATATTATGGGTATCAAAACAGGGTTATCCTAATGCCTCTTATCATTTAGTTATTCCTAACTACACAAGTGTAGTCTTACTAGTGATCTCGGAATGCATCACAAAACAAGTGCTAGAATCTATTATATACTATCGGGTTCTAAGCATTGAATGCTTTAATTCCTACTAATCTAAGGGCGATCCTCACATTTTGGGTGGAATTTAGGTGGTAAAGGGTTTTGTGCTAGTCATATAACTTCCTATCCATGAGACGCTTTGTTAAGACTAATGGCCCACTCCTATATGTCATGAAAATTAAAAATTTGGTGCCAAAATTACCCTAACCGACTTTTTCTCATGGTTTATTACACAAATACAATTGGACAAAGCAAATAGTCAAGGATAAGTATAGTTTCAAAGTTCCCGCTTTATTTTCCCTCCCTACACTTAACCTAACATTGTCCCCAATGTTCCCCGAAGTATCAAAGTTATGATAATAGAAGGTAATTAAAAACGAAAGAAACTAATACTCCCCGGATTAGCCTGTAGGATCCGTAAAGTGGTGGTTAAATCCTTCCTAGAAGGTATGCGTGAAGCTCCTTCCAACCTTATGTATCTTCTTCTTGATAAATAAAACCTCGCAGACACTTGAATAAACAAACGAAACATTCGCATAAAATCGACGTAATATATATATAGACCTCTATTAAATAGGATATAATGCTTGTGGATACGCACTGAAAATTAAGACCGATTCCAAAATTTATAAGTAGCTCAGAAAACGAAAAAATAATGCTTGTTTTACTCCTTCACCAGCCAAGTCCCGACAAAACGTCCGTTTTTCGAAAAATTCTGAAAATTTACATCTTTAGAATCGGAAAAATTTCAAAACATCCATTATGACTCGATACAAGCATTTGACTCGAACAAACACACACATATATATATCTTTTAAATAATTGTAATTCTCATGTTTACGCTTTGAAACGTGTGTAATCCTCTACACTTATCCCTTTACCTTTATATGTGTAATTAAGACGAGGTTAAATACAAAATAGCATTTACAAATTCAAACATGAGAATAAACAATCAATAAAAGATATACGATACACAAATAAAAAATGAAAATAAATACACATGGGTTGCCTCCTGGGCGCTTGTTCGAGTCACCGACTTTTACCCCTTATTTAACGATAAGGTTTTACACTGCTTTGCGGGTGATAGTAGCTTATTATTATACACACCCTTAGGGTGGAAATTTGTTACGTGAGGAGAGGGGTGTGATGGGTATTTATATGCTCAAAGGAGTGTGCTTCATTCATTATAACCTACCTAAGTCTATTGGTAGGTGTAGTGGGTAAAATCTCTCTCCTAAAAATGGATCATCTCCTATCAACTTCAAAAGATTCTTAGTTAAGGATCCATCTTGACCTAATAACCGGGTTTAACCTATTGCTTGTTATCAACCATGAATGGGTGATATAAATGTGTGTGGCATATGTTACTCCTATATTAGCTTCCACTCTACATGGCCTAGAGTCTACACCTATCAAGCAACTACTCGGACTATCTATTTTGATGGGTGGATTGGGGACTAATTCAATTCCAAGATTCACATCTAAAGACGGAAAATTGGGTAAGGTTTTAGTTGAGGTCCGTTCATCAAAATTAGGAACTTCCCTAGGACTAAGAGAGAGAGGTCATGACAACAAGCATCTAAACCTACATTCTCTAGTGGCGTTTGGTCCAAATGTTCTATATCAATCTGAGGTTCTAGTCTCTTCTACTTCTTCCGGTAAGTTATAGTATGAAGTGTGTGTTCCTCATGATAGTCGGGCTTGTGGGCTTGGAGTCCATCTTATCTCCATATCTAGATCTCAAATGTTCATCATGTGTTTTAGTATGATCTAACCCAAATACACTCCTAAGCATCTCAAATCCTTCTTTGGCCTTCAAATTCTTGGTCCGATTCTAATTGTTCTAAAATGACTACGATGTTCTATTTGGCTTCTAAAGGATTACTGCCATCCATTTCCCTTGTTATACCTACCGGGTTTATGCAGGCTGGAGGATTTTCTGAAAAATTCTCTAGATGGTGTCACAAAAAGGAGTTGATCCTGACAACGATTGTTGAATAGAAGCTTCACACAAGTATATATAACAAATAATCCAACCTTACACCCATCTCCCTTTTGGATATCTTTAAGATCACTCACAAATTCACGAACAATGAAAACCAACCCGAAATTCAATTGTTCCTCATTTGTTAATAATTCAAATGCAACTTCACTTGCCATAGCGACAAATGAAAAGGGTTTTATGAACACAAACACAAAGAAGGGGGATAGACTACGAGGAAGCTAAAAATGAGAAAAATTTTACTTGATAGGAATCAAGCAAAGAAACCTAACGAGGTGGACTACTAACTAGCTATTCTATTCACCGCAAATACAGCCTAAAAACTTGATAACTTCCTTTCTTCGAGCAAGTTTTATAACACCCTAGGCAATAAACCTAATCGTTGTAGTATAGTATTAGGGTAAGCCACGGGTATTGATATCGTTCTCTAGGGGAATAGGAATGCTAGTGAGAAGTTACTACGCTAAGGTTGAGGTTGAGGAAGATTATTTTTATCTTTTATGTTTTTTAGGAATTAGAAAGGTACGAATCTCGGGGTTTGGATTTGGGGTTGGTATTTCTACCGATTACTCTACTTATCTAATTATCTAATCTAGTAGGTAGTCTATGTCTAATTATTGTGTGCTCGTATGATGGTTTAAAGATGTGTTTACTTAGGTTTTGTTACTCCTTAATTATCTCCTATTGATGGTTGAATTGTCACTTCCTTATTCTTAATCGCGTTGTGTGTCTAAATTCGTAGGGTATGCGTTTGTCCCAACTCTTTGAAACTACCAAAGGGTCTCGTCTACAAAATCTCTAGGAATTATAAACTCTAACTCTAAGGTACTCTTTGGATGTTTTAGCCTACAGCTACTCTAGGTGTTATAAGGTCTCACAAAGATTAATCAAGCATTAACTACACAACGAATGACCTATCGCATTACTAGATCATTAACAATTAAGATAAGAGACAACCAATCAATATTCAATCATTAAGTTTCATATTCCCTAAGCAAACACACAAATAAATTAGCCGGACATGGAGAACATGCAAGCATACACACAAGTAATTGAAGACATAATTGAATTAATGAAGTAAAATACTTATCTTGATGTAAGATACCTAAAAACCCTAAAGCAAGACCTTTGTTCGGTTAGGTTTTTACTCCAAAAGACTACACACTAAAACAAAAAATTCGGATTCTATATATAAATCGCTACCGCTACCCTTTTTGATTTGTGACGTCGCGGCCGCCAGGGGTTTTTCGCTTTGGCCACGTTATCTTGGCGACACGGCGCACCTTATGCTTGTGACGCCGCCCCGCTTCCGACACGCCGATCAAATCTAGGCCGCCCGAAAGGCGAACCTACCTTTTTAAAGCCCCTCGACCGCCACTTGAAAAAATTGGCTATTGAGCCGTCACAAAAGTGATGCCGCCGCAAATAACACCTGACGCCGCCCCTATTTCGGCTGACTTGAGTGTCTCGATTCTTGACTTTGGCCATTTTCGATATCCGCTTTTGGTCCAAATAAGTGCCATTCCAAAGAATTTGCCTTCAAGAGACCTAAAAGTGAAAAGGAAGCGATATTAAGTAATAACGGATACAAAAGTGATCAAATAAGGGCTTAAACGACCCCTAAAAAAGGTACATTTTAAAACCTTATCAACGATACATATGCGTACATGTAAAATAAGGTTTACGCGCTTACATTAATTCATTGTATGTTCGTGCACCGTTGTACTAGTTTAGTACTTCAACCATGATTGTCTTTTAAAAGCCGCAAAATGGTTATCCTTTTATGACTGCTAGAATCTCTTGGTATCTCGGGAAATATTTTCAAGAAAATCAAAGAAGTGTCCAACGTGTAATTTAGCCAACATGTAACAAAAATCAAGGGAGAGATATGAAATTAGCAAAAAAATCAAATCACAATTGTATTTCTCTTTAATGACTAGGAATTCAAACTGAAAGAGAAAAGGATAAACTGTCACACCCCAAAATATCGCAATAAAAAAGTAATTGGGGGCATGACTTAATAGTACAAGGACACAAGATAAATAACGACCTCTACATGAGTCATAAAAAAGTACATGTTCGATTCATTGAAATAATGTTTTACATTACAAAGCCCAAGAGTTGCACAGAATATAGCGAAGTTTTTGTTTTGAAACCGAATGATAAGTAATGCAACAATCTCCGTCATAATAAAATCCCAAAATGCAACTCTATGATATGCTCCATGCAAAGGCAGTTAGTGAAATAAAAAACCTGAGAGATATATGCTAAAACGTCAACATAAAGTTAGTGAGTTCATAGGTTTAAGTAAAAGTAGTATGGACCACAAGATTCTCGTGTGTGACTATTATAACAAATACAATATCACATAAAAGAATTACTATTGCACTAAGCTCATGACCCCGAAGCCTTAATCGTTTCTAGTTTTGTGCCCCTACAAATGTTCCTTTCCATGAACACTCAAGTTCCTCAAATGATTATGCATCCGTTTGACATACTAGTCAAGTAGGGTAACTACCCGGACGGGGGTTTCAACCCAATAGATCTTTTCACAACATTTGCACTTACTACGTAATTAATGGTTCATGATAGTGGAAACTTAAAGGAAAGTTGTGTAACTTAGGCAATACGTAAAAGTTTGAAGTACTTGTGTCCAAAAGAAAGTAATTGCGCATGTAATAAGTAAACGAGCATATATTCTGAACTCAAGTAAGTAGTGAATACGGGAAATTATAACGTAGTTCAACGAACAAATAATCATAACCGCGACCTAGAATAATAAGTCGTGTTAGGAATGATACGATATGTACTATATGCATATGAGTTTTAAAAACTTTTATCACCCTTATATACTTGTAGTGAGATTTTATAAAGTTTCAGAATCAAAACGTTTGAGTAAAACAAATAAAACGCGTTTTCAATATCAAAAACTTGTTAAAATAGTTGTTGTTTGAAACTAAATATCGACTTTAAATGGGCGTATCTCCTTCGTTACTAGCCCGTTTTTGGTAATAAACTCTCTAAACATAGGTAAAAATATCTAATTTCACTAAATCAAGGCCTCGCTTTGTGAAAACATGTTTTAGGTGTCGTTTTATACCCATTTAACAACTAACCTACTATTATTGTTAAGACATAAAGTTTTTCTCAACTTCAACGGACTATACCTCACTTGTTTTTTATCCACTTTTCTCAACTTCAACTCCTAGAGTTAGATCTATGTCTTACCTTTCCAAAAAGTACAATTAATGTTCTCGGTGTGGAGTTTAGGTCCTCCGTTTAGGCGTTTTGTGTCGAGTACTTAGATTTGCAATTTTTCCGACATCCGATTTGGTGTAAGAAGGTAAAAATAGTAAAACAATAAAAATTGTAAATTTCGACTAAGAACTACCTAAGATGTATATCTAGCTGTGAACCAAAGGGATTTGGCTAAAGATCATTTGAAAGTGGTTAAATTGTGTTTATAATTTGACTATAAAATCTGCCATAACTAGGGTTTGTTAAACTAATTTTAAATTAAATTTTCAACACGATAAACATATGGAGGTGATACAAAATCAAGCATAAAATGTCAAATATGAATGAAATGAAGTATGAATTGAATTCATGAATTTTTAGATGTGTTGTGGATGATTGGTGAGCAAGAAGTGCACAAGAACTCCAGAAAACCCTTGATTTAGAACCCAAAAACCCTAATCTTTCTTCTAAGCTCTTAACCAAATTTTACCCAAGCTCAAGTACCCTTGATTTACACCTACTTGCTGCTAAAAATACTAGAGAAAATAGAGTGTGAAATGTGTTTGTGGTGTGGTGAAATAAACTAGTTAGGTAGTGATCCTTTTATAAGCCCAATTAAGGTAAGTTTGAATGGTGCATCCAAGCATCATGCTTTTGTAACACCTATTATGGAATGAAGTGTGCATTGGGAGTAGGGTGTTTGTGCTGTTCATATGGTAGGTAGGATGGGGATCAATTTTTGAAGGGACGTGGCTCATTTTGGTGTATTGGTTGATGTGTAACAAGTTTTAGGTAATATAGAGAATGCAAATGGGAAAACAATTGTTGGGGCTTCTGTCTTAGGATGAGGGTTGATTAGGTAGAGATATGAGGGTGAGGGAAGGTTTGAATTTGAATATATAAGTATTTATATAAGTGTTGGTGAGAAAGGTGGTGAATTAATGCATGCATGCATGAACTAAATGCAAGACTTAGATGATTTAAGTAAAAATTGGAAAACAAAATGTATATACATATAAAACATGCTTGTAAAAGTCATATCGTACATATTAGACGTAGACTAAACTTAGTTTAGTTTCAGTTTACGTTCAAAGTTGTTTTTTTGTTGTAGGCTATTTAACCTAATAGTTACGTAAAGGCATAAATTCAAGTATTCAAAGTAAAAAATTTTGAGTTTATTGTGAAATATGAAACTGAAAAATGCAAGTTGTCACATAAACCAAGTTCTAACAACCCAAAGATAAATAGCAAGGTTGTCAAGATCGGGATCCTACCCAGGATCGTTTTTGTCTTTGCAAGATCGTGATCGTAAGATCGGATCGGGATCTTAAGATCCTACTCTAATGTTATTTCTTAATTGTTTATGTAATTTTATACAAATCTACAAATTCTAATACATTATAACCACAAAATACTATGAATGTTTCATATAAATATTGTCCTAAATTATGATTATAAAATGTTTAAAAGATTAACATGTTGTTTTTTGAATTCTACAAACAAACAACCCATAAATTTGTAGTTTTTAGTTTGTAATCCGAGAAGAGTAAGATCGGATCGGATTAGATCGTCAGATCGTATGGTCAAGATCGGGATCCTATAAGATCTTAAGCTTGCAAAGATCCTATGTAGGATCCGGATCGTTTTTGCTTTACAGTATCGTAAAATCGTAAGATCCTAAGATCAGGATCGGGATTTAAATCCATCTAATAATACGTAATTTCCTAGATATTGAATTATTATACATGAACTCAAATACCACGACACCTCACAAATTTCAATTTTTTTTGTTAGTATCATCACAAACTTACTGTTAACCTACAAAATTAAGGTATTAACACTTGTACCAACTATGTAAAATTCATCCCATATTCTGGTCATCTTTTTCCAGATTTTTTCAGCCACTTTCCAATAATCATCCACAATCTAAATGGTTATCATGAATCCATTCTACAAACCCCAAACCATTACTACTCTTATTCATCTTCACCAATTTCAAAAACCTAACTATAAACATGGTGGACGACGATGGGGTGGATGTGGTGATGGTTGACATTGTACACGGTGGTAGCAGAGATGGTGATGGTGGAGGATGATGTCAGATTTGGTGATGGTGGTCGTTGATGGCAGAAAATCCATTGTCTGTGGTGGTGGCTGAGATGGTGGTCGTTGATGAAAGATATGGTGGAAGATTGTGGTAGAGATGGTGGTTGCCGAAGATAGTGATGGTCGGGTATGTTGGTGGTGGGGGTATGATATGAAGAAGGTAAGTTGCATTAAAAAAAAGATTGAGATCCTCTAAAGTTTAAATTGA
The DNA here is from genome assembly GCA_910596185.1 of Chrysanthemum makinoi. Lineage (NCBI taxonomy): Eukaryota > Viridiplantae > Streptophyta > Magnoliopsida > Asterales > Asteraceae > Chrysanthemum > Chrysanthemum makinoi. Next base: position 234,258,816 of record OU343224.1, on the reverse strand, counting down.
ATATAACAGGTCATTTTGATGTTTTGTAAGGAGGGAAAAAATGTAAGCCTTTTATTGTGTCACTTTTATTTTAATTAATTCAAAATCTTACTCAAAATAATACTAACATGACAAATCATGTTCAAATTGAAATCTTAGCTAAATTCAACATAATAGCATGTAGCATGTAAAAATGGTTATGACATGTAGGAAAAAAAAAAGGAGTTTGTGATGATATTGACATAAAAATATAAAGTTTGAAAGGTATTGGTAATTTTTTGAGTTCATGTCTAATTTGAAAATTTGGAAAAATGGGATGAATATAATTATTTTAAAAATAGAGGAGAGTTATTTTACATACTAAACTTTTCTTACATCCCAAGTGACTCATCTCCACCATCTATCTAAAAAGAAATCAATAGCTGAGATTAAAAAACATTTTATTATTTTACCTATTTTTTATAATTTAAATATCTTTTAAACCGTTAATCGTTAAGCAAAAATAATTACACCGTCGCGACGAGCATTTAATTATCTTTCTATAAACGGGCACTTTGATATACTTTCAAAAAAAAGAAAAAAAAAATCGTTTTTTTCACGTTTTTTCGTCTTTTTTTTTTCGTTTTTCTTCGAAACTGGAATTTGCATGAAATATCATATATGATTTAACACTAATTTGAAGATCACATGTGATATTAGTGTTAAATCACATATGATATGTAATATCATATGTGATACTAGTGTTAAATCATATATAATAAATCACATATGATATACATATCATATATGATTTTACACTAATATCACATGTGGTATTCAAATTAGTGTTAAATCATATATGATTTTTTCATGCAAATTTCAGTAAAGTAAAAAAACGAAGAAAAAAAACTTAAAAAAAAAGTGAAAAACATGAAGAAATTTTTTTTTTTGTCGAAAGTATATCAAAGTGCATATATATAGAAAGATAATTAAATGCTTGTCATAATGATATTTTTTTTTTCGCTTGACGATTAACGGTTTGAAAGATATTTATATTTGAAAAAAAAATATGAAAGCGGGTTTTTTTAATTGTCGAAATTAATATCATCCATTAGATTTAATAAAAATGAAGGGTGGAGATTGATCTCTAAATATGTAAAGAAGTTTTTATCCTTAAATGATTTTAAATCATAAAAATACATACAATTATGTGTGGTCTTGGTCTAAGTCGATTACTTAATATATGTTTCTTTACAAGAAAAAAATTTAACTTTGCTATAAATAAAATACAAAATGAAATGACTTATTTGAATAGAAGCGAGTTGAACTTATCATATCTAACTTAAAACCATCTATATCAAAAAACGTACACGTAAATGGCACTGGCTAACCTTAATAGACACCAGGTTGCACTAACTAATCCTATGACCCTATATATTGTTCACTAATCACTAATCAAAGTTTATTAGTTTGGTATCCGTATGCTTTTTGATTGAAACTATCTTCGTTATTTTACGTTTCCTGAAGAAAATTAATGACTTGAAAGATAGTTTGGATCTTTTTATTGTTCACTTTCACATTCCCCTTTTGACTTTCTTTCATACACAAAGTCAAAGTAGGAGTTTATTTTTTTTCTCATAAGTATACTTTCATAAATAAAGGTAATTTTATCTTAACTTTAAAGGATTGGTAAAGTTTTCAACAACTCCTTCATTTGATATTGAAATTACCAATAAAAAACTCAAAATTCCAAAGTGAACATAGTAATTATTATGTAGTTGCACTTACCCAAACTCCACATTTAACACAACTGTTGAGCTATATAGGTTTGAGAGGAAAAATAGAAAAGAGAAAGAAGGTAGAGGAAAGCCACAAACATTTACTCCCTAACAAAGATTATTGGAGGGTGTTTGTGTAAGCTTATTTGAGCAACTTTTTCTTTTTTTAATACAGGATGTCGTTTCGTTTTAAGCAGCCATACAGCTTATTGCTTAACTTATTGGTGCCAAATAAGTTGTTATATAGAATCAATGATGAAGGAACTTGTCTAAAAAAGTGTATCTAATTCGTAAGCCGGCAAGCCAATAAATACACTCTTTTAAACAAGCTAATTAGACGGATATAACGGTAATCGTGAGACTAATAAGATGTGGAAAATCAAGACTTTGTTAGATTGTAAGATCCTTGTCTTGTTTTAGTACTAAATCAAGAGTGGGGATGCAAGAATACTTTATCAGATATCATAAGAAAGGAAAATTTGGTCAATTGTGGGACTAAACATGGTCGTAGTTAACGAATATTTCAAAACATGTATATAATCTATGACCAATAAAAGATGTGTTTCCACAGGTTCAAATTGCTCTTGTTTATAAGGACCAGTTTACACAATCTCTGTAAGCATATTCATGATCACTAAAGTGTAACTGAAGTTGATCAAGTTCAATGTTTGGTACTACTTATTATACAATGTACAACTCATGATAACATGCTTCCACTATAGTTTATGATTTGAGAAGAAGCAGAATTATTTGTTTGGCTTCCTTTAATACTTGAAAATTTTTAGATAGTACAATACTTTTGCCTTAAAAAGATATTATTCCAGTAATACTAATTCTGGTCAAACCGATTAGACCCAAAAGCACCAAAAATAATATTGTTTATGTCAAAGTGGAAACAGGAACATTTTTCATAATTCACAAGAAACAGAATCCAATACTGCAGGGCATCAGCATCTGTATATGAAACTAATTTTATAAAACACTAACATAAGATATAATATATCTCTGCAAAATGCCTCAAAATATAAAAAAGGAGGTTACTTAGTTTAAGAGCTATTTGGACAATTAAAAACATTTGTAAAAAAGTTCAATGAAGTTGAGACAAATTTATATATTTTATCCTCAAGGTCTCAAAATTAGTTTTCTGCAACAGTTTACATTATTCTCATATATGATTATGATGGTCATAAATATTGGGAAAGTAAGAATCATAATCGGTTTTGTGTCACATCCAAACACCCCTTATACTAAAGATGAAGGTATCATGAAAAGAATCAGGCAAGTAAATCTTTCCAGATTAGTTTTGAATTCAATGAATCTAAGGAATCAAATTCTGCTCCAAGAACAGGCCTAATTTGCTAAGCATATGTTCACTGAATCTTGGAAATTAATTCACATCAAGTAACCACTACCAGACATATTTCGAGCAACATTACCTTAAAATGACCAAACTAATCTTCAAAACAAACATGAGGATCTATTACCATGACCACCAATAGACCCTTTCACTAAAGCATGCTCAACACTCCTGCAAATGGAACACTCATTAACACACAATTCTTCTAATCTTTAACTGATACCCATGATGATGAACAATAGACAGGTGCATACATTAGAAATTAGGATGAATAATCGCAGTATAAAATATCATTAGAGGTAGTAATCCGGCCCACTTATTTCCCAATGGGTCAATTTTGGTTGTATTTGATTGCCAACAGGTCAAACTGGTAAACAATTTAACTTAGCTAAAACAGAAGTCTCCCAAAGTATTCTCAGTTGCTTGAGACCTCGGTGCATTTAATTTATGAACAAAAAGAAAATGATTTTTATGAAAACAATATATACTTATATAGTATCTTATATTATACATTAATTTGCCTTTCAAAAAAACGGTATACATTAATTATTTATAAATTCCAAAAAAAAAAAAAAAAAAAGGTGTTGGTGAGCCAGCCCAACACGTTTTGACCCACGACCCGTCATTTTGCCACATTTCCATATTGCTGCATTATAAGATGTGGTCAAAGTGAATCTGGCACTTAGAAAAGAATCTGTAACCACTTCTACCACCAAGACCATTAAAAATGTTTGACGTTTTATGATGTATAAAAATAACTATTGAAAAACCAAGAATATATTCAAACCGACTACTTAATCTCGATAAAATAGTCCACATTTTCCGTTTCTTACCAATGCAGAATATTGGTGCTAATATAGACGTGGATGTAGGGATGAGCTCGGTGTCGGAACCACCGGTTGGTACCGGACATCAACTCGGATTGGTGCCGAGTCCCGGACCCGGAAAGGACCGGCTTAGTGTCTATTTTTTATTAATAAGAAATTTTGCAGTTTCATCACACCAACAGCGCTGTAACAGCTACTATTCCAGCTCCGATCGAAATGATTTTTTTATGAAATAAGTAACTGCTACATCCTACAACATTGCTAGAACTGATTTTTTTATTAATAAAAAACCTGGTCTAGCTGATACGGAAGCGATTCAAACCGGCTCCGAACCGAACCGGTACAGACCAGCCCTTCCCCGGTTTGTACTCGGTACCAATCCGGGAGGTCCGTACCAACCTGTTTGGTCCGGTTCCGGCACCGAGCTCATCAATAGATATGTGCTTGTTCCAAACTTGTTTAGTTACACATCTCTAACCTGACGGCCTATTCCTCATCACCAATGAAGAATTTAGGACAAATGACTAAATATAAAAAAAGTGATTTAAGTAATTACTTTGTTAGAACCATACTTTTTAGCTGTTTGAACTATTGTCTAGCCTATTAAGAAATTATACATAAATGGCTTCAAGAGTCTGTAGGTGTGACTATTGCTTTGGACAAGAAACCTATACAAACACATACAGGTCTCTCTCGCACATTGAAAGGTTATTCCTAAAAGCTATTATATGTTGCCAGCAAAAATAGCAAACAGTTGAAAAGAGAGTATTCACTCATCGCAAGGCTATTAGCCAAAAAGAATAAAAAATGCAGACCCCCCTTCCAATTGCTCCTACATTTTATCGACATCATTTAATAGCATAGTTTGAATAACCTTACAATATGTTATACAATCCATGTATGTGTTCCTTCAGTTTCTTGTCCAAAGCGATAGATGTTGCACCCGCAAACTCTTAAAGCCATATATACTTTATATCTACAGAAACTAGAAGGTAATTAAAACAATTTAAAATAAAACAAGTCTTGTGAATTAAAATGCCAGAATCAGTGAAACTAGATTTAAAGCCACAATCTGTCTAAGCGGGAAACGGGTACCGGGAAACGCATAATTAGTACCTAAGTTGCACGGGGACGGAAACGGGTACGGGAAACGGCAACATCCTAAAATTCAAGAAATGGGTACGGCGGGGAAACGTCTATGTGTTTTATAATATTTTAGTATATGGCAAATTGTATTCCAAAAGAAAATTACACGACATTCAAAAATCCGAACAAATATTACTCATAATAATCATCAATTAAAAACTCTTAACCATCAAATTGTCTTCCCAAAAACCATTTAAGTAAAAAAAAAACACCAATTAGTTGTGATATCCTCGGAAAAAAAAAAAATACTCTTCAATTCCAACATCCCACATCATGGTTTTATCTTCATTATATTGATTAGTGCTCCGTGACAAAAGACGTAAATTATTGTGGATAAATACCAAATCCTCAACACGCTTAGGAGTCAACTTGTTTCTTCTCAATGAGTGAATAAAAGAGTAAGTGCTCCGATTGCGTTCACAACAAGATGTCGATGTTGGCTGACCAAGAACTCTAAAAGCCAATGACTGAAGCAAAGGTGTTTTAGCTCCAAAATTGGCCCACCAACATTTAGCATTTGTAGTTCTCCTCTTAAAAAGAGAGTTAACATCGGAAAAAGGCCTTGACTTAAGCGAGAAATCAGCAAAATCGTATAAAACTTTATCATAATCATCATCATTTGGGTAGTCTTCGAAAACATTTCATTCTTTCATGGGAGATTTTCCCATTATCACTATAAAACCTATAAACAAAAAAAGTATTATGAACAAAAAAATAAACTATATAAATATGAACGAATGTTAAATCAAACAAGAAATACCTCGAGTTCAAAGAATGAGCTAAACAATGAAGTGGTGTCGAACTCTTTGCCCATCGAGCCATAAGAATATCATACACCACGTCATAGAAAGAACCGAACATCTCAAGAGATTTGTCTTCATGCTTGTAAATTTGAAACCTTCACTTTCTCAACCATGGAATCCCACATTTCATAAACCAAATGACGGCACGGTCTATCAGTATCACAAGCTCGTACCCATATCATATATAGGTGCGGTAAAATTAAGAATGTAAATCACTTGATCCCACCAATATTTATTTAACACCTTATCCCTGATAAATTGAGCTTTTTCTTGGTCGTCTTCTCGATAAGATGCCCACTCTTCACCATAGCCTCTAGTGCACATCTAATGAGCTTAAACCTCTTCAGCATCACAATAGTCGAAGCAAAGTGAGTGTCCGCCAACAGAAAGTAACTTAAGAGAATTGAACATGTTATACATGGATAATCTCATGGTATGATTCATAATGAAATTTTTTATGTGCATCGCATCTCCATAGACTCTAATGATCCAGTGACATTCATCCAGAATTATTTTAGGTATTTCTAGCGGCACAAATATTTTTAAGGGCAAGATTGAGAGTATGAACCACACATGGTGTCCAATAGATTTCTCGGTAAAGACCTTCAATTATTTCCCTAGCAGCTTTACAGTTCTATGCATTATCAGTAATGATTTGAAGCACGTTTTGATGTCCAATCTCATCTATGACTACTTTCATTAAGTTAGCAAAATTCCTTGCTTTTGACTTCCCCCATGCAGCTGACCGCTTTAATAAACATAGGACTATTTTCGGAAGGGGTGACGATTGTGACAGATGTGAATCGTTAATTTTATGGCAACTTATGAAAATGGCAGTGTTGTAAAAATCGGTCATGGCGATCGATATGGCGGCGGTCCACCACCACGAAATTCACATATCGGTCAAATATATCGGTCATGGTCAAAATCGGTCATTATAGCGGTCAAAATCGATCAAACTCGGTCATTTTTTATTTTATTTTTTTTAAATTGATAAATAATTATGGGCTTATGGTTTTTAATTTTCAAGCATGTTAAACTTTTTAGGTTTTTGTGGTTAGTGACTTATTTTGTTAGGATATTGCTAATATTTATTTTTTTTAAATAAATTCCTTTATAATTATGGTCCCTGCCGAGAAACCGATATATTGCTTGAGGGTGGTCCACCACCACAGTACCACCGACCGATTTTTACAACCTTGGAAAATGGTCTTATGTTTATTAAAGTGGTCAACTGCATGGGGGAAGTCAAAAGCAAGGAATTAATTGCTAATTTAATGACAGGAGTCAGAGATGAGATTGGACATCAAAACGTGGCTCGAATCCTTACTGATGATGTGGCGAACTGTAAAGCTGCTAGGGAAATAATTGAAGGTCTTTACTATGGAGATGGTGTACCGAAACCTCATGTATAAACAAGACACCATGTGTGGTTCATACTCTTATCAATCTAAGGTGCCTTAAAAAAATTTTTGCTCCTAACGATACAGGCCTTCATTTGGTTTATGAAATGTGATAGAAAGTAAAGGTTGTTAACAAGACAAATCCCCTATGATGTATATGTAAGGTAGATTCGTTCTGTTTCCCCATAAAATATACTGTTCAAAGGTTTCTTAGGTAGAGGAGTCGCCTCATACAGATGTGTAGAAAAGGACCTTGCAAGGGATGAGGATCATAATCATCATCACTCTACCCAAATGATGATGATTATGATAAAGATATATACGATTTTGCTGATTTCTCGCTTAAGTCAGGGCCTTTTTCCGTTGTTGACTCTCTTTTTAAAAGGGGAACTACATATGCTAAACGTTGGTGGGCCAATTTTGGAGCAAAAACACCTTTGCTTCAATCATTGGCTTTTAGAGTTCTTGGTCAGCCAACATCATCATCTTGTTGTGAACGCAATTGGAGCACTTGCTCTTTTATTCACTCATTGAGAAGAAACAAGTCGACTCCTAAGCGTGCTGAGGATTTGGTATTTATCCACAATAATTTACGTCTTTTGTCATGCAGCACTATAATTTACGTATTTTGTCATGCTGCATGATCAATATATAATGAAGATAAAACCATGATGTGGGATGTTGGTGGAGACGACTTTGGTACATTGGAGGATAAAGGGTCTTAGAGTTTGCGAGCCTCTCACTTGATGAGCGAGAATTGGAGAGTGTTTTTTTTCTCCGAGGATACCACAACTGATAGATGTTTTTTTTTACTTAAATGTTTTTTGGGAAGACAATTTGATGGTTTAAGAGTTTTTAATTGATGATTATGAGTAATATTTGTTCGGATTTTTTAATGTTGTGTAATTTTTTTTTGAAAGACATTTTGCGATATACTAAAATATTATTGTATAAAACACATAGAAGTTTCCCCACCGTACCCGTTTCTTGAATTTTAGGATGTTGCCGTTTCCCGGTACCCGTTCCCGTTCCCGTTTCCATCCCCATGCAAGTTACTCACGTACAACCAATTTGATTTAAAGGCGAAACTTAAATTCACCACAGTAGACACGCACTTAACACTTGTCCTACCCGCACTACCGCTTGGATAGAGAGCATTTACACTCTTACGATGACCGCTAGGCCAAAGGACCATTGGTATATTCGAAATGGATTTAGCCTTTATAAGACTAATGTTTTTTATCAATTTGGGTACTTAACTTAGAGAAGATTAAACTAAGGATACTAAAAGAACTTTGTGTTATTTTGTATATGGTCAACACCGCAACATCCATAAATACCCTGTCACTATGTCCTCTGTCGGAGGAGAAATTGAGCGGTTCTAACTTTTTAGACATGTATCATAACTTGAGGAGAGCAAGAAAAGAAGTTACTACTGCCGTTTTCTGCTCGTAGCTTCTAGCAAAGGCAGTGAGATGAGCAAAGTGAGGTCGCATGTCTTATGTTTGCAAGTATAGTCCTTGACCTCCAGAAGGGCGTGTAACTTCTTGATGCATATAAGATGCTTGGAGAGCTTAAGAACACGTTTCAACAACAAGCCAAGCAAGAGCCATCTGAAACTGTCAAATCACTCCATGTATTTGAAATAGAGGAATGTCATTCAGTTAGCTCTTATGTCTTGAAGATAATGAATTAATGACCTAGATCGATCAGCTACATAGGCTTGCTAGTGCCATGCCAATGAGTATGACTAATTTATGAGCTTGATTTTCAAGTCATTGCACAAGTCATATGAGATGTTTGTTACGCATCTCAATATACAAGGATGAGAGACATCTATTTCAGAGTTGCATCATATGCTTAAAACTGCTTAGGAGAACATATTATCCAATGCCTCTCCAGTACTGAATATCACGGAAGAATGTGCCATGAAATCTTAAGTTAAGGAAAAGCACAAATGAATTAATTGTAAAATTTTGCCTTAACTAAAGAAGAAAGACAACCCTACAATGGATGTTGACTCTTAAAATTGTGTTAAGACAAGTCATCTGAGAAGAAACGAGCCTGCCTACCTTGTTGAGATGGGACAAGTTATAGCAAGTCTACCAAATTAGTAATCTATGCGACTGAATTTTATACTTTTTCGTTTAATTTATGGGTCGTTAATATTGGTTGTGGAACTCACATTTGTAATAACGTGCATCGAATAAAAAGTACGGAGCTGAATATAGGCGACTTGAATCTACATGTTGGCAATGAAGCATGTATACTCTTGTCAAAGTCATTTGGAGCAATGAGCTTAATACACTAAGTGGCCGTGTTTCACATATAGACTGTAGTTTTGGCTTAAAACCTGGTTATTATGCATTTCACTTTATAAAAATAACTTGTTTTATCATTTAGTTGTTTAAACTATCTTCTAGCCTAGTCACCCCATATATTAAAAATAATGCAAATAAAACGTAGCAGCAACTGAAAGGATGTACGTAATGGACTTTATCTTTAGTTCACACATATGTAGCCTTATTGTTGATCCCTTAAGCTAGTTTTTTTCTAAACTTACTAGGGTGGTGCCTCCAATACCTTTTATTTCAGAGGAAAAATAACAATATTAGTTTATATAAAGACACATTTAGAACCCCCTCCAACCCTCCCCTCCTCCTCTTCTAACCAACCAGCCAAGGTACCCCTAGGGAGATAGGTAGACTCGCTAACTTTACTCCTAGGGATCCTCAACACGCTCTAGACCCATCTATGGGTCTCAAAAAAAATTAATCCAATGCAAATCCAATGAAATAATTTTATGATCTTTATGGTTTAATCCTCCAAGCATCCAAGTCCAAGTATCCACATAGCGTCAATCTGGACCTAAACCATATATGCACACTCATGCATGGCTAAAGCCCCAAATAGCTAATCCACGCAGCTTATATACACTGCCTAGTAGTTTATTCAGTAAATCGGTAGCGAGACTAAGTAAATCAGCCTCAAAATAAACTTACTACAGTAACTTCTAAGCATAATTAGAAAAAAAAAATAAATAAATACGATAAAAATAAAAATAAAATCCAAATAGTTTATTAAACCATTCGCCCATCATATAGTGCATTTTTACATTCATTATTGGTTATAAACTAGTAGGAAAATAAATGAACCTGGGTACCTTAGTCGATCTACTACATTTGGGTTTATCTTCGGCTTTTTCTTTATTGTACTCATTCGTAGCATCATCAACGTAAGAGCAACCACCTAATCAGTTCAGTCACCAAAAAAAGTAAGCAATTGAAAGTGGGGGAACAAATATATTATGTGTGCACTTATAAAAACCCACTAACAAGTGTCGAAAGCATATTACAATACTTAAAAAATAACATTCAATACTGAAAGGCCTCTAATACTTCCCCCAGCTGCACACGATTAAACATCACTAAACAGTGATTCATGGATATACTAGGTAGTCTTAAATCAAAACCTAACAGTTGTGATGAACATACATTCGGTATTTTGAGTTTTAGATATCTCGATAAGTTATCTACCAAAAAACTCGACCTCAACGTTAAACCCATATCATAAAGTAACCAATGATATGGATATTTAGTGATGAGAGACAAAGAGGACACATCAGGTGTATAAACCAAGATGTTTCCAAACAATTTGGTATGATCCCTTAAAACGAAACGAAATTTACAAAGTGTAAGCACTTGATCCAGATCTTGGGGCAGTGCATCATGAGATGGTCAACAATATATCTTTGTTTCCATGCAAGAGAACATCCTTTACTTCTTATGGCTTATCTATTGTCATAATTATATTCCATCAGCTACACCAAATGAAGAATGGGCTTCTGGAGCACCCACTATGATACGAACCGAGTCGATAATGAGGTAAAAGAACAATAAAGATAGATGATCAACTTTCGAGAGGCCGATCTCTCTCCCAATGATGAAGTCAAATAACTAAACCATTAATAATCTTCTGCATAATCTCCATTACAACCCTAATACCCTATTTATAATAAAAGGCCCTAGACTTAACTTGTTCTCTAAGAAAATATAATAAAGGAAACAAAATAAACTAATTAATTAATTAATAATAATCTATACTACATAAAATGGAAAAATAGTCAAAGTGGAAAAGTGGAAAAGTGAAATGGTCAAATGAGAGAGAAATATATTTGTGTAATTAATACTCTTATCAAAACACTCCATTACTTAAAAGTACAATAATTTATTCACATTGTACAACCAATTAAAAGCATATCTACCAAATTAAAACAATCAATTAAAACACCCTTTATTAAAAGTACAATGAAATTTTCTACAATTTAAACAAGCTACAACATAATTATAAATATAAAATAATTAAACAAACTAATTAATGTTATTTTTAAACACCCAATGAAAAGTACATGTTATTATACACATTATACAAATTAATAAAACACACAAACCAAGTTGATGGTACATATAGTTTTAAAAATCGAGACCAACGTTCAACCGGAAACCTGTCGCCATCGGTTCGCTAACCAATAACACCATCCGAAACGAACAGAGAGGCCCCTTAAAACCGATACAAACTGGTGAATCAGTCTCATCGAGGTCTAGTACCGCTATATTATATATGATAAATGATAAGTACCAAAATGATGAATGTATGGAAAAGTTTATTGGTTTGTGAAGAAGTGGTCCTCTACAAACCAATAAATCTTGCAACACACTTTTAGGCATATCATTTACATCTCATTATATATGAAAAACAAAAGTAAGGAAACTATTTTAACACATATTGAAAACCGGGTTGACGCTTCAAAAGTGGGTTGACCTGTTTAATTTGACCCGCTGACCCAACATGTCATATTGACTTGTTTAAATCGTTTTTGACGGAATCAACCGGTTGTACCACCCGGTCGAACTTCAAACGTTATGTTTAATCCCCAAATCTTCAAACTTTTTTTATTTTTCGTTTAGAACCCATAAACTTCTTTTAACACAAAACGATCTGTCGCTATATAAATATATTATCTATAAGTTTTTCTTCAAAAACAATTATAATGTTTTACAATTATGAGAAAATATGTGCCCGTTAGTGCACATTTAGCTTTTCAATATGCTAATACGCCATTTAAAAAGATGGGGCTAAATGTGCCCAAATCTTTTACAAAATAGCCAAAATTAGCCAATTTTTATTTTATTTTGGGCTAATCACATTCACGCTAATTTTAGTCATCATTAATCCCATCCTTGTTAGTTTTTACGAAACAAGTAACGTGTGTTGTTGTTTTATCCTAATGTGATGTTTACTTTCATTTTCATTAAATGATTTTATATGTTGTGTGATAGATGTTAAGAATTTTGTCTAGACTTTAATATCGTATAGTAAACCGCTTAATTGATTTTTATCGGTTCATGTTCTATTTTAAACGCTACACAAAACACTCACCACAATATCACAAATCATTAATTATCTGACGTTAGAAACAGCTGCCGCTAGGCGCGGGTACTCGTCTAGTAATAATAAACTATAGAATGCAGGATACAAAGGGTATCAAATAATAAGTAAAGGAAAACAAAGAAAACAAGAGAAAACAAACTTGATAGTGCCTGCTTCGAGATACAGGATTCTCCCTAGACCAAAACCTTGACAAATAATTCGATAACCCCTCCTTATTCCTACGACCCTATATATAAGAAATCCCTAACTTAAAGAACAAGAAACAATAATAAAGGAAATAAACATAAATAAGGAAATCCAATAAAACTTCCAGCCTCATAAACTATTCAATATTTGCTTGGAACCCCCTTGGTTTTTTGACGTCTATGATAAGTCTTTTCATAAGTCTTTTCCTTTCTTGTATGCTGAACTTGGTTCGTATCAGTACCCGCCTCCCAAAGAACCACCTTGTCCTCAAGGTGAAAATCTGGAAATTGACGCTCAATGTTACGTATTGGCTCCCAAGAAGCACCATGTTCAGGCAAGTTCTTCCAACGAATTAATACCTCGTTGTTGTCATCTTTTGTGCCCCTGTTTCTAACCGCAAGAACTTTTTCTGGTTGAAGCATTACTTCCATTTCTTCACTCAATCCATCATTGTTCTCCATGTTACTTCCAATGAACTTCTTCAATTGTGACACATGAAAAACAGGATGGATTGTTGCTGTAGAAGGTAACTTGAGCTTGTAAGCTACCTTCCCAATTCGTTCCAATATTTCATATGGTCCATAGTACCTTGGTGAAAGCTTATCATTATTGCGTCGAACCACTGACTATTGACGACGTGGACGCAATTTAAGGAACACCTTGTCACCAACTTCAAATTGAACATCTCTTCTATGACCATCTGCCTTCGTCTTCATGTTGAAGTGTACTTTAGACAAGTGTTCTTTCAATTCTTTCAGAACTTGATCCCTCTCTTCTAAATAATGATCCACTTCAAATATAGGTGTCGGCTGACTTCCATAACGTATCAAAGGAGGTGGATCCCGACCATAGAGAATCTTGAAAGGTGTAGTGTTAGCTGATGAATGAAACGATGTGTTATACCAATATTCAACCCACGAGAGCCACTTGGACCAATTTTTGGGTTTCTCGGAAGTGAAACACCTTAAATATGTATCAATACTCCCGCCCCCCAAAAACACCTTGTCCTCAAGGTGTTTCTTTAAAATGTTTTCTTGGTAATTTCGGGATCCCATGTTCTTCGTTGTATCCCTTTTGTGTGTTTCAAGTGCATGTAGTAGTCCTGCAATATCTTCTTGAATTTGCTTGTGCACACTTGTAGTTGTAGTTGTTCATGCGAACCATATCTTTTAAATTCAGTAGCAAGCAAAGTACCTAGCTTTCTAGGTTTTCTGGTTCGGACACATGAAACCACAATCTTATTCCAAAACAACCTTGCCTTTACCTTCCTGTTAGGACTCCGTTGGTTTAGTTGAACCCCCAATAAAAAGACATGCCCCTCCTCATTAACCTCTTCCTTTATCGCTGCCTTTATTGATCCTTGAAACTTATCAGACCACAATGAGAAATCTTGACGCGCCCGTCTAAAAGATTCCTCCAGTTTAGATTGGTGCAACAACAAAGTGGATTGTAACCGTTTCACCGTCTTTGTGACCTCAGCTAACCCTTCTTCAAAGCTCTTTGTTTCCATTCCTTCTTATGAACAGTAATCTTGACCAAGAACAGCAACTTCTGGGATGAATAGTAAATCCGGCGTGAACAGTATTTTCCGGCAGTAACAGTTTTTTTTTTGGTTTGTGAATCTTAGAATCGTGGCTCTGATACCAATTGATATGAACCGAGTCGATAATGAGGTAAAAGAACAATAAAGATAGATGATCAACTTTCGAGAGGCCGATCTCTCTCCTAATAATGAAGTCAAATAACTAAACCATTAATAATCTTCTGCATAATCTCCATTACAACCCTAATACCCTATTTATAATAAAAGGCCCTAGACTTAACTTGTTCTCTAAGAAAATATAATAAAGGAAACTAAATAAACTAATTAATTAACTAATAATAATAATAATAAACTATAGAATGCACGATGTATCACGCTACTCCTAAAAAGACTGAAATTAAAGTTTTGTATTGGAGGAACACATTTTATTAATGAATATTGATAATGAGAAATTAACTTATATGGCATTTAACTCATTTGGTTTTATTAGCAATTGTTGAATCTTGGCAGAACACCACAAGTCATCAGTTCATCACAATAGCTTCAGTGACAACTAGAACATTTTATTCAACGTCTTCCCTATTGCAAGAATAAAATAAAACAGCCTACCGTGTCAAGATTGTCAAAATAATCTTGGGAAGAATACCTTATAGACTTCTAGTTCTAGCTTTCTTCGAGTTTCTTTCGACATTCATATCATTTTTCATGTACAACAAATGAATATCTATTACACTCATAATAAAAAGACTAATGTGAATGGAAAATTAATCTTAACTAAAAAACTAAAGAGGCTTAACTTGAAAACAAGACTTACCCGCTCAGCATCATCTGAACATCTATTGTGGAGTAATGATTACGCATCTTCCAAGACTCGATCTTATAATTCATTAAAAGACTATTGATATAGCTCACATCCCTCGAAGAGATATTTCCAGCTGCTCTATCCTCTTAGCCATATCATGCTTTCCACAGTTCTTCAATCCATCAGTTACCATATCGAAATGCCGTGACATAGGTGATAAACTGAACTCAGTCATCTCCATCAAATAATTAGCAGCTTCAACGTACTTACCTCCACGTGCACACATCTTTAAAAGCATACTATAAACCGGTCTGTTTGGAGGATGCCCCTTCACCTTCATATCACTAAAAAAGCTAAATGCGTCATCAAACATTCCATTCTTACAAAGTCCCTTCAAAATCGGGGCATACAAGCTCGGAAATGGTTTATTTCCATCCTCAATTGATCTATATAAAATACTAAACGCCACATCGATTTTTCCAGATTTCGATGCTGCACCAATCATGATCTTGTAAGTCTCGATATCAGGACATAGCCCCAATCTACAAACATCATGGTAAAGATCAATACAGAAATCAATCTCACCAGATTGACAAATAGCCTCTGCCAACGAATTAAATGTACTCACATCAGGCACAAATCCCTCTTTAGTCATTTTTCTCACCAATCCTTTGGCTGATTCAAGATAGCCTGCATTCAACAGCCCATCAATTAAAAGATCTCTCCCACGAACGGGTGGATTAAACCCCTTTTGGCTCATCTCTTCCAGAAAACTTTGAGCTTCTTTCATCTTGCCAGCAGAGCACCACCCATTGACTAAAACCGAGTAAGTTTTCTTATCTGGAACTATTCCTTTACGAACCATTCGTCTTACCAAAGCATAAGCTCCTTGGAAGTTTTTAACCTCACAAAGGGCAAACAGTAGCGAGTTGTATATTTCAGTAGTCTGCGAGCAATTAAAAGTCTTGCACTTATTAAATAACTCAACTGCTTGATCGATCAGACCGTTTTTACCATAATGCTCGATGATGAATGAAACAACAGAAGCTGAAATTGGTAGCTTTTGTGTTTTCATCTGGTGTGCAACCTTCCACATGGTTTCCCAATGACGTGTTTTCGCTAAAATCTTGAGAAGCTCTTCGAATTCAACGGTTGTAGGTTCATATTGTGGATGTTGGGTACGTACCCAATTGAAAAAACGAAAAGACTCAATACCAGAATTGCAACAGCTACGTAGCACACGGTAAACAAGCTCTGAGTTAACAATACGGGAAATGCACATCTTATTTAAAGTTCTCTCTAAGTATATATCACGACTGACGATATTGGAAATATGATGAATTGTGGCAAAATAGTCATCATTTGTTCCTTCTCTCCCTCCACCTCCATAAGTGCCGCCATTACTCAAGTGGTCAGTCACCACAGTTTTTAGGGTTCTGAAATCAGTGTGATTGGAGGATTTAGCAGTGATCCTTTTTGCAACTAGTAATCTTGCAAAGTGAAGCATTTGAATTCATAAAACTTGTACTTTCTACAGTTTGTTTACGCAAATCCAAGTCATTTGGTACCTACAAAAGTTTACAGTGATGCTGATTAAATAAATATTATGGTAACATTCAAAATAACTGTAGCAAAAACTGATACAAGCAGATGTTTGTGCCTTACTGAATTAATAGATTTTAAATCAGACAAGTAGTTCGGATAACCAAATCCTGAACACCTTTAAAAGTGCGTATTTGTTATATCAAAACCTAATAAGCAGTTTTTAAAACAATCCCAAACATCCCTAATGTAACATCAAATATTTAACAAGTTATATTACCTTTCTAAAGTTTTGATCAAAGAGACATATTTAGCTGAAACTCTGGTTCTTCAAAGCCTGGAACTATGTGCACTACCGTTTTTGTTTCCATGTTAGCACTAAGTAAGCTATAACACTTAAGATTCGAGCAAGAGAAATTAGTGATAAGTTAGTCAAACTCATACATGTTGTTTCACTTAATCATATATACCTCATTCACCCAAATAAATATACGTAATACGTGCTATCCATCATGACCTACGAATTCGTTCCATAAATAAACTATGATCCCTCAACAGTTCTTAGATTCTATCTTTCTTTCTAATACGTAACAGTTCCGTTCATAAGACAACTAGCATATTATCAAGGTTCAATCAAACAAAACACTCACTAAATCAATTAAGCGAATTAAGAGTGGACTGGTTGTAAAAGGCGTGTGACTATTAAAAACCCCGTTCATATCTATGTGCAGGGGACCAAATATAACCGGGTGCACAAATTTTTTTGTAAATTTTCTAACTAAATAACACTGGAAACACATTTATGGACTGGGTACATTTAAGATATATTTAGTAAAAATCGATGTTTTTTTCAAAAATTAACACTAAATTGAAAAAAACCATAGGGGTCCCACGACCCGCGGAACCCCCTAGTCCGTCCCCGTCTATGTGGTGGTGGGTTCAAACCTCGTAAAGTAATCGTTCAAAAAGTCGGAAACTGTGATTGGCCAAAGAAAAAGTTAACTGCTTATTAAAATGTGTCATGCATGTTTTTGGGTTGAGACATTTTCACAAACAGTTGGTGGGTGTCCACTATTTCTACATGATCAAGATAAATACAAGAAATTAAGAGAACTGAAACGAAATGGAAATCAGATGAGATCGAAATGCTTAATTATAAGGAGATGAAAGTAAGCCCAACAAAGAAGCACATGAAATTAAGAAACATACTGTACTTTAGGTCGAAAAGGAGAGGGAGTTATGTACGAACAAAAACGGTCAGGAGGGTTTTTCTTTGACAAAAGCAAAACAGGGTTTTTCTGGTTTTCCACACTCTATTTATTTTCCTTTTCTTTTCTTACACTTAAACCTTTTTTTTCTTTTTTTTTTCTTCTTTTTTTTATCAATTTTTTTCCTCAACTTTTAACCATAGTTTATTATATTATCTCACAAAAAAAAAATTAAAAAAAATATAATAAAAAAATCAGAATCCTATCTACGATTGTTTTTGTCTTTACAAATCAAATCATAAGATCAGATTAGGATGGTATGGATCCCACAATAATGTTTTTTTTCTTAATATATGTTGTAATATTATACAAATCTATAAATTCTTATAAATGAAACACAATATTATATGAATGTATATAATGAAAATATCGACTTAAATTATGATTATGGGAATGTTTAAAAAGATTAATCTCTAGTTTTTGAATTCTATAAAACTTCATTTATAAACTTTTAGTTTTTTAGGTTATGATTTAAGTAAAGTAAGATGGGATCAGATCAGATCGAGATCTTACAATCTTATGGTCAAGATTGCGATTCTAATACTATCATACGCTTGCAACTATTAGATTTAGGAACTTAATAACATTAGGAACTTAATAACCATGTTTGAAACTATTAGATTTACCGTATGTTTCGGTAGTGACAAAGATTATATAGATTTTTGTAAGTATTATTTTAGGTTATACGTTTTTTTTTTTTTTTTTTTTTATAACTTTACAGATTGCAAGAAATTTATGGCTGAATAACATAAAGCAAATAGTGTTGCAAACTACTTTATATAAAAATAAATATCAATCCTTTCATCCCAAAATATTTGTTCATATTTTCATTTCAGATTGACACAAATTAATTATTTATTTTTAAATATAGAAAGAGATGTTTGATCAGGTTTACCAATTACGTTACTTAAATTTATTATTATAAAATTTAAAGAAATCATTAATTTATTAGTTAAGTGTAAAACAATCATTTATAAAAAGTAAGAAAAAAAAAAGAATAACATTACTGATTATGCTTTTACTAAATTGCGTGTGTTTTTGTGAACAATTTTTTTGTAACGAAAGACGTATAAAGTAAGAGAATAAAGAAGGAAACACAATATTTTGAAAATGTATATTAAAGTAAAAATCTTCATCGCAAAATAAAAATAGAATAATATACTTTTTCCGTCTCAAAATTTATGTCCATTATGATTTTTTCAATCAAATTTTGACCTTAAATATATCTTTTTGTATTATATAATACTTGATGTAAAATATATAAATGAAATTGGGTTTTAAATGTATTTTCATTTATATAACTTTCATCAAACATTATATAATACAAAAATATATATTTAAATTTGATTGAAAAAGTCAAAATAGACATAAATTTGGAACGGAGATAGTACGTCATAAACACATATACTTAAACTATTATTGACTTTGGTTAAACGTGATCAAGGAAAATCACTTTAGTCATTATTTATTTATAACTAAATAAACTACGAATTATTAATTTAATAAGAGAAATTTTTTTTGTGACAATTAAATTTTTTATTTATCAATAAAAGAGCTCAATTAGAAAATTTAGCTTTTCTAATAGCCAGTAAAAGTCAAAAGTGAATTGTTTTGGTCAAACTTTTAATAAATTGGGTCAATGTATTCAGTGGAAAGAGAAAAATAACAAGGCCTTGTTAGCTCATTTTTTACTATAAAAAATAGACTTGTAGATAAATGTTATATTCTTATTTGTTAAAACAATTTACGACAAAGTTGACTAAGTACTTACAAATGACTAATAAGTACTTACAAGTAGTGTAACACCCTGAGAAATGGGTCGCAGCGGAAGATTATGTCCGGGTGCTACTAAATTGGTATCACAACACAAAGTATAGAACAACGGTTTTACATTAAGAAACTTTATAATCAAAGGTATAAAGTTTACATTATTAAAAAATAGTGTGGAAATACAGACTCATAATAATAAAGCGGTCCCAAATATACATCAGAATAATCTATGATCATGCCATGTCATTTGCTAAGCGCCTCCCAAAAGTAAATTATCGTCTCAAAGTCTGAAAATACATGCTAAAAGCGTCAACACGAGGTTGATGAGTTTATAAGTTTGCATAAAAGTATATTGAGTTCAAAAGAGAGCTTTGCGATCATTGTGTCGCCCCCAATATCACGAAAACTAAGTTTACATTTAAGCAAAATAGTAATGTGAACCGCAAGGTTTTCAAGTACAAATTATTTCTCATAAACAAGTCAAATTTAACCAAGGCATATCTTACCTAACTCACAATATCAAAACAAATATCTGCAAAATAGCTCATAAACAACTTGGACCATAAAAAAAATGTAAATACTACAAAGAATATAGTGTCATGCAATCTTAACTATTACGCATGCTAAGTCATGAAACAAACGCTAGACAACATGGGTTGTGCCTGTCTCTAAACACACACAACATTTGACATGTTATACGTCCACTACAAGAGCTGTGCTAGTTGAACGGGATGGCCATTCCCAATAGATATATCCATAATACTCGCACTATCCTAAGCCAGGGATTAACAATTCATAAAAGGGCGTAGGGTTTCTAACCTTAACCGAACACGTAATAGCTCACAAAAACATTTCCAGATTCAATCAAAACAATTTTGTTTCCAAGCACTTGTGTCCACATAAAAACGTATTCAAAACAATTAAATTTCGCATAACCAAATCACACATTTCATTAAACCAAGAAAACAATTGCATATTCAAATAAATCAAGCTAGTAAAAAACGAGCATGTATTCTCACCCCAAAACAGTTATAAAACAAGTAAAAGTAAGGACCATGAACTCACCTCAATTTGAAGCAATGCAAAAATCACAACTAGCATCGAGTAGCAAAAGAAAGCAGTATCAACAAGTAAAGCACAACGGTACAAGAGTACAGGCACAACGGTATGGGATCGGCACAATGTAACACCCCCAAAATCGGATCGCAGCGGAAGCACACAAGTCACGGGGTGCTACTCAATTGGTATCACAACACAAAGTATAAAGAACGGTTTTTTCTCAACCATTTAAAAGAAATTTCAATATCAAAAGCAGTATGTTTACATTTTTCAGAAATAGTGTGGAAACACAAGCCCATAATAATAAAGTGGTCCCAAATAGAAATATCAAGGTAATCTATGACCATGCTATGCCATTGCCAAACGCCTCCAGAAGTAAGCCAACGCCCTAAAAACCTGAGAATACATGCTAAATGTCAGCATAAAGCTGGTGAGTTCATATGTTTAAGTATGCAAAAGCAGTGTGGACCACAAGCTTCAATATTTGTTTGACCGTTAAATTCGGTTATGAACAAGTAAGGGTTGAACGATACATTTGGTCATGTATGTACATAGCAGTGGGGCCAGTTCAATCGGTTATGGATCCGGTACATTCGGTTATGCAGGTATAATTGTTTAAAGTACATGTGTCTACAGGTAAAAGAAAGCAATGTATTATCACCCCAATGTAATTTCAAAACAAGTAGTAAAACATGTAAAAGTGGGGCTATGAAACCCACCTCAGCAGTTAAAGAAACAAGTATCACAAATTGTGTCAAATAGTTTAATGAGTTTACGGTCGTGCCAGTACGCTCAATGTGCAGTTTTTCATGTTTTACGATATAGCCTTTCGTATTCGAGTTCAAATTGGCTCAGGAAAGTCTGAAATGAAAAACAAATAATAATAAATATAATTTATTATTAAAATAGTTTTTTTTTTAAT
This sequence comes from Chrysanthemum makinoi, assembly GCA_910596185.1. Taxonomy (NCBI): domain Eukaryota; kingdom Viridiplantae; phylum Streptophyta; class Magnoliopsida; order Asterales; family Asteraceae; genus Chrysanthemum; species Chrysanthemum makinoi. The sequence goes on along the minus strand of OU343224.1, from coordinate 234,237,001 downwards.
TATCAGATGTTACACATAACCTAATGAGTATACAACTATCTCAGAATACGTCTCGTAAAGTAAATGAGTTTTCTAAAGATAATGTGTCTTAGTTTCATGGAATACTCGTATCAATGATTGTAAAAAGTCCATTTATCAATATCGCAAATAGTTTGGTATCAACGTTTCGTGTGGTGGTAGAAAATCATAGACTTAAAATGTAACTCACGCCAAAGTATAATATATATTCCAATATATTATAAAAGAGTAGTAAAGAAAGTATTGACGAAGACTCACGTCGAGAATTCAAGGAAGTAACGACACATAACTACGTCAAGAAAGTAAGTTAATTGGTAGTTTCAGTATTTACCCCATAATCTCAAATAGCTTTCAAAAGCTAATTTGCGTTTATAAAAACACAAGTTAATATTTCGATTAATAAGGATTTTACAGTTAAGTAAAATATACTTTTCGATCCTTGTCGGGTTTTATAACAATAAAAGAGAATAAAAAGTATAATTTTAGAATGTTTTATAAATTTCGGCATGACGCGTCCATTTATAACACGTTCTACGGTCATCGTGACTTTAATATAATCAATTTTCTCAAAAACAATTTAATAGAAAATTAATAAAGTATTCATTGGTTATTAGTCAGTATTTTCTTATTGTATATTTGTTGCGAATCAAATATATTAAATTCGTAATGAGTCTAATATATTGTATTCGATTCAAGTTCAATAAGTCCAAATTGTCTAATGTCCAAGGGATACCAATACGATTCCCAAATTGTCCAATAGTATCAATTCGGTATATATCCAATATTTTCGTCCAAATAATCAAGTCACAATCCAATATTAGCCGATTATTCTTTATTATCCGAAACCAAAGTATCAAATCCCAAATCGTATCCAAAATGTACCAATGTTCACAAGATTAAAGACAACACGTTTCGTTAGTTTCAAATATTCAATAATCCGGAAATATATTAACACAATTGTAAGCACTTAAATGGAACACACAAGAGAAAATCTTTACATAACCAAAACACACTTAACTTGTTATGGGTTTCGGCCCATTTTAATACCAAACGCACCTTATCAGGTTGAAAACAAACGGGGACAACACAACTTTCACAAATAAACAAACGCACCCTAGGTGGGTCGTTGTTAAACCAAGACATAACCAAACGAGCACCCTATGGGTGTCACGTTTACTGAGCTAAACAAACATGCGACCACACTTGTGGTTTCTTGCTAAAACAAGACTACAACAAAATCAAATAACCTCAAACTTATAATGAAAGTCCTACTAAACAAACTTTGAAGCCTAAACGAATCCGAAATCTAGACCGAAACTAAGACCGACAACTATGCATATCCAGATTCATGCCGAGACTCGACCACAATAGGTAAGAATGCTAAATCAACTCGTGCCCACTATTTGAAATAAGTAAATCCACACCGACCCGTGTGCTAATCGGGTTTGACCTGACATAAAAAAAAGATTCAAATCCACATCGGTCAGCCCCGAACCGATTTAAAACATTACCACCAACACTTAATCGATTTACAACCATTTAGCAAATCCAATTCCAGACCGACGGTATCTCGGGTCTCCACCCGACCCGAAATTAAAATAACAATCACCACCGGTTTTGAAAAAAAAAGCTTTACCACACGAAATCGATGCTACCAAAATGTTTTTAAACCTCTTTTTAATCCACGAAAAATATATCAAAACACTTGTATTCGGTTTTATTTAGGGAGTGAATAAAAAAACGGATAACGGAAGTTTGGGTTTCATGACTTACTTACGAATCGAGATGAAAGAGATAAGGAAGGAGAGTTTGAGGAGCACGGTCCGAACACCACAAATCAACCACAATCTAAACTCTATATACACGAACAACACACGGACCAAAAAAACCTAATCGTGACTCATGTCTCGATCTAAACCGATCTTAGCTCTCGAGCTTTCAAGAGTGGCGGCTAGAGGCGGCGCTAGAGTTTGGTCGGAGAAGGTGTTGTGCCGGCGGATGTGAAGAGAGGAGAGATGAGTGGTATTATTTTTGAGTGAATTAGGTTATGAACCCTAATTTTTCCTTTTTATAGGTCCAATAAACCACAGGGACTATTTATGCAGTTTTGCTAACTTTCATGATATAGCGGTTCGGGACACATTTCATTTAGCAAACGTTCGATTCAACTTACGAAAATTACGCCATTCTGTTCAAAATAATTTTTCCAATAAAAATGGGTATTCACATGATTAGTTTCTCTCAAATAATACCAAAATCAAATCGAATTGTTGGTTGTGCCAGTACGTGTTGTGTGCAAATTCCACGTTTCATGAGATAACTTCTCGTTTTCAACTCAAATAGGCTCGGATAAGTTCGTAAACAAAAACTAAGGATAATTCCTTGTAAAATGAATGTCTGGAAAAGTGTGGGTTGTCACAGACTACCCTTCTTAATGGAATCGCGTCCTCGCGATTCAATTCAAGTTACCCGTTGAGTTCGAAAAGAGATGAGGATACTTTGCTTGATTTCATCTTCACATTTCCGTGTGAACTTAGGACCTTTCTTTGAGTTCCATCGAACTTTGACAATAGAAATACGACTTGGATCAAGTTGTTTCACGGTCTATGATTTTGATAGGTTCCTCAATACAGTTTAGACATTCATCAATCTGGATCCCTTCCAAAGAAATAACAATTGTGTCATCAGCAAGACATTTCTTCATATTACACATAGAAAAAATGTTGTGAATACTGCCAAGTTCTGACGGTAGCTTGAGTCTGCAAGCTACCAGTCCAATCCTAGCAAGGATTTTGAAAGGACCAACATAGTGAGGATTAAGCTTTCCACGTTTACCAAAACGTATCACACGTTTACTAAACTTAACACACGTTTCCATGGTGAGACTTTAAGCATAGCTTTGTCTCCAACTTAGAATTCAAAAAGTTTACGTCGTTTGTCGGTATAGCTTTTTTGACGATCGCGAGAAGGTTGCATTATGCTTTTGATCCGAACAATCTTCTCAATAGTCTCGTGAACAAGTTCAGGACCAACAAGTTGTGTATCTCCCACTTCAGTCCAACAAATTGATGATCGACATTTTTGCCATAAAGTTCCTCATACGACGTGGCTATTGTTATAAGAGAATTCGGCCAATGGGAGGTGTCTATCCCAACCATTGCCAAAATCGATCACGCAGTCGCACAACATGTCCTCTAACATTGAAAGGCTCTTTCACCCTGGCCATCAGTTTGAGGATGATACGCAATACTCATACCCAGATTTGTTCCCATGGCTCTTTGGAGTGATTGCCAGAAATTTGATGTGAAACGACTATCACTATCAGAGATGATAGAAATCGGCACTCCATGATGTGCAACGATCTCCCTCACGTATAATTAAGCAAGTTTGTCCATATAACCAGTTTCTTCGATTAACAGAAAATGAGAAGATTTGGTAAAACGATTAACAATTACTTAGATAGAGGTACGGGATTCACTCCAAATGTTTAGTTTATAAAATAGTAGCAAGGTAGCAAATCGATTTACAAAATAATTTGTGGAATGATTTGTAAAACAGCTTATAAGAGGATAATAGGAAAACAATTCATCGTTTATAAAATAGTAGTACGGTCAAAATGCTGATTTCATGAAATAATAGTAAAACATTATGTAGGATGACCTCAAAATGGTTTGCAGGAAAATCGAAAATAGTTTGATGTTGATAGTGACACAGTTTATTATCCTATAAGAGGGTAGCAAATATAACTGGTATTAGATGTGTGGGTTCAGGGTCGAATGACTTCCTTTTCCGCGAGCAAGCTTTACAACCCACTAGCCAGTGTACCTAATCGTTGCAGTGTAGTATGCGTAAGCCTAGGGGGTTGATCGTTCTCTAAAGGAATAGAGATGCTAGTAGAGATGTATGACGAGAAGGTGAGGTTGAGGGTGATTCTTTTTAGTCTTTTTATATTTTTTTAGAAAGCACGTAAATATCTTAGGGTATAGGAGTGGGGGGTGGTACTTCTACCAATTTTAACTACTAATTCTTTAGAACTAATAACTAATTAAACTAATGAAAAAAGAAAGGATAAGCTATGTATTATAAGGTGTGCTCTTATGATGATTAAAAGTGTGTTTACTTAGATGTTCTTACTCCCTAGTTATCTCTTGTTGGTCGGTTGAATTTTCACATCCTCATCTTAATTGGTGCGTTGTATTCCGTGTGGTTATAGGGGGTGCCTAATTCCCTAGTTCTATGAATTGTAACTCTACTCTAGACTATCCGGGATCACCAAGTACAGTAGTATCTCCCCCGAATACTCTATTATCCTAAACCTATAACTCACGCAATAAACACAACGATGGCTCAAGTGCACTCTCAAGATTTATGCTATTTAGGACGTTCAAGCTCACAACAATTAAAGAAGAAGCCAATTTTCCTTACTATAGCGTCTGCCAATTAAAACAAGCGACAACCTAAAAATAATTAACAACTAGGTTTCATAGATATAAGCAAACACAATAGTTATTTAGCTACTCATAATGGATAAGCATGCATACACACAAACAATTAAACATAGGATAAACATGGTGATATAATGGATTAACAAACTTATCCTATGATGTAAAGAAGGGTTTGGAACCTTGGCTTAAAAATGCACGCATCATTGCGCAAATTGCACGCATCATTGCATTGCATTTGGAATTTCGCATCATAACACCTTATGCGAGGCCATTCCAGATTGCATTCGCAATTGATCGCAATTTATCGCATTTGTGTAATGCTAGAAATAGTCGCAATTACCGCAATTTGGAATTTAGGGTGATTTACAAAGCCCAACTATTTTAATAAGGACCTTAGTAAATGACGTCCGTAAAAATACACATTGACAACCATAGTTCTTGCCCTACATCCAAATTACCCTTTTTTTATTTCATCACTGATTTTACAAAGTGAGTAAATTCTTAATTTACTTTAATGCATAATCGAATAGTTTTCTTCTTTCTGTTGTGTGATTCAAGTTGTAAAACTCATATGTTCTTCTTTGATTATAATAATCACATATGTCATTTTATTAGGTACAAAGTGAGTTAATTTATTTGATTCAACGCTAGAACTCATATATTGTTCAACTTTGGCTAAACTTTATAATGCTAACTTTTGCTATTGATTTAATTATGAGTAAATTATGATTCTTTGTTACTGATATAACTTGTATCTTGTAAGTATACTTTTGATATATTTTAACATCATGTCATCACACTATCTTTTTAACCACAAACACATAAACAAGATTATGTGTTCATACGCATACGCGTAGAACACAAAATCAACCATAGTTTAAAATCTAACCGTTAATTTTCAAAACGATTTAAAACCATTGTTTGTAATCTTGTTAGGAACACAAAGACACTTACAAATTCAAGATCTGAAACACGGATTACTTGAACGTTTTTTAAGCGTAGGATGAGATGGGTTTTAGCAATAAATGTGAAGAGTTAAGTTAGGTGGGATCTTTTATTGAAAAATACTTTCAGGTTTTGACAATTTTAGTCCCTCCACTTTTTCTATTTACATCCAATGCCATTTAACTTCCGTTTTGGTTATCAAACAAAAGATTTTAAGAAAGAAACTTAACAACACTCCCCCTCGACTTGATAAATGATGAAAGGTTATATTATTTAGTCCGAGGAGTGTCAGTTTAACCAGAAAATTTTTCCACCATTGATAAAAGATACAACCAGAATAGAGTAACATGCAAGTACACGGATGTTTTTGAAACAGTTAAGTGTTTATTTTCTTACCCTCAACACTTGATCGGAAAAATACTGAATTTTGAAAGATTATAGTGTTGACAGAAGAAATGTACTTGCAATGTTGAAAGGAAAAATAGATAGAAGAGTATTTTTGTTGTTTTATCAGATTTTATATTTTTGTATTTTGTTTTTGAAGAATTATTTACAAAAGAGATTTTGGTGTTTGATGTGTTTTAAGACTGCTTTAGGAGGTCATCCATTCCTCTTGAGTCAAACACCTCATACCAATCCGGTGGACCAACTCATTAAACCTATTGGGAGGCAAGGCTTTGTGAGAAGATATGCCAATTGGTATTCTGTAACTCCACAAAATATAATTCAACAGCACTTGTTCCACGTGATCCTTGATAAAATGATATCGAAGATCGATGTGCTTTGATTTAGTCTGAACGAGTTGCACGAGATCGCAATGGCACTCGATTGTCGCAAAGACATCGGGATTCTGTCAAATACGTAACCATAGTCTTTGAGTTGTGTTCTCATCCAAATGACTTGAGCACAACATGGCTACATATTCTCGCCGGTTGAGGACGGCAATGTACAATCCTGCTTCTTCGATTGCCATGACACTAGCTTATCACCAAGAAATTGTAAAGCTTCGGGAAGTGCTTTTCCCAGAATCTAAGCATCCGCGGATCATCATCTGAAAAAAGCGATTAGTTCAAAACCGAATCCTTCTGGATACCGGATCCCCAAATTAACGGTTCCCTTGATGTATCGGAGGATTCTTTTAGCCTCAGAGAGGTGGGTTTCGCTTGGTCGCGACCGATAACGAGAGCAAAGATATACACCAAAGACAATATCGCCCATCGGTACTCGTTAGATACATGGAGACCCAATGATACTACGGTATTTGGTAGGGTCACCAATTTCCCATGTAAATCGCGTCTAGCTTGGTATGAGCCATTGGTGTGGCATAAGTGTCACATGTTTTCATTCCAAATTTGTTTAACAATTCAAGGGCATATTTGGACTGACTCAAGAAAATACCACGGGGTGATTGATGAACTTGCAGTCCTAGAAAGAACGTAAGTTCACCCATCATGGACATTTCAAAATTTTTCTTCATTAGTTTTGCAAAAGCGATTGAGTACTTTTTATGTGTTGACCCGCCAGAAATTTGAACAATTAAGACATGTGCCCCGTGATATTGTATAAAAAGAGTAGGGTCGACCGAATCTTTGTTAATATTATTGGCAATGAGGAAAGATGATAACTTATCGTACCACGCCTGAGGAGCTTGTTTGAGACCATAAAGAGCTTTGTTGAGTTTGTAGACATGGTTCGGGAACTCAGGATCAACGAATCCTTCGGTTGGTGACATAAACCGCTTTTTTCGTTGTCCATTGAGAAACGCAGTTTTGACATCCATCTGAAAGACCGTCATATTCATATGAGCTACGAACACGAGAAATATCCGAACAGCCTCAAGACGAGCAACCGGAGCAAATGATTCTTCAAAGTCTATTCCCTCTTCCTGACGATAACCCTTAGCCACTAGATGTGACTTGTTTCGATTACGTTCCTTCAACATCCAATTTGTTTTTCCAAATCCATTTGAGACCAATGACGTAGACCCTTGTTGGTCTTTCAACCAGCTCCCATACTTCAAGACGTTTGAATTGGTTGAGTTCTTCTTGCATGGATTCAATCCGGTTGTCTTTTGTCATTGTGTCTTTGATGTTTTTAGGTTTAGATTGGCGGAGTGCATAAATGCAATGTTCACCATCCGAGTGAAGGCGTGTCTCGAACGACCGGTTGATTCGGGTTGCCAATAATATTTTCCTGAGGATGGTCTTTTGTCCATCTATGTGTGGAGGGTTGATGTTGGTATACATTGTGCAGATTCTGAGGATTCAAATGGTTTGTGGTAGATTCCGCGACATCGGTGGTCCATTAGCAAACGGGTTAAAGAACGCATTTGGATCAAAATCTGCGTGTGGGGTACTGCATTCAGAATATCATCACCGGTTCATCATTGTTGGAAGCGGTTTGTTCAACTGTTGTGTTGGAGTCAACTGGTGGTGCTTCTTCAACAGTAGTTGTTGTAGCAAGTGTATCAGGTATAAGAGTATTATCGTGTTGAAAAGCACCGAAACAAGCGGATACACCGAGCACGCTCATCAATATCGCCACTAAACGGAGCAAATAACCTTTCCATTTGTTGACGAGTAAGTCGAGGGCTTGTTTCACCGATGATGGGGTTTGGGTGAAGTTTAAGCGGTTGTGTCCGGGTTCCAAGTCGTTATACTTAGAAGCCATTTCCGTAAGTTCATCAAAATGAGCATGAATTGTTTCCATAACCTCCTTTGTTCGACGAATCCAGATGCGGAAACCTTTTGAATTATCACAGTATCTGATAAAGACTCCAATGTCAACTTTGGCTTTGAGCTTTCCAAAGTCATCACGATCATTATTCCGATAGCAAAGAGATCCAAATACATGAAAGTGTTTGAGATTCGGTTTTCTGTTGTGGACAAGCTCAAAAGGTGTTTTGTTGTTGCGTTTTGTAATCATAGAACGGTTTTGAGTATAGCATGCAGTACGATACTTCATAAGTAACTGAAGTTTAGCATTGATTAACATTGTTCTTGCAGCTTCCACTAACGTTCGGTTTCGTCTTTCAACAACTCCGCTTTGTTCTGGTGTACGTGCAATAGATGTCCGATTCAATCCCCACTTTCTCATAAAATTCACGAAGAGTTTGGTTAACAAATTCAGTGCCTCTGTCTGTCTCGATTGTCGAACGGTGTTTCGTGAGTGAACTTGTATTTTCGTGAGAAAGGTGATGATCATTTGTGGAGCTTGATCTTTGCTTCCAAGAAAGTAGACCCAAGTCCAGCGTGAATAGTCATCAACAATTACTAAGATGTAGCGTTTGCCATTGATCGCTTGCACGCCAAGATCGGCCACACAAATCCATGTGAAGAAGATGAAGCACATGCCGAGAGTCTGGTTCCACCTTTGAAGGAAAATGAGCACGAGTGCTTTTGCCTTGTTCACAAGCGAGCAAAGGTGTCTTTAGAATACCGAAATCGTGGGAGTCCTTCAACTAGTTTGTGTCGAGCAAGGTTGGTGATGGTTTGAAAGTTAAAATGTGAGAGACGACTCGCCATAGCCGGATTTTGTTGATGTTGCCTTTGAAAGTAAGCAGATGGGAAAGCAACCATGTCTTGCATAGAGATAGTGTAAAGATTGGAATTGAGCCGCATATAAGGTCGCTTCCTTGTAGATCACTTAATGAAACAAGTTTTCTCCCTAAAGCAACCTCCAAATCTCCATCACGAATCCGACCCATGAAAACATGACCGAGGCCTTCCACATAGTAAACCCTGCTAATTTCGATGTTCCCATTGATATAGTCTCCAGAGTCTATGATAGCTGCTGGGTGATCATTCCCTAACCTCGACAAGCCAATGAACTTTGCAATAAAGTTTGATAACAGCTTAAGGTTGCCTGTCATGTGTCGGGAACATCCGCTATCAACAATCCAGAAAATGATCTGTATCACCGCATTACAACAATCGACACATAATGTGATGGAATAGAAGTAGATGTGGAACCCAAATGTTAGAGGGTTCCGGAGCGCTTATAGTAGATATACACACATCAATAGCTTTAGGTATCCATTTAAATCCTAGTGTGTTATATATATCCATTTCTGCCATCTCCAACTAGTATTTGCTTTAGTCTTTGTGAATGCACTAGGTGGTACTGCATTCCTAGGAGGTGAGACCGAGCTACAGTGACAAAGAATGCGCTTATTAGAATCTAAAGATGGTGGTCTACCAAGCCAATGCACTTAGAAAGATTAGTGGGCCTAGAGGTATTCCGAGTCTTAGGATTCTTTAAACGAGAGATGATAGCTTTAGCAACACATTTGTCATGACAATCAATATTCATACTTTTACGACAAATAACACAAGGTGCATCGATCAATATCAAAAGTACTTAACGGTTTAGCATTCGTTACATCACTATTTCTATTACATTTGCCCGACGCAATATCTATAGTGGAAGCAACATGAGTCTTATTCATAGTCCTAGGGTGTTCTTCTACTTTAGCATTCCTTATTGAACTTTTCTTAGGTCGCAACTTCCTATTCTTCGATGTAGTGCTCCTAGGCCGTGAAGTGCGGACGTTGGAAAAGTCGCAACTATTCCTATTTCAGAGAAGGAGGCACGTTAGCAACTAGTGATTTGGCAAGAGTGATTCTAGGTTCACGATTACTAAGTGTTACTGGGCTATTCTCTTAATCACGGTAGGAGGAAGTTGTTCATACTTTCCTAACATTTCTCTTAACTTGAAGATAGTGTGAATCGATCTTGATTTTCGTAACCGAATATTTCCAAAGAAAATGCATAACTTCTTTAGTGTGTGCAAGATAATGATCAAGTTCATTTGATGCTTCATCACGAGTCTTTTGAGTAAATCAAATATGACACCATATTCCTTTTAACTTTTACAAGTTCTTGTTCATATTTTGAGATTTGACACTTAAAAGACACGCTTTGATCATCTAATTGCTCAATTTTAGGATCGAAGATTTGTACACAATGGGCGGATTTTGTGTTGAAAACAAGTTGTTGATCATGAATATCTTTTGACACCAATTAAGACGACGTATTGCATTTGAAAGTTCGTTTGACAATCGTTTATTTTCAGCTTTTAAGGACTCAATCAAGCACATTATCGTGTTCTCAACATTTACCACAAAATCAAAAAGACGTCACAGAGATATAATCAAATGCATATGACAAAGAATTCAATAGCACAACGTTATGGACATCAGACAGATGACATCTTCCAAGAGTCGATCAACATCTTTTCTCAACATTTTCTTTTTACGCTTAGTATTAGAAATAGATGTTTCGCTTTCAAAACGACCTTCATCAATCCAAGTTCCTTATGAAAGTCCTTTCCCAAGACAATGCACAACTTTTCAAATTTTTAACATTTGTAAAAGATTTTCTCAAAAATGTCTTTGTTCTCGCCAGAGGCGATTGAAAATGTTCAACTTTGATTTCAGAATGATATTCTATCTCATGTTGTAAAGTTTTGAGGTCAGCTATGAAAAGGTCAAAATATCTAAGAATTTTGATTTTCGTGTTTTGAGTTTACTTCACCGATGGAAGGTAAAGGACCATAAGTTTGTGCATAATCTGGTTTGGGATTAACATTAGAAGACTCGACGTGGCTTTTATGATAATCCCTGGTGTGTTGGAAGAACTGGTGTGACGAAAGTGACCGCTTTGAATAGTTAAAAGGTTTGTTGTAAACAACTTTTTCTAATTTTGATCGACTCTCGCCTTCTCGTGATCTAATTCTTCTTGACGATGATATTCAACAACACTCATAATGTAATTATCAATTTTATATTCTCGCGACCGAAACTTTAGGATTTGGTTTGAATGCTTTGGTTGAAAGCTTAGGTTTGTAATCTGAAGATTTGGTCCATAGCCATTTGGATTTGGTTTTAAAGTAAACTTTTCAATAGCTGTGACCGATTTACCATGTTTGTAAACATGCTTTAAACTCTTTAAGTTTGTTTTGCAAGCCGATGATTTCTTCAAGATGATCATCTATTCGCTTCGTTGAATGCTTTTTGTATGTAGAGAACTGCTTTTTGACAATTTAACAACTCATTTTAGATTTTTGATTTTCCAAGGTGAGAGCATTAATTTGTTTTTATGTTCATGTTTCAGCTTGTTATATTTCGCATAACAAAGCATTCTTCGGCTGCTAGATCACGATCTGTCTCTCTAAATATTTTTCGCTTTGATGAGATTTGGCAAAGGTCGCTTCAAAACCGCTTTCACGCTTTTCTTGAGTTTTGAAAAAGTTGAGTTGCTTTTGTAAACATTCAAAATCCTTGATTAACAGTGCATTTTTTCTTTTCAAGTCCTCGATTAATGGCATGACATTTTTCCACTATGGTCTGTTGGTCTTGTATTAAACGAGCAAATCTGGATGAGGCAAAAGTTCGGTGTGTTCAACGTGAGTCACAACATGATCATTACTTAGATCCTCAAGTATAACCACGTAGTCAATTTGAGTATCAAGGGAAACCATAAGGTCATCTTGATCGCCAAATATAACTACGGGTCTATTTGAAAATTGGCGGAATGAGATGTGGACGACTCATTTTGAACATTCTGAGCCTTGCCGGATTCAGATGTTGGCGAGATATGAGATCAGAGATAAATATGGTTTGTTCGGGGTACCGAGACAAGCCATCAGCTGTCATACACCGGCCTGTGTCACTCATGTGTAACTCATGCATATTAGCCATCAACATAACGCTGCATTGGCCGCAAGTCCTCCATATCATCATCCGAAAGTCCGCATTTGCCATAAAGCTCTGTTTGTCCGTGAGAGTTCCACCACTTCATCCTTAAGAGCCAAAAGAAGAGCCTCTTTGTGATAAGCATTGCCCCTAGTCCTAGGCTTTGGGCATGCATTAGCCAGATGTCCCTTCTCATTGCAGTTGAAGCATCAAAGACCATTCAACCCATTTTGAGCATTTCCTTGTTCCACCACTTGAGCTCGATTGTTATTCCTTCCCACAACATTAAACCCTTGACCACCGCCCATCTGACGACCATAACCACGATTCTCAACTTCAACTTGTCCATTGTTCACAATGCTTGATTCCTTGTGTTAGATGAGGAAACGATACGATTGTTGGATTTGTTGGTATAACGGCTAAAGGCATTAGCAATCATAGCAAATCCTTGTTGCAATGCTTCGAACGGATCAGATTCCTCATTAGCTTCACTGACAAGTGTTTGAGCATTGTTGTTGTTGTATGGAACCAATTGAGTTTGAGACTGTGAAGGATCATATGGTGTGATTGTAGCAGTTGGTTGAGTTGCTGGTTGAGGAGAATAACTGTTTTGAGCATATAAGGCAAGTTGTTGATTTTCCGGATGTGTCGGTGGAGCAATTTGAGCACGGAGAATCCTTTCCCTATCAACTTCCTTTTCATGAGGCTTCAAGTAATCGTACAACAATCCATATGTAGAATGATGAAAATTTCTTCTCTTGACGGAGAAAAATGACATACTTCTCCCATTCAGGACCAAGACTACTCAGGAACTTAGTATTCACTACAATTCTTGGCATGATGATGTTGTGTTTATCCAAATCATTGATGATGTCTGAAAAACGATGATGATAAGACTCTAGTGTCTCTCCGTGTTCAATCATGAAGTGTTCATAAGCCAAGTAAATTTTGGATTCCAAATCCTCCGATTGAGTACGATCCTTCCATAAGAAGATGAATATGATCCCATATTTCCTTTGCAGTCTTTTGAGCATCAATACTTCGAAGAATTGGGTTAGGTAATACTAAGAGGATATATTGCATTGCAAGTTCATCAGCTTCATAGTGTAGAAGTTCCTCTGCATTCAGGTCGGCTATAGTAGCAATGTTGGATTGTTCATCTCTTGGTGGATTAGCATTTGGATCGGCGGGTACGATAATAGTAGGCATTTGAAATGGACCTTCCAAGATAACCTTCTTTAAGAACTTTCCATGTGGCTTATTCAGATCACAAAACCTAAAGAACCTTATCACCCATTGATCGTAGTTTCCTGGAGTGAGCATTGGAGGTCTATCAAGTGATCCAGCCTCATGAATTGATTGTTGGCTGCTTAAAGCTTCACACATCTTTGAAAACCAAGTGGGTTCCTTCATAGTATTCCTTGATGGATGTTGATTGAATTCATTTGTGTAGGGTTGAACTTGAAGACTTGGTGGTGGTTGAACCATTTAAGGTTGTGGAATTGCAAAGACAAGTTGTGGATTAAATTGTTGTTGATAAATTGCTTGTTGTTGATTCCATTGTTGATGTTGTGGAGTTAGTTGTTGTTGACGTTGAGAATAAGTGTAAGGGAAATAGTTAGAGTATGGTGGTTGTGACATGTTGAAAACTTGTGTTGGTAAAAATGGATCTTTGTAGTCGAATGAACCTTTGTTGATGAAGTGTCCTTAGGCGTAGAAATCACAAGAAACCAAGTAGAACTTATGCGTAAAAACAGCAAAGTTACGCGCAACAATCAAGAGTTACGCGTAGATTTAGCTTACGCATAAGTAGGGTAAAGGCACTAAAGTTATGCGTAGACACAAAGTTAGGCGTAGAAAGTTAGGCGTAGGATTACCTTATGCGTAAGACTAGGCTTATGCGTAAGATGAATCTTATGCGTAGGATTTCTACGCGTAAGCTTTATGCTTATGCGTAAGTTTAGGGTTTTATCCCAAATGATCTTTTACACTATCACAGTGCAAAAGATATCCAAATTCGACGTATTTTCAGGCTTATCCAAGGAAGAAAACACGGAGTAAACCACGAAAACGAAGATCAAACCAAGGATAAAGTTACGCGTAAAAATAGGGTTTTAGTTACGCGTAGCTTACTCGTAAAAGTGATTTTGCCCAAAGTTGTTTCTAAACCAGATTTTTGTTATGGAATAGCTTCAATATCACCAAAATAACACAAAAGTGTGAAGCTTGATGAATCAAAACGGCTAAACAGGTTACGCGTAGAACGACACCCATGAACAAAAACAAGCTTAAAAACTTAGATCCACGCGTAAAGGTTGAAACTTTTTGCCAAAAACAAGTATTTTAACACCTTAAAACATTGAAAGTACAAGAATATTGGATTCAAACGTGTAAAAATTATGTTTTTAAGCGAACCAAAGTATCAAACCACGCACGTATGTTCTACGCGTAGGACCAAAACCCACTTCAAGAAACAATACGTTCACCCAACTAGTAGGCGATTGATACCACTGTTAGGTCACTAGATTTATAACACAAGCTTAATAGAAAGATAGAGAGGCGATTGAACAAGTAAACCAAACACACACACATGAAATAAAGACACGGTTATGCGTAGAGTGTAGTGAAATAAATAACTTGAATAACCAACCTTCAAATGAAGGTTTACAAGGGGTATTTATAGGCAAGGAGCTAGGGCAACACTCCCACTCCTTCCCTTTACCTTATTGGACATGGGCCTAAGCTCATGGGCCTTCTACATAAGCTTAAGGCTAATAACAAACATAAAGGCCATAATTAAGCTACCTATTACATATTAATTACTAACACTTGATTATGGTTTGGAAGTGATTCCAACATCATCAGAGTAGCGGAAGCATCTTTGTAGTATGTCTTTGATGGTCATGATTTTCTTTAATTAAGTGTGAATGCTGTGAGCATGCGGTTGTGAATTGACTTCTCAATATCGATCAGCTGCAACCGTCCAATGTTCCTGCAAACAACAGTTAGCAATAAAACACACGAAAGTGTCTTTGTTCACTTTTGTTGAATACAGTTGCAAGAACCATGTTTCCCCGTTGATCAGTATAAATACTGCATATGATCAGGTAGAATTCCGAAGAATCTCCTTGACAGGGTTTCACAGCTTGATCTAGCCGTTCTCAAACCGGAGCGTCCCAAAGTAGAAAACACGGAGTGAGTGAACTAGCGAATTGAGATTCATTGATTGATGAAAAATGATTTGAAAACAATCGAGTATTGCTTAAGAGAAAGAGTTTTTCAATACAACGAAGGTTTTAGAAGAAAATCAATTATCAATCATAAATACCTCTTTTTATTTTTGAAAACTTAATACACAGTCGATGTGATAGAGAAAAGAATTGTTGAGCACAACGACCGGTTTTTCAAAGGTATCCGTCAATCCATCTCCTGGACCAAGGTTGATTCAAGATTGAATCGCCCCATTGTTTCTATCCAGTTGTCACAAGCTTGATCTTTTGAAAGATCTCACATGTCACCCACCAAGAGCTTGTTTGATGCTGGCTCTAGAATGATTTCCATGTTCATCGTGAATACTTTACATATCACTCGGATGTTCTGGAAAATATCACAAGGATAATGCGTAGGACTCTCAATATATACTTACTTTCCACATTGTGTGAAACAGCAAGTCTTCATTAATTTTGTGTCCTAATGAGATATTGTGGATGATCTCTTGGCTCTAGACTCAATAGTGCACATTTGGTTTCCTGTGCCGGAGACTAGGGAGAGGGTCTCCTTCTTCAATATCAACAATCTCTAAGAGAAAGTTGATAGATTATGTAGGTTCCCCGTGAGAATGAAACAAGTCCTTTTAAGAGGAACTTGAGTAGCTTGGGAAGTTTAGTGCAATGCGTCACTGGGTCCATGACGTCTTGTCTTCAATACCGGCGTTACCTTAGTAACCACCAGTAGCATATGAATTGAACCCGGTTTCTGCCCTAAGGTTGAATAAATGGAGGGATATTTCTTTTCACCCTTTTCACATTCAATTCTTTTTCATTCTTCAACCCCTTCAGTGCTTACCGAGACTTCATTACTAGAACCTTGTTGGGTTCATTCCAGTTGTAGCTCTGTCTCAGTCGACACTCTTCCTATATTCTCATTTTTCTCCTTTTTTCAATGTATCTATGGACTCTACACTATCTAGTGGATTATCCCTGGGTAGATCCCTCCGACTCTGGCTGGATCGTGGGAACTAATACCTAACCTAACCATCCTTATATCTCCAATACATAAAGTAAAGTGCTTGATCTTGTGGTATAGTTCTTTCCTTCTTGAAACCAATTGAAAGATCATTTGGAAAATCAATCAAGGTACTTGTGATATAACATCAAAACGTTTTGTACTTTAATTGTTTTTGATCATTTAGAAATGCTTCCCCTCAATATGTGCTTTGTGATTTTGAAATTGTTTAGCACATGGAGGCAAGAGGTCTTTGAAATATATTCTTGATCACAATTGCTGTGGAAAAATCCATTTGATTTTCTTGGTAAATTCTCCCCCTCAAAATGTGTGTTGGTTGTTTAAATTCATTTAGCACATAGAGGAAAGAGTTCTTTTGAAGTACATCCACGATCACACTAGCCATTAAGAAACCATTAGAAAATCAATCAAGGTACTTTAGGTTGAAATATATAAATCTTTGTACCTTGATAGTTTATTTTCTTTTGAAATGTTCCCCCTCAATATGTGCTTCAAGATTCGAAAGCGTTTAGCACATATGGGAGAGCAGCCTGCACAATTGAATCAAACGATCACCTTTTATAAGATTTCATAATTAAATCACAAATTCTCCCCCGATCAAAAATATCAAAACCTTTGAGATTTTGGATCCCAAGTGATTTAATAAGGTTTAGAAAACATAGGAGAAAATGTGGCCAGGTTTAAATTCTCATCTTGTTTTTGGATTAGTGCTCCTCCTCAATCATGTGCATCATGTATTTGAAATCTTTTGGCACATGGAGGTAGGAGTGCCTTTAAAGGACTAAAACCAATTCCATTTAAACATATTTGAGATTTAAATCATGATCTCTCCCCTGATCAAAAATTTCAAACCATTTGAGATTTGTGATCCCAATTGATTTAAATCATTTAGAAAAATTTAGGGGAAAGACGTGGCAAGATTTAATTTTTGAAATTGACTGATGAGGACCAATTATAGACATTAAAGATTGTTAGTGTCAGGTATGATAGTTTTTAAGAGATCTTTAAGTAAAATAAAACAATTTCACAATCAAACAAGAACAGAAAAAAATTCATTTTGAAAGATCTTTGAGTTTTAAAGAAAATCATACCATGACATAACATTAAATCTTTAGCTCACCACTTATTTTGTACAAACGGATTCTGATTCGTTTGATGATATATTGTTTGAAAATGTTTAATTTGAAATCACTCTCCCCCTCAATCGATGACCGTAGTCGATGATTGAGTGACTTAAGATTTAAAATGATGTCCGGTTGATTTCCAAAATTATAATTCCGATTTATTTTCAAAACAAGAATTTTCCCTTTTCAAAACAATATTTTCAAAATTGTTAAAAAATGGTATCATCCACTACTTGTCTTGCACAAAGATGCGTTAGATGGTTGAGAATCACAAGTTGCTTATGTTGTTGAGAAGATGAAAAGAAAACCATCTGCTGATGCAGTGAGACCTCTGACGTTGCATCTATCATGCCAACTCTCCATAGAGATCCAATTAAGCTCCGTTTCTTCTTTTGTCGACCCAAGAAATAGTTGCCCTTTCCTTTCGGCATCCAATCATCTTCTTTTGTGGGATCCGGATCGGGAACATTCTTATAAACCATGATATCTTCATACGTTAGTGGACACAAACAGATATATGGTGGTCGACAACACCCAACCATCAATCGACTAATAAAATTCAATCTAACATATCAATCATTCAGACATATCATATAAAGGCATGAGGATAATGTGTTCATCAAAATCTAATCATCTAATCCTAGAAACCTAGTCCTTCAACATAGGCAAACATCTTTTTCTATTAAGCACATATGATGATTATATAAGCCCGTTAGATGATATAAATTTAAAAACATTATCCCCCTCAATCAATGACTCATTTTTTGAAAAGTTTAAAAATACTGAAGTCATTGATTGAGTTTCCAAATTTTATGAAAACACCAAGTCTGATTGATTTTAAAGCAACTCATTTTCCACCATTTTGTAAAACAAATATTTTTCTGAATAATCATAGAAAGAAAAATATTTGACTAGGAATGCTTTCCTCATTTTGTTTTAGGATAAGTGCACGAAGTTTATGAAAATCGATTAAGCGTAGCACTTTCCTTCTTCGAAGAGCGGTTTGCGTATCTAAAAATGATAGCAAACCATGATTTAAGCACGGGTTACAGTCTGAAGTAACTACAAGCCATATTTTGAGACATGTTTTGAAAAGAAATATTTACACCTCCTGCTCGAACTTCATCTATGATCCCGTGCAATTATTGAATGACATTTCTAAGACCGTAGATGTTATCAATACCAGAAGACATGTCTTGAGAAAACAATATTTTTGGTATTTTTCAATTTTTTTTTATTTGTGTGGATTTTTGTTGGTTTTATATTTTTCTATTTTCTTTTTGATGGTTTTATATTTTTGTATTTTGGTTTTTTGATAAATATTTACATATAGAGTAGATGATATAGTTTAAGAAGGATGATGATACGAGTGCTAAGATAAGGATATCGAACTGCCCCGTTGTAGAAGATAAAAATCGTCATCTCTTAAACTTTCACCACCAAAGCTTCCGAGGCTCTTGAAAAGAAGAAATTGAAGCTTTAAGAATTCGAGACTTTGGTAGCTTCTCCCCAAACCGAAAATCCTTTAGCTGAGCAGATTCAAAGCTTTCTTTCAAGCTTACCATAGCCAGGTGCACAAAGAAGCACACCATTATCGTCGATCTTGCTACTCCTTTTAAGAATGATCACCGTGATTCTTCGTTCGGGGTTATATCATCAAGATAGAACATCAACGTATCATCCCACTCATGAATAGATCTTCTCATATTTCTTTTACACTGAACTCTGAAGCGATGCATACCAAAAGGTGTCAAGAGACCACACCCCCCCAAGTAGTTGAAGTGATGCAGCCAGTATCATTGTATAAAGCTCAAGAATCCGAATTACACATAAACCCAAAGAAAGAATAGCCGATAGCATCAAAGTAGCAGATTTAATCACTGATCATCTCTGCGGATATCAAATCCGGAATAATTGATTAAGTCCGATCACATGAATCTGCTAAACATCCCTGAAGTACATTTCTCTCCCATATGATAGTGTATGAAGCTCAAGAACCTGAAGTACCCAAATGCCCAAAGAAAGAATAACCGATAACATTGAAGTAGCAGGCTGAATCACTTCTTATCTCTTTGGATGTCAACTCCGGAATAAGTGATTATCACTGAATCACCGATTAAGCTCTCAAGTGAAACAACATTGCGTCCCCAATGTACACAATTCTCTCCCCTGATGATTGCGATATCATCAGAATCATCACACACATGTGTACCTATTTTATCCTCAGAAACTGTCTCTTTCATCTCTTCCCCCACATAGTTGGAATAAGAACACTAAACGCCAGAAGATACTCTGAGTTTCTCTGCGGTTATGACATTTATCTTCCTGGGATATCTTCAATCACTTAGAAGTATGAAGTTCGTCATGTGTACTTGTTGTGCTTTTATAAGTATGTCTCCTTCCCCCTTGCTAGTTTTGATACTTCAGAATTAGCAATACATCGTAAGTGTCACACCCCCAATTTACCTGTTTTGCAGCGGAATGGAATTCCTGGGGTTTGACTGTCATAGCATCAAAATCACAGTTATATTGAACGACCTAAAGTGTCGTTTGGAAAATACATCGTTTGATTTAATAAAATAATCAGAGTTTACAAAGTATAGGTCCCAAATGAAAATCATCATGTGCGGAAATAAATTTGATACAATTCAAACGACGTTTTAAAGTGTATAAATCCCATGAGAGACGCGTCGTCACCGCGACTCTATGATATGTCCACATGCATGCCATGAGGTGAATGCCTTAGTTACCTGAAAATACATTGCTAAAAGTGTCAACACAATGGTTGAGTGAGTTCATAGAGTTGTTGAAAATGTTTAATACGACTACCACAAGTATAAATTATGTATGACAATGATGTCACAAAAATGATACAATTGCTATAAGTCCATGACACCGAACTAGATGATCATGATGTTCGCCCAACGAGTGTTTGCCAAACAACTCAAATAATGATATTAAATGAAATGCATCCGTTTAACAGGTTGAATCCACCAACCCGGATGGAGGAGTCACCCTCGATAGATCTATCCACTCACCTACGCTTCTATGAAATTAACGGTTCATGTTATATAATGGGGACATTCAATTGGCATAGGGTAACTTAAGCAATGTAATGAATTTGATATACTTGGTATCGTAATAAAAATGATGTGCAATGTATTCTCCCCCGTAGGTTTGAAATAAAGTAAAAACTTGAATAAATCGGGGCTATGAAAACTCACCTGTTGCAATGATTATGATGATATAATGGCATTACTGAAATGAGGCGCTACTCGACCGTGACCTATTATGAATGATATGTTCTAATGTAAATCATGAAACAATGTCGTGCATGCAATTTCACATGTAATCTATACCACTTGTACGCTTTTGAAAATAGAATTTATCGTCGAAATATATGTTTATGACATCCCGTCATGTTATAAAATACTTTACAAGTATTTACGTTGAAATGATATCTTACGATAATCATTTAATGATTTATTATGAAATTATAACTTTTCGTCGTAAAATAATGTCGTTGAAATTTTTCATGAAAGTGACTAAATGGCCTCGAAAAGCTAGTCGTAAAATGGTGCACGTCGAGCGTTAGGAAACGAACTCAACGGTTTTGGGAAGCTTGTATCATTATATCAAAGTTTTAGCATTTAAGTTTTCGTCCTAGAGGTCTCGATCACGGAGAAAAATATAGGTTAAGTATGGTACTTGTATCCAAAATATTGTTTAAGGGTGGTTTTCGGCAAAGTTTAAGTGACCGTATTTTATTTGTTACAACTCCGCTTGACAAATGGTTTGACATTTTAGAAAATATGCTTGGCGAACTGGTATGTGCTAAAACACATACCTTTTCATTATCAAAATAGACCCAAAATAACCAAGAAAGAGCCGTTTATTGCTAATATTTGTGGTTTTCTTGAGTTTGTGCTTGTGCAGGTACGGATATGTAAAAACTCGCAAAAAGGATCCAGATCAGACGTAAATCCGAGCACGAGAGATTAAGAGAGCTTTAGCTGAGCCGGAAGGTCAGAATTATGCATTTTTGAAGATTTCTAATCTCTGAGGATGATTTGTGAAGATTTGATCAAAGTTTGAAGAAATGTCAGAAACAGTCCCTCAAGTTTCAGCAATTGTCAGAAATGACCCTTGAAGATTCAGAAATTTGCAAATCAGCCCCTAGATTATTGAAGATTGTCAAGAGTGGTCCTTGGAAGATAATTTCAGAAGTACACCTTTGGTCCCTCAAAAATACGGAATTACATGTTTGGTCCCTATGGTTACAAGCTATTATCACTACTAGTCCATTAACAATCCAAGTATCCAATCCAAAAACTAATACCCACGGCCCAACAAATAAACCGAGCCCAATCCCACAACATATCACTACCCGGTTAAACCCAAGATCCGAAATACCCTCTTTACCCGAGTATTTACCCGAGTCAACCACCCACGACCCGGTCTTCTCATTTAAACAATAATATTAAAACCAAACGCGCCCTTTACACAGGACACCTCCTTCCTCCCACCAATTCACCATCCAAACAACACCAATCCCACACCCAAACAACCCACCTCGTACTAGAATCTATCTAGAAACCCTTATCTACTCTGACTTGTCAGGATAAGATGGCCACGTGTCCAATTGTCACAATTTCATTGGCCGAAACACCTATTTGAGCTAGTTGGGGCATTTTGATTGGGCAAAGTGAAGATGGAAGGATTGTGTGGCTCTCAATTCTGCTTCTAGGCTCTTCCAAGGATCCAAGAGACCTCCACCTCCTCAAGGCTATATATAGGACCTTTTGTTCACATTTAAAAAGAGTAGTTTTTTAGTAGCAATTTACCTTTCAATTTTCATTTCTTGTATCTTTTAAGCTTTTCAGTAATGGTATCTTAAAGTTATTTTCTCAGTTTGTTTTGTAATCTCACTTTTAGTTTAATAAAAATTTTCAAGTATTTCATTTCTTGGTTGATCTTAATCCGTACTCTTACATTGATTCAAGCTCTAAATATTGTTTGTTTCAGCTCATATAAGCTCTATATAGCTTATGCGAGCTTGTTTTACCCATCTTATTTTGTTCTTGTTCAGTTTTTTATAAAATCAAAAAAGAGTCAACAATAGTCAAACTGCTTATTTGCTTATCTCTTTTGCTTATTCACTTCTGAAATAGTTTTTTTTCTTATTAAATAAGGTGTCTACACTTTTGTCTTGTAAGATTTCCAGTTTAACAAACCTATCTAGGCCAATTCTACCAAACACTCTTGATAAAGGGGTGTTTGGCACTGTGGGTTCCTCACCACTTTTGGTCATTTGATGAGCTCTTTAAGCTCTCATTAGGTTTAATCTTGCTGGATAAGTAGTTTTTAAGGCTTCTTTGTAGTCTCTTATAGCAGTAGTTCAGTTTTTTAAGTTTGAGTAAAATGGTTTTATCAAAAACAATAGTATGGCAGTTAGAGGATTAAGTCCCTTTTCATTGTTGTTTTGAAGTTCATTTGGTCCTAGATAGTGTGTCTTAAAGTCTTAAGTCAGAGTCTAATTAGTGCAAAATCATCTGGGTCAGTTTGGAACTTGGGTCACTGTCTAAATTTTCTGTCAAAACAGATTTCTAAGTCACTTTCTCTAGCTACTGTATGTTTAAATCATTTCAAAAACCCCAAAAAATTAGTTTAGTATAGAGTCTAGCAGTTATACTTGGCTTATAATCAGTTTTCAAGAAGTTCCAATAGCTTTAACAAGCTCAAATCTGGTTTACAAATCTGTCCCAAGCTGCTATCAGCAAACCAGTTGCTTAACAGTCCTCAAAAACCTGTTTAGATCAGATCCTGTAAAACCCTCATTTGAGCTTCAAAACTCTTAAAAATTGGTTCTTTGTACTCTCTGGTACATGGGTCAAATCTGATCTAGCTTATTTTGGCAATAGAAACTTGTTTGCTAGCTTATTAATAAGCTCAAAGGCAACTGTTGGAATCTCAGTTATCCAAGTAAGATTGTAGAGCTTGTTAGACTTTAAGACTAGCTTAGATTACTCCTAGATACCTTAGTTTAGATAGCTTATTAGGTCTCCCTTCATATATAGCTTATTTGAATGATCCCCTAGCTTATTAGCTTATTTCTTTAAGCACTTTCCACCTTAGCTTGATCATCCCTGAATTACTAGCCTATTGTATGCTCCCATAGCTCTATCACTGTAATTTCTAGGTTCCTTTAAGATTCACTTAGCTTAAAATCAGTTTATAGCTTGTAGCTTATTTTTAAGTGCTTATTTTAGCTTAATTTACACTGCAGCCCTTGATTTCTACACATAAGCCCCATATTTCTTATTTTTCTTAGAACCAGTAGAACTTTTTAGAATTTTCCTGAAAATTTCATCAATTTTGGTCACCATTTAGTATTTTTCTTAATTTAAATTAGTTTTTAATCACTTTTAAATAGGTTTTATTGCAAATAATTAAGAAAAGTTCAAAAATAATTTTTCATTTTCTCAGTTTAAGAAAAATATAAAAAGCATAAAAAAGATTTTTCCATATTTTTCCCCCTTTATTTGATATTTTTCACTATTTAAATTAGATTAAATTAGTTTTAAATTAGTAGAAAATAGAAAATTAATCTGAAAAATATAAAAATAGTTTTAAAAAGTCTTCAGTGATAATTTAGATTTTTAGAAAGTAGTTTCATATTTTTCTCCCTAAATTTCATAATTTTTAGAATTTAATTTAGATTAATTAGTTAAAAATTAGTTTTTAATTTAAATAAAATCCAGAAAAATCCAAAAAAATAGTTTTAATTCTAAATTAGTTTTTAAATTACATTTCTAGAGTAAAAGTAGATTTAGGCATTTTTAGGGTATAATTTAGACGTAGTCGCATTTTAATTACGTTTTGTTAATTACGTTTTAGTTATAATCGCATTTAGGATTTCCCGTAAAATAGATTCCCTTAATTACTTTCCCCATTCCCGTAGTTTAAATAATCAAAATCAAACAAATCAAAACATCGAGCATTAAAATCCAAACCAAGAACGACGTTGGCAATTCACGCCTCGTTGGGAAAACGATTCGGGTTGACTAATCCGTACACACGATCACACACGGGATTTGATTTATTATTCTTTTTCCTAAGAGAATTTGAATCTATCTTCGTGATTATTTTTGATATTGATATTGAGGATTTATCCACACAACCCTTAAGCCTTCAATTTCAACGAATCAAATTTTGGCGCCGCTGCCGGGGAGGTTGTGTCACGACAATATCGTTTGAGGTTTGACGATTAGTGGCTCGAGATCCTTCATTCGTGAAGTTACTATTTTTCTATAAATTAAAAAAAGTAAAAAATATTTTCCTTTTTCTTTTGTATATATATATCAGATTAAAAATACAAAAAGATTTTCTCATTTGTTTTTGCTAATAAATAGAAGACACCGAGTTTTCTTTGAGTGGCAATCCCACTCCTTCTTCTGAAAATATTCCTTCCCATACTCAATATGAGGAAGATGATTCTATCATGAAAGAAATTGAGGATTATTTGAAAAGTGATTCAGTTTCACCGGAAATTGATAATGCCGACATCGATATCGAAGGAGATATTCGTTTGATTGAACAAATGCTTTACGGAGATTCTGAAAAAGTTATTCAAGAAGTCAAGCCGTCTTTTAATCCTTCGGAGCCCGAGCTCAAGGATTCTCCCATTGATTTACTTCTCGAGGAGTTCACCGATGAACTCGCTCACATGGATCCTCTTCCACCGGGAAGTGAGGATGATATCTTTGATTTTAGAGCCGACTTACGCGAAATTGAATACTTGTTATATCAAGATCCGTCGATTTACTTTGAGAAGTTCACCGATGAACTTGCTCCCACCAACTCGATTCTTTCCGAGAATGAAGAAGAATATGATGATTCGTTTTTCCCAAAGAAAGATAAGGAAGTTAAGATTTCGACTGATGAGCTTGTTGATTCAGAGGTCCCACACTATTTTTTATCCGAGAGTGATTCCTTTTCTCGTGAGGATTTTCACGTGGATGATACTTTGATTTCGTTCCTTTCTGAGGACAAGATTTTCAATCCTGGGATACTCTTCGAAGAGTACATTCTTATCACCAAAGTTATTCGGAAAAAGGATCCTAACTTGGATGCCTTCATTGTTGAACCTTTGGAATACACCTTTCTTTACCATGGACTCCCTTCTCTTATGGAGTATTCTTATTGTGATCCGTCATCCATTCGTCCACCCGCTAAACCACCGGATGATGGATCATTCTTTCATGATATACCATTTGTGCTTAAGCCCGACACTTTCTTCACCACCCAACCCACCCAGTCTCATTCTTTCGGGAATGAGGACACCGTTTTTGACCCGGGTATCTCTACCACTTTCTTCCCCAAGGACAAATGAATTCGGGAACGAGTCAGGCTAGCGACTCGTTTAAGAAAAACAGTAGCGCTTCGTGGGAGGCACCCCATGCTTATCTCTATCTTCTTTCTATTTTCTAATAAGTGACGCGAAGGGGTCTGCCTCTTCGATTTCTCGTGTTTGGTTGTTTGTGATGTTGTGTGTAGGATGTTCCCGATATGAAGACTCTCGTGCTCGAAGTTTGTCATTTCTCCACTCGAGTTTCATGATCGATGCTGATGGAAATCCGATATCCTAATCTTATCGACTAACGTTTATCTTCTAGCATACTTAATAAACGGCTTTTAGATTTTCGTGATACCCTTGCTTTAAACATTGAGGACAATGTTTCGTTCTAGTCTGGGGTAGGGTAATCTTCGATTTGATTTGACCGCACTTGCTTATTTCTGTTGTGTTTCTCTCGTAACCCCGTTTTTCCTTAGAAAATAAAAAAAATTGTGCAAAAATGTGAAAAATTTAAAAATTTTTCAAGCTTTTGTTAAGTCTTTTTGATTGAAAAGTTGGCTAGTCTCTTAGATTAGAAGCTATAAAATGCGAATTCTAGCTCAAAAGGCCAAGATTTTGCAAGTTTCCCTGAGTGACTTTAAATATGCATGACTTGATTTCATTAGACGAAGCATTTGCTAAGTTAATATATGTTTTGACACCTTGATTGACTTTCCGCTGGTGAGAGTAGGAATAGAATTCTGACTTGACCGGGCGTGTTGAGCCCTAGCTTGTTCCCTTAACCATAGATAATCTAAAAATTATCGGCTAAGCATCTGCGGATCTCATTATTTGGGATTTTAAATTTGCAGAGATCGAGAAATGATAGAGTTACTTATGAGTTTAGATGCTAAGCGTGGAGTAGTTGGTTCTCTTTAGAGCCCATCGAAGGTACTTATGGCTTTTTTTCCCCACAAAATTGTTTCACCCCATATCTGTCTAATAATAATTAGAGATGTCGAGTTTTTGGCGATGGTTACTTCTTCTTCTTCTTAAAAGAATCTTTGTTTGAAAAATTGGGTACACATCAAGGATCCGTAATAAATAAATGAGTAATCAGTGATATGTGATAAAGTAATAAGTAAAGTTGTGAGCTGCGGTGTCGAGATCGGACCCTTGGATCTTTAGCCGGGATTGAATGAGGTCTTAGCCTAGCCAGCCGGGATCCTCATCTCATGAAGCCTATAGTCTTGGAATTACCCCGTGAAGCTCCGTGGTTCACAGCTCATATAAATAAAAGTATAAGTGCAAAGTAAAAAAAAAAAAAAAAAAAAAAAAAAAATGAAAAATGTTGAAAAGTGAAAAAGTCAAAAGTTAGTGAATAAAAATTCCTTGATGTGGACCTCATTTTTACGACAATGGTTCTTGAGGGAAGGCGGATAACTAATTATCGACTTAGCTTTGTATCTTTATCGGAATAAAAGTTATCGAAACGAGAATTTGAAGAAATTCATTTCTCACAAAAATAAAAAAATCTAGAGGAAATAGGAAAATGGGAACAAACGGTACTTACACAAGTAACTTCCATGGGTAGTGTTAGCATCTAGAATCATTTGTAACAATGATTTCGGTTTTACGCTTAGTTTGGGACTTGTGAAAAATCAGGGACGATGTATTCTATCCGTATGGTCACTTCACGTTGTGTTGTGTTTTCTACTCCGTGATCCTAACGTGTCGTTTGAAAAATGTTGGAGTTATTGATCGACATGAAAGTTCAACAAACCGTCATTCATAATCGGAATGTGCTTAATCGTAATATCTATATATGTGAATTAAAAGGTAAACGGGGCGTTTTTAGAATTAAGGCTTTCTTAATCTCTTTTGAGGAATCTTTGCTACTTCTTCATAGGTTTAGTAGAAAGAGATTGAAATCCTTGGTTTTAAAAGCGTGAGTTGATTGCATTGCGTGAGGACACAGCAATAGTTTCGTCTGGGGTATTTTGGTATGTGCTAAAACACATACCTTTTCATTATCAAAATAGACCCAAAATAACCAAGAAAGAGCCGTTTATTGCTAATATTTGTGGTTTTCTTGAGTTTGTGCTTGTGCAGGTACGGATATGTAAAAACTCGCAAAAAGGATCCAGATCAGACGTAAATCCGAGCACGAGAGATTAAGAGAGCTTTAGCTGAGCCGGAAGGTCAGAATTATGCATTTTTGAAGATTTCTAATCTCTGAGGATGATTTGTGAAGATTTGATCAAAGTTTGAAGAAATGTCAGAAACAGTCCCTCAAGTTTCAGCAATTGTCAGAAATGACCCTTGAAGATTCAGAAATTTGCAAATCAGCCCCTAGATTATTGAAGATTGTCAAGAGTGGTCCTTGGAAGATAATTTTAGAAGTACACCTTTGGTCCCTCAAAAATACGGAATTACATGTTTGGTCCCTATGGTTACAAGCTATTATCACTACTAGTCCATTAACAATCCAAGTATCCAATCCAAAAACTAATACCCACGGCCCAACAAATAAACCGAGCCCAATCCCACAACATATCACTACCCGGTTAAACCCACGACCCGGTCTTCTCATTTAAACAATAATATTAAAACCAAACGCGCCCTTTACACAGGACACCTCCTTCCTCCCACCAATTCACCATCCAAACACCACCAATCCCACACCCAAACAACCCACCTCGTACTAGAATCTATCTAGAAACCCTTATCTACTCTGACTTGTCAGGATAAGATGGCCACGTGTCCAATTGTCACAATTTCATTGGCCGAAACACCTATTTGAGCTAGTTGGGGCATTTTGATTGGGCAAAGTGAAGATGGAAGGATTGTGTGGCTCTCAATTCTGCTTCTAGGCTCTTCCAAGGATCCAAGAGACCTCCACCTCCTCAAGGCTATATATAGGACCCTTTGTTCACATTGTAGAAAAGTAGTTTTTTTAGTAGCAATTTACCTTTCAATTTTCATTTCTTGTATCTTTTAAGCTTTTCAGTAATGGTATCTTAAAGTTATTTTCTCAGTTTGTTTTGTAATCTCACTTTTAGTTTAATAAAAATTTTCAAGTATTTCATTTCTTGGTTGATCTTAATCCGTACTCTTACATTGATTCAAGCTCTAAATATTGTTTGTTTCAGCTCATATAAGCTCTATATAGCTTATGTGAGCTTGTTTTACCCATCTTATTTTGTTCTTGTTCAGTTTTTATAAAAATAAAAAAAGAGTCAACAATAGTCAAACTGCTTATTTGCTTATCTCTTTTGCTTATTCACTTCTGAAATAGTTTTTTTTCTTATTAAATAAGGTGTCTACACTTTTGTCTTGTAAGATTTCCAGTTTAACAAACCTATCTAGGCCAATTCTGCCAAACACTCTTGATAAAGGGGTGTTTGGCACTGTGGGTTCCTCACCACTTTTGGTCATTTGATGAGCTCTTTAAGCTCTCATTAGGTTTAATCTTGCTGGATAAGTAGTTTTTAAGGCTTCTTTGTAGTCTCTTATAGCAGTAGTTCAGTTTTTTAAGTTTGAGTAAAATGGTTTTATCAAAAACAATAGTATGGCAGTTAGAGGATTAAGTCCCTTTTCATTGTTGTTTTGAAGTTCATTTGGTCCTAGATAGTGTGTCTTAAAGTCTTAAGTCAGAGTCTAATTAGTGCAAAATCATCTGGGTCAGTTTGGAACTTGGGTCACTGTCTAAATTTTCTGTCAAAACAGATTTCTAAGTCACTTTCTCTAGCTACTGTTACTGTTTAAATCATTTCAAAAACCCAAAAAAATTAGTTTAGTATAGAGTCTAGCAGTTATACTTGGCTTATAATCAGTTTTCAAGAAGTTCCAATAGCTTTAACAAGCTCAAATCTGGTTTACAAATCTGTCCCAAGCTGCTATCAGCAAACCAGTTGCTTAACAGTCCTCAAAAACCTGTTTAGATCAGATCCTGTAAAACCCTCATTTGAGCTTCAAAACTCTTAAAAATTGGTTCTTTGTACTCTCTGGTACATGGGTCAAATCTGATCTAGCTTATTTTGGCAATAGAAACTTGTTTGCTAGCTTATTAATAAGCTCAAAGGTTGTCCCATTTTCTGCTTAACTGTTGGAATCTCAGTTATCCAAGTAAGATTGTAGAGCTTGTTAGACTTTAAGACTAGCTTAGATTACTCCTAGATACCTTAGTTTAGATAGCTTATTAGGTCTCCCTTCATATATAGCTTATTTGAATGATCCCCTAGCTTATTAGCTTATTTCTTTAAGCACTTTCCACCTTAGCTTGATCATCCCTGAATTACTAGCCTATTGTATGCTCCCATAGCTCTATCACTGTCATTTCTAGGTTCCTTTAAGATCCACTTAGCTTAAAATCAGTTTATAGCTTGTAGCTTATTTTTTAGTGCTTATTTTAGCTTAATTTACACTGCAGCCCTTGATTTCTACACATAAGCCCCATATTTCTTATTTTTCTTAGAACCAGTAGAACTTTTTAGAATTTTCCTGAAAATTTCATCAATTTTGGTCACCATTTAGTATTTTTCTTAATTTAAATTAGTTTTTAATCACTTTTAAATAGGTTTTATTGCAAATAATTAAGAAAAAGTTCAAAAAAATAATTTTTCATTTTTCTCAGTTTAAGAAAATTATAAAAAGCATAAAAAAGATTTTTCCATATTTTTCCCCCTTTATTTGATATTTTTCACTATTTAAATTAGATTAAATTAGTTTTAAATTAGTAGAAAATAGGAAATTAATCTGAAAAATATAAAAATAGTTTTAAAAAGTCTTTAGTGATAATTTAGATTTTTAGAAAGTAGTTTCATATTTTTCTCCCTAAATTTCATAATTTTTAGAATTTAATTTAGATTAATTAGTTAAAAATTAGTTTTTAATTTAAATAAAATCCAGAAAAATCCAAAAAAATAGTTTTAATTCTAAATTAGTTTTTAAATTACATTTCTAGAGTAAAAGTAGATTTAGGCATTTTTAGGGTATAATTTAGACGTAGTCGCATTTTAATTACGTTTTGTTAATTACGTTTTAGTTATAATCGCATTTAGGATTTCCCGTAAAATAGATTCCCTTAATTACTTTCCCCATTCCCGTAGTTTAAATAATCAAAATCAAACAAATCAAAACATCGAGCATTAAAATCCAAACCAAGAACGACGTTGGCAATTCACGCCTCGTTGGGAAAACGATTCGGGTTGACTAATCCGTACACACGATCACACACGGGATTTGATTTATTATTCTTTTTCCTAAGAGAATTTGAATCTATCTTCGTGATTATTTTTGATATTGATATTGAGGATTTATCCACACAACCCTTAAGCCTTCAATTTCAACGAATCACGAACTTACTTTTACTAGAAGACATCACGTTATAAAAAGTACTACGTCAATGTTAAAAACGACCCTCAACATGGTCCTTTGTAGCCGTAATATTTGTCTAATAGAAATCTATTAGTTTTTTTCTTATATAATAAAGTTACGGCAACTTTGTGTAAACGTGTATAATTTAATCGTTACAAGTCCGTTTTCTACGTTTTATATGTCCTTAGCTTCGTATTAAAGTATACTAATATATTTTTGATAAGTCGACACATTTAACAACGCTTAAGACTCATTTTTGACTCGTAAAAATTCGAGACAGCATGCTGAATTTTCTGAAACAATTAGTTTTCGTCGTCAAACTTGGAAAATTCATAACTTCTTTGTTATAACTCCGTTTTAACCCGTTCAAGCGGCCACGTTTTCGTTTTAAAGTATAGTTTCTAAATATCTAGGCCAAAAATTTTTATCTACTGTCGAGATTTCCAGATTTTCAAAATATGGACAGACCCTTATGTAAACTTGTTGAAATGAGTTTTTCTCGCGCCAAACCTATTCTAACCAATTCAAAACAACTCCGAAGCTATTCAAATCCTACCATACACCTTCTTAGGGTGTCATGGGTTCCTAGACATCACCAAAAGTGATATGTTACAAGGGATAATTTATAGGATGATCATATTTTAATATAAGTAATAAAAACATTAAAAGTGGTATAAACTCATATGTAATATGCATGATTTCTTGCAAAAATGATGAAATGAACATAGAATAAATATGAAAGATGAAAATGGATATGAGATGCTTACTAGTTAACTTGATGAGGTTTATGAACAAAGGATTAATCCTAACACCCTAGGTTTTTATTTCAAAACCTTAACTAAGAGTGTAACTAGATTGTAAATAACTTGACTTGAAAAAAAAATTGTGATCACCTTCTTGGTCCTATGGGTGGCCGGTTCAATGGGGAGAAGAGAAAGATGATACTTTGATTTTTTTACACTTAGTAACTTTGAGTATGTATGTGTATGTTGATATTATAAAATGTGTATAAGTGAGATATTTGGTGAATTCAAGTTGTGACTCACCCTTGTTGTCGACAAGGGTGTGTTTGACATTAGTGTTTGTATTTTTTTTTAAATGTATAAGTATAAAGTAAATGTAAAGTTATTTAAAGATAATTAATAACTTGTATACATATTTAAGCATTTAGGGTAGCGTTAAAAAAAAATAAATTTTAACGTAACAAAATAAGATGTATTGAAGTCATAAAAATTATAAAAATGTATTTCTCACAAGAATTGAGCGAATAAATATTTATCGTGTTGAATTTACGAAAGCCGTCGTAAATATTTATACATAATAATTTATATACAAAATAAATTGAAAACATCGGGTAAACTAATGATATAATTTTTATAGTCTTAAAATGAGTATAAAAATATATTAAGATTATATTTGGAAGTGTCGGATCAATGTTTCAAAATAAATGTTTACGCGATAGCGTTTATTTAATAGGAAAAATAAGCATTTAATGAATAAATGCAAATCCATGCATGAACCGATATGAAATGATGTTATTAATGTTATGTAGACTAAATCTAGTCTATATGAAATGTCCTTGATGATATGTTCATGAATTCGCAGCTAAACCATTAAGGTTACGCGAATTTGATACTCGTAAACGTAGTTTACAATAAATGATGAAATAGTGAAACTTTTAAAGTTTGTAAAATGACCTGAAATTACGAGTTGTCACATTCGCCCAACCAAAAAGGAATTCAGTCCCTGAATTCAGCCCATGTTGGGTCCTACGGTGTTACCGGTGAAAGGTGAGGATATTTGAGTCGCATTGGGTCGTCCAGTGTTTTCTGAATCGTACCGCGCCTTTCCAAGACGGGACGTTGAACATATATTTGTTGCCAACTTGAAATTCTAATGGTTTGCGACTTATGGAACATACTTCCAATATTTTGCATCGTATATCGACATAGCTTATCTAGCTATATGTTATTACTTGTAACTGATTTTTGATCTGTTCACTGATGGAAGGTAAAGGACCATAAGTTTGTGCATAATCTGGTTTGGGATTAACATTAGAAGACTCAGACGTTTTTATGATAATCCTGGGTGTGTTGGAAGAATCCGTTGGTGTGACGAAAGTGACCGCTTTTGAATAGTTAAAAGGTTTGTTGTAAACAACTTTTTCTAATTTTGATCGACTCTCGTCTTCTGCATCTAATTCTTCTTGACGATGATATTCAACAACACTCATAACAGAATTATCAATTTTATATTCTGCACTGGAAACTTTAGGATTTGGTTTGAATGCTTTGGTTGAAAGCTTAGGTTTGTAATCAGCAAGATTTGGTCCATAGCCATTTGGATTTGGTTTTAAAGTAAACTTTTCAATAGCTGTGACCGACTCACCATGTTTGTAAACAACAGTTTTAAGCTCTTTAAGTTTGTTTTGCAAGCCGATGATTTCGTCAAGATGATCATCTATTCGTTTCGTTGAATGCTTTTTGTATGTAGAGAACTGTTTTTGACAATTTAACAACTCAGCCTTAGATTTTTGATTTTCCAAGGTGAGAGCATTAATTTTTTTTTTATGTTCATGTTTCAGTTGTTATATTTCAGACAACAAAGCATTCTTCGAAGCGGCTAGATCACGCATCTGTCTCTCTAAATATTTTTCGTTTTGATGAGATTTGGCAAAGGCTGCTTCAAAACCGTTTTCACGTTTTTCTTGAGTTTTGAAAAAGTTGAGTTGCTTTTGTAAACATTCAAAATCCTTGGTTAACAGTGCATTTTGCATTTCAAGTCCTGATTAATGGCATGACATTTTTCCACTATGGTGTTGGTCTTGTATTAAACGAGCAAAATCTGGATGAGGCAAAAGTTCGGTGTGTTCAACGTGAGTCACAACATGATCATTACTTAGATCCTCAAGTATAACCACGGAGTCAATTTGAGTATCAAGGGAAACCATAAGGTCATCTTGATCGTCAAATATAACTACGGGGTCTATTTGAAAATTGGCGGAATGAGATGTGGACGACTCATTTTGAACATTTTGAGCCTTGCCGGATTCAGATGTTGGCGGAGATATGAGATCAGAGATAAATATAGTTTGTTCGGGTACCTGAGACAAGCCATCAGTGTCATACACTGGGCCTGTGTCACTCATGTGTAACTCATGCATATTGGCCATCAACATAACTTGCATTGGCACGCAAGTCCTCCATATCATCATCGAGTGCATTTGCCATAAAGCTCTGTTCTTTGTCTGTGAGAGTTCCACAGCTTCATCCTTAAGAGCCAAAAGAAGAGCCTCTTTGTGATAAGCACTGCCCCGAGTCCTAGGCTTTGGGCATGCATTAACCAGATGTCCCTTCTCATTGCAGTTGTAGCATCGAAGACCATTCAACCCATTTTGAGCATTTCCTTGTTCCACCACTTGAGCTCGATTGTTATTCCTTCCCACAACATTAAACCCTTGACCACCGCCCATCTGACGACCATAACCACGATTCTGAACTTCAACTTGTCCATTGTTCACAACAGCTTGATTCCTTGTGTTAGATGAGGAACGGATACGATTGTTGGATTTGTTGGTATAACGGCTAAAGGCATTAGCAATCATAGCAAATCCTTGTTGCAGTGCTTCGAACGGATCAGATTCCTCATTAGCTTCACTGACAAGTGTTTGAGCATTGTTGTTGTTGTATGGAACCAATTGAGTTTGTTGAGATTGAGACCGTGAAGGATCATATGGTGTGATTGTAGCAGTTGGTTGAGTTGCTGGTTGAGGAGAATAACTATTTTGAGCATATAAGGCAAGTTGTTGATTTTCCGGATGTGTCGGTGGAGCAATTTGAGCACGGAGAATCCTTTCCCTATCAACTTCTTTTTCATGAGGCTTCAAGTAATCGTACAACAATCCATATGTCGAATGATGAAAATTTCTTCTCTTGACGGAGAAAAATGACATACTTCTCCCATTCAGGACCAAGACTACTCAGGAACTTAGTATTCATTGCAATTCTTGGCATGATGATGTTGTGTTTATCCAAATCATTGATGATGTCTGAAAAACGATGATGATAAGACTCTAGTGTCTCTCCAGGTTCAATCATGAATTGTTCATAATCCAAGTAAATTTTGGATTCCAAATCCTCCTGATTGAGTACAGATCCTTCCATAAGAAGATGAATATGATCCCATATTTCCTTTGCAGTCTTTTGAGCATCAATACTTCGAAGAATTGGGTTAGGTAATACTAAGAGGATATATTGCATTGCAAGTTCATCAGCTTCATAGTGTAGAAGTGCCTCTGCATTCAGGTGGCTACGTAGCAATGTTGGATTGTTCATCTCTTGGTGGATTAGCATTTGGATCGGCGGGTACGATAATAGTAGGCATCTGAAATGGACCTTCCAAGATAACCTTCTTTAAGAACTTTCCATGTGGCTTCTTCAGATCACAAAACCTAAAGAACCTTATCACCCATTGATCGTAGTTTCCTGGAGTGAGCATTGGAGGTCTATCAAGTGATCCAGCCTCATGAATTGATTGTTGGCTGCTTAAAGCTTCACACATCTTTGCAAACCAAGTGGGTTCCTTCATAGTATTCCTTGATGGATGTTGATTGAATTCGGTTGTGTAGGGTTGAACTTGAAGACTTGGTGGTGGTTGAACCATTTTAGGTTGTGGAATTGCAGCAAGTTGTGGAGTATGTTGTGGATTAAATTGTTGTTGATAAATTGCTTGTTGTTGATTCCATTGTTGATGTTGTGGAGTTAGTTGTTGTTGACGTTGAGAATAAGTGTAAGGGAAATAGTTAGAGTATGGTGGTTGTGACATGTTGAAAACTTGTGTTGGTAAAAATGGATCTTTGTAGTCGAATGAACCTTTGTTGATGAAGTGTCCTTAGGCGTAGAAATCACAAGAAACCAAGTAGAACTTATGCGTAAAAACAGCAAAGTTACGCGTAACAATCAAGAGTTACGCGTAGATTTAGCTTACGCGTAAGTAGGGTAAAGGCACTAAAGTTATGCGTAGACACAAAGTTAGGCGTAGAAAGTTAGGCGTAGGATTACCTTATGCGTAAGACTAGGCTTATGCGTAAGATGAATCTTATGCGTAGGATTTCTACGCGTAAGCTTTATGCTTATGCGTAAGTTTAGGGTTTTATCCCAAATGATCTTTTACACTATCACAGTGCAAAAGATATCCAAAGTCGACGTATTTTCAGGCTTATCCAAGGAAGAAAACACGGAGTAAACCACGAAAACGAAGATCAAACCAAGGATAAAGTTACGCGTAAAAATAGGGTTTTAGTTACGCGTAGCTTACTCGTAAAAGTGATTTTGCCCAAAGTTGTTTCTAAACCAGATTTTTGTTATGGAATAGCTTCAATATCACCAAAATAACACAAAAGTGTGAAGCTTGATGAATCAAAACGGCTAAACAGGTTACGCGTAGAACGACACCCATGAACAAAAACAAGCTTAAAAAATTAGATCCACGCGTAAAGGTTGAAACTTTTTGCCAAAAACAAGTATTTTAACACCTTAAAACATTGAAAGTACAAGAATATTGGATTCAAACGTGTAAAAATTGTGTTTTTAAGCGAACCAAAGTATCAAACCACGCACGTATGTTCTACGCGTAGGACCAAAACCCACTTCAAGAAACAATACGTTCACCCAACTAGTAGGCGATTGATACCACTGTTAGGTCACTAGATTTACAACACAAGCTTAATAGAAAGATAGAGAGGCGATTGAACAAGTAAACCAAACACACACACACGATATAAAGACACGGTTATGCGTAGAGTGTAGTGAAAGAAATAACTTGAACAACCAACCTTCAAATGAAGGTTTACAAGGGGTATTTATAGGCAAGGAGCTAGGGCAACACTCCCACTCCTTCCCTTTACCTTATTGGACATGGGCCTAAGCTCATGGGCCTTCTACATAAGCTTAAGGCTAATAACAAACATAAAGGCCATAATTAAGCTACCTATTACATATTAATTACTAACACTTGATTATGGTTTGGAAGTGATTCCAACATCATCAGAGTAGCGGAAGCATCTTTGTAGTATGTCTTTGATGGTCATGATTTTCTTTAATTAAGTGTGAATGCTGTGAGCATGCGGTTGTGAATTGACTTCTCAATATCGATCAGCTGCAACCGTCCAATGTTCCTGCAAACAACAGTTAGCAATAAAACACACGAAAGTGTCTTTGTTCACTTTTGTTGAATACAGTTGCAAGAACCACGTTTCCCCGTTGATCAGTATAAATACTGGATATGATCAGGTAGAATTCCGAAGAATCTCCTTGGACAGGGGTTTCAGCTTGATCTAGCGTTCTCAAACCGGGCGTCCCAAAGTAGAAAAACAGTGAGTGAACTAGCGAATTGAGATTCATTGATTGATGAAAAATGATTTGAAAACAATCGAGTATTGCTTAAGAGAAAGAGTTTTTCAATACAACAAAGGTTTTAGAAGAAAATCAATTATCAATCATAAATACCTCTTTTTATTTTTGAAAACTTAATACACAGTCGATGTGATAGAGAAAAGAATTGTTGAGCATAACGACCGGTTTTTCAAAGGTATCCGTCAATCCATATCTGGACCAAGGTTGATTCAAGATTGAATCGCCCCATTGTTTCTATCCAGTTGTCACAAGCTTGATCTTTTGAAAGATCTCACATGTCACCCACCAAGAGCTTGTTTGATGCTGGCTCTAGAATGATTTCCATGTTCATCGTGAATACTTTACATATCACTCGGATGTTCTGGAAAATATCACAAGGATAATGCGTAGGACTCTCAATATATACTTACTTTCCACATTGTGTGAAACAGCAAGTCTTCATTAATTTTGTGTCCTAATGAGATATTGTGGATGATCTCTTGGCTCTAGACTCAATAGTGCACATTTGGTTTCCTGTGCCGGAGACTAGGGAGAGGGTCTCCTTCTTCAATATCAACAACCTCTAAGAGAAAGTTGATAGATTATGTAGGTTCCCCGTGAGAATGAAACAAGTCCTTTTAAGAGGAACTTGAGTAGCTTGGGAAGTTTAGTGCAATGCGTCACTGGGTCCATGACGTCTTGTCTTCAATATCGGCGTTACCTTA
The DNA here is from genome assembly GCA_910596185.1 of Chrysanthemum makinoi. Lineage (NCBI taxonomy): Eukaryota > Viridiplantae > Streptophyta > Magnoliopsida > Asterales > Asteraceae > Chrysanthemum > Chrysanthemum makinoi. The sequence continues at coordinate 234,198,698 of OU343224.1, read as the reverse complement.
GTAACCACCAGTAGCATATGAATTGAACCCGGTTTCTGCCCTAAGGTTGAATAAATGGAGGGCTATTTCTTTTCACCCTTTTCACATTCAATTCTTTTTCATTCTTCAACCCCTTCAGTGCTTACCGAGACTTCATTACTAGAACCTTGTTGGGTTCATTCCAGTTGTAGCTCTGTCTCAGTCGACACTCTTCCCATATTCTCATTTTTCTCCTTTTTTCAATGTACCTATGGACTCTACACTATCTAGTGGATTATCCCTGGGTAGATCCCTCCGACTCTGGCTGGATCGTGGGAACTAATACCTAACCTAACCATCCTTATATCTCCAATACATAAAGTAAAGTGCTTGATCTTGTGGTATAGTTCTTTCCTTCTTGAAACCAATTGAAAGATCATTTGGAAAATCAATCAAGGTACTTGTGATATAACATCAAAACGTTTTGTACTTTAATTGTTTTTGATCATTTAGAAATGCTTCCCCTCAATATGTGCTTTGTGATTTTGAAATTGTTTAGAACATGGAGGCAAGAGGTATTTGAAATATATTTTTGATCACAATTTCCGTGGAAAAAGCCATTTGATTTTCTTGGTAAATTCTCCCCCTCAAAATGTGTGTTGGTTGTTTAAAATTCATTTAGCACATAGAGGAAAGAGTTCTTTTGAAGTACATCCACGATCACACTAGCCATTAAGAAACCATTAGAAAATCAATCAAGGTACTTTAGGTTGAAACATATAAATCTTTGTACCTTGATAGTTTATTTTCTTTTGAAATGTTCCCCCTCAATATGTGCTTCAAGATTCGAAAGCGTTTAGCACATATGGGAGAGCAGCCTGCACAATTGAATCAAACGATCACCTTTTATCAGATTTCATAATTAAATCACAAATTCTCCCCCGATCAAAAATATCAAACCCTTTGAGATTTTGGATCCCAAGTGATTTAATAAGGTTTAGAAAACATAGGAGAAAATGTGGTCAGGTTTAAATTCTCATCTTGTTTTTGGATTAGTGCTCCTCCTCAATCATGTGCATCATGTATTTGAAATCGTTTGGCACATGGAGGTAGGAGTGCCTTTAAAGGACTAAAACCAATTCCATTTAAACATATTTGAGATTTAAATCATGATCTCTCCCCTGATCAAAAATTTCAAACCATTTGAGATTTGTGATCCCAATTGATTTAAATCATTTAGAAAAATTTAGGGAAAGACGTGGCAAGATTTAATTTTTGAAATTGACTGATGAGGGCCAATTATAGACATTAAAGATTGTTAGTGTCAGGTATGATAGTTTTTAAGAGATCTTTAAGTAAAATAAAACAATTTCACAATCAAACAAGAACATAAAAAAATTCATTTTGAAAGATCTTTGAGTTTTAAAGAAAATCATACCATGACATAACATTAAATCTTTTAGCTCACCACTTATTTTGTACAAACGGACTCTGATTCGTTTGATGATATATTGTTTGAAAATGTTTAATTTGAAATCACTCTCCCCCTCAATCGATGACCGTAGTCGATGATTGAGTGACTTAAGATTTAAAATGATGTCCAGTTGATTTCCAAAATTATAATTCCGATTTATTTTCAAAACAAGAATTTTCCCTTTTCAAAACAATATTTTCAAAATTGTTAAAAAATGGTATCATCCACTACTTGTCTTGCACAAAGATGCGTTAGATGGTTGAGAATCACAAGTTGCTTATGTTGTTGCTGAGAAGATGAAAGAAAACCATCTGCTGATGCAGTGAGACCTCTGACGTTGCATCTATCATGCCAACTCTCCATAGAGATCCAATTAAGCTCCGTTTCTTCTTTTGTCGACCCAAGAAATAGTTGCCCTTTCCTTTCGGCATCCAATCATCTTCTTTTGTGGGATCCGGATCGGGAACATTCTTATAAACCATGATATCTTCATACGTTAGTGGACACAAACAGATATATGGTGGTCGACAACACCCAACCATCAATCGACTAATAAAAGTCAATCTAACATATCAATCATTCAGACATATCATATAAAGGCATGAGGATAATGTGTTCATCAAACTCTAATCATCTAATCCTAGAAACCTAGTCCTTCAACATAGGCAAACATCTTTTTCTGTTAAGCACATATGATGATTATATAAGCCCGTTAGATGATATAAATTTGAAAACATTCTCCCCCTCAATCAATGACTCATTTTTTGAAAAGTTTAAAAATGCTGAAGTTATTGATTGAGTTTCCAAATTTTATGAAAACACCAAGTCTGATTGATTTTAAAGCAACTCATTTTCCACCATTTTGTAAAACAAATATTTTTCTGAAGAATCATAGAAAAAAAAACATTTGAGTAGGAACAGCCGTCCTTCGACATGCTTTCCTCATTTTGTTTTAGGATAAGTGCACGAAGTTTATGAAAATCGATTAAGCGTAGCACTTTCCTTCTTCGAAGAGCGGTTTGCGTATCTGAAAATGATAGCAAACCATGATTTAAGCACGGGTTACAGTCTGAAGTAACTACAAGCCATATTTTGAGACATGTTTTGAAAAGAAATATTTACACCTCCTGCTCGAACTTCATCTATGATCCCGTGCAATTATTGAATGACATTTCTAAGACCGTAGATGTTATCAATACCAGAAGACATGTCTTGAGAAAACAATATTTTTGGTATTTTTCAAATTTTCTGATTTTTATGGATTTTTGTTGGTTTTATATTTTTCTATTTTCTTTTTGATGGTTTTATATTTTTGTATTTTGGTTTTTTGATAAATATTTACATATAGAGTAGATGATATAGTTTAAGAAGGATGATGATACGAGTGCTAAGATAAAGATATCGAACTGCCCCGTTGTAGAAGATAAAAATCGTCATCTCTTAAACTTTCACCACCAAAGCTTCCGAGGCTCTTGAAAAGAAGAAATTGAAGCTTTAAGAATGCGAGACTTTGGCAGCTTCTCCCCAAACCGAAAATCCTTTAGCTGAGCAGATTCAAAGCTTTCTTTCAAGCTTACCATAGCCAGGTGCACAAAGAAGCACACCATTATCGTCGATCTTGCTACTCCTTTTAAGAATGATCACCGTGATTCTTCGTTTGAGGTTATATCATCAAGATAGAACAGCACCGTATCATCCCACTCATGAATAGATCTTCTCATATTTCTTTTACCTGAACTCTGAGCGATGCATACCAAAAGGTGTCAGAGACCACACCCCCAAGTAGTTGAAGTGATGCAGCCAGTATCATTGTATAAAGCTCAAGAATCCGAATTACACATAAACCCAAAGAAAGAATAGCCGATAGCATCAAAGTAGCAGATTTAATCACTGATCATCTCTGCGGATATCAAATCCGGAATAATTGATTAAGTCCGATCACATGAATCTGCTAAACATCCCTGAAGTACATTTCTCTCCCATATGATAGTGTATGAAGCTCAAGAACCTGAAGTACCCAAATGCCCAAAGAAAGAATAACCGATAACATTGAAGTAGCAGGCTGAATCACTTCTTATCTCTGTGGATGTCAACTCCGGAATAAGTGATTATCACTGAATCACCGATTAAGCTCTCAAGTGAAACAACATTGCGTCCCCAATGTACACAATTCTCTCCCCTGATGATTGCGATATCATCAGAATCATCACACACATGTGTACCTATTTTATCCTCAGAAACTCTCTCTTTCATTTCTTCCCCCACATAGTTGGAATAAGAACACTAACGCCGAAGATACTACGAGTTTCTCTGCGGTTATGACATTTATCTTCCTGGGATATCTTCAATCACTTAGAAGTATGAAGTTCGTCATGTGTACTTGTTGTGCTTTTATAAGTATGTCTCCTTCCCCCTTGCTAGTTTTGATACTTCAGAATTAGCAATACATCGTAAGTGTCACACCCCAATTTACTGTTTTGCAGCGGAATGGAATTCCTGGGGTTTGACTGTCATAGCATCAAAATCACAGTTATATTGAACGACCTAAAGTGTCGTTTGGAAAATACATCGTTTGATTTAATAAAATAATCAGAGTTTACAAAGTATAGGTCCCAAATGAAAATCATCATGTGCGGAAATAAATTTGATACAATTCAAACGACGTTTTAAAGTGTATAAATCCCATGAGAGACGCGTCGTCACCGCGACTCTATGATATGTCCACATGCATGCCATGAAGTGAATGCCTTAGTTACAAAATACATTGCTAAAAGTGTCAACACAATGGTTGAGTGAGTTCATAGAGTTGTTGAAAATGTTTAATACGACTACCACAAGTATAAATTATGTATGACAATGATGTCACAAAAATGATACAATTGCTATAAGTCCATGACACCGAAACTAGACTGATCATGATGTTCGCCCCAACAGAGTGTTTGCCAAACAACTCAAATAATGATATTAAATGAAATGCATCCGTTTAACCAGTTGGAATCCACCAACCCGGATGGAGGAGTCACCCTCGATAGATCTATCCACTCACCCACGCTTCTATGAAATTAACGGTTCGTGTTATATAATGGGGACATTCAATTGGCATGAGGTAACTTAAGCAATGTAATGAATTTGATATACTTGGTATCGTAATAAAAATGATGTGCAATGTATTCTCCCCGTAGGTTTGAAATAAAGTAAAAACTTGAATAAATCGGGGCTATGAAAACTCACATGTTGCAATGATTATGATGATATAATGGCAATACTTGAAATGAGCTACCTCTGACCGTGACCTATTATGAATGATATGTTCTAATGTAAATCATGAAACAATGTGGTGCATGCAATTTCACATGTAATCTATACCACTTGTACGCTTTTGAAAATAGAATTTATCGTCGAAATATATGTTTATGACATCCCGTCATGTTATAAAATACTTTACAAGTATTTACGTTGAAATGATATCTTACGATAATCATTTAATGATTTATTATGAAATTATAACTTTTCGTCGTAAAATAATGTCGTTGAAATTTTTCATGAAAGTGACTAAATGGCCTCGAAAAGCTAGTCGTAAAATGGTGCACGTCGAGCGTTAGGAAACGAACTCAACGGTTTTGGGAAGCTTGTATCATTATCTCAAAGTTTTAGCATTTAAGTTTTCGTCCTAGAGGTCTCGATCACGGAGAAAAATATAGGTTAAGTATGGTACTTGTATCCAAAATATTGTTTAAGGGTGGTTTTCGGCAAAGTTTAAGTGACCGTATTTTATTTGTTACAACTCCGCTTGACAAATGGTTTGACATTTTAGAAAATATGCTTGGCGAACTTACTTTTACTAGAAGACATCACGTTATAAAAAGTACTACGTCAATGTTAAAAACGACCCTCAACATGGTCCTTTGTAGCCGTAATATTTGTCTAATAGAAATCTATTAGTTTTTTTCTTATATAATAAAGTTACGGCAACTTTGTGTAAACGTGTATAATTTAATCGTTACATGTCCGTTTTCTACGTTTTATATGTCCTTAGCTTCGTATTAAAGTATACTAATATATTTTTGATAAGTCGACACATTTAACAACGCTTAAGACTCATTTTTGACTCGTAAAAGTCGAGACAGCATGCTGAATTTTCTTAAACAATTAGTTTTCGTCGTCAAACTTGGAAAATTCATAACTTCTTTGTTATAACTCCGTTTTAACCCGTTCAAGCGGCCACGTTTTCGTTTTAAAGTATAGTTTCTAAATATCTAGGCCAAAAATTTTTATCTACTGTCGAGATTTCCAGATTTTCAAAATATGGACAGACCCTTATGTAAACTTGTTGAAATGAGTTTTTCTCGCGCCAAACCTATTCTAACCAATTCAAAACAACTCCGAAGCTATTCAAATCCTACCATACACCTTCTTAGGGTGTCATGGGTTCCTAGACATCACCAAAAGTGATATGTTACAAGGGATAATTTATAGGATGATCATATTTTAATATAAGTAATAAAAACATTAAAAGTGGTATAAACTCATATGTAATATGCATGATTTCTTGCAAAAATGATGAAATGAACATAGAATAAATATGAAAGATGAAAATGGATATGAGATGCTTACTAGTTAACTTGATGAGGTTTATGAACAAAGGATTAATCCTAACACCCTAGGTTTTTATTTCAAAACCTTAACTAAGAGTGTAACTAGATTGTAAATAACTTGACTTGAAAAAAATTTGTGATCACCTTCTTGGTCCTATGGGTGGCCGGTTCAATGGGGAGAAGAGAAAGATGATACTTTGATTTTTTTACACTTAGTAACTTTGAGTATGTATGTGTATGTTGATATTATAAAATGTGTATAAGTGAGATATTTGGTGAATTCAAGTTGTGACTCACCCTTGTTGTCGACAAGGGTGTGTTTGACATTAGTGTTTGTATTTTTTTTTTTAAATGTATAAGTATAAAATAAATGTAAAGTTATTTAAAGATAATTAATAACTTGTATACATATTTAAGCATTTAGGGTAGCGTTAACGAAAAATAAATTTTAACGTAACAAAATAAGATGTATTGAAGTCATAAAAATTATAAAAATGTATTTCTTACAAGAATTGAGTGAATAAATATTTATCGTGTTGAATTTACGAAAACCGTCGTAAATATTTATACATAATAATTTATATACAAAATAAATTGAAAACATCAGGTAAACTAATGATATAATTTTTATAGTCTTAAAATGAGTATAAAAATATATTAAGATTATTTTTGGAAGTGTCGGATCAATGTTTCAAAATAAATGTTTACGCGATAGCGTTTATTTAATAGGAAAAATAAGCGTTTAATGAATAAATGCAAATCCATGCATGAACCGATATGAAATGATGTTATTAATGTTATGTAGACTAAATCTAGTCTATATGAAATGTCCTTGATGATATGTTCATGAATTCGCAGCTAAAACCATTAAGGTTATGAATTTGATACTAAAACGTAGTTTACAATAAATGATGAAATAGTGAAACTTTTAAAGTTTGTAAAATGACCTGAAATTACGAGTTGTCACATTCGCCTAAACAAAAAGGAATTCAGTCCCTGAATTCAGCCCATGTTGGGTCCTACGGTGTTACCGGTGAAAGGTGAGGATATTTGAGTCGCATTGGGTCGTCCAGTGTTTTCTGAATCGTACCGCGCCTTTCCAAGACGGGACGTTGAACATATATTTGTTGCCAACTTGAAATTCTAATGGTTTGCGACTTATGGAACATACTTCCAATATTTTGCATCGTATATCGACATAGCTTATCTAGCTATATGTTATTACTTGTAACTGATTTTTGATCTGTTCGATCACTTTGTTGTTTCATGAATGACTTATAGACTTGTGAGTTAAACTTTCCTAGTTTTGACCCGTGAATAAGTGATTGACACCTCAACCATAGAGTGCCTCAATTGATGTAGTCAATATGTTCATGTGTTGACTATTGTTGTAAGAGAACTTGTCGATGAAGAATGATTTGTCTAATCATTTCTAGAAATCACACATGCCCTCAAAGATATCTTCTAATGTTTGAATTGTCCTTTCACTTTGACCATCGGTTTGTGGATGATATGCTGTGCTTATCTCTAATTTGGTTCTGTCGGAAATGATGGAAATTGGTGCACCGTGCCTTGAGACTATTTCCTTGACATAAAGTCTAGTAAGTTGTTCCATGGAATAAGTCTCTCTAATTGGTATGAAATGGGCTGATTTGGTAAGACGATCGACGATTACCCATATAGCGTCGTAACCTCCCGATGTCTTAGGAAGTTTCGTGACAAAGCCCATGTAAATGCGTTCCCATTTCCATTGGGGAATTTCGGTTGTTGGAGTAACCCTAGGTTTCGATATTGACTTTTACCTTAGAGCAAGTAAGGCATTTGCTAGCATACATGGCAATTTCCGCTTTCATGTCCGCCACCAAAGTTTCTTGAGATCACGATACATCTTATCGAACACGGGTGAATAGAATACTTTGACTTATGCGACTCATGCATAATCAATTCTCGTATTCCGCCATAAAATGGTACCCACATTCTATCCTTGAAGCATAATACTCCATCTGCTCTCTTTACAAAGCCATTTGCATTATCGGGCATACCATATAGCTTTTCACTTGGTCGGTTTTCCTCCTTGAGTGCCTCGATTTGTGCCTCGAGTATTTTTGATGGTAAAGGCGAACTGATCGTCATTCCTAATGATCGGACTCTTAAAGGTTTGGGTCTTTCTTTCCGGCTAAGAGCATCAGCCACAACATTGGCTTTTCCGGATGATACTTGATTTCACAATCATAATCGCTGAGTAATTCCAACCAACGTCGTTGCCTCATGTTAAGTTCCTTCTCGATCAAGAACATATTGTAAACTCTGGTGGTCCGTAAACACTGTGCACTTTGTACCGTAAAGGTAGTGTCTCCCAATCTTGAGTGCAAAACTATTTCGACCCCAACTCAAGATCATGAGTGGTGTAATTCTTCTCATGAACCTTAAGTTGTCGAGAAGCATAAGCTATCACCTTCTCGTTTTGCATTAATACAGCTCCAAACCCTTTATGTGAAGCATCGCAGGATACAACGAAGTTCTCAATTCCTTCGGGTAGTGCCAAAATTGGCGCACTGCAAAACTTTTGCTTCAACAATTCAAAAGCGACTTCTTGTTTCTTCCCCATTCGTACTTCTTGTTTTTCTGTGTCAACTTGGTCAAAGATTTAGCTATCTTTGAAAAACCTTCGATGAATCTTCGGTAATACCCGGCGAGTCCTAGAAATTGTCGGATTTCCATAGGATTTGTTGGAATAGCCCAATCTTTACGGCTTCAATCTTTGCGGGATCAACTTGTAGTCCTTGACTATCAATGACATGACCAAGAAATTGTACTTTACGGTTCCAAAATCACACTTCGAAAATTTGGCATACAACTTCTCATTCTTGAGTAGTCCTAAAATCGTTCTTAAATGCCCTTCGTGCTCTTCTTTGCTCTTTGAGTAAATCAATATGTCGTCGATGAATACTATAACAAACTTGTCCAAATACGGTTTGCATACCCTATTCATGAGATCCATGAATACTGCAAGTGCATTAGTTAATCCGAACGACATTACTTGAAACTCATAATGTCCATAACGTGTTCTAAATGCCGTTTTCGGGATATACTCCTCCCGAACTCTAAGTTGATGGTAACCTGACCTTAGATCAATCTTTGAGTAGATACTAGAGCCTATGTCATGGGAGGTGGAGAAGCTAGGGAGGACCCGAATGTTGTCACGAATGTACGTTCCTTATCAATAAACGTTATGCATCAGTTTTATTTGATTCGGGAACCGATAAAAGTTTTGTGTCCACTATATTTGCACCTTTACTCAATATCAAACCAACCACATTAGACACATCATACAACATTGAATTAGCTAATGATAACTTAATTAGCACCGACACCATTGTCCGTGGTTGTACACTCAATTTTCTAAATCATCCCTTCAATATAGACCTTATGCCCGTAGAACTTGGTAGTTTCGACGTCATTATCGGCATGGATTGGTTATCCAAACATCGTGCAAGAATCTTTTGTGATGAAAATGTTGTTCATCTTCCTTACAACGGCGAAACTTTGATCATTCGGTGGGAGCGAAGTGGAACTAGACTCGATATATCATGCATCAAGACGGAGAAGTACATAAAGAAAGGTTGTTATGCTTTCTTAGCACATATAACCGAGAAGAAGTCGGAAGAGAAACGACTTAAGGATGTACCAATTGTCAGAATTTCTGAAGTCTTTCCGAAGACTTGCCGGGACTTCCACCGGACATCAAGTAGAATTTCATATTGACTTAGTGCCGGAGCTGCACGGTTACGAGCGCCTTACCGTCTAGCACCATCAGAAATGCAAGAGTTGTCTAATCAGTTGCAAGAACTTTTAGACAAAGGATTCATTAGCCCATGGGAAGAGTGAAATGATTATGAGAAGTCTAAGGTGAATCGAATAGCTTATAATAGGTACGACTGGAATTGATACCACGTGACTCATGCCATATTTCAAAATGTTAAGTCTGTCGAAAAGGACCTTATAGAAAGGAATAGATTATGGGTAACAGTTGTGATTCCTCTCGTTTCTAGTTCTAGCGAATGTCATTACTTGGGTCTTCCTTGCCTAAGGTGCTTAGTCTCCATGACTAAGGTGTTTATTGTTTGATTATCGAAGTGTTTCCATGCTATATGTTGTCAAGTCACAAAACCTCAAATATTTAAGTGATGTGGTGTGGGGGTTGATTTTCAAGACTTATTTCAATATTGAGTGCTTCTAAAATAATTCATCACTTAGATTTTTATCATGCTAGCATAGGCATAGATATCAGCTTATATTATGTCAAAGAATGTTTGTTCTAATTTCACTTGTAGATGGAATGTCATTGATTGTCTGGTATGTTCAAACCTGTTGCATCTCTTTGATATGAAAGTGAGGTTATCCGTAATTTCTAGAGAACACAATGTCTTAATGAAAGTTTATATCGATAACCTTAATCTAACCAAATTTTCCTTTAAGGGAAACTCATTGTAGGGAAGTTCACATATTGTTGAGGCCATGTTTAGTGAAATGTTCTGCAGTCTCAGTTAAAAGACTTGGTTTATCCCTATAGTGTTGCTTAGTGTGTATTCGCTTCGCACTAAATCTTGTAACTCAGTCTAGCTGGTACTTTTGAAATGATATAATTTGGCTTCTAGTCCAAAGATAGTGGTTCGATTGTCCGTGATGGCTTAAGATTTTGTTGAGTTTTAAAGATCTCGCTACCTACTTCTAGTCCTTGTTGGTAATTCCGAAATCCTTTCATTGTTTTCTTGTATCGAGGAATCCTCCTCATAGATTGTATAGGAAGCCTTTCCTAAGAAGGTCACTCGTCAAATTCTAACTTATCGGTTGAGTGAGGGATGAATGGCATAGGCTTCTATAGAGTGTTAACAAAAAGAAATGTTTATGAACAATTTATCTGATTACTAAGCTTGCTTTTGAGAGAAGATTGTTTTAAGAGATTTGAAATGATGCTTGTTACTTTCATGACATAATTATTCCTGAATTATACATAGGTGATCAGGCCATGTATAATCGAGGACAAATGATGTGATGCTTGGTTTTGTTGAAATGATATTATGTTCCTTCGAAGTTTTAGATGGTATTCAACGTTTTGTTTTGTAAGATAATGGCTCAATAATTTTTCAGAGTTACATGAAAATCGTTTCGCATGATGGTATTAAATAGTTGATAAAATGACTGAAAGCCAATTGATAGGGTGGTAACGAAACAACTTGTTTTAAAACTTTATGAAACAATGTTTCTAAGATGGTGTAGAATAGCTTGAGATAAAATTAAGTGAAATAATGTTATGAAGTAGTAGCAAAGTAACTTGAAATATAATTTGTTGAATGATGTAGGATACATGGGAGAACCTCATAAAATGGTAATAGTCTCTTAATTGGTCAAGAATAAAGTTGGCCTAACTCCTAGTAAGATAGTGATGTATTGTCGCGAAATGATTGAAAATTAGGCAATTGGAATAGGGAATGAAATAAACAAAGGTTGTGATTATCGTGAAGATAATAAATGATAAAGATTACATTAGCTAGAAAGGTGCTTATTATCATTTCTGTTGGTAGTCTAATCATGTCTCAAGTGTAAAAGTAAAAGAGGCGGTCTAGTGGCAATGGCCCTAGAACTCTCACAGTCCTCAAACCTATGAGATGGTGTAGTTTCTGTAGTCTTAGTGATAAATGATAATGGTGTGTCAAATCATGCACGCTTCCCAAGCCGCAAGTCGTGTATGAGTAGTGTCTATGAGGCGTGATGGCACGGATGGTACTCTAGATGACAATGATGATGAAAATGATGACAATGATGATAATGAAAATCCTTGTGGTGAGTTAAGAAAATAGGTTCATTAGGACTAAGCCTATAAGTCCTACCAAATGGTATGATCTGTCTCAACAGAATGATAAAATTGTCCCGATCCTACTGATGAATCAATAGTGATCGCGATGGTGTAGGTGCAACTTCGTCCTCCTAAAGGGTTCAGCCTCATCATCGATGTTATCGGTGTTGAGTCAACTGATGTTAAAATTGTGATAGGGAATGACAGGGCATTCTCCATGTCAAAATGATGGGATGGGTATCTAAAGGCATTAATGTGACGATTGATTTGAAATGAAAGTAAATAACTAGCAAAATGTGCGTATGAAACCGAATGTATAGTGACTATGCACTTATGATGAAATGATGAAATGCTATGATGATGTAGTTATAGTCTAGGGTCAATGATGCAACCTAGTTCTCTATAATGAAGCTCGATGCCAATCTGTCACACCCCCAATTTACATTGCTTTGCGCAAATGAATGGAATTCCCGGGTTTGATGTCATAGCATCAAAATCACAAGTTATATTGACGACCTAAAGTGTCGCTTTGGAAAATACATCGTTTGATTTAATAAAATAATCAGAGTTTACAAAGTATAGGTCCCAAATGAAAATCATCATGTGCGGAAATAAGTTTGATACAATTCAAGCGACGCGTTTTAAAGTGTATAAATCCCATGAGAGGCAGCGTCGTCACGCGACTCTATGATATGTCCACATGCATGCCATGAGGTGAATGCCTTAGTTACCTAAAAATACATTGCTAAAAGTGTCAACACAATGGTTGAGTGAGTTCATAGAGTTGTTGAAAATGTTTAATACGACTACCACAAGTATAAATTATGTATGACAATGATGTCACAAAAATGATACAATTTCTATAAGTCCATGACACCGAAACTAGACTGATTATGATGTTCGCCCCAACAGAGTGTTTGCCAAACAACTCAAATAATGATATTAAATGAAATGCATCCGTTTAACCAGTTGGAATCCACCAACCCGGATGGAGGAGTCACCCTCGATAGATCTATCCACTCACCCTCGCTTCTATGAAATTAACGGTTCATGTTATACAATGGGGACATTCAATTGGCATGAGGTAACTTAAGCAATGTAATGAATTTGATATACTTGGTATCGTAATAAAAATGATGTGCAATGTATTCTCCCCGTAGGTTTGAAATAAAGTAAAAACTTGAATAAATCGGGGCTATGAAAACTCACCGTTGCAATGATTATGATGATATAATGGCAATCTCTTTGAAATGAGGCGCAACCTCCGACCGTGACCTATTATGAATGATATGTTCTAATGTAAATCATGAAACAATGTCGTGCATGCAATTTCACATGTAATCTATACCACTTGTACGCTTTTGAAAATAGAATTTATCGTCGAAATATATGTTTATGACATCCCGTCATGTTATAAAATACTTTACAAGTATTTACGTTGAAATGATATCTTACGATAATCATTTAATGATTTATTATGAAATTATAACTTTTCGTCGTAAAATAATGTCGTTGAAATTTTTCATGAAAGTGACTAAATGGCCTCGAAAAGCTAGTCGTAAAATGGTGCACGTCGAGCGTTAGGAAACGAACTCAACGGTTTTGGGAAGCTTGTATCATTATCTCAAAGTTTTAGCATTTAAGTTTTCGTCCTAGAGGTCTCGATCACGGAGAAAAATATAGGTTAAGTATGGTACTTGTATCCAAAATATTGTTTAAGGGTGGTTTTCGGCAAAGTTTAAGTGACCGTATTTTATTTGTTACAACTCCGCTTGACAAATGGTTTGACATTTTAGAAAATATGCTTGGCGAACTTACTTTTACTAGAAGACATCACGTTATAAAAAGTACTACGTCAATGTTAAAAACGACCCTCAACATGGTCCTTTGTAGCCGTAATATTTGTCTAATAGAAATCTATTAGTTTTTTTCTTATATAATAAAGTTACGGCAACTTTGTGTAAACGTGTATAATTTAATCGTTACAAGTCCGTTTTCTACGTTTTGTATGTCCTTAGCTTCAGATAAAGTATACTAATATATTTTTGATAAGTCGACACATTTAACAACGCTTAAGACTCATTTTTGACTCGTAAAAAGTCGAGATAGCATGCTGAATTTTCTGAAACAATTAGTTTTCGTCGTCAAACTTGGAAAATTCATAACTTCTTTGTTATAACTCCGTTTTAACCCGTTCAAGCGTACGTTCGTTTTAAAGTATATTTTCTAAATATCTAGGCCAAAAATTTTTATCTACTGTCGAGATTTCCATATTTTCAAAATATGGACAGACCCTTATGTAAACTTGTCGAAATTAGTTTTTTCTCAAGCCAAACCTATTCTAACCAATTCAAAACAACTCCGAAGCTATTCAAATCCTACCATACACCTTCTTAGGGTATCATGGGTTCCTAGACATCACCAAAAGTGATATGTTACAAGGGATAATTTATAGGATGATCATATTTCAATATAAGTAATAAAAACATTAAAAGTGGTATAAACTCATATGTAATATGCATGATTTCTTGCAAAAATGATGAAATGAACATAGAATAAATATGAAAGATGAAAATGGATATGAGATGCTTACTAGTTAACTTGATGAGGTTTATGAACAAATGATTAATCCTAACACCCTAGGTTTTTATTTCAAAACCTTAACTAAGAGTGTAACTAGATTGTAAATAACTTGACTTGAAAAAAAAACTTGTGATCACCTTCTTGGTCCTATGGGTGGCCGGTTCAATGGGGAGAAGAGAAAGATGACACTTTGATTTTTTTTACACTTAGTAACTTTGAGTATGTATGTGTATGTTGATATTATAAAATGTGTATAAGTGAGATATTTGGTGAATTCAAGTTGTGACTCACCCTTGTTGTCGACAAGGGTGTGTTTGACATTAGTGTTTGTATTTTTTTTTTAAATGTATAAGTATAAAGTAAATGTAAAGTTATTTAAAGATAATTAATAACTTGTATACATATTTAAGCATTTAGGGTAGCGTTAAAAAAAAATAAATTTTAACGTAACAAAATAAGATGTATTGAAGTCATAAAAATTATAAAAATGTATTTCTTACAAGAATTGAGCGAATAAATATTTATCGTGTTGAATTTATTTAAAGCCGTCGTAAATATTTATACATAATAATTTATATACAAAATAAATTGAAAACATCGGGTAAACTAATGATATAATTTTTATAGTCTTAAAATGAGTATAAAAATATATTAAGATTATTTTTGGAAGTGTCGGATCAATGTTTTAAAATAAATGTTTATGCGATAGCGTTTATTTAATAGGAAAAATAAGCGTTTAATGAATAAATGCAAATCCATGCATGAACCGATATGAAATGATGTTATTAATGTTATGTAGACTAAATTTAGTCTATATGAAATGTCCTTGATGATATGTTCATGAATTCGCAGCTAAACCATTAAGGTTACGCGAATTTGATACTCGTAAACGTAGTTTACAATAAATGATGAAATAGTGAAACTTTTAAAGTTTGTAAAATGACCTGAAATTACGAGTAAACATCATTAACTCAGATGTATGTGTGAGAATCAACTTGCTGAAGAAATTTGTGAGCAAATCTAATTAGGGATTAAATCTGGCTTTTCACTCTCCCCCAATTAGTGCTTTCCCCTAAACTGACAAAGATTTCATGTGTTCTTCTCAGCCCAGATTAAGAAGAAGTCTTTAGATAATCAAATGCAACTCGTCTTTAGTCTTCTAACACACAACATAAAATGTAGAATAGACTGTAGACTCAACCTTCTTCTAGATTGTCCATTTGGGAAATAGAAAGTTAACATCTTTTTCTCACCAAATGCATTCCCGTTAATATATATATAGCAAATCCCCTTAACTAAAATCCCTACCAATCAAACAAGAACAGAAAGATGTTCATCAAGGAAATCGACCCAAGAATCGAACACACCGAAATAGTAACACCAAACCAATCTTCCCCATCAAAAGATGTTCGGAATCATCATGTTGATTGTGCACGTGAAGCATTAACTGGGAGCACTTTGTCATTAATCATATCAGCTCGTGAGAAGATGTCAACCAACGGCTCTAAGTAGAAACTTCATGTGAAGATGACCTGATATGAAGAAGCTCGGTTCTTACATGAGTTTGGAGCCGTATGACCATTTATTCTCAGATGTCTATCAACATGCAATTAACTTCACACTTCTTCTCCCCCTCAAGAATTGCATACGAAGTTGCCATTTTTGACTAAACATGTGAATATCATCCAAATGTAGTCTATCTACACTTTCCCCCCTCAAAGGTTACGTATGATGTCGTCATCGTCATTTTAATTGAGCAAGTGGAATAAGAACACAATTCCCGATAAGAAGATCCACTTGATGATTGAACGCGCATGGAAAAAGCATGAAGCATGTTGACGAGAATGGTCATAATTAAGAAGATTTCTCTTCTTACAAGATAAAGCGCACTGACACGTATACTTTTCTTTTCTTTAGGGAACGAGGCTTGAACTGTTGTGTTCAAACGTCATTAGAAGATTTCTATTCTTCTTAAGATAAAGCGCACTGAGACGTACACTTTTCTTTTCTTTAGAGAACGAGGCTTGAACTGTTGTGTCCAAACGTCATAATCTCTCTCTTTTCTACATCTCTTGGCAAACTTGTTATCAACCCCATTATCATTCAAGAGGCTCTTTGTCGTGACGGTGATGGAGAAAACCCAATATGATGAATTTGACCTCAAGTAAAATAACCCCAATTGACTTAAACTTGCACATATGTAACAAAGAGCGGTGCCGAGAGTTCATGCTACTTTGAATCCCTAAGTACTCTATACTCTTCACACAACCAACCATCAAGTATAAGACATACATCACCTCTTGAAAATCCACAATTTAATGTGACACTGAGCACTACAACGTAACTCCTTAAAGTGATAGTTATTTTGTGGTGGTAAAAAGAAAAAGAAAAATCACCCAAAAATAATTAGATTTCCAAGTCTTCGTCTTTTAAAATGTTCAAAGCTCAAACAAGAATCTTGAGGAATCTTCGTCCAACCATCCCCGATACCTTCAGATACTAAGTACACTTGCTGTCACAATTCTCAATTTCCGGTCATTTCTCAAACTCAATATTCATCATATTAGTTCATGCATGGTTTTGCATTTTACATTAAACGTATAATTTCATATTAAATAAACGTTATCGCGTAATTAATTATTTTGAACAATTGATCCGTTACTTCCAAAAATTATCCCGATATATTTTTATATTCATATTAAGTTAATAAAAATAATATTATGAGTTTACCCAGTGTTTTAAATTTATTTTGTATATAAATTGTTATATTTATATAATTACGACGGTTTTCTTAAATTCCACACGATTATTATTATTTCACTCAAATTTTGCAAGAAATGTATTTTTATAATTTTTATGACCTAAATATATTTTATCTTGACCCGTGAAAATTTATTTTTATCTAATGCTACCCTAAATACTCAAATGGGTATACAATTTAACACATGTCTACAATTAATTTACATCTAATTACACTTATACATGTAAATGCTATTCAAAAACAAAACTCATCTTTTTTTCTTTCATGAATGTCGACCACCCCATGGTGAGTCATTTGGGGTGAGTCACTTGTCTTGTAAATATCTACAAGTATTATGTAATATACTCTTAATTATCCAAACTATTCATTTCACTTCATTTGCAAATACAAAGAAAACCATCTCTTGCTCTCTTTTCTCTCTCAAAACCGGCAGCCTAAGGATCATAGAAGGAAGCATCATAAAAATTTTCTAGACAAGATTATTATACACTAGTATCACTCTTTGTTTAAGGTTTTGCAATATAAACCTTGGGTGATTAGGAAATCCTTTGTCCATAAACCTCATCAATTACTAGTAAGCATTCATATTCATCATAATATTTCATATTCATTGTTATGGTCATATCATTTTATTTGAGAAACATGCAAGTTATGTGATGTTTATACCACTTTTTAATGTTTTTAAGTGTTAAATATATATAATCCATCCTATAAATTACTCCTTGTTATATATTATTTTTGGTGATGCCTAGGAACCCATGACACCCTAAGAAGGTGTATGGTAGGATTAGAATAGCTTCGGGGTTGTTTTGAATGGGTTAGAATAGGTTTGGCGCGAGAAAAACTCATTTCGACAAGTTTGCAAAAGGGTCTGTCCTTATTTTGAAAATCTGGAAAATCCGACAGTAGGTAAATATTTTTGGCTTATATATTTGGAAAATATACTTTAAAACGAAAACGTGGCCGCTTGAACGGATTAAACGGAGCTATAACGAAGAAGTTATGAATTTTTCAAGTTGGCGCTGAAAAATATAAATTTCTGGAATTTCAGCAAACATTGTTTATTTTGTATGAGTCAAAAATGAAGCTTGGACGTTGTAAATTATGTCGACTTGTCAAAAATATGTTGGTATACTTTGATACAAAGCTAAGGACCTATAAACGTAGAAAACGGATTTGTAACGATTAAATTATACACGTTTACAAAAGTTGCCGTAATTTTATTATATAAGAAAAACTATATTATTTCTAATAGGCAAGTTTTACGGCAAAACTAGAGACCAAGTTAAAGGTTGTTTTTAACATCAATTAGAACTTTTATAAAGAGATGTCTTCTAATAAAAAGTAAGCTCACAAGTATATTTATCAAAATGTCCGACCGTTTGATTAGCGGAGTTGTAATAAATAAATTATGGTCACTCAAACTTGGTCGAAAACCATCCTTAAACTATATTTTGGGACATAAGTACCATACTTAACCTCTATTTTTCTTTATGTTCGAGACCTCTAGGATGGAAATGCATGTACTAAAACTTTGAGATAATGGTGCGAGCTTCCCAAAACCGTTGAGTTTGTTTCCTAACGCTCGACGTGCACCATTTTGCGACTAGCTTTTCAAGGCCGTTTAGTCACTTTCATGAAAATTTCAACGACATTATTTTACTACGAAAAGTTATATTTTCATAATAAATCACTAAATGATTATCGTAGGATATCATTTCGACGTAAGTACTTGTAAAGTACTTGGTAACTGGGCAATATGTCATAAACATATATTTCGACGATAAACTTTATTTTCCAAAATGTACAAGTGGTATGGATATCATATGAGTTTGCATGCACGACATTGTTTCATGACTTATATTAGAGCATATCATTCATATTAGGTTGTGGATAGAGATCGCACCTCATTTCAGTGTATCTACTTTTGTCACCATAACTATTGCAACAGGTGAGTAATCACACCCCTTTTTACCGTTTTGCTATATTTTGGGGCTTAAATGCATGAACCATACTTGAATTGAATTGATTCTTACTTTTGTGAACTCTTTTGACTTGAATATTTGAACTTGAATCAAATCCTTTAACTTAATTATGAAATTATGCCTTACTTGAACTTATTGAACCGTACATGTTATGACCTTGACCTAAAGTCTCCCATGTTCGAAGCATCACTATAAAGTCTCCTATGTTCGGAGCATCACTATAAAGTCTCCTATGTTCGGAGTATATCTTTGGGAAGAGGCACCCAAAGTATATCTTTGGGAAGAGGCACCCAGTATATCTTTGGGAAGAGGCACCCAACATAACTTTGGGTAGTGGCACCAAGTATAATTTGGTTTCATCGAAGCATCATTACAAAGTCTCCCTTGTTGGAGCAGTGCAAAGTCTCCATGTTCGAGCATCCCCTGATTATTATATGCGTGGTACTATATTATGAACCATTATGATCACTTATACTTGACTACTTGATACGCTATATTTTGTGCAATTGGTTGTGTACACACAAAGTTTCAAGTTTTGTATGGTGGAACTTGAACTGAGTGGATATACAATGCCTTTGCTTTATGGACTATTTCGATGACCGAAACCTTTGACTCTTTCTTACGAGTTTTCTTATTTTTTTCTAAACATGTTTACTCACCAACTATTTTCATAGTTGACCCGTTTTTCTCTCATGCATTTCAGTGATCGTTAGTAAGCTTTTCTACGTGTCTTGCATAATGAAGTTTTTACTTGTCACTACAAATCGTTATGTACTAGAACGAAATATTTTGGAATCTAAACTTTGTAATATATTTGCCGATGACGGCTAAACTGGTATTGTAATGGTGTACTCTTTCTTTTAAATCTTAACGTTGGTATGTTCTATTATCTTGTGCTTATGTTCCCTTCCTTTACACCTCGTGTTTCATTCCCAAGGAAAGTGAGGTGTGATTGGTATCAAAGACAAAGGTTATAGAGAATGCCGATTTTTCAAAAATAAAAATCACAGCTATAACCGGAATAAAGTTTTATTAAACATCGAACATCATCCGAGTCAACTAATCCTATCGTTGAGTTACTCATAAATTATACATAGCATGATCAACTATGTCTAATTTATGAAGAACCATGCAATGATAAGAGTGGTAGTTTTAAATCATGTTTAGTCGAGTCTTTTGAGTCTGGTCACCTGAAGTTGCATTGGTCGGGTGGGTATGGATAGCATGTTTTTACGTTCACGTCTACATTACCGTATCTTGTTTATACCTTCTCTTTTCCATCTTTCGACTTGTTAGACATAGCATGTCTCTGTTCCTGTCATGTTTCGATCACTATAACACATTACCACCGTTCTAAACCTCATGCGCGCCGTCCAAAGTGTCATTTACTCAACCCGATATTTTGGTCCATTGCAAGATCATGGCCGCTAGAAACACAGCTTTGGAGTCAACAACAACGCAACCCAAACAACAATGACAATCCAAACAACAACGCTGACGGAATAGCGGATGTACTCACCCAAATTATGACGCACCTTGATGCTAGACGAACCAACAATGGAGAAGGTACTTCAAACACTAGTAATGGGTGCAGCTACAAGACTTTCATGACATGCAAGCCGATGGAATTTTATGGTACTGAGGGTGCCATTGGACTGTTAACCTGGTTCGAGAATGTTGAGTCAAAGCTTAGTATCACGAAGTGTAAAATGAAGGAAAGCAGAGTTGAGTTCTCTTTGTCTACTACAAGGTCGAGCATTGACACGGTGGAACAATCAATGCAGACTAGAGGAAGAGGGGCTGCAAATGCGTTATCTTGGGAAGCATTTAAGAAACTACTAACTGATGAGTAACGGCAGAAAGATGAAGTGCAAAAGCTCGGAAGGAATTTTGGAATCACTTGATGGTAGGAGTAGAGGTCGACAAGTACACGATCCGTTTCCACGAGTTAACTAGGATGGTTCCTCACATGGTTTAATTGTGGAGAAGTTGATCGACCCGATATATATGGGGATTGATACCGAAATTAGGAGGGACGTCACCATCAACCCAACCACTCAAGTAAGCCGCAATGTGGGCATGGCGTATCGCTTGACAAATGATGTGATCAGTCGGAGAACTAACAAAAGCAAACGACATGAATGGATCTAAAGCGACAGGATGATCGCCGGGGAAGTCGGAGACCGGGATCCGAACAAAACAAAGGCAAATAATAACCGGGACTATGGAGCGACCACCAGAGCGCATAAAGATATACAGGTCCACACCCTATGCCTGTACTGATGTAATTATCATCACTGTGAGACCTGCCTAAAGTGCACAAATGTGGATGACAGCCACTTCGCGGAATTGCTCAAACAGATCGGGAACCAAGGACAAAAAGAAAAGCATGTTACAGTGTGGAAGTCCGGATCACCTTCGAACACCTGTCCAAAGTTGAAAGGAACACCCAACCAAGAAGGTAATCGTTCAAACCTGGCGTTGGCAATAGAAGGCCCACAAGATCAGAACATTGAAATTCCCCAAGCGTGGTCGAGCATTCTATTTGGGCACCGAGGAAGCCCGCAACGCGTAACGGGTACATTCTTTTGAACAACCACCTTATTTCGAATGCGACATGATTTTGAGTGCATACTTCCTTCCAATTTTTACCACGTCCACGGCATTGATTAATTTGAGACCTATCGATATCAACCTTAGTTGTAATGTATTTTGTTGATTTGATTTGATTTGTGTAAGCAAATCCAATATCTAGAATCTTTCAAAAGACTTAATTCAAAAGACTTGTTTCCTAGCCTGATCTAGTGACAGTTCTTGTTTGATGAAGTTGCGAAAGTCAAGCTAAGAAACAAGTTTACTCAAGTCACTATCTAAAGGTCTTTTGATGACTACGTTCGATATTGGGTAAGTTTACCCCATCAAATCTAATCACGGGCACGTAGTTAGTTGGATGAAGAATCCATATGCATGAGCATTGACATGATCATTTAGACTATTCGATCGCATTTAGCATGAACTTTTAGAACCTTTGTCGCGGTTTGGACTATAGTATCATTAATTGAATCACGAGGACGTGATTCATTGACATGGAAGAATGTCACAATTCTCAATTTCCGGTCATTTCTCAAACTCAATATTCATCATATTAGTTCATGCATGATTTTGCATTTTACATTAAACGTATAACTTTCATATTAAATAAAGCGTTATCGCTCGTAATTAATTATTTTGAACAATTGATCCATTACTTCCAAAATTATCCCGATATATTTTTATACTCATATTAAGTTTATAAAAATAATATTATGAGTTTACCAAGTGTTTTAAATTTATTTTGTATATAAATTGTTATATTTATATAATCACGACGGTTTTCTTAAATTCCACACGATTATTATTATTTCACTCAAATTTTGCAAGAAATGTATTTTTATAATTTTATGACCTAAATATATTTTATCTTGACCCGTGAAAATTTATTTTTATCTAATGCTACCCTAAATACTCAAATGGGTATACAATTTAACACATGTCTACAATTAATTTACATCTAATTACACTTATACATGTAAATGCTATTCAAAAACAAAACTCATTTTTTTTCTTTCATGAATGTCGACCACCCCATGGTGAGTCATTTGGGGTGAGTCACTTGTCTTGTAAATATCTACAAGTATTATGTAATATACTCTTAATTATCCAAACTATTCATTTCACTTCATTTGCAAATACAAAGAAAACCATCTCTTGCTCTCTTTTCTCTCAAACCTGCACCAAGGATCATAGAAGGAAGCATCATAAAAATTTTCTAGACAAGATTATTATACACTAGTATCACTCTTTGTTTAAGGTTTTGCAATATAAACCTTGGGTGATTAGGAAATCCTTTGTCCATAAACCTCATCAATTACTAGTAAGCATTCATATTCATCATAATATTTCATATTCATTGTTATGGTCATTGTTGATACAAAAATTGGGCGTTCCTGGTTTGGAGCTCCGGTTCTCGTACCAATTAAGAATTGCCGCTGAGACTCAAGCGCACTGAGACAAGAAACACCGTAGGCTTACCGGGATTGTCTCCCACGATTATCCTCCGGTGTGAGAGTGAGTAATCTGTTTTAAGGTTTTAGGAGTTTTAGGGTTATGAGATCGTACCTTAAACGAGGGATATGGTTCCTTATATACGACGAATCCTTGTTGGTTCGTGTTCCCAACCTTCGGCGATCCCGCCTAAGTCGGTGGGAATGATTATCTCCTTATTTTAGAAGATATCATATCTATTCCAGAATAGATATGGGCTTGGGCCGGAGCCCAAACGCTATTGATGTTGGCCCGGTTGCGTCGGGCTTGTGAGTATAACGTAGTCGGGTTTATGACCACTGCATCACTATACGTCATCATGTCCCCAGCCTAGTATGCGCAGGTGAATCGCGGATGCTAGACTAATGACCGTAGTCCAAATAAAATAAAATAAAATAAACTTTACTTAAACGTATAAAGAAGCCATACATACCCGTAGGTGCATTGTATCTAGACATCAAAGTTAATTGTAAACGCTATTCGGGGAAAGTGACTGCCCCGGCCCCATCGAGTGATCTCAACCACACAAGTGAAGTTAGTGGAGTCCACGCGGGTAACGATCGTGGATGAGAGAAAAGTATAAAACCACCCTTCATTTTCACAAAGTGATCCATCGTAAAAAAAAAGCAATCCGCCATTGTTGAAATAGAACCTACCGCAATCTAGAAATTAAACTACCTCAAGGTAGCCGCTGC
The DNA here is from genome assembly GCA_910596185.1 of Chrysanthemum makinoi. NCBI lineage: Eukaryota > Viridiplantae > Streptophyta > Magnoliopsida > Asterales > Asteraceae > Chrysanthemum > Chrysanthemum makinoi. Next base: position 234,174,707 of record OU343224.1, on the reverse strand, counting down.
GGCGCTTCAGAATCCACCACTATGGTCAAACAAGCGCATGAGTTCACCTCCAATCTATCCGCTGAGTGATCTCTTAGAGTTCACTGATTACTACATACCGCTTAGCGACATCCGTTGTTCCGTGCGCTGGCGTCTATTGCCGACTTCCCCAAGGAAGGGGGGTATACACGCTTTTTTTCGATTTGCTAATCAACGCTGCGCCTCTATCCCAATTCCTCGTGCGATATATTGAATTATTATAATCGCACATATCACAATTGCATTGTATAGGCGCCGCTAAAATTACAAATTTTGAGGTGAATCGCCGCATCGGGCGGTGAATCCCACCATCAACCTTTTCGTTCTACCATACAACCCGTCACATGGGTGGGTGTCCTTTGCTAAGCGCCATGGTAGATTTCATTGTTATACAAAGAAGCTAGACGCGCTTAGGAATTGAGGGAGTCCTTTTTCCGTAGATAGCCGTGTTTCGTGGACCTATGACTTTCATACCGGGGTCGTTGGTGAAGGATGAGTGCCCCCCGCCGATCCTATGTTGCCGGGGATGGAATTGATAAACGCCAACCGCATCCCCATTAATTCCTATCCTGAGGAATTTTTGGTACACATGGGCATCACCAAACTATTTTGGTCCCAAGATGAGATCCCAATCTTTTAGAAGCCGTACGGTGGGTACTGCTCTTCCGCAAGACCCCTTTGTAGTAAGAATTGTCTTCCTTTGTTCCCACATTATATAACCAATGCTGTTTGATTGTTTCCTATTGCCACGTGATGGACCTTTATCTGTTGTTCGCCATAAGCCATTGAGGTGGTGATGCACGCTGCCGTTGAGAGAAGGAGAGAGCCAACCTAGCTGCTACAAGTAGGCTGCCATAAAGTCAATGCGGGGAGACAGAACTGTCCTCACCGCAGCGGAGGCAACACCGCAAAGCCGCCCAATCCCGGCACTCTCTTAGCACACCCACCGCCTCGTAGCTGGGGCTCACCCTATGGAGGAAGAGGAAGAAGAAGAATCCGGGCTTAGGCGTAAAAGGACCCGAAGGGATGATGGTGCGGGCCCATCAAGGAAAAAAGCCCCGTGGTTCAGATCGTGGAATTATCCTCCACCGATGAAGCGTCTTCGCACTTCTTTCCGATGGTCGAGCCACAGTAGTAAAGTCGTATATATATAATTTCCGTTTGTTGGTTGATATGCTAGTTGTGAATCTAACATTTACGGTGATCATTCGTAGGGGGAGAAGTTGTGATAGAATCACCCCCAAGGCTAGTCCTATACATTCGCAGCATTCGAGCCGCAGAGCCGTGATAATGAAGAACAACCGATGCGGATGCTCCATGGAGCAATTGGTTGAAGAATTGGTGCAGGTCTCCGCACACGCTGCACTAATTGTGAAGCTGAAAGACCGAGTATCGGGTGGGGTGAACCAAGATTCACAAAAGGACCAAACAATAGCTTCGTTGAGGCGAATCAAGACCCCGCTAACCGATAGCCCATGCAGAGGCAAGGATCGAGCGCATACGCCAAAAACAGCCGATGACAAAATGGCTTAATGTACCAAATAAATCAAGAGCGTGCCGATGCCGCTGTGAGACAAGTCTCAAGGCCGGGTCACTTTAAACATCCGAGCAGGGTAAGGAAAATTTGTTTGCTAATGGGGGAGCTTGGGGCTACCGTGAGCTGGTCATTGAGGTGCAGAGGCAAAACGTAAGCTTAGCATTGAATATGACGAGGAGTTGTATCCTCAGCCTTATGTCCACATAATAGCGAGCGCAGTGGCTCATAGGCCACGGTATCCGCCAGCTGCCCTCAATACCCCGGAATCGCCAGAGGTGGTTAATGCCTTCGAGGTTGTGCGCGCCTGAGCGCGGGTAAATCGGCAATTGAAGAGCTCCACGAGGCAAAACTGTTGAAGGCGGCGTTGATAAGGTAACGAATTATGATGGAGTCATATGATCATTTAGTCGCCGCCATGCGAGAATGAAAGATTTAGAGCTCCCAATGATTTCGAGCTTGAGTGCGATCAAGATTATCCGATAAATGTTATTATGGCGGGGTTGACCTTGGCGCATCATCGTCGAGGATGCCGAAAACACGTACCGACTATTATTTGAAGCCCCATGAGTCTCGGCAAGCAATTGCGGTTTGCACGCCCTAGGGATAGCCGAATCCCTTTGCTTTGGAAAAAGAGGTACCTTTGCAGAGGTCTTGGAAGCATGCGACCCGCCTTGCTAAAAAAGAAGGTATTGCGTAAAGCTATTTTGTGCGGGGTAGCGCGGCTCACTTGCCAAGGTCCGATGGGGTGCCACCGGTGTATACACCGTGTCGCATCGGATGCGACGTGTTGAAAAGTGTTAGCGGTTAAAGGTGCAAAAGTCACGCTGGCACCTCTTCACACTTAAGCGTTGTACATACCGTATTGATATGTTGCAAAATAACTCTCTCTTGTAATAACTCGTGGTTATGAATGAAAGTCTCTTTCTTGTTGTGGATATTTGTAATGTATATGTATTCATTCTGCGTATGCAAAGATGTATTTGTTGCCGAAGAGACAAACGCGGTACGCTGCAAATATATAGAAAATCCATAATCATGTACTAAAAATCCTAGTCTACTTGAGAAATAATTCCAGTACTTTATCATAATCGTATGGTATGATATTCGCCAGTGCATACATATCACATTGAGGAAACAAGTGTCTTGGTTCCTAAGTTGTTAAACGTGCACGCAGGTACTGCTTGCTAAACCATCGGGTTGCGCATATATTTATTCCAACGCTCGAGAACAAGGTGTTTAACAAGGATACATGATCCGATGTTGATGGGTTTGCAACCCTCTTACTCAACAAGTTATTTAGTAGGTTAACTTATCCTTTTACCATCGTGGGTTTATTCATAGTGCATGCACGCCATCGTGGGCAAGAAATAAATAATTGTTAAGACATACAAAGATATGGAGATAACAACTTAAAATGTGTCGCGGAGTTAGCTAGAAACTGCGGCATTTTATTGATACTTGCAAGTTTTTTGAGAAATAACAAAGAAAACAAGATATATGAAAAATAATGATGAATACATGAATGTTTATTGAGAGCCGAAGTGCGGCGTTGCCCGTAATGCCGTAGCTATTCTTATAGGTAGCACCTCTTGAGGTTGCCGATGTTCCATGGCTGTAGGTCACGCACCATCCAAGCCTCGAGCTCAGACGCCACTGTGCCTATTGCTTCATAACTCATAGGGTCCTTCCCATTTTGGTCCGAAGCTACTCAGTATCTTCTCGTGGCTCGCCTCATTGGCACGGTAGACAAAGTCGCCTGGTCAGAATGAAACACTGCGTACCTTAGCATCATAGTAGCCTTTCATTTTTGACTTCGACTTTTCCTCCCGTATGGCTGCGCGTTCGCGTCTTTCTTCCAGCAGATCCAAGTCGACACGTCTTTCATCATCGTTTGTAGTCACATTGATCTCCCAGCATGGCGGATGGTTGGCATGCCGATCTCTGGTATAACGCTTCGGCCCCATAGACAGAGAAGGGGGTGTCCCCGTGCCGTTTTATGGAGGTGCGGTGCGCCACGCGACATGCGAAAGTTCTTCGACCCACCTGCCTTTGTGCCTGTCCAGGCGCGCTTTGATTCCTTCGCCCAGAGCTTCGATTTGGCGCTCTACTAAGCCATTGGTTTGTGGGTGCGTAACCGACGTGAAGTGTTGGGTGATGTTTAACTTCTCGCACCAATCTTTGAAGGGGTTTTCGCAGAATTGTTTCCCATTGTCCGAGATGATTTCACGGGTAATCCGGGTGGTACAATGTTGTCCTGCACAAAGCGTTTCACCGTTGCCGTGATTGTCGCTAATGCTTCCTCGATCCACTTGGTGAAGTAGTCTATGGCTACTATGAGAAATTGAGACCGCCGCCGCTATTGGAAAAGGACCTCGCAATATCAATGCCCCATTTGTAGAATGGCCGCGCCGTGATTGGCGTTAGCTCGTGGTTGCCGGGATGTCTATGAACTTGGCAATCATTGCACTTCCTTATTAAGTCCGCGCATCTCGATGCATTGGCCAAGAGTATCCTCGATCGCATGGCGCTGCGCTACAACGGACCGCGTGGTCCTGCTGCATGCTGCATGAACCTTCATGGATTTCTCGCAGCACGTAATTTGCTTGTAGAGGGCCAACGCAATGAGCCATGGTTGGAGGAAAGAACGTCGGTATAATATGTTGTCTCGTATTCAATCTCTCATACCTGGCCGATTCTCGCGAGTCATTCCGTTTGGGGTAATGTTCCCTATGTAGGAATTCCGAATCGGTGTCATCCATGTAGGGCCATCCTCCTCTATGACAGCGGAGACTTCCATCTCCGATATTGATTTGCTTTTCAGTGTTTCCACCAAAGACTTGCTTTGATAAGTGTGCTAAGCTTGTCGAGGCGATCTTGCTCGCTAAGGCCTGCTTTAGCATTTTCTCCTCTAGGGACTTGCTTGATAGTAAATCATCAAAGCCTTTGATCGTGTCTTAGTATTCTCAAGATCGAATCATATTCTTCTTTACACGTATTCGCCAACACGTGGTTGGCTACTAGCCGAGTCTACATTTGCTTCCAAGTTACGCATACACCCATTCGAAGCCGCAATGCGTAGTCCGGCGAGAGCTTCGTATTCTCGCCTCATTGTTTGTCGCGGTAAATTCAAAACGCAGCTAAAGTGAATTCCATTCCTCGGGTTTGTGAGAATGAGGCCAGCTCGATCCGTCTACGCATGCGGATCCATCAGAAACAAAATCCATGGATCTTGTAGTTCCTTCGTCTTGGTGTGGGTACCGCGATCGGTGTTTGGCTTCTCGATGATGAAGTCTCGAACTGCCCTTTTATTGCGGACGTGGTCTGTAAGAGATGTTGTGTTCGCTTAGCAACACACTCCACTTCGAGTCGTCCCGATGCATCAGTTTGGAGATGATCTGCTTGATGGGTTGATCTGTGATTACCGCTATCGGGTGCGCTTGGAAGTACCGGCGTAGTCGCTTGGCGGCAAACACTAATGCCAAGACTAACTTTTCCATGGCACTGTAGTTCATCTCCGTCTTCTTGAGCACTTTGCTTACAAAATAGATAGGGGTTTGCACTGAGTCCCTATCTGTTAGTAGCATCGCTACTGACCGCCCATGAGTTGCCGATAAATACATGATCGCTCTTCCCCTGGTCGGGGTGCAACGAGTGTTGGGAGTTGCTAGATGTCGCTTTGAGTGTAGTGAAGGCTTCTTCCTCCGCCGCCCACCGGAAATCACCCTTTTCATACACCTCGAAAGTGTTTTGAAAAGAGGTAATGACTTTTCTGCGACTTAGACAGGAACCTCGCTTAGGCCGCCGCTTTTCCGAGATGAGACTTCACTTCGGCGCTGTGAGGGAAGTTCTATTACCGCTTTGTCTTTTCTCGACAAGGTTTTATGCCGTCAGTTCTATCGGTATCCTAGAACATGCCTTCGCGTCAAGGTGCATTTCTTAGATTCACTTCATGTTGATCTCTCGTAGAGTCTTGAATGTCTCTTCTATGTCGCGCACAAGCTCAACTTCAGTATGGCTTTTGATGACCAGGTCATCCACATAGACTTCCGTGTGGGTGCCCACCTGTTTTCAAAGGCATTGTCTACTAGCGCCGATAGGTGGCACCCGCGATTCTTCAAGCCAAAGGGCATTTTTGTATAAAGTAAAGCCTTGGCTTGTGTGGAAGGCTGTTTTTTCCTCGTTTCCTTAGCCATCAGTATCTAATGATATCCCTTGTACGCGCCAAGAAAACACTTTAACGTATCCGCACAAGGACTCTATTTTCCACTATCTCGTAATGGATAGCAGTCCGCTGGCATGCTTTGTTAAGGTCGGTGAAGTCTACGACATTCGCCAACCGCCGCTTTTTGACCATTACCGGGTTAGAAAGCCGCCGTGGTAGTAGACTTCACGCATAATTCCTCGCATTTACCAATTTCGTACTTCCCGCCGTATTCGTTCGCGCTCTGGGCTTCCACGCCTTCTGGCGCGTGAGTACCCTTGTCGGATTCTCAGTTTATGCTCGTGATCGAGCTGGCACCCCAGTCATATGTTTTGGCTCCCACGAAAATATCCACGTTCTTTGTAGGAGCGCACACATACCGCTTTGCTTGTCCGACAATGACCGATGGTTATTTCCTCGCTCCGGTATTCCGGTGAATCGCGACCTTCGATTGGGGACTTTGGCACGACCGTTTCGGATCGGTGCCATTTCGCATGTAACCGCGTTACATTCTCTGTTTGGTACCGTGGCATTGTAAAGAGTAACAATGCCCCTTCTACTGGAATTTAAGCATCCCGCGCTTGTCGATGGCACCAAGCGCATGGCCGATATCCCGTCTCCTAATGATGCCATTGTATGGCGGGGGATTTGATCACCATGAAATCCATCCAGTTGTCGTAGAGTGCTCTGCTGCCAATGCCGACTAGTAATCGCAGTTGCCCCATGGGCCATATCTTTTCACCCGGAAACCAGTGAGCCTGTGTTGGCCGGGTTTAACCGCTACGCGATTTCAGTCGTAGTCTTTTAAAGCAATGCTCATACATGATATTTGCCGATGCACCACCATCAATGTACATGCGGTGTATATCGTGACCCCCGGCATTTATTTCAATGGTGAGTGGCTCTGCCATCGCGTTGTCCGGGTTTAGAGTAGGGAAAGAGATTTCGCTTCTTCTGGAAAACTCCTGGCCGACCTTTGTCTAGTGATTCGTTGCCACGTCTGTATCATGTAGATTGTGTCGGCCTTATCCTTGGGTGTCTCCTTCTTGTTTCCATTCTTTTGTTTATCTCTTCCCTCTTTAATGTTTTTAACCAAGTGGTCTAGTCTACCCTCTTTGACCATCTTGTCGATGAGTTGGCGCACTGGACACATCGTTAGTGGTGTGACCCTTTTGCGCTGGGTAGTCATGAGATTCATTCCCGATCTTTCCGTGTACGATCAGCGGGCGGTTTGGGAAATTCGCACCTTCCGCCGCGAGTATTTCCTTTGGGGTTTTGATCGGGAGTGTACTTGTCATTATCTCCGCCGCTCCTCGGCTGCGATAGCTCCTATTAAGTTACTACCTCGGTCGTTCGATTGTCTCCAGTGTTGTTCCTGTGACCGTAACTCGAGTAGTTCCTTTGCTATCCGCCGCGGCGCTTCTCCCTGGACAAAAGACCGAGAGCGCCATGAGTTCATCAAAGGTCTCGTGGATCTTGTCGTTCAATCTCTTGATGAGTTCGGATTATTGATCCCGTTCATGAAGCGAGATCTTTAGTACCTCGGGCATGCTTTAACTTGCATTCATTCATCTTTAAAGCGCTCCATGAATGCGCCAGATTCTCCTTGGTGCCGCTTTACCTGGCGAAGTTCGACGGGTTTTTAGCGCATTTTTCGTTGAGTAAAATTTAGGCGGAACGCTCAACTCCTCAAAACCATTTATGCTCCTCTTCGGGAGTTTGTTGAACCGCCTCCGACGCTTTCACTAGCGTGGAATTAAACATGTGGCACAACACTGGTTGTGGCCAATTCTCAATGGTCGCGGCTGATCAAAGATTTTAGGTGATCGCCGGATCACCTGTTCCATCATAGGTCTTGACATTTGTAGGCATGCGCTCTTCTTGTTTTCGAGAAATCACTAATGCGCCCGTGAACGATCCACTTTCTCGACGGCCATGGGAGAGACATGTCTTCCCTTTGCCGCCGCGCTCCGTTTCTAGACTTCCAATGTCCTCAGACGCTATCCTCGTTGTCCGGGAGTTATCGAAGATGAGTTTCCTTTTCTACGGCGCTATGCCGCCGTCCTCGAGTCCGACTTATAGTCCGGATCCGAGGGGCTCACTTGGGGAATAATTTCGTCCCAGTTGTCATGTACTTTTACGGCTACCTGGTCTGGCATAGACACCGGTGTGTCGTTCTTCTCCATCACTATCACTCAAGTGTTGCGAGTGAGATGTCTCATCATCCTCGATTCTCCTCCCGACTGTTGAATACGGAGTCGGCGGTTTTCCTTCCGCTTCTTCTGATAAGATTGTGGGGAAGTCAGTATTCAGATCGAAATTGAGTCGGGCTTTCCGACTGATCTCTTCTTCTCTTCCTCTGCATGAGGGCTTAATGTTTCGTAGTTTTGGGATACGAAAAACCGGCGCTAACTTCCGCCAACCCTCAAGAGTGGGTGCGTTTGTTTCTGCCGCTATACCCTTATCCCGGTCTGGTGCCTCCGGCACTTTGTCGTTAGTTTCCAGCACCGATTGGGGGAGTAGTAAAGACGGTGCGCAGTGGGTCTACTCCACTCGTGGTGGTTGTAGTGACTTGGGTTGTTCCCGAAAGCGGTTCCACCAAAGGGAAGATCAAGTCTTGGCCGATCCCTTATTTTTAGTACTGTCCCAGGAGTCCGCTAGGGTTAGCCCACTTTGCGACTTCTTCCCATGAGGTCCGATCACATCGCTGACACCGTGCTTTGTCATTCTAGTGTCGGTTCTTAGTGTAGGGTCCCACGGATGACGCCACTTGTTGATACAAAATTGGGCGCTCGGTTTGGAGCTCCGGTTCTCGTACCAATTAAGAATTGCTGCTTGAGACCTGCGCACTAAGAGACAAGAAACACCGTTAGGCTTACCGTGGGATTGTCTCCCACGATTATCCTCCGTCGTGAGAGTGAGTAATCTTTTAAGGTTTTAGGAGTTTTAGGGTTATGAGATCGCACCTAAACGAGGGATATGGTTCCCTTTAAATACGTACGGAATCCTTGTTGGTTCCGTGTTCCCCAACCTTCGGCGCATCCCGCCTAAGTCGGTTGGGAATGATTATCTCCTTATTTTAGAAGAGATCGGATATCTATTCCGCAAATAGATATGGGCTTGGGCTTCGTGAGCCCAAACGCTTATTGATGTTGGCCCAGTTCGTGCCGGGCTTGTGAGTATTGGGTTGTAGTCGGGTTTATGACCCGACTCCAGACTATACGTCATCAGTCATATCATTTTATTTGAAAAACATGCAAGTTATGTGATGTTTATACCACTTTTTAATGTTTTTAAGTGTTAAATATATATAATCCATCCTATAAATTACTCCTTGTTATATATTATTTTTCAGTGATGCCTAGGAACCCATGACACCCTAAGAAGGTGTATGGTAGGATTAGAATAGCTTTGTAGTTGTTTTGAATGGGAGTTTACGCGAGAAAAACTCATTTCGACAAGTTTGCAAAAGGGTCTGTCCTTATTTTGAAAATCTGGAAAATCCGACAGTAGGTAAATATTTTTGGCTTAGATATTTAGAAAATATACTTTAAAACTAAAACGCGGGCCGCTTGAACGGATTAAAACGGAGCTATAACGAAGAAGTTATGAATTTTCAAGTTTACGAAAAATATAAATTTCTGGAATTTCAGCAAACATTGTTTATTTTGTATGAGTCAAAAATGAAGCTTGGACGTTGTAAATTATGTCGACTTGTCAAAAATATGTTGGTATACTTTGATACAAAGCTAAGGACCTTTAAAACGTAGAAAACGGATTTGTAACGATTAAATTATACACGTTTACAAAAGTTGCCGTAATTTTATTATATAAGAAAAACTATATTATTTCTAATAGGCAAGTTTTACGGCAAAACTAGAGACCAAGTTAAAGGTTGTTTTTAACATCGAATTAGAACTTTTTATAAAGAGATGTCTTCTAATAAAAGTAAGCTCGCCAAGTATATTTATCAAAATGTTCGACCGTTTGATTAGCGGAGTTGTAATAAATAAATTATGGTCACTCAAACTTGGTCGAAAACCATCCTTAAACTATATTTTGGGACATAAGTACCATACTTAACCTCTATTTTTCTTTATGTTCGAGACCTCTAGGATGGAAATGCATGTACTAAAACTTTGAGATAATGGTACGAGCTTCCCAAAACCGTTGAGTTTGTTTCCTAACGCTCGACGTGCACTATTTTACGACTAGCTTTTTCAAGGCCGTTAGTCACTTTCATGAAAATTTCAACGACATTATTTTACGACGAAAAGTTATATTTTCATAATAAATCACTAAATGATTATCGTAGGATATCATTTTGACGTAAGTACTTGTAAAGTACTTGGTAACCGGGCAATATGTCATAAACATATATTTCGACGATAAACTTTATTTTCCAAAATGTACAAGTGGTATGGATATCATATGAGTTTGCATGCACGACATTGTTTCATGACTTATATTAGAGCATATCATTCATATTAGGTTGCGGATAGAGATCGCACCTCATTTCAGTGTATCTACTTTTGTCACCATAACTATTGCAACATGTGAGTAATCACACCCCCTTTTTACCGTTTTGCTATATTTTTGGGGCGAAATGCATGAACCATACTTGAATTGAATTGATTCTTACTTTTGTGAACTCTTTTGACTTGAATATTTGAACTTGAATCAAATCCTTTAACTTAATTATGAAATTATGCCTTACTTGAACTTATTGAACCGTACATGTTATGACCTTGACCTAAAGTCTCCCATGTTCGGAGCATCACTATAAAGTCTCCTATGTTCGGAGCATCACTATAAAGTCTCCTATGTTCGGAGCATATCTTTGGGAAGAGGCACCCAGTAGATCTTTGGGAAGAGGCACCCAGTATATCTTTGGGAAGAGGCACCCAGTATATATCTTTGGGAAGGGGCACCCAACATAACTTTGGGTAGTGGCACCCAACATAATTTGGTTTCATCAGAAGCATCATTACAAAGTCTCCCTTGTTGGAGCGGTGCAAAGTCTCCCATGTTGAAGCATCCCAATTATTATATGGTACTATATTATGAACCATTATGATCACTTATACTTGACTACTTGATACGCTATATTTTGTGGAATGGGTTGTGTACACACAGGTTGCAAGTTTTGTATGGGTGGAACTTGAACCGAGTGGATATACAATGCCTTTGCTTTGCGGACTATTTCCGATGACCGAAACCTTTGACTCTTTCTTACGAGTTTTCTTATTTTTTTCTAAACATGTTTACTCACCAACTATTTTCATAGTTGACCCGTTTTTCTCTCATGCATTTCAGGTGATCGTTAGTAAGCTTTTCTACCAGGTCTTGCATAATGAAGTTTTTACTTGTCACTATAAATCGTTATGTACTAGAACGAAATATTTTGGAATCTAAACTTTGTAATATATTTGCCGATGACGGCTAAAATGGTATTGTAATGGTGTACTCTTTCTTTTAAATCTTAACGTTGGTATGTTCTATTATCTTGTGCTTATGTTCCCTTCCGTTACACCTCGTGTTTCCGCCTCCGGCGAGGGTGTGACACTTGCCCGTGAAATTTCACTTCAACCTCAAATAGATAATACTGAATTAACGCCGTTGTCACATATTGTGGTTAAAAGTTCAAATCTAGTCTCCTTTAACGTTTAAATGAACTATGATAATGGTTTCATCCCGACCATGGTTAAATGCACATAACCCCATAAAACCTTGTAATAACCAAACTGCCATGAAGAATATCCAAACAATCACCCAATTCATGAAGTACACCCTTTATTCCTTCTTAAAAATAGAAATCGTAGCACAAAGATCATATAAGGTCCAGAAATACTTTCTCCTTTCTCCAAGATGGTTCCATCAACACGGGATTTTACAATTCTATGGTTTAAACCGAAAAATAATTTCTTTCGCGGGATTTTACAAAACCAAGAATAAACTGAGAGATAGATCCGGAAATACACATTACTTTTACTAGGATGTTTCCATTGTCACAGGATTTTACAAGTCTATAATTTAAACCGAGAAATAGATTCTTTCAAGGATTTTACAAAACAAAGACTAAATCGTCAACAATGTCAGCTTGAATGTGTTATGAAAACTTTGGTTTCGGTGATTATCTGTTTTAGGGGAACATGCAGCGGTTCATCAACAATTCTTCTCCATCATCAACAATTCTTCTCCCATATGAGAATACTTCACAAACCATACTTAAGAAGAATAGTATACACTACTTTAGAGGTTGACCGTGAAACATCAAAGTACACATTTCTCCCCCATGATGGTTTCGAACTTTCGGAAGCATCATTTTCGTGTACGACCATTTGCACGAGAAGTTCTTGTCATAAGCAAATATCTTGAAAAATCATGAAGGAGACTAAAGATTCTTGAATGATTTTGCTTAGACTGTGAAGTATCATTGACATTCTGTAACGTCGAATATCCCATGAGAATTGCTGATCACATCTCATCCAACAAACCCTTTGGTAAACACATCATCCACGTATTTTGTCGGCTATTATAGTGACCACTTGGTGAGGTAAACCCGATATACCAAACTTGAGCATGAAGTAGAATTTCCCATATTTGCTACTTAAGCTTGTACTAATCCTTGTGAAAAAGAAGCGGTGTACCCAATGTACAAAACCTCTTGACGAATCCTCAACAGCGTGAGACACCGAAGTGATAGCTACATTGTGGGTTAAGCGAGAAAGAATCACACAGGTAACTAGATAGCCAAGTCTTTATCACACTCAATAAACGCCCAAACAAGTCATCTTCGGGGAAGGGTAGAAAGAAAGAAGACGAAATAAGTAAATCCGCCCGGAAAACCTCACTTCAAATCCAAATAAGAGATACCGTATAAACAACCCTCAGAGTCAACATTGTCCAATTATCAATTCAAGCCGTGAAATAGTATCCTCCATGAAAATGTATACACCAAATTGCCAACCTCATAACATAACGAATCTCAGCATCATACCAAATCTCATCATCAAGTCTCATAGTCTTAATATATCTCATAATCAAAACTCATTGTCAAATCACTTCATTAAATCTCATAACTCAAAACACATGAAAACAATCCAATTTTGAGAAGCACATCTTTCCGTCATCCAAATCCAAGTCATGACATGTATTACTCAAGCCCAGTCCAACTCACAAAAACATATACCGGATCCACTTCAAGTCAAACCGCACTTAAACAAACCTAATCCTCACATATCAATTCAAGCCCATACCTGGTTTTAATCTTTGTCATACCATTCATTCTCGAGAAATAACAACACGTATGTATCCACATTATGAGATAGTAAAATGGACGATAGCATAAATTGTTTAACTACTGTCTCATCTAACCAAGTATATCAAATTCCACGATTGGATCCAACAAAGGAGCCCAAGAAATATATTCGTCCATTAGTCCAACAAAACCTTCAATCCAATATTACACCCCATATGCAAAATGTTCAAATCCAAACTCGGTTGATATCAAAAGACAAAGACAAATCCAAGAAATATATTCGGTTCATATGCATCTTCTGTGGCCAAGACAAAGAGTAAAAACAACCGGTTGGCCCCATTCGTTACCAAGTCTAGCAGTTAATAGATCGGCCCATATACCCGATTCAAGATCTAAAACACGCTAACCCTAAAACTTCAGGGTATATAAAACCCACTAATCTCCCACAAACCCTAAAAATACTCACACCATTAACCCCTAATCAATCTATCTAGTCCGCCCTCAACTCCTAATATCTCTCACTTACAACGAAACATTTTCCAAGAACATATCTCTCAACGATCTCATTAAAAATACCTTTATCCAAGATATCCAAACTCAAAGTCAGATCAATCATTACACCATGTTTTGATCGAATACAACCATCCGATAATAATCATAACCTTCTCCTTGGTATAGTTTAGACCGAACAACAACCACACCTTTTTTTTCTTGATTTTTTTTCTTGACGCTTCGAATCTCGTGTAAGTTTTGAATGGTTGTTCTTTTACTTTTAATCGAATGAACGAAGGGATGAAATGAATTGTTTTGTTCATTTATGGTAATATTCGTATAGTACAATGAAGTTTATCTTCAAGTAGATCAATGATGAGTCTTGCTCTATTCACAAACGATTTTCAATGATCTATGAATTAAATAGAGCAAATCTGAGATCTCTTCCTCTTTATTTCGATATTTAGACTTTTTCATCAATTTGAGACTTTGAATGAACCATGACATGTGATACTTGTTTTTTCTTTATTGAATGAATCAAGGAATAAGAAATAACATGGTTGTTATTTTCTTTGACTTTAGGATCGGATATTATCAACAAAGATTCATGATGATTTCTTGTACATATGCTTGACCATTCAACGATTTGATATATGTTTGAGCATAGAGAACGAGTAACTGAGATCGTGAGATAGATTAATTTTAATGAGACTTGTTGAGATTGTAGATGTTGATGAAACTTAGACTTGGATGATGTAGATGTTTGATAGATGTGATACAGTTTCTTCATTCGAATCATGATGAATGTTGTATGTTGTATGTTGTTTGTGATAGTTGTTGATTTAGTTATAGATTGGATGTACTTAGATGTAGTTTGATGTTCTTTGTTGATGATCCAATACTGATGTTGTATGATTGTAGAAGCTACTTTGCATGTTGTATGATTGTAGATGCTGATGAATGATTGTAAGTTTTAGGTGATAAATGTTTTTGAACCAAATCGCAAATTGCCTTGGCAGGTTCAAATCGCTTTGACAGGTTCAAGTTCCTTTTGACCAGTTCAAATTCCCTGTTGACTAGTCCAAATACACCCTGTTGACCTGTCCAAATCCATGTTGACCAGTCAAACCGCTTTTAAACTCAAACCGCTTCTTACCCATTTGACAAAACGCAATTGACTTGGCTCAAATCGCATAGACATTTAGGATCAAAATGCATAATTCAGGCGTCAAAATGCATAACCAATTTTTTCTATCAAACCGCATAAGATTCATTGAATCTGGACAAACAGCTCAATTTAGCACCAAATCGCATAGAAGATGTCAAACCGCATAGGACTCAAATCGCTTCAGATGTAATGAATCTGGACAATTTGGTGTCAAAACGCATAACCCAACTCGCATTACTTCCAAAACGCATAAGATGCACTGAATCTGGACATACAGAGATCACAAAGTGCATAGTAGTATCAAACCGCATTCAGGCACAAACCGCATCATTCTTGACCAAACCGCATCGAAGATCAGCGACAAAACGCTTTCAGAAACTGCAATTCGAACCTAGCAAACAAACAACTGCTTGACAGCTCATTAAGTACCAGTAAAACGTCTTTTAAAACCAGTGAACACCAGATTCAAAGCAACTTAAAACATGTAAGTAATTTCAAAACAATTAACATTTTGATTCAGATTCAACTTAGCTTAAAACTGATTAAATCTTACTATGTCACGACATCAAAACCATATCAAGGATCATATAAAACGTGAATCGAATCAAACCCATACGAATCAAACCAACAAACAACAATACCACGTTTTCACAACATGTATGAATCAAATCGCATCCAAACCCCACAAACCGCATCAAAGAACTAACAAACCGCATATAAGAACCGCTAAAAAAAACCATACGAATCATCAAAAACAACACAACCTTGGCTCTGGTACCAATTGTTAGGATCATACTTTTATATTGTTTGATGATTCGGGTGGCCTAGGATGGTGATAAATCAAGAAAGCCATGTTTAGAGAGTGAAAGAGATGAGAGGGTGTTCCTAGAGAGAGAAAGTAAAAACAAAGATTGAAATGTTAGATTAGAAGCACCACCCCTTCCAAGGATGGAAGGGGTATTTATAGTTACAACCTAAACGCGTCCTCCCTGCCGGATGTAGATCGCATACAAGGGGTAAAGACCCGTCCTTCCTCCACGGTGTTGATCTAAGCTAAACTAAGCTAATAACTTACTAATAAACTAGTAAATAACGATATGTCTACGAGCTAACATATGCTAGACAATAGTTGGGGTGACCGACTATTGGATTTTCTAAATCCTAACAAACGAGAAAGAAACTAGTACTCTCCTAATTAGCTTGGTAGGATATGTATAAAGTTGCGGTTAAATCCTCCTCCAAGATAATGAGCAAGTAATAAGTGTTGCTTCCAATATGTATATCTTCTTCTTTTCTAATATAACCTGCACACTTATAAGAAAATGAAACGAAACCTCGCATAAAATCGGCGGTTAAAACTATATATATTAAAACTATACTAGAAAGCGAATAAGATATAATGCTTGTGGAATGGATGTTTGCGCTTTTTCTCGAAAATTAAGAATTGAAAGTTTCTAAAAATTACAAGTTTTGACAGTAAAACTAAACCGAGAATTTGTTTCTACATTTCACGATGTCAGGCTTTAGTCCCGACGTACCAGTTGTCCCGACAGAAAAGTGCTGTCCAGTGCATTTTCTGGATAAATTCTAGAAAATTACTCCATTAAAAAATTTGGAAACATTCCTACAAAACATCTATTATGACTTGATACAAATATTTGACTCTAACAAACATACAAATATATACAATTCCAATTATTGATAATCTCGTGTTCATGCATGTTCTTAAAACATATGTGATCTTCCCTACACTTATATTTTTGTAAAATACCTTTATATGCAATTAAGACGAGGTTAAAAATAAAATAAAACATTTTCACAAAATGGACATGAGAATTAAACAACAATGAAAAAGATATATAAACACACAAAAAAAATTGAAAAACAAAACAAGCAAACAATTAAACATGGGTTGCCTCCCAAGAAACGCCTTTCTTTATTTACGAGTCTTGTAGCTAGACTCGAAACATACCTAGGTTAGTGAGTTCATCCTTAAGGACATCAAGGATCGAATTTCTCTTTTAATTTCCTACTAGTACGCTTAGTCGATGCACGCTTTTTCAAACATCGCACCATTGGGATCATAAATCGTCATCCTAATGTGCCAATCTCCATTCCCATCACTAGGTGGCCTATCCTAATTCCATTTATGCTTAGGCTTACTCTCAACTTTCTATCTATTCATGCAAATATTAATAGGCAAGGCTCTTAGGAATTCGGTCATCCTCCTAAACACTAAAGTATCCTCGAATGGATTCACTTCAATGTCCCTAGCCAATTGTTGCTCTAAGTTGCATGTGTTATTCATGAAGGTTTCTTCTAGATAGAAAGGTTGTTGAGGGCCTAAAAAATCTCTATTAGTCCAAGGTCCATATCTAGATTGTCTCATATCTAAGATGAACTCATGAGGGATTTGTTCACCCTCATTATCATAGGAATGCTTCTTAACATCATAGATTGACCTAGCACTTCCTTCTCCTACCACTATTTTGGACATCTTATAATCGATTATGGTACTAGCGGTAGCTAAGAATCCTCTTCCAACCAATAATGGACACGATGGTATCACTAGCTAGTCATGTCAGTATGCTGAAATCCGCCAAAAGAGTCAATTGTCCTACATGAACTACCGTGTCTTTTATTATCCCTATCGGATACATTAAAACTATTATCAACTAAACCTATAATGGTTTCATGGTTCTAACTTACCTAGGTTAAGGCTTTTATGGAGGGACACAAAAAAGGTTGATGCTTGATACTAGATCGCTAATGTGTCCAAAGCTTTGGAATTCCAATGCTACACGGAAGAATGAATAGGTCGGGATCATTTAACTTCTTAGCTAAATTGTTTTGAACAAACGCGGACCCGTTCTTTTCCTAATTTTAGTCTTTGCTCATATTTATCTTTCAAAGCATTATAGTAAGGCGCATGAGTCAAGACTTCAAGAACCGTTTTTTTTTTCTTTTCTAAAGCTCCTTAAATTCCTCTTCTAGAGTAGATTTGGGTTCTTGATTAGTTGGTGTTGCAAGATTTGGATGGACGATTAACTTAGGTTTTTGGTCTTTTGGGATAGTTTGCTTGAAACATGTTTTGATTTTGGTGTCAACCGATGGACTTTGGGTGAGGGGCATAGCTATGTGCTTTCCCTTGGCAAGAAAGAACATGGATTCGATGAAATCGAATGTTACATATTGGATTTCACATACACATCATAACACAAACACAAGTAGGCGTATAATTGATTTTCTAGAGAGAGAAAGTTAGAGGTTTGGGAACTTTAGTGCGAGAAAGAAAAATCTTATTATGAGCTCCAACTCTCTACCTTGGGAGGTAGAGAGTATTTATAGTCTTACACAAATCGCTACCTACGGGCCGTGGATCATGCATACAAATGGGTAAAGACCCCGTCCGGCCCTCCACGGTATTACTTAACTAAATACTTCATAACATTAAATAACTACGACTACGAGCTTTCTAACGATTACAAATACTTGAGGTGACCGACACTTTAATAATGGATTTACTAAATCCTAACAATCTCCCCCTAAGGGAGGTCACCTCAAATTACATTGAATACAAAACAGATATTACATTGAGATTGTTCTTGGATTCTTGTTCATGTTCTTTGTTCTGTAGCTCGTAGTCTTTGATTCTTCATTTTGCATGTTTGGATAATCAGTGGAGGTCTTTAACCGATCCACGTGATAATGAGTTTTGAGCCAACTTTGAGATCATCACCACATTAAATCTCTCGACTCATCCTTTGTGGTGTTGATATTATGTGATGTTGTGACTTTTGGACCGACATGCTCACATTCTGGATCATGATGTATTTTCATCAGAATAGCGAAGCTTTCGTTGATTCATGATATTTGGCAGCGGCAGTAAGCATGGAGAAAATATCGAGTCATTGATGCACTAATCATGATTTCTTTAGATATGAATGTGTTGTGTGATCATGCGGCTATAAATTGACAGCTCATTCCGATCAATGCAAACGTCGGTGTTCCTGCATAAAAGCTTAGCAATAAAGCACACAAAGTGTCTTTGATCACTTTTGTTGAATTAAGGTACACGGCCCGGTTCCCCGTTGATCGCGATAAGCAACTTCCGTGATCGGGTATAATTCGAAGAATTTCCTTGACAGTGGTTTCGCACGCTCTAGCCGTTCTCAAACCGAACGTCTCAAAGAAGACAACACGGAGAGTGAACCAAATGAATTGAGATTCACCGATTGATAAAAGAGATTTGAAAAACAACCGTATCGCTCAATAGAAATTGGTTTTGCAATACAACGAAGGTTTTAATGAAAATCAATTATCAATCATAAACACCTTTTATTGTGAAATATTTGTACACGGTGATGTGCTAAAGAAAAGAGTTTTTAAGCACAACGATCGGTTTTCCAAAGGTATCCGTCAATCCATAACACGGACCAGATTGATTCAAAAGATTGAATCGCCCCATTGTTTCTCTTCAGTTGTCACATGGTTGATCTATTGGATAGATCTCTCATGCCACCCACCAAGAGCTTGTTTGATGTTGGCTCCAGAAGGCTTTCCATCTTCATGATGAATATGTATGGATATCACTCAGATGTTCTGGCAATACCACAAGGATAATGCGTAGGACTCATAAGATATAATATCTCTATCCACATTGTGTGAAACAGAGAGTCTTCATTGAAAGTGTCATAATGAGATTTATTAATGATCTCGTGGCTCTAGACTCAATTGTGCATATTTGGTTCCTATGCCGGAGACTAGGGAGAGGGTCTCCTTCTTCAATACCAACTATCTCTAAGAGAAAGTCGATAGATTATGTCGGTTCCCCGTGAGAATGAAACAAGTCCTTTTAAGAGGAACTTGAGTGGTTTGAGAAGTTGTAGTGCAGGTACGCCACTGGGTCCATGACGTCTTGTCTTCAATACCGGCGTTACCTTGGTAACTACCAGAAGCATATGTATTGAACCCTACTCGCCCTAAGGTTGAATTATTGAGGGCTATTTATTTTCACCCTTTTCACATTCATTTCTTTTTCATTCTTCAACCCCTTCAAGGCTTACCGAGACTTCATAACTAGAACCTTGTTGGGTATATTCCAGTTCTAGCTCTATCTCAATCAGACTCTTCCCATATCTCACTTTTCTCCTTTTTACATCATACCTAAAGACTTCTACACTATCTAGTGGATTGTCTCCGGTAGATCCCTCCTGCTAACCGATCATGGGAACAAATACCTAACCTTATCAACCTTATATCACCGTACATAAAGTAAATTTGGTCGGTCTATTTGGTATTGTTCATTTTTCATTGGAACCAATTGAAAACCATTTGAAAATCAATCCAGATACTTGTGATATATTATCAAAGCATTTTTGTACCAATTGTTTTGATAATTTAGAAAGGAGCTCCTCAACATGTGCATCACGCATCATTTTGTAATGGAAATAATTTTCATCTTTGAGGGATTGGCTTGCATCTAAGAGTAGTTATATGAAGAATGTGGTTTTCAAAATAGTTGCTCCCCTTCAATATGTGCATGGAAATTTGAAGATGTTTTGGACATTTGGGAAAATCAGACTTTGAAATAAATTGATCACGTTTCAAATCTTAGTGGTTTAAGATAGATGCTACCCCTCAACATGTGCATGGAAATTTGAAATTGTGTGGCACATGTGGGAAGGAGAGCTTGTACATCCTTATAAAACCATTTACCGAATTATCGATTAAACTAATTTAAATCACAAATTCTCCCCCGATCACAATTATCAAATCATTTGAGATTTGTGATCTCTTAGAGATTTAAATTGATTTTGAAAGCTTTTAAGGAGAATTGTGACTTGATTATGAAAATGTTTTAACTGATACGGATCGGATTTTGAGACTTTAAACTCCATTGATTAAACATGCATGATTATCTTTTGACAAACAATTGTAAGACAAATAACCTTTTTGATTTAATTGAAATCATTCTCCCCCTCAATCAATGACATAAGTTGTTGATTGAGAGATAGATGTTTTTGACAAATGTTAAGTCCAGATGATTGAGAGTTATTTTTCATTGCAATTAGTTTTCATTAGATAGTAAGTTATTGTTTATAGAATCAGAGCAAGAGATTTGAAAACTAAGATAAAGCATGGCTCTGTTCTTTCATTGAAGAGCGGTTACCAAATGACAATAAACCATAGTTTTACTTTCTAAAAAAATTTTTATTTTTAACATTCGAGAAACATCTAAAGTCCGTTTCATTCTTTGAATGACATCACAAAGCACAGTAGATATTGTCAATCGAGAAAACATGACAAAAGGACAATATTTTTGGAATTTTTTTTCAAGATTTTCAAATTTTTATGGATTTTTGAAAGTTTTCTATTTGCTTTTTGAAGGTTTTGTAATTTTGTATTTTGCTTTTTGAATAGACATTTACAAGAGATAGATGAAGGAAAACCTTTACTCCTCTTCTTCCTCTTGAAGACGTTTGAGTGTTTCCGGTTGTAGGCTCTTAAGACCAAGTCGTGGAAGGATAAACTCAAATCGTTCTCTAGGAAGAGCTTTGGTGAAGATTCCGCTAACCGGTATTCGTCCTCACAAAAGTATAAAGTTCCACCACACCATTTTCAACTTGCTCCCGATGAAATGATGTCGAATGCGATGTGCTTTTACTTGAGTGTTGTACGTTGTTGCATGAGAGAGCAATAGCACTTTTATTATCACAGAGGGATTTTGTTGAATTCAAAGCCATAGTTCGATAATTGGGATCTCATCCATAGGATTTGAGCACAACAAGATGACATGGCTATGTATTCACCTCTCGAGAGGAAATAAAAGTACTCATTTGCTTCTTTGAAGACCAAAAGCTTATCACCCAAAAATCGAGCACCTCTAGGCGATTTGACGGCGGTATCTTGACATCCCTGCATGATCAAGATCTCGATAGGTCGTTAGTGACATACAGTGTCCTTGGTACCAAAGTCCCATATTGATGGTTCTTAGAGATACCGAAAGACCCGCTTAACCGCTTCATGGTGCTTTTGGTAGGCTTTAGCCGGTATCTAGCACACATGCAAACAAATAACAAGATGTCCGGTCTACTAGCCGTGAGGTACATCGTGGATCCAATCATACTACGATATTTTGTTTGGTCTACCATGATCCCCGAGTGGTCCTCATCCGTTTAGTACTTCAATCATGGGAGTGTCAACAGGGTCACAAGAATCAAATCCAAATTTCTTTAAAATCTCATTAGCATATTTAGATTGATTAATAAAAATGCCTCCGGGACTTTGTGAAATTTGTAATCCCAAGAAAAATGAAATTTGTCCCATCATAGACATTTGAAATTTAGAACCCATTTCATTTGAAAAACGGTCACACTCATTAGGTCGGGTCGAGGCAAAAGATAATATCATCAACATATATTTTGAACGTGAATTAAATGTTTGCCCGACTTCTGGTGAACAATGTAGGATCAACTGCTTCCTTTGTCAATCCGGAAGATAGAAGAAAATTTGATAGCGTATCATACCATGCTCTAGGAGCTTCAAACCGTGAAAGGACCTTTTTCAAGAGATAGACATGAGTAGGATGCTCGGATTCACAAAACTCTGGTTGGGACAAACCACCTCTTTCAAATCTCATTCCAGAAGGCGGTTTTCACATCCATCCGATCTACCATATTCTTGCTAGCAAGATTAGCCAAGAAGATTCTTCGACATTCGAGCATGCAGCAAATGGAGCAAATGATTCTTCAAAGTCAATACCTCCTTGACGGTATCCTTTTTGCAACCAATCTTGCCTTGTTCTTTAAAACATCACCACGCTCACCAAGTTTAACTTTGAATATCCACTTTAGAGCAATGATCATAGCACAATCAGAGTGTACTAATTCCCATACATCTAGTCGATCGAACTCATGAATTTCTTCTTGTATGGCATTGAACCAAATTGCCATCATTCACTGCGTTTTAACATCTTTGGTTCGACTTTGAGAGTAAAGTAATTGAAGAAGCACCATAAGGCATCGGTTGCAAGTTATTTACGAGTAGATACAGGACGAGAGGGGTTTCCAATGATGTTGTCTAATGGGTGATCATGTGTCCATTTTCTAAGGTGTTCATGTGGTTGTTGTTGTTGAGGAACCTAGTATGATTCGATGTCTCCCAAGAAGATGGTTCAAATGAAGATTCGTGAGCAAAGATATTTTCAAATGGAGCATCTTCTGGGAGTAGCAAGGGATTAACTTCATCCCGGTACCGTAAGAAATTCCATGATGTACTTGATGATTGAAGGTTTGTTGATGAGACAGAGTGATCGCAGCGCTTCTTGACTTAATGACATTGAAACCGAGGGTTAACTTCATTGACAGGTTAGAAACAACCGTTGTTGGACTTGCGATCATTGGCCCTTGGCTCATAGTGTTCATCAAACATTGGATCAAACAATTTCTTTAAATCATCTTCTTATGGAGGTACATATGGAGTTGTTGGAAAGGAGTTTGGTACAAGGGATGAACCAATGGGACTGCTTTTGAAGTGCGGGTCCAACTGGATTGTCCAGAGCCATTTGACCCGTCACCATCGAACATAACGGAATTGTTTCCATGATATTTCGGTTCTCTTGTTGTAGATTCGGAACCTTTTCTCGTTTGGTGCATATCCTACAAATACTCCAATATCTGCTTTAGCTTTCATTTTACCTAAATCTTGACCGTCATTAGTTGGGTAACATAATGCACCAAACACACGAAGGTATGATAGATCGTTTTCGTTGTGGACTAGTTCATACCGGAGTCTTTCCATGAGATGTGTGATTAGGGATCGATTTTGAGTGTAGCATGTCGTGGAAATAGCCGCCCATAGAAACATTGGAACCTTTGAGTAAATCAGCATTGTTCTTGTGGCTTCTACAAGAGTTCAATTTCCTTTTCAACTACACTGCTCGTTGAGGAGTTCGTGGAACACTTCTTTGAGGACCGATTCCAATACTTTCATAAAATTCATTGAGTTCTTTATTAACAAACTCCGGCCCATTGTCTCGATCCGATTCTAACCATTTTGTTAAGTCGGACCTCATAGCTTGTTTAATAAGTTTAATGATGGCATCTGGAGTTTCATCCTTTGTTCTCAAAGACTTAACCCAAGTGAATCGGGAGTAGTCATCAACCACAACTAACACATATCTCTTCCCATTAATAATTTGCACTCTCATGGGTCCACATAAATCCATGTGAATGGTATGTAGAACTTCCATAACCGTAATTTGTAGGTTTGGGTTTATGGGCATACTTCTTGCTTTTTCCCAATTGACATGCTGAACAAAGATGATCTTTTTCATACTTAAGTCTAGGTAGTCGTCTTACTAAGTCCTTCGAAAGATTTTTATGGTACCAAAGTTCAAGTGATTGAGACGACGGTGCCATAGCCATGACGTAGTTTTAGAAGCCTGACCAGACAGTGATGGGTGGAGCTTTCATCATGTCTTCGATAGAGATGGTGTATAGGTTTGAACCACGAGTTCTTCTCGAAAGCGCCCACACCATCAAGATCTCTAACAAAGCAAGTATGTTTTCTCAAGGCCACTTCTAAGTCGAGTCACAAACTCGTTCAACGTAAAATAGATTATGTCCAAGTCCTTCACCATAATATACCCTGGAAATCACACTATTTCCAACCACGAATTCCATAACCCATAATACCACCAAAATGATCATTTCCTCAATCTCACTGTTCGATGAATTTACTCACGAAGTTCATGAGCCGCGACCGGCTCCGATATATACTTGGAAATTCGAGTCCAGTACCATAAAGATTTGAACGATCTGCAGTTGAACACATACAAGAATGGATAACTGGATAACTGGATAATTTGGATTCCTATGCAAGAATGGGTTCCACTTGGTTAGTAATGTTGATTGGAACACCCACATCGTAAGTAGAAACAATGGAATCATTAGAAATAGATGCAAAGGTGTTCATATTTGTCCTATTCAAAGTATGTTCACTTCTTAAGGGAATAGTTCTACGAGTAGGCATCCATTTTCTAGTAGGCATTGGCTTAGCAATTTTAGGGCACAACTCATTAACCTTAAGCCCGAAGAGGTATCCATTGATAACCTATATTACTAAATTTCCTTCCGTGGGCTTCCAATGCTTTCTAACTTTCTTTTCGCCATTACCGCTTAGCCTTCTTAGCTTGATTTTTTGCAATAATAGTTTTAACAGGGCATTTAATGGCATTCATCAAATCATTCACACCACATTCAAGATTAGTAAATGTAATTCAAACAATCTACTCATTACATGGTTTTGCTAATAGTAGCAAAATTCAAATTATATTATGTTATTCGCTCATAAAGCAATTTCTGAGAATTTGACCCGCTTGCTTTTAATTGCCCACCCCACACCCCAGAGGGAATTTTGGGAACATTAGTTGGTTGATCTACTTTTTGCATTCCCCACCTAGATGCGTGATCCAACTACTGAGGGCACATTAGTGTTCACTTTCGACACCGGGCATAGAATGGTTTGTATGCTTGGCACTAGGCATAGAAAAAGGCATCACAGCTTTGCCTTTTGCACCTAAGGATTTAGGACATGTTGCAATTACGCATTCTAGCAGCTCCGAGATCGCCTGAATGCAAGCAAACCTAATTTCTCTATCAAGAGGCTTATTTATGAAATCCTCTTCCACAATCTCACGGAGACATTCTAGACTATCCTTAAGGTGAGCATAATAGTTATGAAACACATGTTCATTATTCCTAAGATGAGGAGGAATGTATTTAATAAATACAAAGATATTTGCAGGTCGAGGATGACTTTGATGCAACATTCTCAAAACAAGTGGCAGCTTCCCATCTTCCACTTCGATTCTCAATTTTTTTGTAAAGACGCTATTTTTCGTTGTTTTGGTCACGAAAGTGACTTTCATTGAATCATATAACTCTTTAAAGTCGTTAACTTTTTTTCATTTTCTTCTAGAAAACTCTCATTTTCCTTTTGTAAGGCATTAACTAAGTTTTGAAGATGAAAAGTTTGAGAATACTAAGAATCTAAAGGCGGAGGCATTTGGGATCCAAATATTATTCTTTTCACCCTTAATTGAGAGATTTGGGCTTTCAACTTTCCGATCGTGTTACAATGAGCTCGAATCTGTTCATCACGTTTGCTAATTTCAAAACGTGATCAAATTCGGAACATCCAAGGATGTATTGATATTTGAGGTTTTAACATTTTCTTTCAGATGTTGATATTTTAATTGCAAAGCAAGATGCTCAACTACCAATTTAGAAAACTGCTTTTCACCAGTTATCATGATCATCTTGTTCAACTTTATCATGCAGCTTAGAGTTAGTTTTTTCAAGCTCAATGACACGATCATGAGAGACTTTCGAGCAAATGTGATAATTCATGAAATTGAGAAGCATTAATGGAACAAGTAGTAAAACACGCCTTGAGCAATACATTTAGAAATAAGATTCTTATTCAAGGTATGCAGTTTTCCTCTCAATCTCATTATATTTTAATTCTCGCTCATAGTCACTAACCTCAATTATCATTGCATCAAATTCCTTTTCCATTTCTTTAATATCCAATTCATCCCTTTTTAAGACTCTCAAATTGATCTTTTAGTTGTTTAAAGAAAGGCATGACCTCAATTAAATAGCATTCTTTTGTTTGCTCAAAACCCTTTCCCTTCGCTATACCAAGGTGTGATCCTTTTCTTACAAGTTTTCTCAAAATCAACAAATAATTGAAATATAACATATTGACTGATTAAGGTCTTGCTTTTAGTGGCAATAGTTCTAGGGACTAAATGCATTGGTGTATTTGGAGGATACGAATGAAGGTGTATTTTCCAAAGGGGGTTTGTTACAACAAGATTCTCTCGCTTTTGCTTATCTAAATCCTTTTCCGTAACAGTTAACAACGCTTGAGGCTTAAACATGTTCGGAAATCCAATTTTCCTTTTTTGTAGTCATGGGTCCGATAATTATGTTTTTCTCTTTACATGTAGGATTATTGAGTTTCTTATCCATTTTCTCCCAGTGACCTCATCTCATTTCTTATCTTCCTCAAAGGCACTCAAAGAACTAGGTTTCTTAGGTTTGATTTCATTGCCATCATAAATTACATTATGAGCAGCTTCTAGCCTTTTAATGACCTCTGGATTTGGTTCCTCAACAAGGGGAATGCTATGCTTATCGTTTAAAACTCTATGCTTAGTGATCAAGTGAAATCTTGAATGGTATTTCCTTGCACGCATAAACTTATTTTCAAGCTTGTTTTTCAAGGTTTTCAGATTGGAAAAATCATTCAAAAGTTTTGATTCCTTAGTATTGAATTCTTGTTTAAGAAGTTTAACATTTTCCCAAGTTCTAGTTTTTGCTTAGCGCTTTAGAAAGCTTTTCTTGTAAGGAATTTAACTCTTGTTTTAATACTTCTTCTCTAAACCTACTTTTCTAATAATTGTACGCATTTGGTCATCCATTTCCTGCCACGGGTGGTTAACTCAAACTTAGCACGTTGTTCATAGATAGCAACTTGTTCCTTATAGGCATTGAGTTCAGAGGTAGTAGAATCATCGTGGGCACATGCAAGGTATTCATCCAAAACACAATCATTATTGACTTCAGAAGATACATCACTTGGTACAATCTCACTTTCACTTTGAGCCACATGTTGATTATATGGGACAATATTACTATTTCCTATTTTCAACATCCAATCATAAGTTTCAAGAGATTGTACTTCATTATGTATTTTTTGCTCATCAACCTTATCGCATGCTTTTAATACCGAGATGATTGATTCTTTGGATGGACCAAGTTGTTGTGGTGAAGGAACCTTAGGAGAGACCATGGAGAGATGCTAGCCATGAAGATTGATCTGGCAGCTTGGTTCATCATCCACATCCAATCATAAGCATCACAATCGCCTACTTGAAATGCATTTGGATTGTTCGCACTCCATACCGTGACCGGCCGTTCATCTACATCAAAGATCATATGTCTTAGCATTCCATTCAGCAAGAAACAACAACTCCTCTTCATCCAAAGTTGCTCCGTTGTCCCGAGCTTGCACAAGCAAAGATCTTGTCTCTCGCAGATATGCATTCTCGAGGACGCTGGAGATGTACAATTCCTTGCAATATGTCCCTCACCAGTGTTCTAGCATTTGATTGTCTTTGCTTGACCTTGATTCCCAATCCTTCCCCTATTCTGATTTACCCCATATCCTCTACCAACTCCTCCTCTTCCCGATCATACCGCCTTTCTTGAAGTGGTTGTCCCATAATCTTTCCATCTCTCGATAACAAGAAAGATGATTGTGAAGATTGGATGCGCTCGATCTCATTATTAGTGTGAAGATCTGTGGTATGTGACTAGGGTCGATTTGTTTAACCATAAGAGCCAGCTGATTAATGAAGTGTCCCATGATCGACAAGATCGCTTGCTTGAACCTTGGATCGTGGATGAGTTTGTGATTACCATTACCCGTGGGTATGACTTGAGATGCCAGTAATACCAATATTGGTGTAGAAGGCGCTGAGTCATTTGATGAACCGTTTCTCCTCGCTAGATTTGAACTCGCCAAGAATCTTTTTTCAAACATAACATGTCTCTCATTCAAGAAGGAATGCATACTGCTCATAGTTTGTGTTCTTCAATCCTTTGGTTAGTTTCACGAGGTGACAAAATTGTGCCATTCGATTCATGTTGTTCACAAACTTTGAGTTCAAATTGAATGTTTGGCATAGTCATCCTGATGTTCCTCATGTCATTCACAAGCATGTGGAATCTCACGTAGTACTCATAGATACTCTCATCGTGTTTCATATTGAAGTGCTCAAATTTATCATACAGCTTGTGATTTCTCTGTCTTCCTTAGTTAATTCGAACCGAGAGAAGCATCTTGACATTATCCAAAACCGCCTTGGCTTCGGTGTGATTGATCGCCTTGTAGATGTCTTTGGAAGACCCTCAAGTATGATGTTTGAAGCCCCGATATCAAGATCGAATCTCTTTTTCTCCTTATCATGAGCTCATCATACGCCTTTGGTCCGTCCAATCTAAAGATCATGGTTCCATCTGCAGCAGTATCAATTATGTCTCTTGTAGTCTCAACTCGATAAGGTCCTTCATCAATGGATTTGAGAATGTTGACCCCATTTTCCTTTCTAAGACAAGCATAACTGATTCTTTGAGCCCAAGAGTCGTAGTCGGCTGTCAAGCATAGGTGGACGAAAGTATCCTAACCGCTTGAACATCCTCGAATAAAGGAGATGATTGTAGGTACGCTGGTAGACAT
This sequence comes from Chrysanthemum makinoi, assembly GCA_910596185.1. NCBI lineage: Eukaryota > Viridiplantae > Streptophyta > Magnoliopsida > Asterales > Asteraceae > Chrysanthemum > Chrysanthemum makinoi. The sequence goes on along the minus strand of OU343224.1, from coordinate 234,145,717 downwards.
GTTAACAGATTACACGGGATTTTAAAACTCTATGATTAAACCGGAAATAGATTCTTTCACAGGATTTTACTAAATCAAGAGAAAACCGTATTACAACCAAAAGTTCAACCAAGTCGCTAAGAAACCTTGAACCAAGTCGCTAAGTATTCTGAAATCAAGTCGCTATAATGCCAAGTCGCTAAGACACAGTCAAGTTGCTAAATTAAAAACTCGCTAAGATCCAAGTCGCTAACACCAAGTCGCTACAAATTTTGACAGCAAGTCGCTAAGCACCAAGTCGCTAAGTAGTCAAGTCGCTAAATAACAACTCGCTAAGGTTCAAGTCGCTAACACCAAGTCGCTAAGAAAAACTTAAGTACAAGTCGCTAACAAAATTGAAAGCAAATCGCTACCTTCACCTGTCAAGCTACCCGTAGTGGAGAATCCACTAAGTGTACTATTTGTCGGCTTGTCTCAATAGACAAGTCGCAAAGCTCAAGTCGCTACCACTTCAACTACAACTCGCTACAAATTTACAAGTCGCTACCAAGAATAAAAATCCGTGACTAAAGTCGCTAGCAAGAAAATCTCAAAAACACCACTTTTCAATCCAAAACAAGCCTACCACGATGATTCAAACCTACCAAATCAAAACCTAAACACTTATGATGATCCTAAACACAAAAGTACAATCAAAATCCAAGATTTAACACTAGAAATGATCCAAATGATGCAAAAACCACTAAACTTTTTCAACCTCAAAAACCATCTAAAACCACTAGAAATCCAAGGATATGTAAGAGATGATCTAACCATGGCTCTTGATACCAATTGTTACATATTTGATTTCACATACACATCATAACACAAACACAAGTAGGCGTATAGATGATTTAATAGAGAGAGAAAGTTAGAGGTTTGGGAACTTTAAGTGAGAGAAAGAAAAATCTTATTATGAGCTCCAACTCTCTACCTTGGGAGGTAGAGAGTATTTATAGTCTTAAAACAAATCGCCACCTAATCCGCTGTGGATCGCATACAGTGGGTAAAGACCCGTCCGTCCTCCACGGTATTACTTAACTAAATACTACATAACATTAAATAACTACGACTACGAGCTTTCTAACGATTACAAATACTTGAGGTGACCGACACTTTAATACCTGGATTTACTAAATCCTAAAATCGAATTCACTTTTGGGTTCTTGATGATGTCACTTGGGAGTGCTCCCACAACTCGGTCATTGAAGGCTTTCAAGAGGGTGTCAAGCTTATTTGTCATCTCGCTTTGTCGTTGCTTGAAATCAGCTTCAAGTTTAGACAACCGAGCTTCTTGAGATAACATAAAGTTGGATACCATTCCCTCAAGATTATTGGAATTATCGGTGTTGGAATGGTTGTTGTAGGTGGTACGGTTTGAAGATGAACCGTTTGGTTGGAACCTATTAGGTGGAGTAGAGGAGTTGTTTTGAGGTGGGTTTGAGTTTTGGCTCCACCTAAAGTTAGGGTGATTTTTCCACGAGGGGTTATAGGAATTTCCTAGGTTGTTTTGCTCGGGCTTGAAAGTGTACCACTTCACTCTTGCTCCATCGGCATGCATGGAAGCGAGGTCTCATGAAAAGCTTGTTCGAGGAGTTTTGTGCAATCACGAGTGTCATGGGGACCACTACATAACTCACAAGGTGAAGTGATTTTGTTCACTTGGCATGAGGGTTTAGGAGCTTCAGAGGAACTCATTACGAGTTTGACTTGATCTTCAAGTTTGGGCATCCTATGATTGGAAAGTTGTGATCGAGGCAAGGATATTGCCTTTACGGTTTTGGGCAACTCACGGGGTCATTCCAACATTCGTTGTCATAGAGGGAAAGGTCCTCTATTATACCCCATGATTCTTCCACGGTTAATTCACTAAGCTTACCACCGCTACTTGATCAATGGTTTGCCTTTTTGAGAGGTTGACATGATCATAGAAAATTTGGAATCGAGCCAAAGATCAATGCCGTGGTGAGGGTTTTTGTGGAGTAAGTCCTTGAATCGAGTCCATGCCTCATAAAGGGTTTCGCCTTGACGTTGTTGGAACATCAAATGTCATTCCTTAGCTTGGTGGTTTTCCCCGGTGGGAAAAATTAGGCGACGGTTGAGATCATCCTAACTTTAGATGGATCCTGCGGGAAGTCGCTCAAGCCAATTACTAGCTTGGTTCCGTAGAGAGAATTGAATGAGACGTAATCGCGTGGTCTCTCGAGTGGTAGCATCAAGGTCAATGGAGTCAACGATTTTAAGGAAATCCTTGAGATGCTGATTAGGATCTTCGGAATGAATCCATGAAATACACATCCGTTTGCACCAACCGGATGGTGTCGGATCACAGGACCGTAGTTTGAGCTTGAAGAGGAAGCTCAATAGTGTTTCTATATCCTTGATGGCTCGGTCTAGAGTATTCACCAAGAGTACGGCCTCTTGGCGGGTCGAGTGGTGGTTGGTTGGGTGGTGTAGTGGATGATGTGGTGGATCGTTATTTGGTGGATTGTCACCCATGGTGAAAAGTGATGAAGTTACGAACAAAAACACAAAGAAGGGGATCAATAAAGAAATCTAAGAAAAAAAAAAGCTCACTTGATAGGAATCGAGTGAGTAGACCTAATCGAGATAGAAAACTAACTAGCTATTCTATTCCCCGGCAGCGGCGCCAAAAACTTGATGTGTGGGTTCGGGGTTGAAAGACTTCCTTCATGAAAGCAAGGTTTACAACCCACTGTTGTACCTAATCGCTAAGCATGTAGTATGGGTAAGCCCGGGTTGATCGCTCTTTAGGGAATAGAGATGTTAGTAGAGATGTATGACGGAAGGTGAGGTTGAGGTGATTCTCTTTTAGTCTTTTTATATTTTTTTAGAAAGCACGTAAATATCTTAGGGTATAGGAGTGGGGGGTGGTACTTCTACCAATTTTAACTACTAATTCTTTAGAACTAATAACTAATTAAACTAATGAAAAAAGAAAGGATAAGCTATGTATTATAAGGTGTGCTCTTATGATGATTAAAAGTGTGTTTACTTAGATGTTCTTACTCCCTAGTTATCTCTTATTGGTCGGTTGAATTTTCACATCCTCATCTTAATTGGTGCGTTGTATTCCGTGTGGTCATAGGGGGTGCCTAATTCCCTAGTTCTATGAATTGTAACTCTCCTCTAGACTATCCGGGATCGCTAAGTACCGTAGTATCTCCCTAATACTCTATTATCCTAAAGCTACAACTCACCAATAAACACACAACGATGGCTCAAGTGCACTCTCAAGCTTTATGCTATTTAGGACGTTCAAGCTCACAACAATTAAAGAAGAAGCCAATTTTCCTTACTATAGCATCTACCAATTAAAACAAGAGACAACCTAAAAATAATTAACAACTAGGTTCCATAGATCTAAGCAAACACAATAGTAATTTAGCTACTCATAATGGATAAGCATGCATACATACAAACATTTAAACATAGGATAAACATGGTGATATAATGGATTAACAAAATTATCTTTTGATGTAAAAGAGGGTTTGGAACCCTAAAATACTGTCCAAGTCGGACTACACACGAACTAGGGTTTGCTCTCCAAAATTCTACCACCCTAAATGCAGAAAAATATGTGGAAAACTAGAAGGGGGGGGGGTTGAATAGTTTTACCAACTAAAACTTCGTTTTAAACTATTTAGATCGACTTATGTCAATCTATTTAAATGTATGTGTTAGATGTTTGATAGATAACCATATAACTAAGTAAAGCAAAGATAAAGAGTAAGAAGCACAAAACCACAACGTGAGTATTTATAGTGGTTCGGCTACAAGGACACCTTCCTTGCCCTACTCCACTCCCCGAGTCACCTACTCGAGAGTTCGTAATCACTACACACATGTTGATCCCAGTTGAGCAAACGATCTAATATAGAAACTGACTTAAACAAATACTTATTCAGTATCACGCGGAATATAATACTTAATCTTAAGAAGAAGAACAATAAACATTCAACACCTCAATATTATTATTAATAATACTCTAATCAAGATAGGGTTTACAACCTTGAAGTGTATCGACCTTAGATATAAAACATATGTATATCTAATCTAACCTAGGACCTCCTTTTATAGGCTAAGGAGTCCCTTACATAATACAATACGTAACCTACAAGATAAATATCTTTTCCATATTTATCTAATACAGAATACTAAACCGACTATACAAGACTAGCAGTAGTTACATTACATTATCCGTGGTTATTCAATACTACTAGCCGCGGGTTTGTCTTCCAGAAGGGTTCCATTCTTCTATCCGTGGTTTTCATCAAGACCGTCCGATGGTTCCAACACTTAGAATGATTTTGATCCAAGGAACCAAAACCCAACAATCCTCCCCAACTTGATACACAATAGAATTCTCAAGTTTCTTTTAAGCTCAAAACATCTGAATTGGAGGATGTAGCCAAACACTCACTAGATTTAAGAATTTCTCATACTTCAGCAACAAATTGTAAGCTTGACCATCATAGGGCATCAACCTCTTGATAATACCAGCTTAATCATCTCAGTAATAACTTTGGATACTTATTCGATTGAGGATAATCACCTTCTACAAGCATATGAATAACTTCTCCGGATACAGCTTAAAACATGAAACAAGTTTGATATACAAACCATTCTCAGAACTTGTCCATTGCAGAGTCCTTTCCATTCAGGTTCATCATGAGTAGGCTCAAACAAAATCTTCAAGTGATGATAAACCATTTTCTCATGATAATCATATGGTTGCACATCACCATATTTATTCCTATAAAGCTCCCAAAGATTCAAAGAAGTCATCTCTATCAAAATACTGTAACATCTGTGAAAATTGATTATACTTTAAACTTCATTATTGAGTCTTTGAATTTTCCAACATCCTTTACTCCCTTTAAGCTCATATTCATAAAAGATAATTTTATTGCTATCTTCAGTTTCTTTCAATCTTTTAAAACCGTGATGCATCCTAACCTCGAGATATCTCTTTAGATTACCTTTAATCCACTCTTCTTCTTTTTGTAATTCATTGGACAAAAACTATCATTATTAATCCTCATACACATCAAATAAATCTCATGAATTCTTTCAAAAGAACATTTATGAAGATTATCAGGAATATGTATGCTCAATTTTAATAATCTTCATCAAGACATTCCTCATCTGTGCAATTGTAGGAGGTTTTTTTCTTATAACTTGCTTCCTTTCTTTACTAATCTTCCTTGCCCATTCACCCAAAAGTCTAGCCCTTTCCTCATCATCTAACAGTGCCCATTCTTGTGGAGTATACTCATCATGTATTTGTTTAGAAGCTTGAAGATAGTTTTGTGATTCATACAATGTAGCTAACCATTTCTGACTAGCCTCTTCTTCTTCTTGCTTCCTTTTCTCCAAAGTTGCTTGTTCTTCAGCTAACATCTTTTTTATATACTCTTCATCATAAGCAATCTGTTCTTCTTTACTTTTAAACTTCAACTCTGGTTCTGCAATTCCTTTACCTTTTCCAATATCTGGTTGAGTCACCTTCTTCTTCAAAGGCCCACCAATAACTAAAATTTTACCTTTGGATTTGTTTGCAGTAGATTTAAGAGAAGAAACTGGTGCAATGATAGGTGTAGGGTTAGATGAGGTTTTACTAAGATTGATCTGTACTTGCGATCTTTCTCAACCTCTTTAGATTTGAGTGGTGATACGTGAAATAGTTGTAACAATTGTGAAGTAGTTATGATAGTGTGGGTATAATTGCCATGTCTAAACTACAGAAAGGGTTTCAAAAGTACTATCCGTGGTTGCGACACACTAGCGATGGTTGTGTCCGCAACACTTCATCTTCTACCACAGCTTTGAAACTTTCAAGAACAACCTCATTCCCATGTTTATCAGATACCAAAAATTCTTGATCTCCACTATCAACAAATTTCTTCCATAGATACATCTACATTTCCCCCTGAATTCATACCTCCTCCCCTGCTTGGGTTACATTCTCCACATTCTATCCGAGAGGAGTCCACCTTCTTTTCATTTTCCTAATTTTCCTCAAACAAGCAACCTGTGTCTTCTTACTTTCTCCAAAACAAACATCCTATGCTTCACCTCCAATTTCCTACCTAAAAACACATCCAACTCTTGAAGACTTGAGATTGTATCATCCATTTTAACACATTTAGCCGTCAATTCATTAACAAGTTTAAGAATATCCTCCCCACTTCGACCGTGTTAACCTGATCCAGAGGTGGTTATTGGGAAAGTCATTATGTACCATATTTGGATCCGTCAATTCATGTTCATGTTCCAATCGATCCTCATCACTTCGAGCTGTGTTAACTGCCCGGAGGTGAATCCTTGGATATAGAAAACATAGCATCGCACCTAGCCCTAACATTTATGCACCTTGTATTAGCCGGTTGGCTAGGATTCCTCCACTGTTAAGTTCCAAGGAACTCTCCACATTAGGAGTTGCCAAAGGTTGGGTATTAATGATGTTTCCACTATCGCACTCAAGACATCTAAGCATGAATCAAGAGGAAGCCCTTCCAATCATGTCACCTCCACCACCTGTGGCTGCCTCATGAGCAACACCACTAGCACTAGCTCCGAGGTAGCTTAGCCCTTCCTCCTCCTAGTCCACACAATGGGGTTAGCTTGTTGCAAGTGTACTAACAGTGGTTTGGGGTAAACTAGCGAGGCTTGAGTTTCACTATCGGTCTGGGAGCACAAGGGTTGGGCTTCAAGACCTTCATCAATCTTAGGAACAACAGGCAAAGAGATCATATGTGGAAACAAAGGAACATCTATGATTTAAAAATTTGGCTTTTGATTCCTCATATGTGCAAACACCTTAGGAAGCATATAATGTACCTCATATTCTCTAGAATGCTCAATAGGTTCTTCAATTTGACTCTCAACAATCAATTGCATAAACCTAGGATATAAATAATATTTTCCTTTCTTCCTAATGTTCTGCACAAGACCATCATAAATCATCCTAGACCAATTAAACTTCCTTCCCCCAGAAAAACAAATAATAGCCTAGCAATCTTAGAAGGAAAGTCATCAAAGCCGCTGGTCTTGTTACCGGACACATCAACAAGGTGTATTAAAACTTCCATTGAGGTGAAAATGACTCTTAAAAAATTTACCTTGTCACCGCTGTGTGTATAGCCTAATCTTTCTAAACCAGCCAAAATCTCAATATCTAAAAGATTATCAACACCATCAGCATCATCAAACTTCAAAACCCTTCTAATGATCTCCTCATCAACCAAAATTTCATATTCATCCACAATATAACTAAACACCTCTACTCCATCGACCTCCTCAAGCTTAGCATTTCCCCAGAACTGATGTATGTAGGCTTTAAGAATGGTTGGTGTGACGGTTAAAGCATAGTGAATAGGACTATGAATAAGGAAATCAATCATTTGATGAAAACCTTCAGATCTATTGTTTTTGACCAGGTTAGCAACAAGATTATGGGTTTGAGAGTACTGGGTCGCCATTATGATTGATGATGTAAGTGTTGTGGGATTTGTGAATTAAGCAAAGTAAAGTGATTATGGTTTATGGAGAGCACCAAGATGAAGTGGTTTGAAGATCAATTAAATGATTTGTCCGTGATTTGGGGAGATAAATATACTTTCGCCAAAGTTACCAAACAGCCCCTGAAGTATCCAACAACAAGCATGTTGGAATCACTCATAAACCTTAATTCAAGTGTTAGTGATTCATATGTAATAGGTAGCTTAATTATGGCCTTTATGTTTGTTATTAGCTTAGGCTTATGTAGAAGGCCCATAAGCCTAAGCCCAAGTCCAATAAGGAAAGGAAGGGACTAGGAGTGTTGCCCTCAGCTCCCTCCTATAATATTATGTAATAACCCTCACTTGAGGGTTGGTTGTTCAATTCATTCTCTCTCACTTGCATACGCATAACCTTTCATTATATTCATATGCATAGTGTTTGGGTGTGTTGTTCAACCAATCATTTCTTCATCTATTTCTTCTATTGATGCTTGTGTTACATATATGGTGACCTAACAGTGGTATCAATCGCCAACTAGTTGGGTGAATCGTTTGTTGTTAAAGTGAGTTTTGGCTTACGCTGCACAACGGTTCCAACTTGGTCACGCTTGAAAACTGATTTACACTTTTAATCCAAGATTCTTGTCCTTTCAACGCTTTTTAGGTGTTAAATATATGTTTTGGCAAAAGTTTCAACCTTTGCGTGTGGATCATCATTTTCTAGCTTGGTTTTTACGGTATCATTCACGCATAACTATATTATAAGCTTTGGATCATCAAGTTTCACACTTTTGTGTTATTTTGGTGATATTGAAGATACTTCATCACAAAAATCTGATTTAGAAACAACTTTGGGCAAAAATCAATTTAGGAGGAGTTCTACGCTGCACAAAACCCTAAAACTACGCGAATCATATGGTTTGATCTTCGGTTGAGGCTTACCTGTTTTTCTTTCTTGAATAAGCACGCAAAACTTCGACTTTGGATATCTTTTGCAATGCGATAGTGTAAAAGATCATTGGGCAAAACCCTAAAATTACGATAAGCATAAGCTTACGCTGAGAATTGTTTACGCGATAAGATTCATCTTAACGCCTAAGCTTTGTCTTACGCCTAAGTTAATCCTACGCCTAATTTTTCTACGCCTAAATTCTTGTTTACCAACTTAGTGTTTTCTCCTTACTTACGCCAAGCTAATCCTACGCGTAACTATTGTCATCTTGCATTGGTGTTTTTACGCATAAGTGGTACTTGGCTTTTCTGTGATTTCTACGCCTAAGGACTCTTCATCAACAATGGTTCATTCGACTACAAAGATCCATTTAACAACACAAGTTTTTAACATGTCACAACCACCATACTCTAACTATTTTCCTTACACTTATAATCAACAACAACAACAACAACTAAGTCCACAACATCAACAATTTAATCATCAACAACAAATTTATCAACAACAATTTAATCAACAACGTACTCCACAACTTGCAGCAATCCCATAACCTCAAATGGTTCAACCACCACCAAGTCTTCAAGTACAACCTTACACAAAATTCTACAATCAACATTGATGAGTGTCTAAATACTCATCATTTTTGTACCATTTAAACTGCAAAAACATCTGAAAACACTCAGAAATGCATCAAAATGATAAAAATATCACAAATAAGTGTTTTATATGTTTTAAATGCAAAAAATATCAAAATCCGGTGAAAAACGATCAAATTTGCATAATTGGCGCTTTTAGTCCCCAAGTTTCAAAAGTTGTCAAAAGCAGCCCCCTGTAAAACCAAATAAAGAAAAATGTTATCAAGGTACTGAAATATTCTAATTTGTCAAAATGGTCCTTGAATAAATCTTTTGTTAAATGGCGAAAAGTCCCCTGAACTTTTGAAATTGTCAAGTTTGGTCCCTGGAAAATTTGAAAATGACAAAACTGGTCCTTGTACTATTGGGACTTGTCAATTTTGGTCCTTGTGACAACTTTGGTATATTGGCAAAGATGGTCCCTCAAGTTTGGAAAAGTTACAAACAAGTCCTTATCATAATTACTAAACCTAGACTTGTCAAAATACATTTTGACCCTACCACTACCATTTGACCCCCTGTCTTCTCTACTTTTGGACCTGTAAATCAAACCAATCAAACCACTTTTGCCGCCCACACCTTATCCCCTGTCCTCTCCCACTTGCTACTCCTCTGCAACCACCCATCCCATCCACCTCACCTTATCTCCTTCCACTCTCACCCCTTCATCATATCACCTACACTCCACCCTACCCGCAAATTGTGGCTAGAAGTCAAATGGTGCCTTTCCGCCAAAATCATCAAAAGGCAAAACTCGCCAAAAGTCACCCATTGGCTCAAAAAAGTGGGATTTGATCTAAAGGACACGTGGAAGCATTGAAGACTATAAAAGAAGGAAGAGAAAGCCAGAAACCGTAGTAGCTAGTTTTATTGTTTTCTTTAAATGTCGTTTTTTTTAATAAAATGTTTTAATTTAAGTTTAAATGTTGTAATCTAGTTTCTATGTATCACATTTGAGTGATAAAACCTTTGTAATGTACCTTTGATCATCTATCAAAGTTTTTATATAAGTTCTAAATTTTATGCTTACTGTTGAGTTTTTCAGTTTCAAACTCTTGCAATTAAGCTTCAAATAGCTTAGGTTCCTGTTCTATAAGCTCAAATAAGCTCCCAATAGCTTTTGGTGAGCTTATATTTGTTTTCCAAATTTGCTTGCACAAAATCACTAAATCACCAAAAAGTCAATTATAGTCAAAGAAAGTTAACCTGGGTCAAAGCTCATAAATCAAGCAAGTTTATTGGATTCAATTATGTTTTAAGCTTATTTTAATTGTTATTTGTTTACTTCAACTCGTTTGATCAAGTTCCCATTAGTTTCAGTTTTATAAGCTAGTTTAGAGTTGTTAATGGTTGATTGGATAAGCTCAGATTTGTGTTTAACTGCATCTGTGGTTATTTTGATTCACATAGTTTCATTTAGGATGGTTTTAGATTAGTTCTAGCATTAAATACTTTTGTTACACATCTAATAGTCATGATTCTGTTTTCATCTTACATTCTGTTTGCATATTGCCATATCAGTAGAATTTCTAGTTCTTATGAATTTTTAGCTTGTATGCTTATGGTTGCTTCTCTAGTAGATATAGTTAGTTGATTGAGGATAATTCTCTGGTAGTCTACTACAGGTTCATAAGCTTTTAGAATAGTCTACTTAGTCTGCTAATCATCTTTTCTGTTTGTTTTATGTTTTCTGTTATATTCTGCTATGTAGCATGCTTTTCATTTGATAGATATAGTTGCATAAATGCTCCATTTAGCTTGCACTTAATCCTTCACACTTGTTATAATTTGATTCATGATTTGGATTTGAATTCAGAGCTTGAATCTGCTCATTAGTCCATTTAAACAGTGTTTGGTATAAGCTACCATTGGAGTTCTATAGCTTATCTCGTGGTTGGACTCGTTATTTTAGTCTTCATAGGTCATAACTTAGTTTATTTAGTCACTCATTTGCCAAATAAAACAGTAAAAGTCAACTTAGATTATAATCAGCCCTTGTGACTTTATCGATAGTACTTTAGCAAATTAGGTTAGCATTAGGCTTAGATATCACACCAGCTTAATCAAGTCTTATTGTAGCTCATTTCATAGTTTAGATCAAATTAGAATCACTAGAATTTCATTTAAGTCAAATTCAGTCTGTTTTAAAAGTCAAAAGAGTGTCAAAAAAAAGTTTTTGTGCTGAACTTGCGGGCCCTGCAAAGGCTTATTATTATTACAAGTAGAAGCTCTAATTTGGTTTACAAACTCTTTGCTAGGTGGGCTTGAGTCCCACATTTCGTTTTCTCTGTTTGCTTTAGAGTAGCTTGTAAAGAGCTTAAACAAGTAGGTAACCGTCCACTGATCTCGCACACGTTAGCCCCTCTCCTTTATGCGATTTTGCTTTGCTCTTTAACTTCTTCATTAGTAGTCCTCATAAGCTAAAATTTTGGATATATAGTCTCTGGTTGGTGGTATTTAGAACCACACTCTTAGTTTTCACTTTGGCTTATTTGATTGGAGCCAGTACTGCCAAACTTGGGTCCTGTTTCTGTTTAGCTTAAGTGAGAGTTGTCCTTAATCATTGGTAAATGCTCATTAGTGGTTAGGAGTAGATGTAATTGGTTGTCTTAGAGTGTTTTTAGCATGCCTTAGCTTATATAATCATTTGATACTGTCTAGTGCTTATTTGCTTATCTTGAAAGTGCTTATTCCATTGCAAAGTTACTGCAGCTTTGATTTCTTCCACATAAGCCCTGGTTTTTCTATTTTCATAGTTTCAGAATAATATTTTTAGGATTTCCTGAAAGTTTCAATAATTTTAGACACTGTTTGGTATTTTTCTTAATTTAAAATAGTTTTAGGCATTTTAATTAGCTTTAATTGCATTTAATTCAGAAAAGTTCCAAAAATAATTTTTCAATTTTAATAGTTTAAGAAAAATATAAAAAGCATAAAAAAGATTTTTCCATATTTTTCTCCTTTTATTTTGTATTTTTCTTAATTTAAATTAGATTAAATTAGTTTTAAATTAGTAGAAAATAGAAAATTAATCTAAAAAATACAAAAATAGTTTTGAAAATTCTAGTTTGTTATTTTAGACTTTTCTAAGTCTTAATTTTATTTTTCTAGCTTTATTTCCTATTTTCTTGTATTTTAGGTAATTATTTAATAGTTAAAATAGTTTTTAATTAATAATAATTAATTTAATAGTTATAAAAATAATTTTCTTTTTCTAAAAATTTTCTAATATTATTAGGATTGTAAAAATGTATTTTTCATATCAATAGGTATTTTCCTTCTTTATTTTCACGTTTTATTTTGTACGTTAACGTAGTTTTTAATTTAAACGTAAGTTTTAGGTTTTAAACGTTCATCACTTTAAATATAGTGATAGTGTTTATTTAATATCTTTTATCTTTTGAATTTTCTTAATTTGTATTTAAGTCGCAAGTTATTTATAACCTTTTTCAAAGAAGTAATTATTCAATCCAAATCCTTTCCGGACACTATCCAGTGATCATTCTATCGTCTGATCAAGTGCTTTACACACCATTGAGTCTCCGTGGGACTAAACGGACCGGAATTCACTGTATTTCTCGATCTTCATTTGCATTCGCGGTTTGAGCAGCTTTTAGCCGATTACTTGCCGGCCATTCACAAGTGGTGTGTTTGAGTGATTTAGCTTGACCTGCTTGGCAATGATCAAATTTTGGCGCCACGGGAGGCTTTTAGCGCAGGTTTAGCCTTTTTCGCACCCATTCTTGTGCATACCCCATCTTTTGTATAAAAGTTTTTTGTAAAGTTATCTCAAAAACTAAAAGTTCATTAACACTTTTCCTAAAGTGTTAAAAAACACCAAAAATATTTTCATCCTTTTGTTTTATCATCATCATGTTTTTCAAAAATACACAAAAATATTCCTCTTTATCCTCTACCTTTTTGATTCTTCATTTCTTACCCTCTGCTAACCTTTTGATTCTTTTCTATGTCTTATCCTCACCCTCTTGGTTGTCAATGGTGTGGTGGTCCGTATAATGGTGGCAATTCGCCCCGGGTAGTATGGTGGAATCGTGAAACGGGTCCGGCTCTTGCAACCAAGATCCTATTCCTACCATGACACGACCGATTTATTCCATCACCGCCACACCGTGAGACTCAGCAGCTTACTCCATAAGTGGTACCGCGGGTGATTCACATTCCCGATTGTCAATCGGAAACACGCTTGTCTATGAGCAAGTTCCTCGACAATGCTTTATGACTACAACACATACCACTCACAACCACACGCCCCACCGGCTGAGTATTGTGGAGGTCCTCACTCTAGCTCGGATTGTCAAAACAAGGAATCCATTTTTGTAACAATTACGACTCTTCATATCATGACCAACCTCCACAGTACTCAAATGAATCGTGCACCACCGATCCACTTCCTCAAAATCTTCTCCTTGATCTTTTGGATTTAGTGAAAGATTTGAAGGAACGTAAACATCCCCAAGATAATCCAAATGAAAAATCCATGGAAGAATTGTTACCGAGGAACTGATCACAAATTAGATTCCCGTGATTGCTATTAGAAAAACACTAGCTAGTGGAATCAATTAGACTACAAAAAGCATTCAAATCTAGCTTTCCCTCATTCCGCTTTCATTCCCCGGCGATTTATGATGATGATGTTACCCTTGATATTAGTGAATTATGTACGCATTCAATCAAAT
>OU343224.1:234094197-234131789 GCA_910596185.1 Chrysanthemum makinoi | reverse complement strand
GTGTGGGGGGGAAATTCTGGCGAATTTGATCATAAATGTACCCTTTTAGTCCCTTTTTCCCCCAAAAATGGCCAAATTTTAAATTTTTTTTTAGTGGAAGTACTATGTACTAAACACAACAAATGGTAATCAGTCCACCATGTCTAATAAACATAAGGATTGGCTAATCCAGGAGCAAACGGCTCTTGGTAAAGACAAATAAAATCCGTTTACGGCTTGCAATTTGCCCAAAATTGTATGGTGTTCAGCTCACCATATCTTTAATTAGTGAAGAGTTGGCTAGCCCGCAAGTTTATGGCTTGTGGTAAAGGCAGTTGGAAAGCCATAATTGGTAATCGACTCACCAAAGATAATATTGATAATTTATCTAAGAGTTGGCTAGTCCAGAAGCAAACGGCTTCTCGTAAAGACAAATCAAAACCGTTGAAAGCTGGTGATTTGCTCAAAATCATTTGGTTATCATTGTACCAAGGTTCTTACTTGAACTAAAACAACTAGCTACTCCAGAAGTAATGGCTTTTGGTAAAGAGATAAAATCCATAAATTTTTCTCAAAACATTGCTAGGGACTAGCAATATCTTAGTGTGGGGGATTGATGAGTGTCTAAATACTCATCATTTTTGTACCATTTTAATCTGCAAAAACATCTGAAAACACTCAGAAATGCATCAAAATGATAAAAATATCACAAATAAGTGTTTATGTGTTTCAAATGCAAGAATACCAAAATCAGATGAAAAATGTATCAAGTTTGCATAATTGGCAGTTTTAGTCCCCCAAGTTTCAAAAGTTGTCAAATTTAGTCCCTGGTAAATCAAAATAAAGTAAAAATATCATTTAAGGTCCATGGGATTCAAAAGTTGTCAAAACAAACCCTTCAAAGTTTAAAATTTTCAAAATTGCAACTTTGGTCCTTCAACTTTACAAAAGTGTCAAAATCAGTCCTTGGGTGTTTAAAACTGGAAATTATTCAAACTACACCCTTGTACTATTCAAATGTGGCATATTTGGTCCTTATATGATAAATTTTGAGAAAATTACAAGTTTGGTCCCTAGAGTTACAAAGTTTACAGTTTTGGCCCTTGGATTTATAAAAATGGAATTTTATGCAATATTGGTCCTTGTACTAACCATTAATTGCAGGTTTAGTCCTTGTGTTAACTTTGGAAAAGTTGCAATTTCAGTCCCTTCATTTTCAGAAATTACATGAATGGTCCTTATGTTATTAATACCAAATCCAAACCAAACCGAATCCTTTTAATTATCCAAACCCAATACCCAAGCCCAATATCCACCCCCCCCCACGTTTAAAAATATAAAACCCGCCTCCCTGCTTACACCTCCCTCACCATGCCTGAAACCCAAAACCAGTGGTTTTCCCCACCTCTCCACCTCACCACCACCTGTCTCCAGCTCATTACCCACTCCCCTTCCACCTCCACAACCTCCCAAAACATTTTAAATGCAATAAACCCGCCAATCCAAATTTTGTAAAGATTTTGGCCAAAATTCCACATGGACGATTATGATGAATTCAATGCATCCAATGGCTGGAAATAAGTGGGAAACATTCAAAGGTCGACAAGAAACTCGAATGATAAAAAAGAAGAGATGGATGAGAGAAGACTTACCTTGGATTAGCCAATGGTCACATAGTGTAAAATTTAAAAGCTTTCTTTAAATTCATTGTCTTTTAATGTTTTAATGCTGTTATCTTTCTCAAATTAGTGTAATGAAACTTTATTTCCAGTTTAATTTCAAGTTACTTTTAAATTTCAAGTTTTTACTTTAATGTTCCTTTAATTTCTTGTCATTTAACTTAATGTTGATTATGGTTGTTTATTGGACTCTATTAGCTCATGTAGGCTCCTGACAAAGCTCACTAAGCTTTTAGATACATCAAAACAGTTATCGTTTTTCAAATCCAAAATACCAAAAGAAATCAAGAAAATAGAAAAATAAATAAAAAAATCAGTTTGCAAGATGATCAATGCAAGGAGCAGAGTGAATCCTGGATGGCTTTGGTTTAGAAGCTTTATGGAAAGCTATAGGTGTGGTATGATCCTTGGTTTCTTTGGTTTTCAGCTTGATTCATCTTGTAAGCCATTTTCTCATTTTTTGCAATTTACAGTTTCAGTCCTTTTCATGCTTTAATTCTTAAGTTTTCATGTTTCTTTGTTGTTGTTTAGTGTTATTATAACTTAATACTAGTAGTTGTTCATTAAGATTCACTTGTGCTAAGAATTGAAACAACTCAGTTGAATTGCAAATTTGACAAGTTTGTGTTTCTTGCTTGTGTTCTTGAATTTTTATGCTCAATTAATCTTCTTATGTGATAATAATATGTTTGGAATCAGGTTTGTATTCAAATTCATTGAATACTTTGAAATTCATGTGACAAGTGAAGTTTAAAGGGTTGTTTGGATTTGGTATGATTTAGGATCCTGAGGTTGTTTGTGTTGTTTATTTCTGTGTATACATGACCCATTAGGCCATTTGAGGAAGTGACAATCCTTTAAGCTCAGTGGTAATGTGTAAATGGTCAAATTCATCTTTAATCCATCTCAGTGTTCACTGTGGTAATTTTAGGTTGCATATAATGGATTTGTTGTCTACTCTGTGTTTATGGTTGTGTGTGTTGTTATTCTTGTTTGATGTACACCACTATATGGTCATATAACTCAGTTTAAAAATCATATCCAGGTTCTATTAAGTAGATAGTCAATATTACTTTTAATCTTTTCTAATTTCTTGTCTGCCCAAGTTTTTCAAATCCATTTTCATAATACTAGCTTAAAAGTTGTTAAGTTTGCTTAATTTAGTTTCATTATAGCTTATTATAACTTATTTAGTCATTAGATTAAGTTCTAAGTTCATTTTAGTCAACTTTAGTGTTCTTGTAAAAAGTCAAATTTTCACTTTAGTCATTTTTGAATTAACTTAATAATTTCAGTGTGCCTTTGCTATTTAGTTTCTGTCTAAATGCTTTTAGGGTATTGTAGCTTTGTTGCTAATATTGCTTATTGTATTTTTGTTAATTTTTAGTTTCCATGTTTAAGTGCTTATTTTGTAGCTTCTTTATGCCCATTTTTGCCCTGCACCATGGTTAGGCTGTTTAAACCATGAGCTTACAAAAGCTTGAGGAGTTGTCCCTATTCAGTGCACTTGGCTTCTTTGTGTTGCCCTTCTGGCCTGTTGTTCATATTTATGCTTTCTTTTACATTTATAGCTTATTTAGTTTACTTAATCAACCCACCTTTTTGTCCCACCAAACTCACTTCACTGAAGCAAACAGTGAAGTTGAGTGTTTTCCCAAGCTTATAAAAAGCTCCTTACTGAGCTTGAGGTTGTGAGCTTTGGTTTTTCACAAAGCCAAGCAACCATAATCTTTAGTTTAGTGCTTGTTGAGCATTTATGAGTTAATTAGATAAGTCATTAAGAGCTTGTAGTTTGCCCATTCCCAACAGTTCAATTCTTTGAATTTACACCATTACCTACAGCTCTTTATAAGCTCATTTGTGATCTAGAGCCTGTGTGAATTAGCTTCATGTGAAGCTTATCTACCAAACTCAATGATCCTATGCTTAATTTTCCCCTAGCAGCTTATTTGCTAGGGATGCAAGTAGCTTATACTTATCACCATTTTGATAAGTACACTTAGAATCAGTGTACTCATAGCTTCTTCATAAGCTCACAAAAAGCTTATCCTGTGGACTCAACTTGTGATTTTGGTTTCTTTTAGAAGCTAACCCACTAGACTCTAAGTCCCAGTGCTTAAATTGCATGTTGTAGCTTATTAAGTAGGGTCGCAACCAGCTTTTGTTTGTCCCATTTCTCAGATACATTGAGAAATCAGTATAATTGTAGCTACTTCATAAGCTCCTCAAAAGCTCATCTGTGGACCCCACAGGTTGATCTTTGGCTTTTTAGAAAGCCCACCAACCCAGCTTGCTACTTCAATTCTTATTTTGGCTTATTAAGCTTATACCCTCAACTTAATTTGTCATTCAAAAAGTATGCAGGGTTGTTTGGATCTGTGGTAATTTGGATTTGCTTATTGGCTTATTACTAGCTTATAGGTGAATGCCAGTGCCACTTGTGCAAACTTGTTCATATTACTTGTATATTACTATTTTTATCTTTTCCAGTGTGGAGCTTATACCAAGCTTTTACAAGCTTTCACTCCATCCAAGTTAAGCCCAAAAAGCTTAACTGTCTAAACCATAAGCTCACACTTATGCATCATTTCATCCATTTTCCTGTTTATATTTATCTATTGGACTTGTACACATATTATTTTACCTTTTGTTTCATGTGTATAGCTTATTTCAAGCTTATTATGAGCTTGAGTTCCAACAGTCAAGCCAAAAGCTTAACTGTTGGACTCATAAGCTCAGAATTTGCTTATTTTTAGGTTTGTAAAGTTTTGTTTTCATTAAACATGTATAATATCATTGTATAATTAATCCAGAAAAAGAAAAGCCAAAAAGAAACACTTTTAAGCTAAGTGATAGCTTCTATTTAGAAGCTTATTTGCTTATTAGCTTATTTCTGTTAATAACATATAGTTTTTATATTTTTCCTATCTTCTTTTATTTATTTTAGAATTTTGTAAAAAGTTTCAGATTTTTTTTTTATTCATTTATTATTTATAATAAATCAATAAAAGTTTTTAGTAATTAATAATAGTAAATAATTCATAATAAATAGAATAATTATGTAAAAAAATATATTTTCAGTTTCAAAAATTATTTTATAATATTTTAGATTTTTCAGATTCTTTATTTCATTTATTTAAGTTAATTTTAGATTTTATTATTATTTAATTCATTATTAAATACATTTATTTCAATTTTTAATTAATAATAATTAAATAAATAGTTTAAAAAATAATTTTCTTTTTCTAAAAATTTTCTCTTATCATTAGGTTTATAAAAATTTCATTTTTATATTTTTAGGATTAAAACTGTTTCAAATTCATATTTTCTTTTGTACGTAGACGTTTATTTAAAAAACGTAAACATACGCATTTTAGATTTTAATCGTTAAACAATTTTAAATATAGAATTAAAATGACTTCAAAATTTTTATTAGATTTAATTTCCTTAGTATAATTAATCATAATCCCTTTCCTTTTTATTTTGTTACATTTACGTAATTATTACTGCATCGACGCGTTTAGTTTTTTTTTTTAGGTTTTCTTAACTTTAATATAAATTTGTAAATTATAGATAAATATTTTGATTCTATTTAATTTGCATTTAAGTCGCTAAAGCATGCAAATCCCTACTATAGTTATAATCGTTTTATTTTTATACGTTTACGTTTAATTAAAGTTAAACGTACGTTTGTATATCTTTTACGTTTTTAGGTTCCTGATTGCACGTTTTTAACGACATAGCTGTGACAGAGCTATCACTATTCACATTCCTAGTGTTAGTCAATCAGATTCCTGTTTTTATATATTCAATATCATTTCAAAGACACACAAATGTTGTATTACAGCCACATCTCGTTGGGACTTAACGACCCGGGAATCCACTATATTCCAAGGGAAATTGCATTGGTTTTAGACTGTTTGAATTTTATTACGGTTGACCATTCACAAGTGGTTGACTTGTGTGATAAACTTGACGGTTTGGAGCGAATCAATGCTCCATTTGAAAATATCTTTGCTCCTGAATCTTCATCTGAACCATCTTCTTCAGGAGACATCGAATCTGCTACTTCAATTCCTCAACAACAACCACATGAACACCTTAGAAAATGGACACATGATCACCCATTAGACAACATCGTTGGAAACCCCTCTCGCCCCAGATCCACTCGTGAAACAACTTGCAACCGATGCCTTATGGTGCTTCTTCAATTCTGTACTCTCAAAAGTCGAACCAAAAGATGTTAAAACTGCAATGAATGATGACAGCTGGTTCAATGCCATGCAAGAAGAAATTCATGAGTTTGATCGGCTAGATGTATGGGAATTAGTACCTGCTCCTGATTGTGCTATGATCATTTCTCTAAAGTGGATATTCAAAGTTAAACTTGATGAGCATGGTGATGTTTTAAAGAACAAGGCTAGATTGGTTGCAAAAGGATACCGTCAAGAGGAGGGTATTGACTTTGAAGAATCATTTGCTCCTGTTTCTCATATCAAGGTAATCAGAATCTTCTTGGCTAATGCTACTAGCAAGAATATGGTTGTATATCAGATGGATGTGAAACCGCTCAATGGAGATTTGAAAGAGGTGGTTTACGCCACCACCAGAGGGTTTTGTGAATCCAGAGCATCCTACTCATGTCTATCTCTTGAAAAAGGTCCTTTACGGTTTGAAGCAAGCTCCTAGAGCATGGTATGATACGCTATTAAAGTTTCTTCTATCTTCGGATTCAGAAAGGAGCAGTTGATCCTACATTGTTCACCGTGAAGTCGTGCAAACATTTAATTCACGTTCAAATATATGTTGATGATATTATTTTTGCCTCGACCGACCCTAATGAATGTGACCGTTTTTCAAATGAAATGGGTTCTAAATTTCAAATGTCTATGATGGGACAAATGTCATTTTTCTTAGGATTACAAATTTCACAAAGTCCCTGAGGCATTTTTATTAATCAATCTAAATATGCAAATGAGATTTTAAAGAAATTTGGATTTGATTCTTGTGACCTTGTTGACACTCCCATGATTGAGCGTACTAAACTGGATGAGGACCACTCAAGGATCATGGTAGACCAAACAAAATATCGTAGTATGATTGGTTCCCTGATGTACCTCACAGCTAGTAGACCGCATATCTTGTTCGCTGTTTGCATGTGTGCTAGATACCAGGCAAAGCCTACCAAAAAGCACCTTGAAGCGGTTAAACAGGTCTTTCGGTATCTCTAAGGAACCATCAACATGGGACTTTGGTACCCGAAGGACACCTATATGTCACTAATGTACCTATGCATGCTGATCATGCAGATGTCAAGATACACGCGAATTACGCCGAGGTGCTCAATTTTTGGGTGATAAGCTTGTGAGCTGGTCTTCAAAGAAGCAAATGAGTACTTCTATTTCCTCTACAAAGGCTGAATACATAGCCATGTCATCTTGTTGTGCTCAAATCCTATGGATGAGATCCCAATTATCCGACTATGGCTTTAAATTCAACAAAATCCCTCTCAGACTGTGACAATAAAAGTGCTATTGCTCTCTCATGCAACAACGTACAACACTCAAGAGTAAAGCACATCGACATTCGACATCATTTCATCAGGGAGCAAATTGAAAACGGTGTGGTGGAACTATCCTTTGTGAGGACTGAATACCAGTTAGCAGACATCTTCACCAAAGCTCTTCCTAGCGAACGTTTTGAGTTTATCCTTCCACGACTTGGTCTTAAGAGCCTACAACCGAAAACACTCAAACGTCTTCAAGAGGAAGAAGAGGAGTAAAAGGTTTTCCTTCATCTATCTCTTGTAAATGTCTATTCAAAAAGCAAAATACAAAATTACAAAACCTTCAAAAAGCAAATAGAAAAATAGAAAACTTTCAAAAAATCCATAAAAAATTTGAAAATCTTGAAAAAAAATTCCAAAAATATTGTCCTTTTGTCATGTTTTCCTCGATTCGACAATATCTATCAGGTTTGTGATGTCATTCAAAGAATGACACGGACTTTAGATGTTGCTCAATGTTAAAAAAAAAATGAAAGAAAATTTTTTAGAAAGTAAAACTATGGTTTATTGTCATTTCGTGCAAGAACCGCCTTCAATGAAAGAACAGAGCCATGCTTTATCTTGGGTTTCAAATCTCTTGCTCTGATTCTATAAACAATAACTTACTATCTAATGAAAACTAATTGCAATGAAAAATAACTCTCAATCATCTGGACTTAACATTTGTCAAAAACATCTATCTCTCAATCAACAACTTATGTCATTGATTGAGGGGAGAATGATTTCAATTAAATCAAAAGGTTATTTGTCATACAATTGTTTGTCAAAAGATAATCATGTATGTTTAATCAATGGAGTTTAAAGTCTCAAAATCCGATCCGTATCGCTTAAAACATTTTCATAATCAAGTCACAATTATCCTTAAAAGCTTTCAAAATCAATTTAAATCTACAGAGATCACAAATCTCAAATGATTTGATAATTGTGATCGGGGAGAATTTGTGATTTAAATTGGATTTAATCTGATAATTCGGTAAATGGTTTTATAAGGATGTACAAGCTCTCCTTCCCACATGTGCCAAACGATTTCAAATTTCCATGCACATGTTGAGGGGTAGCATCTATCTTAAACCACTAAGATTTGAAACGTGATCAATTTATTTCAATGTAGTCTTTTTCCTAATATGTCCAAAACATCTTCAAATTTCCATGCACATATTGAGGGGGAGCAACTATTTTGAAAACCACATTCTTCATATAACTACTCTTAGATGCAAGCCAATCCCTCAAAGATGAAAATTATTTCCATTACAAAATGATGCGTGATGTACATGTTGAGGGGGAGCTCGCTCATAAATTATCAAAAACAATTCTGGTACAAAATGCTTTGATAATATATCACAAGTATCTGGATTGATTTTCAAATGGTTTTCAATTGGTTCCAATGAAAAATGAACAATACCAAATAGACCGACCAAATTTACTTTATGTACGGTGATATAAGGTTGATAAGGTTAGGCATTTGTTCTCATGATCCGCCAGAACCGGAGGGATCTACCCAGGGACAATCCACTAGATAGTGTAGTAGTCTTTAGGTATGATGAAAAAAGGAGAAAAGTGAGATATGGGAAGAGTGCGGACTGAGATAGAGCTAGAACTAGAATAAACCCAACAAGGTTCTAGTTATGAAGTCTCGGTAAGCACTGAAGGGGTTGAAGAATGAAAAAGAAATTGTTGGGATATCAAAGTACTGAAGATATCAAAGTACTGTAAGCTGCAAAGTACTGGAAAAAGTCAAAGAGTCAAAGTATTGCTAAAGATAAAGTCAAAGTACTGCACAATGAAGTCAAAGTACTGCAAGAACAAAGAGCTGTTATATTCGTTTATAGAAAGTATAGTAACTCTAGAATATTCAGATAGATTACTTGTCATACAAGGATACAAATTGTAAACCGACTAGGATATCCTTGAACCTATAAAAGGACTCCTAGATTGGCATTAGAGATATGACTTACGATTTCGTAATTAGAGTTTTAGAGAAAAGTTCGATTATCTTAGAGTTGTATTAGAGTATCTGCATAATAAGCAGATTTAGAGTTTATAATAAAAGGTTATTCTTCTTAGCTTTGTTAAGTAAATTCCGCGTACTTAATAAAGATTGCTCAGTGTTTCTTTGTTAATAACTTAGGATTTATCCGAGGTTATTAAACCTTAACAAGCTAGTTAAGTTAGTTTGATTAAAGTATATCGATCCAACAGAAATGGAATGAGAAAAGGGTGAAAATAAATAGCCCTCCAATAATTCAACCTTAGGGCAGTAACCGGGTTCAATACATATGCTACTGGTAGTTACCAAGGTAACGCCGGTATTGAAGATAAGACGTCATGGACCCAAAGTGACGACCGCACTACAACTTCCCAAACCACTCAAGTTCCTCTTAAAAGGACTTGTTTCATTCTCACGGGAACCGACATAATCTATCGACTTTCTCTTAGAGATAGTTGTATTGAAGAAGGAGACCCTCTCCCTAGTCTCCGGCATAGGAACCAAATATGCACAATTGAGTCTAGAGCCACGAGATCATTAATAAATCTCATTAGGACACTTTCAATGAAGACTCTCTGTTTCACACAATGTGGATAGAGATATTATATCTTATGAGTCCTACGCATTATCCTTGTGGTATTGCCAGAACATCTGAGTGATATGCATACATATTCATCATGAAGATGGAAAGCCTTCTGGAGCCAACATCAAATAAGCTCCTAGTGGGTGGCATGTGAGATCTATCCAATAGGTCAACCATGTGACAAATGAATGAAATAATGGGGCGATTCAATCTTTTGAATCAATCCTGGTCCAGGTTATGGATTTACGGATACCTTTGAAAACCGTCATTGTGCTTAAAACTCTTTCTTTAGCACATCGACTGTGTACAAATATTTCAAAATAAAAGGTGTTTATGATTGATAATTGATTTTCATTAAAACCTTCGTTGTATTGCAAAAACCATTTCTATTGAGCGATACACGGTTGTTTTTCAAATCTCTTTTTATCAATCAGTGAATCTCAATTCGCTGGTTCACTCGCTCAGTGTTGTCTTCTTTGAGACGTTCTAGTTTGAGAATGGCTAGAGCAGCTGCGAAACCCTGTCAAGGAAATTCTTTGGAATTATACCTGATCACATGCAGTACTTGTACTGATCAACGGGGAACCGTAGGCCGTGTACCTTAATTCAACAAAAGTGATCAAAGACACTCTTGTGTGCTTTATTGCTAACTGTTTTATGCAGAAACACCCGACGTTTAGGTACCGATCAATGGAGCGTCAATTCATAGCCGCATGCTCACACAACACATTCATATCTAAAGAAATCATGATTAGTGCATCAATGACTCTGATATTTTCACTCCATGCTTCTGCTACGCTGCCAATATCATGAATCAACGAAAGCTTTCGCTATTCTGATGAAAATACATCATGATCCAGAATGTGAGCATGTCAGTCCAAAAGTCACAACATCACATAATATCAACACCACAAAAGATGAGTCAGAGATTTAATGTGGATGATGATCTCAAAGCTGGCTCAAAACTCAGTATCACGTGGATCAGTTAAAGACCTCCACTCAAATTATCCAAACATGCAAAAATGAAGAATCAAAGACTACGAGCTACAGAACAAAGAACATGAATAAGAATCCAAGAACAATCTCAATGTAATATCGCTTTTGTATTCAATGTAATTTGAGGTGACCTCCCTTAGGGGGAGATTGTTAGGATTTAGTAAATCCAGGTATTAAAGTGTCAGTCACCTCAAGTATTTGTAATCGTTAGAAAGCTCGTAGTCGTAGTTATTTAATGTTATGTAGTATTTAGTTAAGTAATACCGTGGAGGACGGACGGGTCTTTACCCACTGTATGCATGATCCACAGCCCGTTAGGTAGCGATTTGTGTTAAGACTATAAATACTCTCTACCTCCCAAGGTAGAGAGTTGGAGCTCATAATAAGATTTTTTCTTTCTCGCACTAAAGTTCCCAAACCTCTAACTTTCTCTCTCTAGAAAATCAATTATACGCCTACTTGTGTTTGTGTTATGATGTGTATGTGAAATCCAATATGTAACATTCGATTTCATCGAATCCATGTTCTTTCTTGCCAAGGGAAAGCACATAGCTATGCCCCTCACACCCGCAAGTCCACTCGGTCAACACCATCAAAACATGTTTCAAGCAAACTATCCCAAAAGACCAAAAACCTAAGTTAATCGTCCATCCAAATCTTGCAACACCAACTAATCAAGAACCCAAATCTACTCTAGAAGAGGAATTTAAGGAGCTTTAGAAAAGAAAAAAAAACGGTTCTTGAAGTCTTGACTCATGCGCCTTACTATAATGCTTTGAAAGATAAATATGAGCAAAGACTAAAATTAGGAGAACGTGGGTCCGCGTTTGTTCAAAACAATTTAGCTAAGAAGTTAAATGATCCCGACCTATTCATTCTTCCGTGTAGCATTGGAAATTCCAAAGCTTTCGACACATTAGCCGATCTAGTATCAAGCATCAACCTTTTTCGTTGTCCCTCCATAAAAGCCTTAACCTAGGTAAGTTAGAACCAACAGAAACCATTATAGGTTTAGTTGATAATAGTTTTACGTATCCGATAGGGATAATAAAAGACACGGTAGTTCATGTAGGACAATTGACTCTTTTGGCGGATTTCCGCGTACTAGACATGACTAGTGATACCACGTCTCCATTATTGGTTGGAAGAGGATTCTTAGCTACCGCTAGTACCATAATCGATTATAAGATGTCCAAAATAGTGGTAGGAGAAGGAAGTGCTAGGTCAATCTATGATGTTAAGAAGCATTCCTATGATAATGAGGGTGAACAAATCCCTCATGAGTTCATCTTAGATATGAGACAATCTAGATATGGACCTTGGACTAATAGAGATTTTTTAGGCCCTCAACAACCTTTCTATCTAGAAGAAACCTTCATGAATAACACATGCAACTTAGAGCAACAATTGGCTAGGGACATTGAAGTGAATCCATTCGAGGATACTTTAGTGTTTAGGAGGATGACCGAATTCCTAAGAGCCTTGCCTATTAATCTTTGCATGAATAGATAGAAAGTTGAGAGTAAGCCTAAGCATAAATGGAATTAGGATAGGCCACCTAGTGATGGGAATGGAGATTGGCACATTAGGATGACGATTTATGATCCCAATGGTGTGATGTTTGAAAAAGCGTACTGGACTAAGCGTATTAGTAGGAAATTAAAAGAGAAATTCGATCCCACTGATGTCCTTAAGGATGAACTCACTAACCTAGGTATGTTTCGAGTCTAGCTACAAGACTCGTAAATAAAGAAAGGCATTTCTTGGGAGGCAACCCATGTTTAATTGTTTGCTTGTTTTGTTTTTCAATTTTTTTTGTGTGTTTATATATCTTTTTCAATGTTGTTTAATTCTCATGTCCATTTTGTGAAAATGTTTTATTTTATTTTTAACCTCGTCTTAATTGCATATAAAGGTATTTTACAAAAATATAAGTGTAGGGAAGATCACATATGTTTTAAGAACATGCATGAACATGAGATTATCAATAATTGGAATTGTATATATTTGTATGTTTGTTAGAGTCAAATATTTGTATCAAGTCATAATAGATGTTTTGTAGGAATGTTTCCAAATTTTTTAATGGAGTAATTTTCTAGAATTTATCCAGAAAATGCACCAGACCTTTTCTGTCAGGACAACCTGACGGCGTCGGGACTAAAGCCTGACGGCATCAGGAAATGTAGAAACAAATTCTCAGTTTCGTTTTCTGTCATAACTTGTAATTTTTAGAAACTTTCAATTCTTAATTTTCCAGAAAAAACTGCAAACATCCATTCCACAAGCATTATATCTTATTCGCTTTCTAGTATAGTTTTAATATATATAGTTTTAACCGCCGATTTTATGCGAGGTTTCGTTTCGTTTTCTTATAAGTGTGCAGGTTATATTAGAAAAGAAGAAGATATACATATTGGAAGCAACACTTATTACTTGCTCATTCTCTTGGAGGAGGATTTAACCGCAACTTTATACATATCCTACCAAGCTAATTAGGAGAGTACTAGTTTCTTTCTCGTTTGTTAGGATTTAGAAAATCCATAGTGAAGTGTCGGTCACCCCAACTATTGTCTAGCATATGTTAGCTCGTAGACATATCGTTATTTACTAGTTTATTAGTAAGTTATTAGCTTAGTTTAGCTTAGAGCAACACCGTAGAGGAAGGACGGGTCTTTACCCACTGTATGCCTGATCTACAGTCCGACAGGAGGATGTTTAGGTTGTAACTATAAATACCCCTTCCATCCTTGGAAGGGGTGGTGCTTCTAATCTAACATTTCAATTTTTGTTTTTACTTTCTCTCTCTAGGAACACCCTCTCATCTCTTTCACTCTCTAAACATGGCTTTCTTGATTTATCACCATCCTAGGCCACCCGAATCATCAAACAATATAAAAGTATGATCCTAACAATTGGTACCAGAGCCAAGGTTGTGTTGTTTTTGATGATTCGTATGGTTTTTTTTAGCGGTTCTTATATGCGGTTTGTTAGTTCTTTGATGCGGTTTGTGGGGTTTGGATGCGATTTGATTCATACATGTTGTGAAAACGTGGTGTTGTTGTTTGTTGGTTTGATTCGTATGGGTTTGATTCGATTCACGTTTTATATGATGCTTGATATGGTTTTGATGTCGTGACATAATAAGATTTAATCAGTTTTAAGCTAAGTTGAATCCGAATCAAAATGTTAATTGTTTTGAAATTACTTACATGTTTTAAGTTGCTTTGAATCTGGTGTTCACTGGTTTTAAAAGACGTTTTACTGGTACTTAATGAGATGTCAAGCAGTTGTTTGTTTGCTAGGTTCGAATTGCAGTTTCTGAAAGCGTTTTGTCGCTGATCTTCGATGCGTTTTGGTCAAGAATGATGCGGTTTGTGCCTGAATGCGGTTTGATACTACTATGTGCTTTGTGATCTCTGTATGTCCAGATTCAGTGCATCTTATGCGTTTTGGAAGTAATGCGAGTTGGGTTATGCGTTTTGACACCAAATTGTCAAGATTCATTGCATCTGAAGCGATTTGAGTCCTATGCGGTTTGACATCTTCTATGCGATTTGGTGCTAAATTGAGCTGTTTGTCCAGATTCAATGAATCTTATGCGGTTTGATAGCAAAAATTGGTTCTGCATTTTGACGCCTGAATTATGCATTTTGATCCTAAATGTCTATGCGATTTGAGCCAAGTCAATTGCGTTTTGTCAAATGGGTAAGAAGCGGTTTGAGTTTAAAAGCGGTTTGACTGGTCAACATGGATTTGGACAGGTCAACAGGGTGTATTTGGACTAGTCAACAGGGAATTTGAACTGGTCAAAAGGAACTTGAACCTGTCAAAGCGATTTGAACCTGCCAAGGCAATTTGCGATTTGGTTCAAAAACATTTATCACCTAAAACTTACAATCATTCATCAGCATCTACAATCATACAACATGCAAAGTAGCTTCTACAATCATACAACATCAGTATTGGATCATCAACAAAGAACATCAAACTACATCTAAGTACATCCAATCTATAACTAAATCAACAACTATCACAAACAACATACAACATTCATCATGATTCGAATGAAGAAACTGTATCACATCTATCAAACATCTACATCATCCAAGTCTAAGTTTCATCAACATCTACAATCTCAACAAGTCTCATTAAAATTAATCTATCTCATGATCTCAGTTTCTCGTTCTCTATGCTCAAACATATATCAAATCGTTGAATGGTCAAGCATATGTACAAGAAATCATCATGAATCTTTGTTGATAATATCCGATCCTAAAGTCAAAGAAAATAACAACCATGTTATTTCTTATTCCTTGATTCATTCAATAAAGAAAAAACAAGTATCACATGTCATGGTTCATTCAAAGTCTCAAATTGATGAAAAAGTCTAAATATCGAAATAAAGAGGAAGAGATCTCAGATTTGCTCTATTTAATTCATAGATCATTGAAAATCGTTTGTGAATAGAGCAAGACTCATCATTGATCTACTTGAAGATAAACTTCATTGTACTATACGAATATTACCATAAATGAACAAAACAATTCATTTCATCCCTTCGTTCATTCGATTAAAAGTAAAAGAACAACCATTCAAAACTTACACGAGATTCGAAGCGTCAAGAAAAAAAATCAAGAAAAAAAAGGTGTGGTTGTTGTTCGGCCTAAACTATACCAAGGAGAAGGTTATGATTGTTATCGGATGGTTGTATTTGATCAAAACATGGTGTAATGATTGTTCTGACTTTGAGTTTGGATATCTTGGATAAAGGTATTTTTAATGAGATCGTTGTGAGATATGTTCTTGGAAAATGTTTCGTTGTAAGTGAGAGATATTAGGAGTTGAGGGCGGACTAGATAGACTGATTAGGGGTTAATGGTGTGAGTATTTTTAGGGTTTGTGGGAGATTAGTGGGTTTTATATACCCTGAAGTTTTAGGGTTAGCGTGTTTTAGATCTTGAATCGGGTATATGGGCCGATCTATTAACTGCTAGACTTGGTAACGAATGGGGCCAACCGGTTGTTTTTACTCTTTGTCTTGGCCCTGAAATATGCATATGGACCGAATATATTTCTTGGATTTGTCTTTGTCTTTTGATATCAACCGAGTTTGGATTTGAACATTTTGCATATGGGGTGTAATATTGGATTGAAGGTTTTTGTTGGACTAATGGACCGAATATATTTCTTGGGCTCACTGTTGGATCCACTCGTGGAATTTGATATAATTGGTTAGATGAGACGGTAGTAAAACAATTTATGCTATCAGAATTTTACTATCTCATAATGTGGATACATACGTGTTGTTATTTCTCGAGAATGAATGGTATGACAAAGATTAAAACCAGGTATGGGCTTGAATTGATATGTGAGGATTAGGTTTGTTTAAGTGCGGTTTGACTTGAAGTGGATCCGGTATATGTTTTTGTGAGTTGGACTAGGCTTGAGTAATACATGTGATGACTTGGATTTGGATGACGGAAAGATGTGCTTCTCAAAATTGGATTGTTTTCATGTGTTTTGAGTTATGAGATTTAATGAAGTGATTTGACAATGAGTTTTGATTATGAGATATATTAAGACTATGAGACTTGATGATGAGATTTGGTATGATGCTGAGATTCGTTATGTTATGAGGTTGGCAATTTGGTGTATACATTTTCATGGAGGATACTATTTCACGGCTTGAATTGATAATTGGACAATGTTGACTACAGGGTTGTTTATACGGTATCTCTTATTTGGATTTGAAGTGAGGTTTTCCGGGCGCATTTACTTATTTCGTCTTCTTTCTTTCTACCCTTCCCCGAAGATGACTTGTTTGGGCGTTTATTGAGTGTGATAAAGACTTGGCTATCTAGTTACCTGTGTGATTCTTTCTCGCTTAACCCACAATGTAGCTATCACTTCGGTGTCTCACGCTGTTGAGGATTCGTCAAGAGGTTTTGTACATTGGGTACACCGCTTCTTTTTCACAAGGATTAGTACACGCTTAAGTAGCAAATATGGGAAATTCTACTTTATGCTCAAGTTTGGTATATTGGGTTTACCTCACCAAGTGGTCACTATAATAGCCGACAAAATACGTGGATGATGTGTTTACCAAAGTGTTTGTTGGATGAGATGTGATCAGCAATTCTCATGGGATATTCGACGTTACAGAATGTCAATGATACTTCACAGTCTAAGCAAAATCATTCAAGAATCTTTAGTCTCCTTCATGATTTTTCAAGATATTTGCTTATGACAAGAACTTCTCGTGCAAATGGTCGTACACGAAAATGATGCTTCCGAAAGTTCGAAACCATCATGGGGGAGAAATGTGTACTTTGATGTTTCACGGTCAACCTCCAGGGGGAAGTAGTGTATACTATTCTTCTTAAGTATGGTTTGTGAAGTATTCTCATATGGGAGAAGAATTGTTGATGATGGAGAAGAATTGTTGATGAACCGCTGCATGTTCCCCTAAAACAGATAATCACCGAAACCAAAGTTTTCATAACACATTCAAGCTGACATTGTTGACGATTTAGTCTTTGTTTTGTAAAATCCCGCGAAAGAATCTATTTCTCGGTTTAAATTATAGACTTGTAAAATCCTGTGACAATGGAAACATCCTAGTAAAAGTAATGTGTATTTCCGGATCTATCTCTCAGTTTATTCTTGGTTTTGTAAAATCCCGCGAAAGAAATTATTTTTCGGTTTAAACCATAGAATTGTAAAATCCCGTGTTGATGGAACCATCTTGGAGAAAGGAGAAAGTATTTCTGGACCTTATCTGATGCTGTGCCACGATTTCTATTTTTAAGAAGGAATAAAGGGTGTACTTCATGAATTGGGTGATTGTTTGGATATTCTTCATGGCAGTTTGGTTATTACAAGGTTTTATGGGGTTATGTGCATTTAACCATGGTCGGGATGAAACCATTATCATAGTTCATTTAAACGTTAAAGGAGACTAGATTTGAACTTTTAACCACAATATGTGACAACGGCGTTAATTCAGTATTATCTATTTGAGGTTGAAGTGAAATTTCACGGGCAAGTGTACTTAGTATATGAAGGTATCGGGGATGGTTGGATGAAGATTCCTCAAGATTCTTGTTTGAGCTTTGAACATATTCAAAGACGAAGACTTGGAAATCTAATTATTTTTGGGTGATTTTCTTTTTCTTTTTACCACCACAAAATAACTATCACTTTAAGGAGTTACGTTGTAGTGCTCAGTGTCACATTAAATTGTGGATTTTCAAGAGGTGATGTATGTCTTATACTTGATGGTTGGTTGTGTGAAGAGTATAGAGTACTTAGGGATTCAAAGTAGCATGAACTCTCGGCACCGCTCTTTGTTACATATGTGCAAGTTTAAGTCACGAATTCGGGTTATTTTACTTCAGGGTCAAATTCATCATATTGGGTTTTCTCCATCAGCTGTCACGACAAAGAGCCTACTGAATGATAATGGGGTTGATTACAAGTTTGCCAAGAGATGTAGAAAAGAGAGAGATTATGACGTTTGGACACAACAGTTCAAGCCTCGTTCTCTAAAGAAAAGAAAAGTGTACGTCTCAATGCGCTTTATCTTAAGAAGAATAGAAATCTTCTAATGACGTTTGAACACAACAGTTCAAGCCTCGTTCCCTAAAGAAAAGAAAAGTATACGTGTCAGTGCGCTTTATCTTCAGAAGAAGAGAAATCTTCTTATTATGACCATTCTCGTCAACATGCTTCATGCTTTTTCCATGCGCGTTCAATCATCAAGTGGATCTTCTTATCGGGAATTGTGTTCTTATTCCACTTGCTCAATTAAAATGACGATGGCGACATCATACGTAACCTTTGAGGGGGGAAAGTGTAGGTAGACTACATTTGGATGATATTCACATGTTTAGTCAAGAATGGCAACTTCGTATGCAATTCTTGAGGGGGAGAAGAAGTGTGAAGTTAATTGCATGTTAATAGACATCTGAGAATAAATGGTCATACGGCTCCAAACTCATGTAAGAACCGAGCTTCTTCATATCAGGTCATCTTCACATGAAGTTTCTACTTAGAGCCGTTGGTTGACATCTTCTCACGAGCTGATATGATTAATGACAAAGTGCTCCCAGTTAATGCTTCACGTGCACAATCAACATGATGATTCCGAACATCTTTTGATGGGGAAGATTGGTTTGGTGTTACCATTTCGTGTGTTCGTTGCGGGGCTGATTTCCTTGATGAACATCTTTCTGTTCTTGTTTGATTGGTAGGGATTTTAGTTAAGGGGATTTGCTATATATATATTAACGGGAATGCATTTGGTGAGAAAAAGATGTTAACTTTCTATTTCCCAAATGGACAATCTAGAAGAAGGTTGAGTCTACTGTCTATTCTACATTTTCTGTTGTGTGTTAGAAGACTAAAGACGAGTTGCATTTGATTATCTAAAGACTTCTTCTTAATCTGGGCTGAGAAGAACACTTGAAATCTTTGTCAGTTTAGGGGAAAGCACTAATTGGGGGAGAGTGAAAAGCCAGATTTAATCCCTAATTAGATTTGCTCACATATTTCTTCAACAAGTTGATTCTCACAGATACATCTGAGTTAATGATGTTCTTCTCAACAGATTTCTAGTATACGGGCTTACGATGTATTGCTAATTCTGAAGTATCAAAACTAGCAAGGGGGAAGGAGACATACTTATAAAAGCACAACAAGTACACATGACGAACTTCATACTTCTAAGTGATTGAAGATATCCCAGGAAGATAAATGTCATAACCGCAGAGAAACTCAGAGTATCTTCTGGCGTTTAGTGTTCTTATTCCAACTATGTGGGGGAAGAAATGAAAGAGAGAGTTTCTGAGGATAAAATAGGTACACATGCGTGTGATGATTCTGATGATATCGCAATCATCAGGGGAGAGAATTGTGTACATTGGGGACGCAATGTTGTTTCACTTGAGAGCTTAATCGGTGATTCAGTGATAATCACTTATTCCGGAGTTGACATCCACAGAGATAAGAAGTGATTCAGCCTGCTACTTCAATGTTATCGGTTATTCTTTCTTTGGGCATTTGGGTACTTCAGGTTCTTGAGCTTCATACACTATCATATGGGAGAGAAATGTACTTCAGGGATGTTTAGCAGATTCACGTGATCGGACTTAATCATTTATTCCGGATTTGAAATCCGCAGAGATGATCAGTGATTAAATCTGCTACTTTGATGCTATCGGCTATTCTTTCTTCGGGTTTATGTGTAATTCGGATTCTTGAGCTTTATACAATGAGACTGGCTGCATCACTTCAACTACTTGGGGGGATGTGGTCTCTTGACACCTTTTGGTATGCATCGCTGAGTTCAGGTAAAAGAAATATGAGAAGATCTATTCATGAGTGGGATGATACGTTGATGTTCTATCTTGATGATATAACCCCGAACGAAGAATCACGATGATCATTCTTAAAAGGAGCAGCAAGATCGACGATAATGGTGTGCTTCTTTATGCACCTGGCTATAGCAAGCTTGAAAGAAAGCTTTGAATCTGCTCAGCTAAAGGATTTTCGGTTTGGGGAGAAGCTACCAAAGTCTCGAATTCTTAAAGCTTCAATTTCTTCTTTTCAAGAGCCTCGGAAGCTTTGGTGGTGAAAGTTTAAGAGATGATGACTTCTATCTTCTACAACGGGCGTTCGATATCCTTATCTAGCTTTTCACTCGATCATCATCTTCTTAAACTATATCATCTACTCTATCTGTAAATATTTATCAAAAACCAAATACATAAATATAAAACCAACAAAAAGAAAATAGAAAAATATAAAACCAACAAAAATCCATAAAAATCATAAAATTTGAAAAATACCAAAAATATTGTTTTCTCAAGACATGTCTTCTGGTATCGATAAGATCTGCGGTCTTAGAAATGTCATTCAATAATTGCACGGGATCATAGATGAAGTTCGAGCAGGAGGTGTAAATATTTCTTTTCAAAACATGTCTCAAAATATGGCTTGTAGTTACTTCATCAGAACCCGTGCTTAAATCATGGTTTGCTATCATTTTCGAGATACGCAAACCGCTCTTCAAGGAAAGTGCTACGCTTAATCGATTTTCATAAATTTCGTGCACTTATCCTAAAACAAAATGAGGAAAGCATGTCGAAGGACGGTTGTTCCTAGTCAAATATTTTTCTTTCTATGATTATTCAGAAAAATATTTGTTTTACAAAATGGTGGAAAATGAGTTGCTTTAAAATCAATCAGACTTGGTGTTTTCATAAAATTTGGAAACTCAATCAATGACTTCAGCATTTTTAAACTTTTCAAAAAATGAGTCATTGATTGAGGGGGATAATGTTTTTAAATTTATATCATCTAACGGGCTTATATAATCATCATATGTGCTAATTAAAAAAGATGTTTGCCTATGTTGAAGGACTAGGTTTCTAGGATTAGATGATTAGAGTTTGATGAACCCATTATCCTCATGCCTTTATATGATATGTCTGAATGATTGATATGTTAGATTGACTTTTATTAGTCGATTGATGGTTGGGTGTTGTCGACCACCATATATCTGTTTGTGTCCACTAACGTATGAAGATATCATGGTTTATAAGAATGTTCCCGATCCGGATCCTACAAAAGAAGATGATTGGATGCCGAAAGGAAAGGGCAACTATTTCTTGGGTCGACAAAAGAAGAAACGGAGCTTAATTGGATCTCTATGGAGAGTTGGCATGATAGATGCAACGTCAGAGGTCTCACTGCATCAGCAGATGGTTTTCATCTTCTCAAGCAACAACATAAGAAACTTGTGATTCTCAACCACCTAACGTATCTTTGTGCAGGACAAGTAGTGGATGATACCATTTTTCAACAATTTTGAAAATATTGTTTTGAAAATGGAAAAATATTGTTTTGAAAATAAATCGGACTTATAATTTTGGAAATCAACCGGACTTCATTTTATCAAAATTTAAGTCACTCAATCATCGACTACGGTCATCGATTGAGGGGGAGAGTGATTTCAAATTAAACATTTTCAAACAATATATCATCAAACGAATCAGAGTCCGTTTGTACAAAATAAGTGGTGAGCTAAAAGATTTAATGTTATGTCATGGTATGATTTTCTTTAAAACTCAAAGATCTTTCAAAATGAATTTTTTTCTGTTCTTGTTTGATTGTGAAATTGTTTTATTTTACTTAAAGATCTCTTAAAAACTATCATACCTGACACTAACAATCTTTAATGTCTATAATTGGCCCTCATCAGTCAATTTCAAAATTAAATCATGCCAAGTCTTTCCCCAAATTTTTCTAAATGGCTTAAATCAATTGGGATCACAAATCTCAAATGGTTTGAAATTTTTGATCGGGGGAGAGATCATGATTTAAATCTCAAATATGTTTAAATGGAATTGGTTTTAGTCCTTTAAAGGCACTCCTACCTCCATGTGCCAAACGATTTCAAATACATGATGCACATGATTGAGGAGGAGCACTAATCCAAAAACAAGATGAGAATTTAAACCTGACCACATTTTCTCCTATGTTTTCTAAACCTTATTAAATCACTTGGGATCCAAAATCTCAAAGGGTTTGATATTTTGATCGGGAGAGAATTTGTGATTTAATTATGAAATCGATAAAGGTGATCGTTTGATTCAATTGTGCAGTCGCTCTCCCATATGTGCTAAACGCTTTCGAATCTTGAAGCACATATTGAGGGGGAACATTTCAAAAGAAAATAAACTATCAAGGTACAAAGATTTATATGTTTCAACCTAAAGTACCTTGATTGATTTTCTAATGGTTTCTTAATGGCTAGTGTGATCGTGGATGTACTTCAAAAGAACTCTTTCCTCTATGTGCTAAATGAATTTTAAACAACCAACACACATTTTGAGGGGGAGAATTTACCAAGAAAATCAAATGGCTTTTTCCACGGAAATTGTGATCAAAAATATATTTCAAATACCTCTTGCCTCCATGTTCTAAACAATTTCAAAATCACAAAGCACATATTGAGGGGAAGCATTTCTAAATGATCAAAAACAATTAAAGTACAAAACGTTTTGATGTTATATCACAAGTACTTTGATTGATTTTCCAAATGATCTTTCAATTGGTTTCAAGAAGGAAAGAACTATACCACAAGATCAAGCACTTTACTTTGTGTATTGGAGATATAAGGATGGTTAGGTTAGGTATTAGTTCCCACGATCCAGCCAGAGTCGGAGGGATCTACCTAGGGATAATCCACTAGATAGTGTAGAGTCCATAGGTACATTGAAAAAAGGAGAAAAATGAGAATATGGGAAGAGTGTCGACTGAGACAGAGCTAGAACTGGAATAAACCCAACAAGGTTCTAGTAATGAAGTCTCGGTAAGCACTGAAGGGGTTGAAGAATGAAAAAGAATTGAATGTGAAAAGGGTGAAAAGAAATAGCCCTCAATTTATTCAACCTTAGGCGAAACCGGTTCAATTCATATGCTACTGGTGGTTACCAAGGTAACACCGGTATTGAAGACAAGACGTCATGGACCCAAAGGACGCATTGCACTAAACTTCCAAGCTACTCAAGTTCCTCTTAAAAGGACTTGTTTCATTCTCACGGGGAACCTACATAATCTATCAACTTTCTCTTAGAGATTGTTGATATTGAAGAAGGAAACCCTCTCCCTAGTCTCCGGCATAGGAAACCAAATGTGCACTATTGAGTCTAGAGCCAAGAGATCATCCACAATATCTCATTAGGACACAAAATTAATGAAGACTTGCTGTTTCACACAATGTGGAAAGTGAGTTTATATATTGAGAGTCCTACGATTATCCTTGTGATATTTTCCAAAAATCCGAAAGTGATATGTAAAGTATTCACGATGAACATGGAAATCATTCTAGAGCCAGCATCAAACAAGCTCGGGTGACATGAGATCTTCAAAAGATCAAGCTTGTGACAACCGGATAGAAACAATGGGGCGATTCAATCTTGAATCAACCTTGGTCCAGGAGATGGATTGACGGATACCTTTGAAAAACCGGTCGTTGTGCTCAACAATTCTTTCTCTATCACATCGATCGTAGGTATTAAGTTTTCAAAAAATAAAAAGAGGTATTTATGATTGATAATTGATTTTCTTCTAAAACCTTCGTTGTATTGAAAACTCTTTCTTAAGCAATACTTGATTGTTTTCAAATCATTTTTCATCAATCGTGAATCTCAATTACCTGGTTCACTCAATTCGCGGTTTTCTACTTTGGGACGCCCGTTTAAGAACGACTAGATCAAGCTGCTGAAACCTCACAAGGAGATTCTTCGAATTCTACGATCATATGCGATTATAATCGATCAACGAGGAACGTGGTTCTTCCAACTGTATTCAACGAAAGTGAACAAAGACACTTTCGTGTGTTTTATTGCTTACTGTTGTTTGCAGGAACATTGACGGTTGCAAAATTGATCGATATTGAGAAGTCAATTCACAACCGCATGCTCACAGCATTCACACTTAATTAAAGAAAATCATGACCATCAAAGACATACTACAAAGATGCTTCCGCTACTCTGATGATGTTGGAATCACATCTAAACCATAATCAAGTGTTAGTAATTAATATGTAATAGGTAGCTTAATTATGGCCTTTATGTTTGTTATTAGCCTTAAGCTTATGTAGAAGGCCCATGAGCTTAGGCCCATGTCCAATAAGGTAAAGGGAAGGAGTGGGAGTGTTGCCCTAGCTCCTTGCCTATAAATACCCCTTGTAAACCTTCATTTGAAGGTTGGTTGTTCAAGTTATTTCTTTCACTACACTCTACGCATAACCGTGTCTTTATTTCGTGTGTGTGTGTTTGGTTTACTTGTTCAATCGCCTCTCTATCTTTCTATTAAGCTTGTGTTGTAAATCTAGTGACCTAACAGTGGTATCAATCGCCTACTAGTTGGGTGAACGTATTGTTTCTTGAAGTGGGTTTTGGTCCTACGCGTAGAACATACGGGCGTGGTTTGATACTTTGGTTCGCTTAAAACACAATTTTACACGCTTGAATCCAAAAATTTTGTACTTTCAATGTTTTAAGGTGTTAAAATACTTGTTTTTGGCAAAAAGTTTCAACCTTTACGCGTGGATCTAAGTTTTTAAGCTTGTTTTTGTTCATGGGTGTCGTTCTACGCGTAACCTGTTTAGCCGTTTTGATTCATCAAGCTTCACACTTTTGTGTTATTTTGGTGATATTGAAGCTATTCCATAACAAAAATCTGGTTTAGAAACAACTTTGGGCAAAATCACTTTTACGAGTAAGCTACGCGTAACTAAAACCCTATTTTTACGCGTAACTTTATCCTTGGTTTGATCTTCAGCTTCGTGGTTTACTCCGTGTTTTCTTGCTTGGATAAGCCTGAAATTACGGACTTTGGATATCTTTTGCACTGTGATAGTGTAAAAGATCATTTGGGATAAAACCCTAAACTTACGGATAAGCATAAAGCTTACGCGTAGAAATCCTACGCATAAGATTCATCTTACGGATAAGCCTAGTCTTACGCATAAGGTAATCCTACGCCTAACTTTGTGTCTACGCATAACTTTAGTGCCTTTACCCTACTTACGCGTAAGCTAAATCTACGCGTAACTCTTGATTGTTACGCGTAACTTTGCTGTTTTTACGCATAAGTTCTACTTGGTTTCTTGTTATTTCTACGCCTAAGGACACTTCATCAACAAAGGTTCATTCGACTACAAAGATCCATTTTTACCAACACAAGTTTTCAACATGTCACAACCACCATACTCTAACTATTTCCCTTACACTTATTCTCAACGTCAACAACAACTAACCCACAACATCAACAATGGAATCAACAACAAGCAATTTATCAACAACAATTTAATCAACAACATACTCCACAACTTTGTGCAATTCCACAACCTCAAATGGTTCAACCACCACCAAGTCTTCAAGTTCAACCCTACTCAACCGAATTCAATCAACATCCATCAAGGAATACTATGAAGGAACCCACTTGGTTTGCAAAGATGTGTGAAGCTTTAAGCAGCCAACAATCAATTCATGAGGCTGGATCACTTGATAGACCTCCAATGCTCACCCCAGGAAACTACGATCAATGGGTGATAAGGTTCTTTAGGTTTTGTGATCTGAAGAAGCCACATGGAAAGTTCTTAAAGAAGGTTATCTTGGAAGGTCCATTTAGGATGCCCTCTATTGTTATCGTACCCGCCGATCCAAATGCCAATCCACCAAGAGATGAACAATCCAACATTGCTATCTGTAGCGACCGAATCGAGAGGAACTTCTACACTATGAAGCTGATGAACTTGCAATGCAATATATCCTCTTAGTATTACCTAACCCAATTCTTCGAAGTGTTGATGCTCAAAAGACTGCAAAGAAAATGTGGGATCATATTCGTCTTCTTATGGAAGGATCTACTCAATCGGAGGATTTGGAATCCAAAATTTACTTGGCTTATGAACACTTCATGATTGAACCCGGAGAGACACTAGAGTCTTATCATCATCGTTTTTGAGACATCATCAATGATTTGGATAAACACAACATCATCATGCCAAGAATTGTAGTGAATACTAAGTTCCTGAGTAGTCTTGGTCCTGAATGGGAGAAGTATGTCATTTTTCTCCGTCAAGAGAAGAAATTTTCATCATTCTACATATGGATTGTTGTACGATTACTTGAAGCCTCATGAAAAGGAAGTTGATAGGGAAAGGATTCTCCGTGCTCAAATTGCTCCACCGACACATCCGGAAAATCAACAACTTGCCTTATATGCTCTGATTGGATCCGAACCGTCAAGTTTAATCACACAAGCTAACCACTTGTGAATGGTCAACCGTAATAAACTTAAAACAGCTCAGAAACAAATGCAATTAAGATCAGAGGAGTATAGTGGATTCCTGGCTAAGTCCCACTGAGGATGAATGGTGTTCAACACTTTTAGATGTCGAATAATCACTAAGGATAGTGATCAGTAAAGATTTTGATGGATTATTACACTACTGATTGATTGGAATGATATTGGATACAGAATTGGAAAGCACAACAATCGATACAACAAACGTGTCGATACGTGACATTTATTAAATTACGTAAACGTACAAAATAAAAAGTGAATTTAAAGAAATAAAAGACCTAAAAGTATGAAAATGACATTTTTGAAATCCTAAAAATAAAAGAAATTATTATAAAAATAAAAATTATTTTTATAACTATTTATCTAATTACTATTAATTAAAAACTATTTTTAATTATTTAATAATACTCTAAAATAAAAGAAAATATGAAATAAGGCTAGAAAAATAAAATTATGATTCAGAAAAATCTAAAATATTATAAAACTTATTTTAAAATTGAAAATATATTTTTA
Source organism: Chrysanthemum makinoi (assembly GCA_910596185.1). Taxonomy (NCBI): domain Eukaryota; kingdom Viridiplantae; phylum Streptophyta; class Magnoliopsida; order Asterales; family Asteraceae; genus Chrysanthemum; species Chrysanthemum makinoi. Next base: position 234,104,604 of record OU343224.1, on the reverse strand, counting down.
CACTTTTTATCTATTTATTATTAATTAATTATTATTTAAAATACACTTAAATAAAAGAAAATATAAAATCAACCCTGAAAAATAAAATTTTAACTTAGAAAAATCTAGAATATTATAAAACTAATTTTAAAACTTAAAAGATATTTTTTATGTTTTTTAATTATTTATTACTAATTATTTAATACTTTTAACTATTTAAAATTATAATAAATACTAAATAAACAGAGAAAATTATGAAAATTTTATAAAAATATATTATGATGATGAAGGCTAAGAAAATTATAAAACATAATTTGCTTAATAATAAGCTAAAAAAGAAAATTTAAAAGCTAATTAATATTAAATAAACGCTATCACTATATTAAAAATGATGTTCTTGTGATCTTTCTATTTGAAAACTATTATACTATTGATTATAAGCTACTTTAATGAAAACAAAAATTTTACAAATTAAAAATAAGCAGTTTACAAGCTAAAAGCTTAACAAGGGCTTAATGAGCTTATTTGATGTTTTTTCTCAAACAAGCTACACAGTTGAAAACAAAGATGAAATAAAATGAGAATAAGCTAAAGCTACTTAAATAAAGCTAATAAGCACAAGGATACAAACTGATAAGCTAAAATAATCAAATAAGCACTTATATAAAACTAAGAAATGGACAGATCTAAAGCAACTTGCACCTAGTAAATAAGCCGCAAAGTACAAGATTGAGCTTGGGTCCTCAAGATGGCTAGGTAAGCTTTCCAAAGAACCAAATTTCACAAGCTAAAGCTAACTGAAGAGCTCTGTGTGAGCTTGTGAAAATGACTAGCTCAACTGCGTGCACGGACATCATTTCGCACAAGGTGCTCAAAAGAAGCTAGAAAATAAGCTATGAATAAGCTGACTAAAAGTGAACTAATATTTTTCTAATTAAGTTAAGCAGCTAAACTTTAATATCCCAAAAGCTTATAAGCTAAATCTCAATATTAAACACACACTGAAATTATCTATTTTATTCAAAAACGACCAAATTGAAAAAATTGACTTTTTAAGAAAAACACTAAGGTTGACTTATATGAACTTTAAGTTGATTCTAATCACTGATTGTGATGTATTAAGGTGAACTAAGACTGATTTGAGCAATATTAACAACTTATGAACACAAAATCATGATCATGGATCATGAAGATCCAACAGTTAACACAAGATTTGATCAAAAGCTAATTTTGACTTTTTCACAAATGAGAACTGGTTTTCTTTGCTTCTTTGAACTACTAAGACCTAATGAGACATGCATTAAACAAGAACAATGGCTAAAATGCCTTTATCACAAATGAACCAAAACACCACTTTATGAGACTGATATGAAGATTTTCAAAACAAAACACAAATTAAGACCATGAAAATGATTCAAGACTTTATAATATCATGTAATAAGAGTAAATAAGCACTAAATAAATAAAGAATAACAACATACAACTCAAGAATGATCTATATGCTATTATAACTGTCAAAATGAGATTTTAGCAACTACCAATTTTAAAGAACAAGCAAACTATATTAAGCACTAATCTCACTAATCATACACCAAACAAGCATAAAAAGCAAAGATATAAGGAAATAAGCACTTTGAACAGTGAAATGCCAAAATTAAGAATTAAGCTTACAAGTGGCTATCCAACTGAAAACTCAAAACCAAGAACAAAAGATCACTCCTATAGGCTTACCACTAAGCCCCCAACCAGGGCAATCCAATATTCACCCCGCCCAAATTTTGATCTCCATTTCTTGTGATTTTTTTTTTTCATTAATTTATTTGGTATTTTGGTGATTTTTCTTTTGATGCTAAACTGATTTTTATGGTATCTAATAGCTTTTAGAAGCTATCTAGGAGCTTAAGTTGGCTTATGAGTCCATATTAACAACTGCTTAACAACATTCAACCATTCATGAAATTTTTGAATAAGGAAAATTTGCATAAAACGAAATAGGACTTAAACTTGAAATTGATTATCACAAAAGCTTTATTGTACACAAGAAACTTGAAATACAAAGTTCAAAAGCTAGAAAATACACTGGAATTTAAATTTAAGCTAAAACGACATTGAATAAACTAAATTACACTACTCATTTCTTCCCATTGCTTCCCTCCTCTTTATAATGATCTTTTCCACTCTTGTCGACATCTCTGAACATATCCCACTTCATTCCAACCATTGGATTGGTCAAAATCATCATAATCGTCCATGTGGAGTTTTTGGCGCCTAAAAGTCTAACAAGCTGGTTTTAACCATTAATGAGCTTTGGAAGATTTGAAGCGTGGAGGGGGTAGGTATACAACTGGAAGACAGTGGAAGGGAGTAGGAACAAGTGGGATGAAAACTATGGTGGTATCACGGATTTGGCGGGACAATGAGGTAGGGGATGACAGTCACGGTATTTGACTTTTTGACCGGATTTTATAATAACGGGAAGCGGGTTCATAATGGGTTATGGCGGTGGTTCAAATTGTTTGTGAACCGCTCAAGGGTCTAGAGCTCAAGGTCCAAGGTCCAAGGTGTGTGGGTTGGGCTTGTGTTGGGCTCAAATTGGTTATTGGATTTGGTTTGATATTAGTACAAGGGTCCGGTTTGGTTTAGTAGTAACACAAGGACTAAATTTGCAATTCCACCAAACTTGAAGGACCAAAACTGAACTTTTCCAATGTTATCAAAAGGACCAAACTTGACAAACTTCAATAGTACAAGGATAATATTTGATAATTTTCCATTTTAAAATATCCAAGGACTAATTTTGCCATTTTTTCAAAGTCAGGGACCTTTTCTCACATTTGACCAAAGATTCATTCAAGGACCATTTTAACAACTTAGAATATTGACCTTGAAGGGACCTTAATGATAAAACTCACATTTTTGGATTCCGGTGGACTAGATTTGACAACTTTTGAAATCTTGGGGGACTAAACCGCCAATTTTGCAAACTTGATAATGCTTTTCATTGATTTTGATATTTTTGCATTTAAACACATGTAAAACACTTGGTTTTTGTGATATTTTCATCATTTTGACGCATTTAGTGTTTGGATGTTTTCTTGATCAGATGGTATTACAAAAATGATGAGTATTTAGACCACCATCATGCTCAGCTTGATTATTCCTCAACCGACAACTCAACCAACTGCTACAATCACACCATATGATCCTTCACGGCCTCAATCTCAACAAACTCAATTGGTTCCATACAACAACAATGATGCTCAAACACTTGTCGGTGAAGCTAATAGGAATGATCATTCGAAACAGCAAGGATTTGCTATGATTGCTAATGCCTTTAGCGTTATACCAACAAATCCAACAATGCGTATCCGTTCCTCATCTAACACAAGGAATCAAGGTGTTATTTGTGAACAATGGAGCGAGTTGAAGTTCAGAATCGTGGTTATGGTGTCGGATGGGGTGGTCAAGGTTTAATCTTGTGTGGGAAGGAATAACAATCGAGCTCCAGTGGTGGAACAGGGAAATGCTCAAAATGGGTTGAATGGTCTTGATGCTACAAGCGCAATGAGAAGGGACATCTGGCTAATGCATGCCCAAAGCCTAGGACTGGTGCTTATCACAAAGAGGCTCTTCTTTTGGCTCTTAAGGATGTAGCTGGTGGAACTCTCACAGACAAAACGAGCTTTATATGACAAATCATTCGAGATGATGATATGGAGGACTTGCGGGCCAATACGGTTATGTTGATGGCTAATATGCATGAGTTACATAGGTGACACAGCCCGATGTATGACATGATGGCTTCTGTACCCCAGAACAAACCATATTTATCTCGATCTCATATCTCAGCCAACATCTGAATCCGGCAAGGCTCGGAATGTTCAAAATGAGTCGTCCACATCTCATTCCGACGATTTTCAACTAGACTCCGTAGTTATATTTGGCGATCAAGATGACCTTATGGTTCCCTTGATAATCAAATTGACTCATGGTTATACTTGAGGATCTAAGTAATGATCATGTTGTGACTCACGTTGAACACAATTTGCCTCATCAGTTTTGCTCGTTTAATACAAGACCAACAGACCATAGTGGAAAAATGTCATGCCATTAATGAGGACTTGAAAAGCAAAAATGCACTGTTAACCAAGGATTTTGAATGTTTACAAAAAGCAACTCAACTTTTTCAAAACTCAAGAAAAAGCGTGAAGCGGTTTTAGGCGACCTTTGCCAAATCTCATCAAAGCGAAAAATATTTAGAGAGGCAGTCACGTGATCTAGCCGCTTGAAGAATGCTTTGTTATGCGAAATAGAACAAGCTGAAACATGAACATAAAAACAAATTAATGCTCTCACCTTGGAAAATCAAAAAGCTAAAATTTGAGTTGTTAACTTGTCAAAGCAGTTCTCTAAAAAAGCATTCAGCGAAGCGAATAGATGATCATCTTGAAGAAATCATCGGCTTGCAAAACAAACTTAAAGAGTTTAAAGCTGTTGTTTATAAACATGGCGAGTCGGTCACGGCCTTGAAAAGTTTACTTTAAAACCAAATCCAAATGGATATGGACCAAATCTTGCTGATTACAAACCTAAGCTTTCAACCAAAGAATTCAAACCAAATCCACGAAGTTTCGGTCACGAGAATATAAAATTGATAATTACATTATAGTGTTGTTGAATATCATCGTCAAGAGGAATTAGATCACGAGAAAGGCGAGAGTCGATCAAAATTAGAAAAAGTTGTTTACAACAAACCTTTTAACTATTCAAAGCAGTCACTTTCGTCACACCAGCGGTTCTTCTAACACACCGGATTATCATAAAACGTCGGAGTCTTCTAATGTTAATCCCAAACCAGATTATGCACAAACTTATGGTCCTTTACCTTCCATCAGTGAAGTAAACTCAAAACCCGAAAATCGCAAAATTCTTAGATATTTTGACCTTTTCATGGCTGACCTCAAACTTTACAACATGAGATAGAATATCATTACGAAATCAAAATTGAACATTTTCAATCGCCTCTGGAGCGAGAACAAAGACATTTTTGAAAAATCTTTTACCAAATGTTAAAAATTTGAAAAGTTGTGCATTGTCTTGGGAAAGGACTTTCATAAGGAACTTGGATTGATGAAGGTCGTTTTCGAAAGCAAAACATCTATTTCTAATACTAAGCGTAAAAAGAAAATGTTGAGAAAAGATGTTGATCGACTCTTGGAAGATGTCATATGTGTTGATGTCCATAATGTTGTGTTATTGAATTCTTTGTCATTTGATTATATCTCTGCGATCTTGTTGATTTGTGGTAAATGTTGAGAACACGATAATGTGCGGTCGAGTCCTTAAAAGTTGAAAATAAGCGATTGTCAAGCGAACTTTCAAATGCAATCAATCGTCTTAATTGGTGTCAAAAGATATTCACGATCAACAACTTGCTTTTCAACACAAAATGCCCGATTGTGCAAAATCTTACGATCCAAAATTGAGCAAGCTGGATGATCAAAGCGTGTCTTTAAGTGTCAAATCTCAAAATATGAACAAGAACTTGTAAAAGTTAAAAGGAATATGGTGTCATATTTGATTTACTCAAAAAGACTGTGATGAAGCATCAAATGAACTTGATCATTATCTTGCACACACTAAAGAAGTTATGCATTTTCTTTGGAAATATTAGGTCACGAAAATCAAGATCGATTCACACTATCCTCAAGTTAAGAGAAATGTTAGGAAAGTATGAACAACTTCCGCCAACCATCATTAAGAGAATAGCCCGGTAACACTTAGTAATCATGAACCTAGAATCCTCTCTTGCCAAATCACAAGTTGCTAGCGTGCCTCCTTCTCTTGAAGCAGAGAATAGTTGCGTCTTTTCCAAACGTCCGCACTTCACGGCCTAGGAGCACTACATCGAAGAATAGGAAGTTGCGACCTAAGAAAAGATCAATAAGGAATGCTAAAGTAGAAGAACACCTTAGGACTATGAATAAGACTCACGTTGCCTCCACTATAGATATTAGCGTCGGCAAATGTAATAGAAATAGTGATGTAATGCTAAAATCGTTATACCTTTGATATTGGTCACGATGCACCTTGTGTTATTTGTCGTAAAAGTATGAATATTGATTGTCATGATAAATGTGTTGCTAAAGCTATCATCTCTCGTTTAAGGAATCCTAAGACTCTGAATACCTCTAGGCCACTAATCTTCTAAGTGCATTGCAGTAGACCACCATCTTTAGATTCTAAGAAGCGCATTCTTGTCCGTAGCTCAGTTCACCTCCTAGGAATGTAGTACCACCTAGTGCATTCACTAAGACTAAAGTAAATACTAGTTGGAGATGGCAAAATGGATATATAACACACTATGATTTAAATGGATACCTAAAGCTATTGATGTTTGTATATCTACTATAAGCACTACGGAACCTCTAACATTTGGGTTCCACATCTACTTCTATTCCATCATTATTAGATGTGTAATGGGTGATGTCTGATCATTCTCTGGATTGTTGATAGCGGATGTTCGGGCACATGGCGAGCAACTTAAGCTGTTATCAAACTTTATTGCAAAGTTCATTGGCCTTTGTCGAGGTTAGGGAATGATCACCGCCTATCATGGACTCACGGAGACTATATCAATGGGAACATTGAAATTAGCGAGGTTTATTATGTGGAAGGCCCGGTCATCTCTTTTGGTAGGTCGGTTCTGTGATGGAGATTTGGAGGTTGCTTTCGGGGAGAAAACTTGTTTCATTAAGTGATCTACAAGGAAGCCTTTATATGCGGCTCGCGTAATTCCAATCTTTACACTATCTCTATGCAAGACATGGTTGCTTCATTTCCCATCTGCTTACTTTCAAAGGCAACATCAACAAAATCTGGCTATGGCAAGTCGTCTCTCACATCTAAACTTTCAAACCATCACCAACCTTGCTCGACACAAACTAGTTGAAGGACTCCCACGATTTTGGTATTCTAAAGATCACCTTTGCTCGGCTTGTGAACAAGGCAAAAGCACTCGTGCTCATTTACCTTCAAAGGTGGAACCACGGCTCTCGGCATGTGCTTCTTCTTCACATGGATTTGTGTGGCCGATCTTGCGTGCAAGCGATCAATGGCAAGCGCTACATCTTAGTAATTGTTGATGACTATTATTTGGACTTGGGTCTACTTTCTTGAAGCAAGATCAAGCTCCACAGATGATCATCACCTTTCTCACAAAATACAAGTTCGACTCACGAAACACCGTTCGACAAATCGGAAGCAATAGAGCCTTAGATTTGTTAACAAACTCTTCGTGAATTTTATGAGAAAGTGGGAATTGACATCGGACATCTATTACACGCACACCAGAACAAAGAGTTGTTGAAGAGCAAAGCGAGACGTTAGTGGAAGGCTGCAGAACAATGTTAATCAATGCTAAACTTCGGATTACTTATGGAAATTTGTATCTCTGCATGCTATACTCAAAACATTCTATGATTACAAAGCATACAACAAAACACCTTTGAGCTTGTCCACAGAGCCGAATCTCAAACACTGTATTTGGATCTCTTTGCTATCCGAATAATGATGGTGATGACTTTGGAAAGCTCAAAGCCAAAGCTGACATTTGAGTCTTTATAGGATATTGTGATAATTCTAAAGGTTTCGAATGCGGAATCGTCGAACAAAGGAGGTTATGGAAACGATTCATGCTCATTTTGATGCACTTACGGAAATGGCTCACGAGTATAACAGCTTGGAACCGGACACAACGCTTAAACTTCCCCAAACCCCATCATCGGTGAACAAGCCCTCGACTTATCGTCAACAAATGGAAAGGTTATTTGCTCCTTTGTTAGGCTGACGATATTGATGAGCGTGCTCGGGTGTATCCGGCTGTTTCATTTGCTCAACTGATAATACTCTTATACGATACACACTGCAACAACAACTCTTGTTGAAGAAGCACCACGATTGACTCCAACACAGCAGTTGAACAAACCGCTTCCAACAATGATGAAGGTGATGATATTGCGAGATGAAGTACCCCACTGCTGATTTTGATCCAAATCGCGTTCTTTAACCCGTTTGCTAATGACAACTGCTTTGCGCACGATGTGGGAATCAACCACCCATTTGAATCCTCAGAATCTGCACAATGTATACCAACATCAACCCTCTATACATAGATGGACAAAGACCATCCTCTGGAAAATATTATTGGCAACCCGAATCAACCCGATCGTTCACGAGACAAGCGTCTTCACTCAATGGTGAACATTGCATTTATGCACTCACTTTGTCCCTTAATCTGAACCTAAAACATCAAAGATGCAATGACAAAAGACAACTGGATTGAATCCATGCAAGAAGAACTCAACCAATTCAAGCGTCTTGAAGTATGGGAACTGGTTGAAAGACCAGCGGTCTACGGCATTGGTCTCAAATGGATTTGGAAAAACAAATTGGATCTTTGAAGGGCGTATTCCGAAACAAGTCACGTTTAGTTGCTAAGGGTTATCGTCGGGGAAGAGGAATAGACTTTGAAGAATCTTTTGCTCCGGTTGCTCGTCTTGAGGCGTTGGCGGATATTTCAGCGTTAAATCATATGAATATGGCGGTCTTTCGGATGGATGTCAAAGCTGCGTTTCTCGGACAACTGAAAAAAGCGGTTTATGTCGGTAACCCGAAGGATTCGTTGATCCCGAGTTCCCGAACCATGTCTACAAACTCAACAAAGCTCTTTATGGTCTCAAACAAGCTCCTCGGGCATGGTACGATAAGCTATCATCTTTCCTCATTGCCAATAATTTCACCATAGGTTCGATCGACCCTCTTTTTATACAATATCACGGGGCACATATCTTAATTGTTCAAATTTATGTGGATGACATCATTTTTGGTCAACATAAAAAGTTTAATGCTTTTGCAAAAACTAATGAAGAAAATTTTTGAAATGTCCATGATGGGTGAACTTACGTTCTTTCTAGGACTACAAGTTCATCAATCACCCCGTCGTATTTTCTTGAGTCAGTCCAAATATGCCCTTGAATTGTTAAACAAATTTGGAATGAAAACCAGTGACACTTATGCCACACCAATGGCTCATACATACCAGAGTAGGCGATTTACATGGGAAATGGTGACCCTACCAAATACCGTAGTATTGGGTCTCTCATGTATCTAGGACCCATGAACTGATATTGTCTTTCTTTATATCTTTGCTCGTTATCGATCGCGACCAAGCTGAAACCCACCTCTGAGGCTAAAAGAATCCTCCGATACATCAAGGGAACCATTATTTTGGGAATTTGGTATCCGAAGGATTACGGTTTTGAACTAATCGCTTTTAGGATCGTCGCGCGGGATGCTTAGATTCACGGAAAAGTACTTCGGGAGCTTTACAATTTCTTGGTGATAAAGCTGGTGTCATAATCGAAGAAGCGAGGATTGTACATCATTTGTCCTCAGCCGAAGGCGAATATGTAGCCGTAGGCGTGTTGTGCTCAAGTCATTTGGATGAGAACACAACTCAAAGACTATGGTTAACGTATTTGACAGAATCGATGTCTTTGCGACAATCGGTGCCATTGCGATCTCGTGCCTTCGGTTCGGCTTTCGAAATCAAAGCACATCGATCTTGATATCATTTCATCAAGGATCCGCGTGGAGCGAGTCTTGTTGAATTATATTTTGTGGGTCTGAAATACCAATTGGCATATCTTCTCACCAAAGCCTTGCCTCCAGCTAGGTTCAATGAGTTGGTCCACCGGATTGGTATGAGGTGTTTACTTCAAGAGAACTGATGACCTCCTAAAGCAGTCTTAAAAACACTCAAACACCAAAATCTCTTTTGTAAATAATTCTTCAAAAACAAAAATACAAAATATAAATCACGATAAAACAACAAAAATATTCTTCTATCTATTTTTCCTTTCAACATTGCCGTACATTTCTTACGTCAACACTATAATCTTTCAAAATTGATTTCAGAGTGTTGAGGGAGAAAATAAACAATTAGCTGTTTCAAAAACATCCGTGTACTTGCATGTTATCTATTACAGTTGTTTCTTTTATCAATGGTGGTAAAATTTTCTGGTTAAGCCCGACACTCCTCGGACTAAATAATATAACCTTTCATCATTTATCAAATTAGAGGGTGTTGTTAAGTTTCTTTCTTAAAATCTTTTGTTTGTAACCAAAGCGGAAGTTAATGGCTTGGATGTAAATGGAAAAGGTGGAGGGACTAAAGCATCCAAAACACTGAAAGTATTTTTTTAATAAAAGATCCACCTAACAACTCTTGCATTTTATTACTAAAACCCATCTCATCACGCTTAAAAATGTTCAAGTAATCAGTGGTCTTTAATTTGTAGAGTATCTTTGTGTTCTAACAAGATTTTAAACAATGATTTTAAATGGTTTTGAAAAGAATACGTTGAT
>OU343224.1:234041345-234094097 GCA_910596185.1 Chrysanthemum makinoi | reverse complement strand
TTAGAAATGAATATTGTCCTCAATATTCAAAGTCCCGGCTATTATGCGAATCTTTGAATGTAAAAAGATAACATTACTAGCCAAGTGTGGAAACACAACAATTATTCTCTCTTTTAATATTTACAATTTTCATTCATTTTTTTAAGATCTATATACAACATGTGGGGCATCTCCCCCACACTTAGGTGGTACACACGGGTGAAAACCCATGTTTAACTACTGTTTTTGATTACCGAGTCGCTAGCTTGACTCGACCCGAATTAATTGGTTCATGGGGAAATGACTGGATGAGAAATTGGAGTGGGGTCACCACTCACAGAATTATGAACAGTAATGTAAGGAGAATATTTTTGGTTTTTGATTTTATAATATAAACAGAAAAGTGAAAATGTTTTTGTATTTTTATCTTTTATATATATAGAAAGAAAAGAAAAATATTTTTGTATTTTATATTGTTTTTGGAAGTGAAATATGATATTATGTATAATATATATACAAGTACGTTATACGCAGCACACCTCCCCGGCAGCGGCGCCAAAATTTGATTCGCTCCAAACCGTCAAGTTTATCACACAAGTCAACCACTTGTGAATGGTCAACCGTAATAAAATTCAAACAGTCTAAAACCAATGCAATTTCCCTTGGAATATAGTGGATTCCGGGTCGTTAAGTCCCAACGAGGTGTGAAAACTGTAATACAACGATTGTGTGTGCTGAAATGATATTGAATATACAAAAAAGCAGGAATCGATTGACTAACACTAGGAATGTGAATAGTGATAGCTCTGTCACGCTATGCGTTAAAAACGTGCAATCAGAAACCTAAAAACGTAAAAGATATACAAACGTACGTTTAACTTTAATTAAACGTAAACGTATAAAAATAAAACGATTATAACTATAGTAGGGATTTGCATGCTTTAGCGACTTAAATGCAAATTAAATAGAATTAAAATATTTATCTATAATTTACAAATTTATATTAAAGTTAAGAAAACCTAAAAAAAACTAAAACGCGTACGAGTACGTAATAATTACGTAAATGTAACAAAATAAAAAGGAAAGGGATTATGATTAATTATACTAAGGAAATTAAATCTAATAAAAATTTTGAAGTCATTTTAATTCTATATTTAAAATTGTTTAACGATTAAAATCTAAAATGCGTATGTTTACGTTTTTAAATAAACGTCTACGTACAAAAGAAAATATGAAATTGAAACAGTTTTAATCCTAAAAATATAAAAATAAAATTTTTATAAACCTAATGATAAGAGAAAAATTTTAGAAAAAGAAAATTATTTTTTAAACTATTTATTTAATTATTATTAATTAAAAATTGAAATAAATGTATTTAATAATGAATTAAATAATAATAAAATCTAAAATTAACTTAAATAAATGAAATAAAGAATCTGAAAAATCTAAAATATTATAAAATAATTTTTGAAACTGAAAATGTATTTTTTTACGTAATTATTCTATTTATTATGAATTATTTACTATTATTAATTACTAAAAACTTTTATTGATTTATTATAAATAATAAATGAATAAAAAAAAATCTGAAACTTTTTACAAAATTCTAAAATAAATAAAAGAAGCTAGGAAAAATATAAAAACTATATGTTATTAACAGAAATAAGCTAATAAGCAAATAAGCTTCTAAATAGAAGCTATCACTAAGCTTAAAAGTGTTTCTTTTTGGCTTTTCTTTTTCTGGATTAATTATACAATGATATTATATATGTTTAATGAAAACAAAACTTTACAAACCTAAAAATAAGCAAATTGTGAGCTTATGAGTCCAACAGTTAAGCTTTTGGCTTGACTGTTGGAACTCAAGCTCATAATAAGCTTGAAATAAGCTATACACATGAAACAAAAGGTAAAATAATATGTATACAAGTCCAATAGATAAATATAAACAGGAAAATGGACTGAAATGATGCACAAGTGTGAGCTTATGGTTTAGACAGTTAAGCTTTTTGGGCTTAACTTGGATGGAGTGAAAGCTTGTAAAAGCTTGGTATAAGCTCCACACTAAAAGAAAAGATAAAAATAATAATATACAAGTAATATGAACAAGTTTGCACAAGTGGTGCCTGGCATTCACCTATAAGCTAGTAATAAGCCAATAAGCAAATCCAAATTACCACAGATCCAAAGCGATACGCATACTTTTTGAATGACAAATTAAGTTGAGGGTATAAGCTTAATAAGCCAAAATAAGAATTGAAGTAGCAAACTGGGTTGGTGGGCTTTCTAAAAAGCCAAAGATCAACCTGTGGGGTCCACAGATGAGCTTTTGAGGAGCTTATGAAGTAGCTACAATTATACTGACTTCTCAATGTATCTGAGAAATGGGACAAACAAAAAGCTGGTTGCAGCCCTACTTAATAAGCTACAACATGCAATTTAAGCACTAGGACTTAGAGTCTAGTGGGTTAGCTTCTAAAAGAAACCAAAATCACAAGTTGAGTCCACAGGATAAGCTTTTTGTGAGCTTATGAAGAAGCTATGAGTACACTGATTCTAAATGTACTTATCAAAATGGTGATAAGTATAAGCTACTTGCATCCCTAGCAAATAAGCTGCTAGGGGAAAATTGAGCATAGGATCATTGAGTTTGGTAGATAAGCTTCACATGAAGCTAATTCACACAGGCTCTAGATCACAAATGAGCTTATAAAGAGCTGTAGGTAATGGTGTAAATTCAAAGAATTGAACTGTTGGGAATGGGCAAACTACAAGCTCTTAATGACTTATCTAATTAACTCATAAATGCTCAACAAGCACTAAACTAAAGATTATGGTTGCTTGGCTTTGTGAAAAACCAAAGCTCACAACCTCAAGCTCAGTAAGGAGCTTTTTATAAGCTTGGGAAAACACTCAACTTCACTGTTTGCTTCAGTGAAGTGAGTTTGGTGGGACAAAAAGGTGGGTTGATTAAGTAAACTAAATAAGCTATAAATGTAAAAGAAAGCATAAATATGAACAACAGGCCAGAAGGGCAACACAAAGAAGCCAAGTGCACTGGATAGGGACAACTCCTCAAGCTTTTGCAAGCTCATGGTTTAAACAGCCTAACCATGGTGCAGGGCAAAAATGGGCATAAAGAAGCTACAAAATAAGCACTTAAACATGGAAACTAAAAATTAACAAAAATACAATAAGCAATATTAGCAACAAAGCTACAATACCCTAAAAGCATTTAGACAGAAACTAAATAGCAAAGGCACACTGAAATTATTAAGTTAATTCAAAAATGACTAAAGTGAAAATTTGACTTTTTACAAGAACACTAAAGTTGACTAAAATGAACTTAGAACTTAATCTAATGACTTAATATGTTATATTAAGCTATAATGAAACTAAATTAAGCAAAATTAACAACTTTTAAGCTAATATTATGAAAATGGATTTGAAAAACTTGGGCAGACAAGAAATTAGAAAAGATTAAAAGTAATATTGACTATCTACATAATAGAACCTGGATATGATTATTAAACTGAGTTATATGACCATATAGTGGTGTACATCAAACAAGAATAACAACACACACAACCATAAACACAGAGTAGACAACAAATCCATTATATGCAACCTAAAATTACCACAGTGAACACTGAGATGGATTAAAGATGAATTTGACCATTTACACATTACCACTGAGCTTAAAGGATTGTCACTTCCTCAAATGGCCTAATGGGTCATGTATACACAGAAATAAACAACACAAACAACCTCAGGATCCTAAATCATACAAAATCCAAACAACCCTTTAAACTTCACTTGTCACATGAATTTCAAAGTATTCAATGAATTTGAATACAAACCTGATTCCAAACATATTATTATCACATAAGAAGATTAATTGAGCATAAAACTTCAAGAACACAAGCAAGAAACACAAACTTCTCAAATTTGCAATTCAACTGAGTTGTTTCAATTCTTAGCACAAGTGAATCTTAATGAACAACTACTAGTATTAAGTTATAATAACACTAAACAACAACAAAGAAACATGAAAACTTAAGAATTAAAGCATGAAAAGGACTGAAACAGTAAATTGCAAAAAATGAGAAAATGGCTTACAAGATGAATCAAGCTGAAAACCAAAGAAACCAAGGATCATACCACACCTATAGCTTTCCATAAAGCTTCTAAACCAAAGCCATCCAGGATTCACTCTGCTCCTTGCATTGATCATCTTGCAAACTGATTTTTTATTTATTTTTCTATTTTCTTGATTTCTTTTTGGTATTTTTGGATTTGAAAAACTATAACTGTTTTGATGTATCTAAAAGCTTAGTAAGCTTTGTCAGGAGCCTACATGAGCTAATAGAGTCCAATAAACAACCATAATCAACATTAAGTTAAATGACAAGAAATTAAAGGAACATTAAAGTAAAAACTTGAAATTTAAAAGTAACTTGAAATTAAACTGGAAATAAAGTTTCATTATACTAATTTGAGAAAGATAACAACATTAAAACATTAAAAGACAATGAATTTAAAGAAAGCTTTTAAATTTTACACTATGTGACCATTGGATAATCCAAGGTAAGTCTTCTCTCATCCATCTCTTCTTTTTTATATCATTCTGAGTTTCTTGTCGACCTCTGAATGTTTCCCACTTATTTCCAGCCATTGGATGCATTGAATTCATCATAATCGTCCATGTGGAATTTTGGCGCCAAAATCTTTACAGCTGGATTGAGCAGGTTTATTGCATTTAAAGGGTTTTGGGAGGTTGTGGAGGTGGAAGGGGAGTGGGTAATGAGCTGGAGACAGGTGGTGGTGAGGTGGAGAGGTGGGGAAAACCACTGGTTTTGGGTTTCAGGCATGGTGAGGGAGGTGTACAGGGAAGGCGGGTTTTATATTTTTAAAACGTGGGCTGGGGTGGATATTGGGCTTGGGTATTGGGTTTGGATAATTAAAAGGATCCGGTTTGGTTTGGATTTGGTATTAATAACATAAGGACCATTCATGTAATTTCTGAAAATGAAGGGACTGAAATTGCAACTTTTCCAAAGTTAACACAAGGACTAAACCTGCAATTAATGGTTAGTACAAGGACCAATATTGCATAAAATTCCATTTTTATAAATCCAAGGGCCAAAACTGTAAACTTTGTAACTCCAGGGACCAAACTTGTAATTTTCTCAAAATTTATCATATAAGGACCAAATATGCCACATTTGAATAGTACAAGGGTGTAGTTTGAATAATTTCCATTTTTAAACACCCAGGGACTGATTTTGACACTTTTGTAAAGTTGAAGGACCAAAGTTGCAATTTTGCAATTTTTAAACTTTGAAGGGTTTGTTTTGACAACTTTTGAATCCCATGGACCTTAAATGATATTTTTACTTTATTTTGATTTACCAGGGACTAAATTTGACAACTTTTGAAACTTGGGGACTAAAACTGCCAATTATGCAAACTTGATACGTTTTTCATCTGATTTTGGTATTTTTGCATTTGAAACACATAAAACACTTATTTGTGATATTTTTATCATTTTGATGCATTTCTGAGTGTTTTCAGATGTTTTTGCAGATTAAAATGGTACAAAAATGATGAGTATTTAGACACTCATCAAGCATCTTCGGGAGTAGCAAAGGGATTAACTTCATCCTGGGTACCAGAAGCAATTCCATGATGTACACTTGATGATTGAAGATTTGTTGATGAGACAGAGTGATCAGCAGCAGGCGCTTCTTGACTTAATGACATTGAAACTGAAGGGTTAACTTCATTGACAGGGTTAGAAACAGTCTCTGTTGTTGGACTTGGCAGATCATTGGCTCTTGGCTCATAATGTTCATCAAACATTGGATCAAACAATTTCTTTAAATCATCTTCAGATGGAGGTACATATGGAGTTCTTTGGAAAGGAGTTTGGTACAAGGGATGAACCAATGGGACTGTTTTGAAGTGCGGGTCCAGAACTAGAATGTCCAGGAGCTGTTTGACCGGTCAGCTCATCAAACATAACGTGAATTGTTTCCATGATATTTCGGGTTCTCTTGTTGTAGATTCTGTAACCTTTTCTGTTTGGTGCATATCCTACAAATACTCCAATATCTGCTTTAGCTTTCAGTTTACCTAAATCTTGACAGTCATTAGTTGGGTAACATAATGCACCAAACACACGAAGGTATGATAGATCAGGTTTTCGATTGTGGACTAGTTCATACGGAGTCTTTCCATGAGATGTGTGGATTAGGGATCGATTTTAAGTGTAGCATGCTGTGGAAATAGCTTCAGCCCATATAAACATTGGAACCTTTGAGTAAATCAACATTGTTCTTGCGGCTTCCATAAGAGTTCAATTTCGTCTTTCAACTACACCGTTCTATTGAGGAGTTCGTGGAACACTTATTTGAGGACTGATTCCAATACTTTCATAAAATTCATTGAGTTCTTTATTAACAAACTCAGTTCCATTTTCTGATCGGACGATTCTAACCGTTTTGTTAAGTCGGACCTGCAGTTGTTTAATAAGTTTAATGATGGCATCACGGAGTTTCATTCTTTGTGCTCAAAACTTAACCCAAGTAAATCGGGAATAGTCATCAACCACAACTAACACATATCTCTTCCCATTAATAGTTTGCAGTCTCATGGGTCCACATAAATCCATGTGAATAGTATGTAGAACTTCCATAAAAGAATTTGTAGGTTTGGGTTTATGGGCATACTTCTTGCTTTTTCCCAATTGACATGCTTAACAAAGATGATCCTTTTCATACTTAAGTCTAGGTAGTCCTCTTACTAAGTCCTTTCTAGAAAGATTTTTTATGGTACCAAAGTTCAAGTGATTGAGACGACGGTGCCATAGCCATGACTTAGTTTTAGAAGCCTTTGACAGCAAGATGGGTGGAGCTTTCATCATGTCTTCGATAGAGATGGTGTATAGGTTTGAACCACGAGTTCCTCGGCAGGTTCTACACCATCAAGATCTCTAACAAAGCAAGTATGTTTTCTAAAGGCCACTTCTAAGTCGAGTCACAAAACTGCCCAACGAGAAAATAGATTATGTCCAAGTCCTTCACCATAATATACCTGAAATCACACTATTTCCAACCACGTAATCTCCATAACCCATAATAGCACCAAAATGATCATTTCCGAATCTCACTGTTCTGATGAATTTACTCACGAAGTTCATGAGCCGCGACCGGTCTCCAGTCATATGCTTGGAACAACCTGAGTCCAGGTACCACAGAACGATTTGAACGATCTGCAGTTGAACACATACAAGAATGGATAACTGGATAATTGGATAATTGGGATTCCTATGCAAGAATGGGTTCCACTTGGTTAGTAACAGTGATTGGAACACCCACATCAGAAGTAGAAACAATGGAATCATTAGAAATAGATGCAGTGCTAGTGTTCATATTTGTCCTATTCAAAGTATGTTCACTTCTTAAGGGAATAGTTCTACCAGTAGGCATCCATTTTCTAGTGGGCATTGGCTTAGCAATTTTAGGGCACAACTCATTAACCTTAAGCCCAGTAGGTATCCATTGATAACCTATATTACTAAATTTCCTTCTGTGGGCTTCTTTGTTTTCTAACTTTCTTTCGCCATTACCGTTTAGCCTTCTTAGCTTGATTTTTTGCAATAATAGTTTTAACAGGGCATTTAATGGCATTCATCAAATCATTCACACCACATTCAAGATTAGTAACAGAATTCAAACAATCATCATTACATGGTTTGCGAATAGTAGCATAATTCGAATTAATTACTGATGCGCTTATAGCTAATACTAGAATCAACACGATTCGTTTTATTCAACTCAAACTTAATATTCCTATGGTGATCTTCTACACTCTTCCAATGCACACTCTTAGCTTGCGTGGTCCTATCTTGCTTGGTATTGCCTGGAGGCTTTGACCCGCTTGCTTTAATGTCACCGATTACTCTGTAGAGAATTTTGGGAACATTAGTTGGTTGATCTACTTTTGCATTCCCGACCTAGATGTGCGGGATCTCGAACTACTTGAGGGCACATTAGTGTTCACTTTCTTGACATTGGGCATAGAATGGTTTGTATGCTTGGCACTAGGCATAGAACAAGGCATCACAGCTTTGCCTTTTGCACCTAAGGATTTAGGACATGTTGCAATAAAACATTCTAGCAGCTCCTGAGATC
This sequence comes from Chrysanthemum makinoi, assembly GCA_910596185.1. Classification (NCBI taxonomy): domain Eukaryota; kingdom Viridiplantae; phylum Streptophyta; class Magnoliopsida; order Asterales; family Asteraceae; genus Chrysanthemum; species Chrysanthemum makinoi. The sequence continues at coordinate 234,085,923 of OU343224.1, read as the reverse complement.
GTTTGGCCTGAATGCAAGCAAACCTAATTTCTCTATCAAGAGGCTTATTTATGAAATCCTCTTCCACAATCTCACGGAGACATTCTAGACTATCCTTAAGGTGAGCACAATAGTTATGAAACACAGGTTCATTATTCCTAAGATGAGGAGGAATGTATTTAACTGCCGCAGTATATTTGCGGTTGAGGATGACTTTGATGTAACATTCTCATTAAAACAAGTGGCGGTTTCCCATCTTCCCCGACTCCTCAGATTCTTAATTTCTTTTTGTAAAGACGTTATTTTTTCGTTGTTTTGGTCACGAGTGACTTTCATTGAATCATATAACTCTTTAAAGTGTCGTTTAACTTTTTCATTTTCTTCTAGAAAACTCTCGTTTTCCTTTTGTAAGGCATTAACTAAGTTTTGAAGATGAAAAGTTTGAGAATACTAAGAATCTAAAGGAGGAGGCATTTGGGATCCAGTCATTATTCTTTTCACCCTTTAATTGAGAGATTTGGGCTTTCAACTTTCTGATCGTGTTACAGTGAGCTCGAATCTGTTCATCACGTTTGCTAATTTCAAAAACTGCAACAAATTCAGGAACATCCAAGGATGTCTTGATATTTGAGGTTTTAACATTTTATTTCAGATGTTGATATTTTAATTGCAAAGCAAGATGCTCAACTTCCAATTTAGAAAACTGTTTTACCAGGTTATCATGATCATCTTGTTCAACTTTATCATGCAGTTTAGAGTTAGTTTTTCAAGCTCAATGACACGATCATGAGAGACTTTCAAAGCAACAGATAATTCATGAAATTGAGAAGCATTAATGGAACAATTTGTAGCGATGTAAAACACATCTTGAGTAATACATTCAGAAATAAGATTCTTATTCAAGGTATGCAAGTTCTTCCTCTCAATCTCATTATATTTTAATTCTCGCTCATAGTCACTAACCTCAACTATCATTGCATCAAATTTCTTTTCCATTTCTTTAATATCTGAATTCATCCCCTTTTTAAGACTCTCAAATTGATCTTTTAGTTGTTTAAAGAAGGGCATGACCTCAGTTAAATAGCATTCTTTAGTTTGCTCAAAACCCCTTTCCCCTTCAGTTATACCAGTGGGTGTGATCCTTTTCTTACAAGTTTTCTCAAAATCAACAAATAATTGAAAGATAACATATTGACTGATTAAGGTCTTGCTTTTAGTGGCAATACTTCTAGGGACTAAATGCATTGGTGTATTAGGAGGATACCAGTTCTTTGAAGGCATTTTCCTAAAGGGGGGGTTTGTTACAACAAGATTCTCTGCTTTTGCTTATCTAAATCCTTTTTCCAGAACACTTGTTCGGGTGTTAACAACGTTTGAGGCTTAAACATGTTCAAGGAAATCCAATTTTCCTTTTGTAGTCATGGGGTCCGATAATTATGTTTTCTCTTTACATGTAGGATTGTTTCTTATCCATTTTCTCCCTAGTGACCTCATCTGATTTCTTATCTTCCTCAGTGCACTCAGCGCAACTAGGTTTCTGCCTAGGTTTAAGGATTTCATTGCCATCATAAATTACATTATGAGCAGTTCTAGCCTTTTTAATGACCTCTGGATTTGGTTCCTCAACAAGGGGAATGCTATGCTTATCACTTAAGACTCTATGCTTAGTGATCAAGTGAGCAGTCTGAATGGTATTTCCTTGTACGTACAACTTATTTTCAAGCTTGTTTTTCAAGGTTTTCAGATTGGAAAAATCATTCAAAAGTTTTGATTCCTTAGTATTGAATTCTTGTTTAAGAAGTTTAACATTTTCCTGAAGTTCTAGTTTTTGCTTAGCAGTTTTAGAAAGCTTTTCTTGTAAGGAATTTAACTCTTGTTTTAATACTTCTTCTCTAAACCTACTTTTTCTAATAATTGTACGCGATCCTGGTCATTCATTTCCTGCTCACGGGTGGTTAACTCAAACTTAGCACGTTGTTCATAGATAGCAACTTGTTCCTTATTGGCATTGAGTTCAGAGGTAGTAGAATCATCAGGGGCACATGCAGTGTATTCATCCAAAACACAATCATTATTGATTTAGAAGATACATCACTTGGTACAATCTCACTTTCACTTTGAGCCACATGTTGATTATATGGGACAATATTACTATTTCCTGTATTTTCAACATCTGAATCATAAGTTTCAAGAGATTGTACTTCATTATGTATTTTTTGCTCATCAACCTTATCGTACAGTTTTAATAACTCTGAGATGATTGATTCTTTGGATGGACCAACCTGTTGTGGTGAAGGAACCTTAGGAGAGACCATGGGAGAGATGCTAGCCATGAAGATTGGTTGGCAGGTTGGTTCATCATCCACATCCAAATCATAAGCATCAAAATCAACTACTTGAAATGCATTTGGATTGTTGGACCCATACCACTTGGCTCATCTACATCGGCATCATATGTCTTAGCATTCCCTTCAGCAAGAAAAAACAACTCCTCTTCATCCAAAGTTGCTCCGTTGTCCTGAGCTTGCACAAGCAGCATCTTGTCTCTGCAGTATTATGCATTCTGAGGACGTTTTGGAGATGTACAATTCCTTGCAATATGTCCCTCACCACCGTAGTTCTAGCATTTGATTGGCTTTGCTTGACCTTGATTCCCAATCCTTCCCCTATTCTGATTTACCCCATATCCTCTACCAACTCCTCCTCTTCCCTGATCATACTGCCTTTCTTGAAGTGGTTGTCCCATAATCTTTCCATCTCTGATAACAGCAGCATGATTGTGAAGATTGGATACAGTTCTGATCTCATTGTTAGTGTGAAGGCTGTGGTATGTGGACTGAGGGTCAGGCTTTGTTTAACCATAAGAGCCAGTTGATTAATGAAGTGTCCCATGACTGCATCAGGCATCAGCTTGAACCTTGGATAAGGAATGAGTTTGTGATTACCATTACCCGTGGGTATGACTTGAGATGCTTTGGTAGTAATACCAATATTGGTGTAGAAGGCAGTTGAGTCATTTGATGAGCTGGTTTCTCCACTTAGATTTGAATGCTCAAGAATCTTTTTTCAAACATAACATGTCTCTCATTCTGAAGAAGGAATGCATACAGTTGCTCATAGTTGGTGTTCTTCAATCCTTTGGTTAGTTTCACAGAGGTGACAAAATTGTGCCATTCGGGATTCATGTTGTTCACAAACTTTGAGTTCAGCTGAATGTTTGGCATAGTCATTCTGATGTTCCTCATGTCATTCACAAGCTTGTGGAATCTCACATAGTACTCATAGATACTCTCATCAGGTTTCATATTGAAGTGCTCAAATTCATCATACAGTTGTGATTCTCTGTCTTCCTTAGTTAATTCAGAACCTGAGAGAAGCATCTTGACATTATCCAAAACACCTTGGCTTCGGTGTTGTGATTGATCATCTTGTAGATGTCTTTTGGAAGACCCCAAGTATGATGTTTGAAGCCACGATATCGAGAATCGAATCTCTTTTCTCCTTATCACTGAGCTCATCATATGCGTCTTTGGTCCGTCCAATCTAAAGATCATGGTTCCATCTGCAGTAGTATCAATTATGTCTTTAGTAGTCTCAACCCGATAAGGTCCTTCATCAATGGATTTGAGAATGTTGACCCCATTTTCCTTTCTAAGACAATACAATCTGATTCTTTGAGCCCAAGAGTCAGTAGTCGTTCATCAAGCATAGGTGGACGAGTATCCTGAACCGGTAAATGCTTGAACATCCTCACAAGTGGAGATGATTGTAGGTACGTTGGTAGACATGTTAACAGATTACACGGAATTTTAAAACTCTATGATTAAACCAGGAAATAGATTCTTTCACGGGATTTTACTAAATCAAGAGAAAACCGTATACAACCAAAAGTTCAATCAAGTCGCTAAGAAACCTTGAACCAAGTCGCTAAGCACCAAGTTGCTAAGTATTCAGAAATCAAGTCGCTATAATGCCAAGTTAAGCGCGCTAAAAACAGTCAAGTTGCTAAATTATCAACTCGCTAAGATCCAAGTCGCTAACACCAAGTCGCTGAGAATTATGACAACAAGTCGCTAAGCACCAAGTCGCTACAAATTTTGACAGCAAGTCGCTAAGTCGTCAAGTCGCTAAATAGCAACTCGCTAAGGTTCAAGTCGCTAACACCAAGTCGCTAAGAAAAACTTAAGTACAAGTCGCTAACAAAATTGAAAGCAAATCGCTACCTTCACCAAGTCGCTACCCGTAGTGGAGAATCCACTAAGTGTACTATTTGTCGGCTTGTCTCAATAGACAAGTCGCTAAGCTCAAGTCGCTACCACTTCAACTACAACTCGCTACAAATTTACAAAGCAAGTCGCTACCAAGAATAAAAATCCGTGACTCAAGTCGCTAGCAAGAAAATCTCAAAAACACCACTTTTCAATCCAAAACAAGCCTACCACGATGATTCAAACCTACGAAATCAAAACCTAAACACTTATGATGATCCTAAACACAAAAGTAAAATCAAAATCCAAGCTTTAACACTAGAAATGATCCAAATGATGCAAAAACCACTAAACTTTTTCAACCTCAAAAAACCATCTAAAAACCACTAGAAATCCAAGGATATGTAAGAGATGATCTAACCATGGCTCTTGATACCAATTGTTACATATTGGATTTCACATACACATCATAACACAAACACAAGTAGGCGTATAGATGATTTAATAGAGAGAGAAAGTTAGAGGTTTGGGAACTTTAGTGAGAGAAAGAAAAAATCTTATTATGAACTTTAGTGAAAATTGGAATTTTGTAGTATTTGGGTGGATCGGGTATTCACTTCTTCAGACGTGGGCTTCTCCAATGGATTTTGGGCTGATGAATTTTTGTTACAACTGATGTTGGGCCTACATACTTAACATTAATATGGATAGGTTGTGGTGCTCGTAAATCAAATATATCTAATAAAATTGTGATTCAATTTTTTTACAAAAAATCGGATACAATTTTTTAATATTTGGAAAATGAGCTGGTATTTTTTGGTACGGTAAATTTTCACGGAGGGATACAATATTCACGGCTTGAACGAAGATGTGAAAAATGACTACGGAGTTTTTGTACGGTATTATTGATGCGGAATTGACGTGACATTTCACGGGTGGACTTCTTTATCGTTGAGACGTTGGTTGGTTGGATGCATGTCTCAAGATAACTTGTTGGAGCACATTATGAAATTTGACAATGCGGTTATGACCGTGATGTAAGGAGTTACGTTGTAGTGCTCACAAAGGTGTAACCATCACTTTAAGGAGTTACATTGTTGTGCTCAGTGTCACACGGCGTTGTGGATTGTTCAAAAATTTAGAACAAGCAGTAAGTCACAAAGTTAGGATGGTTACTTCCTTTTCAAGTTAGTCGTATCGGGTTATCTCCATATGTGGTCATTACTATTAGCCGGTGAATTCTAAGGAGGTTCGATAAAAGGTTGGTTTGAGAAAATTATTGAGAGTATATTTTTGCGACATATTCTCACAGAATTTTTATCAAGCTATGATGTTAATATTGCATCAAGAAGGTAATACGGCATGTACGCAACATTATGATGATTCTGATAGCTCGCAACCATCAGGAGGAAGAAGTTGGTATTTCATCTTCCGTGATTGGATTACGAAGGATTTTGCTTAAGATTGAAGAAGGATAAGTAGTGTGGTGTACATCGGGGTTTTTTACCAACTTGGATGCAATACTAAGTGAGTTATGTTGTTATGATGTTCCCGAAACGACAACCATTGTGCTTCAAGAGTTTACTTTCTCCACAAGGCTGCGTGCGAAGATTAAAGGCGTGTTGGAAGAGAGTTGTCGGTTCGGAAGGAGCGAAAAAAGAAAAAAAGGCTCACTAGTTAGGAGGGAGTAATAAACTAACTAGACGTTACAGCTTGAAGTTGAGCTACAAGAAGATCAAATGCCGAGGTCATCGGAAGGGAGAACTTCAAGTTTGCCTCGGTATCTAGACTACAGAGACTCTGTACTTCAAGAAATTCAACATTGTTCATTACTATTGTAATTTACTTTGTTTTGTATTTATAGGTCTCATTGTAACCATTCACGTGTGACGCTATCTTGGAGGGAGATTGTTAGCCTCGCTTTTTCTAAAGATAACGTCACTTACGTGAATTGGACTAGACGCGTAGTATACTTTGCCCTTAGGGACTAGTATCGTTTAAGTGGCAAAGATAGGGCCTATATATACCCCTCATGACTCTCCATGAGGGGTGAGGTGAATCATTTGGCTAGTTGTATTGTTTTGTTCTTATCAATAAACCTTGTGTTTTCTCCTCCCTCTCTCTAGTTTCTCTCACTAAAAGGATGAAGATCTTCATCTTCTTCCATCAACCTAGACCTCCAAACCACATAAATCTTTATGTTAAACGGTCCTGACAGCCACCTAACGGGCTGTGGATCAGGCATACAGTGGGTAAAGACCCGTCCGTCCTCCACGGTATTACTTAACTAAATACTACATAACATTAAATAACTACGACTACGAGCTTTCTAACGATTACAAATACTTGAGGTGACCGACACTTTAATACCCGGATTTACTAAATCCTAACATCGAATTCACTTTTGGGTTCTTGATGATGTCACTTGGGAGTGCTCCACAACGGCTCGGTCATTGAAGGCTTTCAAGAGGGTGTCAAGCTTATTTGTCATCTCGCTTTGTCGTTGCTTGAAATCAGCTTCAAGTTTAGACAACCGAGCTTCTTGAGATAACATAAAGTTGGATACCATTCCCTCAAGATTATTGGAATTATCGGTGTTGGAATGGTTGTTGTAGGTGGTACGGTTTGAAGATGAACCGTTTGGTTGGAACCTATTAGGTGGAGTAGAGGAGTTGTTTTGAGGCGGGTTTGAGTTTTGGCTCCACCTAAAGTTAGGGTGATTTTTCCACGAGGGGTTCTAGGAATTTCCTAGGTTGTTTTGCTCGGGCTTGAAAGTGTACCACTTCACTCTTGCTCCATCGGTACGCATGGAAGCGTAGTCTGTGAAATCTTGTTCGAGGAGTTTTGTGCAATCACGAGTGTCATGGGGACCACTACATAACTCACAAGGTAAAGTGATTTTGTTCACTTGGCGTGAAGGTTTAGGAGCTTCGTAGGAACTCATTACGAGTTTGACTTGATCTTCAAGTTTGGGCATCCTATGATTGGAAAGTTGTGAGTCGATTGGAGGCAAGGATATTGCCTTTACGGTTTTGGGCAACTCACGGGGGTCATTCCAACATTCGTTGTCATAGAGGGAAAGGTCCTCTATTGTACCCCATGATTCTTCCACGGTTAATTCACTAAGCTTACCACCGGCTACTTGATAAATGGTTTGCCTTATTGAGAGGTTGACATGATCATAGAAAATTTGGACTTGGAGCCAAAGATCAATGCCGTGGTGAGGGTTTTTGTGGAGTAAGTCCTTGAATCGAGTCCATGCCTCATGAAGGGTTTCGCCTTGACGTTGTTGGAACATCAAATGTCATTCGTTAGCTTGGTGGTTTTCCCCGGTGGGAAAAATTAGGCGACGGTTGAGATCATCCTAACTTTAGATGGATCCTCGCTGAAGTCGCCAAGCCATTACTAGCTTGGTTCCGTAGAGAGAATTGGAAGAGACGTAATCGCTGCGGTTCTCGGTGGTAGCATCAAGGTAATGGAGTCAACGATTTTAAGGAAATCCTTGAGATGCTGATTAGGATCTTCGGAATGAATCCATGAAATACACATCCGTTTGCACCAACCGGATGGTGTCGGATCGCAGGACCGTAGTTTGAGCTTGAAGAGGAAGCTCAATAGTGTTTCTATATCCTTGATGGCTCGGTCTAGAGTATTCACCAAGAGTACGGCCTCTTGGCGGGTCGAGTGGTGGTTGGTTGGGTGGTGTAGTGGATGATGTGGGGGATCGTTATTTGGTGGATTGTCACCCATGGTGAAAAGTGATGAAGTTACGAACAAAAACACAAAGAAGGGGGATCGAATAAAAGAAATCTAAGAAAAAAGAAAAAAAAAAGCTCACTTGATAGGAATCGAGCGAGTAGACCTAATCGAGATAGAAAACTAACTAGCTATTCTATTCCCCGGCACCAAAAACTTGATGTGTGGGTTCGGGGTTGAAAGACTTCCTTTCCATGAAAAGCAAGGTTTACAACCCACTAGGCAGTGTACCACTAAGCAGTGTAGTATGGGTAAGCCCTGTGGGGTTGATCGCTCTTTAGGGAATAGAGATGTTAGTAGAGATGTATGACGAGAAGTGAGGTTGAGGGTGATTCTTTTAGTCTTTTTATATTTTAGAAAGCACGAAATATCTTAGGGTATAGGAGTGGGGGGTGGTACTTCTACCAATTTTAACTACTAATTCTTTAGAACTAATAACTAATTAAACTAATGAAAAAAGAAAGGATAAGCTATGTATTATAAGGTGTGCTCTTATGATGATTAAAAGTGTGTTTACTTAGATGTTCTTACTCCATAGTTATCTCTTATTGGTCGGTTGAATTTTCACATCCTCATCTTAATTGGTGTGTTGTATTCCGTGTGGTCATAGGGGGTGCCTAATTCCCTAGTTCTATGAATTGTAACTCTCCTCTAGACTATCCGGGATCGCTAAGTACCGTAGTATCTCCCCCGAATACTCTATTATCTTAAAGCTACAACTCACGCAATAAACACAACGATGGCTCAAGTGCACTCTCAAGCTTTATGCTATTTAGGACGTTCAAGCTCACAACAATTAAAGAAGAAGCCAATTTTCCTTACTATAGCATCTACCAATTAAAACAAGAGACAACCTAAAAATAATTAACAACTAGGTTCCATAGATCTAAGCAAACACAATAGTAATTTAGCTACTCATAATGGATAAGCATGCATACATACAAACATTTAAACATAGGATAAACATGGTGATATAATGGATTAACAAAATTATCTTTTGATGTAAAGGAGGGTTTGGAACCCTAAAATACTGTCCAAGTCGGACTACACACGAACTAGGTTTTGCTCTCCAAAATTCTACCACACTAAATACAGAAAAAACTGTGAAAAACTAGAAGGGGGTTGAATAGTTTTACCAACTAAAACTTCGTTTTAAACTATTTAGATCGACTTATGTCAATCTATTTAAATGTATGTGTTAGATGTTTGATAGATAACCATATAACTAAGTAAAGCAAAGATAAAGAGTAAGAAGCACAAAACCACAACGTGAGTATTTATAGTGGTTCGGCTACAAGGACACCTTCCTTGCCCTACTCCACTCCCCGAGTCACCTACTCGAGAGTTCGTAATCACTACACACATGTTGATCCCAGTTGAGCAAACGATCTAATATAGAAACTGACTTAAACAAATACTTATTCAAGATCACGCTGAATATAATACTTAATCTTAAGAAGAAGAACAATAAACATTCAACACCTCAATATTATTATTAATACTAATACTCTAATCAAGATAGGGTTTTACAACCTTGAAGTGTATCGACCTTAGATATAAAACATATATCTAATCTAACCTAGGACCTCCTTTTATAGACTAAGGAGTCTTTACATAATACAATACGTAACCTACAAGATAAATATCTTTTCCATATTTATCTAATACGAATACTAAACCCATCACAAGACTAGCAAGTAGTTACATTACATTATCCGTGGTTATTCAATACTACTAGCCGCAGTTTGTCTTTAGCAAGTGGTTCCATTCTTCGTCCGGGTTTCATCAAGACCGTCCGTGGTTCCAACACTTAGAATGATTCTTGATCCAAGGAACCAAAACCCAAAATCCTCCCCTAAACTTGATACATTCCAATAGAATTCTCAAGTTTTTTTTAAGCTCAAAACATCTGAATTGGAGGATGTAGCCAAACACTTACTAGATTTAAGAATTTTCTCATACTTCAAAAACAAATTGTAAGCTTGACCATCATAGGGCATCAACATCTTGATAATACCAGGCTTAATCATCTAAGTAATAACTTCAGATACTTATTCAGTTAGATAATCACCTTCTACAAGCATATGAATAACTTCTCCGCATACGTTAAAACATGAACTCCACAAGTTTGATATACAAACCACTCAGTAACTTGTCCATTGCAGTCCTTTCCATTCAAGTTCATCATGAGTCGGCTCAAACAAAAATCTTCAGTGATGATCAAAACCATTTTCTCATGATAATCATCTGGGGCACATCACCATATTTCTTCATAAAGCTCCCAAAGATTCAGCCACATATCTCTATCAAAATACTGTAAACATATGGAAATTGATTATACTCATGAAACTTATATGAGTCTTTGAATTTCCAAGATCACTTTACTACCGTTAAAGCTCATATCAAAATATAATTTTTATATTTCATGAGCTATCTTCAGTTTTTCAATCTTTAAAACCAGATGGCATCCTGAACCTCAGATTATCTCGTTAGATACATTTACCATATCTTCTTCCCTTTCAGAATTCATTTGACAAAAACTATCATTATTAACCCATTACACAATCAAATAAAAATTATGAATTCTTTCAAAAGAACATTTATGAAGATTATCAGGAATTGTAGCTGATTCTTAATAATCTTCATCAGTACATCCTCACTGTTGCATTGTAGGAGGTTTTTTTCTTATAACTTGCTTCCTTTCTTTACTAATCTCCCTTGCCCATTAACGAAAAGTCTAGCCCTTTCCTCATCATCTAACAAGGCCCATTCTTGTGGAGTATAATCATCATGTATTTGTTTAGAAGCTTGAAGATAGTTTGTGATTCATACAATGTAGCTAACCATTTCTGACTAGCCTCTTCTTCTTCTTGCTTCCTTTTCTCCAAAGTTGCTTGTTCTTCAGCTAACATCTTTTTATATACTCTTCATCATAAGCAATCTGTTCTTCTTTACTTTTAAACTTTAACTCTGGTTCTGCAATTCCTTTACCTTTTCCAATATCTGGTTGAGTCACCTTCTTCTTCAAAGGCCCACCAATAACTAAACTTTTACCGTTGGATTTGTTTGCATTAGATTTAAGAGAAGAAACAGGTGCAATAATAGGTGTAGGGTTAGATGAGGTTTTACTAAGATTGATCAGTGTACTTGCAGCATCTTTCTCAACCTCTTTAGATTTGAGTGGTGATACAGAAATAGTTGTAACAATTGTGGAAGTAGTTATGATAGCAGTGGGTATAATTGCCATGTCTGAAACTACAGCAGTGGTTTCAAAAGTACTATCCGTGGTTGCAGACACACTAGCAGTGGTTGTGTCCTGCAACACTTCATCTTCTACCACAGTCTTCAAACTTTCAAGAACAGCCTCATTCCCATGTTTATCAGATACCAAAAATTCTTGATCTCCACTATCAACAGCTTATTCCATAGATACATCTACAGCCTCCCCTGAATTCATACCTTCACTCCTCCCCTGTTAGGTTACATTCTCCACATTCAGATCTGGAGAGGAGTCCACCTTCTTTTTCATTTTCCTAATTTCCTCAAACAGCAACCCCAGGTCTTCTTACTTTCTCCAAAACAAACATCCTATGCTTCAGCCTCCGAATTTCCTTACCCTGAAACACATCCAACTCTGAAGACGAGATGGTATCATCCATTTAACTCATTTAGCCGTCAATTCATTAAAAGTTTAGAATATCCTCCCCACTTCGACCTGTGTTAACTGATCCGAGAGGTGGTTCATTGGAAAAGTCATTATGTACCATATTTGGATCCGTCAATTCATGTTCATGTTCCAATCGATCCTCATCACTTCGAGCTGTGTTAACTGCTCCGAGAGGGTGAATCCTTGATATAGGAAAACATAGCATCAGACCTAGCCTGAACATTATGCACCTTTTATAGCCAGTTGGCTAGGGATTCCTCCACCTTTGTTAAGTTCCAAGGAACTCTCCACATTAGAAGTTGCCAAAGGTGGGTCTTATGATGTTTCCACTAGCCTGACAAGCATCTAAGCATGAATCAGTAGTGGAAGCCCTTCCAATCATGTCACCTCCACCACCTTGTGACGTCATGAGCAACACCACTAGTACTAGCCTGAGGTAGCTTAGTGCCCTTCCTCCTCCTAGTCCACACAATGGGGTTAACAGTTGTTGCAAGTGTACTAACAGTGGTTTGGGGTAAACTAGCAGAGGCTTGAGTTTCACTATCAGTGGGTTCAGATACCAAGGGTTGGGCTTCAAGACCTTCATCAATCTTAGGAACAACAGGCAAAGAGATCATATGTGGAAACAAAGGAACATCTATGATTTAAAAATTTGGCTTTTGATTCCTCATATGTGCAAACACCTTAGGAAGCATATAATGTACCGAATTCTCTAGAATGCTCATAGGTTCTTCAATTTGACTCTCAACAATCAATTGCCATAAACCTAGGATATAAAAACTATTTCCTTTCTTCCTAATTTCTGCACAAGACATCAAAATCATCCTAGACCAATTAAAACTTCCTTCCTCAGAAAAAAAACAAATAATAGCTGTAGCAATCCTAGAAGGAAAGTCATCAAAGCCAGTGGTCTTGTTACTCAGACACATCAACAAGGTGTGTATTAAAAACTTCCATTGAGGTGAAAACAGACTTTTAAAAAAATTTACCTTGTCACCGCTGTGTGTATAGCCTAATCTTTCTAAACCAGCAAAAATCTCAATATCTGAAAGATTATCAACACCATCAGCATCATCAAACTTCAAAACCCTTCTAATGATCTCCTCATCAACCAAAATTTCATTTTCATCCACAATATAACTAAACACCTCTACTCCATCGACCTCCTCAAGCTTAGCATTTCCCCAGAACTGATGTATGTAGGCTTTAAGAATGGTTGGTGTGACGGTTAAAGCATAGTGAATAGGACTATGAATAAGGAAATCAATCATTTGATGAAAACCTTTTGATCTATTGTTTTTGACCAGGTTAGCAACAAGATTATGGGTTTGAGAGTACTGGGTCGCCATTATGATTGATGATGAAGGTTGTGGGATTGGTGAATTAAGCAAAGTAAAGTGATAGGTTTATGGAGAGCGCCAGTATGAAGTGGTTTGAAGATCAATTAAATGATCTGTCCGTGATTTGGGGAGATAAATATACTTTCGCCAAAGTTACCAAACAGCCCCTGAAGTATCCAACAAGAAGCATTTTGGAATCACTCTTAAACCTTAATTCAAGTGTTAGTGATTCATATGTAATAGTTAGCTTAATTATGGCCTTTATGTTTGTTATTAGCTTAGGCTTATGTAGAAGGCCCATAAGCCTAGGCCCAAGTCCAATAAGGAAAGGAAGGGACTAGGAGTGTTGCCCTAGCTCCCTCTCCTATAAATACTATGTAATAACCCTCACTTGAGGGTTGGTTGTTCAATTCATTCTCTCTCACTTGCATACGCATAACCTTTCATTATATTCATATGCATAGTGTTTGGGTGTGTTGTTCAACCAATCATTTCTTCATCTATTTCTTCTATTGATGCTTGTGTTACATATATGGTGACCTAACAGTGGTATCAATCCCCAACTAGTTGGGTGAATCGTTTGTTGTTAAAGTGAGTTTTGGTCTTACGCGTAACAACGGATCCAACTTGGTCACGCTTAAAAACTGATTTTTTACACTTTTTAATCCAAGATTCTTGTCCTTTCAACGTTTTTAGGTGTTAAAATATATGTTTTTGGCAAAAAGTTTCAACCTTTACGTGTGGATCATCATTTTCTAGCTTGGTTTTTTACGAGGGTATCATTCTACGCATAACTATATTATAAGCTTTGGATCATCAAGTTTCACACTTTTGTGTTATTTTGGTGATATTGAAGATACTTCATCACAAAAATCTGGTTTAGAAACAACTTTGGGCAAAAATCAATTTAGGAGGAGTTCTACGCGTAACAAAACCCTAAAACTACGCGTAACTGTTACGTGGTTTAATCTTCAGTTTCGAGGCTTACTCAGTGTTTTTCTTGCTTGGATAAGCCTGCAAACACTTCGACTTTGGATATCTTTTGCACTGTGATAGTGTAAAAGATCATTTGGGCAAAACCCTAAAATTACGCATAAGCATAATCTTACGCGTAGAATTATTTACGCATAAGATTCATCTTACGCCTAAGCTTTGTCTTACGCCTAAGTTAATCCTACGCCTAAGTTTTCTACGCCTAACTTCTTGTTTACGCCTAACTTTAGTGTTTTCTCCTTACTTACGCTTAAGCTAATCCTACGCAACTATTGCCGTTACGTATCTTTGGTGTTTTTACGCATAAGTGGTACTTGGTTTTTCTGTGATTTCTACGCCTAAGGACTCTTCATCAACAACGGTTCATTCGACTACAAAGATCCATTTAACAACACAAGTTTTTAACATGTCACAACCACCATACTCTAACTATTTTCCTTACACTTATAATCAACAACAACAACAACAACTAAGTCCACAACATCAACAATTTAATCATCAACAACAAATTTATCAACAACAATTTAATCAACAACATACTCCACAACTTGCAGCAATCCCACAACCTCAAATGGTTCAACCACCACCAAGTCTTCAAGTACAACCTTACACAAACTTCTACAATCAACATCCATCCAGGAGTACTATGAAGGAACCAACATGGTTTGGCAAGATGTGTGAAGCCTTAAGTAGCCAACAATCAATTCATGAAGCTGGCTCACTTGATAGACCTCCAATGCTCACTCCCGGGAATTATGATCAATGGGTGATAAGGTTCTTTAGGTTTTGTGATCTAAAGAAGCCACATGGAAAGTTTTTAAAGAAGGTCATTATGGAAGGTCCATTTCAGATGCCTACTATTGTCACACCCGCAGATCCAACTGCCAATCCACCAAGAGATGCTGTCACCAATATTGCAACTGTCTCAGCACCTCAAGTGATGAACTTCTACACTTTGAAGCCGATGAACTAGCAATGCAATACATCCTTTTGGGATTACCCAATCCGATCCTTCAAAGTGTTGATGCTCAAAAGACTGCTAAAGCAATGTGGGAACATATTCATCTTCTTATGGAAGGCACAGCGCTCAATCAGGAAGACATGGAATCCAAAATCTACTTGGCTTATGAACACTTCATGATTGAACCAGGAGAGACATTAGAGTCATATCATCATCGCATTTTCGACATCATCAATGATTTGGACAAACATAATATCATCATGCCAATTAATTGCTGTCAACACTAAGTTCTTAAGTAGTCTGGTCCGAATGGGAAAAGTATGTAATTTTTCTCCGTCAAGCTAAAAATCTTCATCATGCTACATACGGATTGTTGTACGACTATTTGAAGCCTCACCAAAAAGAAGTTGACAAAGAAGGGGCTATCCGTGGACTCCCGGCCCACGTCACTCCGACAATCAACAACTTGCTCTGTGGGCTCAAACTAGTGTTCCTCCTCAACCTACTCCTCAACCAACTGCAACCATCACACCATATGATCCGTCACAGCAACAACCTCAACAAACTCAATTGGTTCTATACAACAACAACAATGCTCAAGCACTTTACAGTGAAGCTGATGAGGACTCCGATGCTTTTGATGAATTGCAACAAGGATTTGCTATGATTGCTAAAGCCTTCGGCCGGTATACAAACAGATCCAACAATCGCATTCCTTCCTCATCAAACACTAGAAATCAGGCTGTTGTGAACAATGGACGCGTTGAAGTTCAATCGTGGGTTATGGTCACGATGGGAGGTGGTCAAGGGTTTAATAGTATGGGCAGGAATAACCCAACAACAGAGAGCTCAAGTGGTTGAACAGGGAAATGCTCAGAATGGGGTTAATGGTCTTCGATGCTATAAATGTAATGAGAAGGGTCATCTGGCTAATGCATGTCCTAAGCCGAGGACAAGAGGCGGTGCTTATTTCAAAGAGGCTATGCTCTTGGCTCTTAAGGATGAAGCTGGTGGAACTCTCTCCAACAAGGAACAGAGCTTTATGGCGATGCGCACTAGATGATGATATGGAGGCCTTGCAGGCTAATGCAGCAGTTATGTTGATGGCACAAATGCAAGCTCTACACATGAGTGACACAGGCCCAGTGTATGACACTGATGGTTTGTCTCGTGTACGAACAAACAATTATCATTAATGATCTATTATCTCCGCCAACTTCTGCATCCGACAAGGATCATAGTGTTCAACATGAGCCTTTACATCTCATTCGATGATCATCAACTAAACCCCGTAGTTACATTTGATGATCAAGATGACCTTATGGTTACCTTTGATGATCAAGTTGACTCCGTGGTTATACTTGAGGATATAAATAATGACCATGTTGAGACTCACGTTGAACAAAATGATTCTATGTTTGATCCAGAATTTGAGCTCCGGACCTTAGTTAAAGACCAACAATTCATAGTGGAACATTACCATGATGTCAATACCAAATTAAAAGAGAAAAATGCACTGTTAACCAGGGATAATGAATGCTTAATTCGACAAATCAACTTTTTCAAAACTCAAGAAAATCGTGAAAAAGGTTTTGAAGCCAAATCACATCAAAACGAAAAATCTTTGGAACGCCAGATTCATGATCTAGCCGCTTCGAAGAATGCTTTGTTGTCTCAAATAGAACAAATGAAACATGAACATAAACAAAAAATTAACGCTCTTACTTTGGAAACTCAAAAAGCCAAGGCTGAGTTGTTAACTTGTCAAAAACAGTTCTCTGAATACAAAAAGCATTCAACGAAACGCATAGATGACTATCTTGAGGAAATTGTCGACTTACAAAACAAAATCAAAGAGTTTAAAACTGTTTTTTATAAACATGGTGAATCAATCACAACGATTCAAAAGTTTTCTTTCAAACCAAATCCAAATGGATATGGACCGAATCTTGCTGATTACAAACCTAAGTTTTCACACAGAGCATTAAAACCAAATCCCGAAGTTTACAAGGCGAACATAGAATTGATTATTCAATTATGACTGTTGTTGAATATAATCGCATGGAGGAATTAGATGCTGATGACGAGAGTCGGTCAAAATGGAAAATGTCGTTTATAACAAACCATTTAACTATTCAAAAGCTGTAACCTTTGTCACACAACAAGATACTTCTAACAAACCTTTGGTTATCACACCAGTTTCTGAAGTTAGTCCCCAACACAATGGTGCACAAATTAATGGTCCTTTACCTTCACTTAGTGAAGTAACAGCTAAAGCCAAAAGTTGTCGCGTTATCAAATATTTTGACACTTTCTTATCTGACCATAAAATTTTGGAACGTGAGATTGAATTTCATTCTGAAATCAAAGTTCAACATTTTCAATCGCTAATGGCGCGAGAACATAGAGATATTCTTCAGCAAAGAATTTTACCCCATGTCAAAAATTTGAAACTTGTGCACTATATTGGGAAAGGGATTTTCACAAGGAACTTGGTCTCATGAAAACAGTTTTCGAGAAAATAGAAACTTCGATTTCAAATACTAAACGTAAAAAGAAACTATTGAGAAAAGATGTTGCTCGACTCTTGGAAGATGTTATCTGTGCTGATATCTATAATGTTGTGTTATTGCATTCTTTGCCATATGCATCTGATTCTATCTGATCCGATATGTTGATTCTGTTGAAACAGTTGAAAATACGGATAATGTGCTTCAGTTCGAGTCTTTAAAAGTTGAAAACGAACGATTGTCAAATGAGCTTTCAAATGTAACACGTCGTCTTAATTGGTGTCAAAAATATATTCACGATCAACAACTTGCTTTTCAAAACAAAACCGCCAAGTTGCATGAAAAAAATCTTAATCCAAAACTTGAGCAACTGGATGATCAAAACGTGTCTTTTAAGTTTCAAATCTCAAAATATGAACAATAACTTTCAAAAGTTAAACAGGAATATGGTGTCATATTTAATTTACACAAACAGACTCGTGTTGAAGCATCAAACGAACTTGATCATTATCTTGGACACACTAAAGAAGTCATGAATTTTGCTGGAAATCTTCGTTCTGAAAATCAAGAACTGGTGCACACGATCTCTCAGTTACGGGAAATGTTAGGAACGTATGAACAAGTTCAGCCTAGCATCATTAAGAGAATTGCACCTGTAACACTTAGTAAACGTGAACCTAGAATGCCTACTGCCAAAACACAAGTTACTAATGTGCTTCCCTCTACTGAAATAGGAATAGTTGCCTCTTTTCCAAACGTCCGCACTTCACAGCCTAGGAGCAATACAAGGAAGAATAGGAAAGACTAGTTGGAGATGGCAGAAATGGATACATAATACACTAGGATTTAAATGGATGCCTAAAATCATTGATGTGTGTATTTCTATCAACTGAATCCGAGGAACCCTCTAACTCATCGGGTTCCACGTCTACTTCTATTCCATCTATGTCGTCTGTGTGTAATGCAGGTGATACAGATCATCATTTGGATTGTTGATAGCGGATGTTCCCGACACATGACAGGCAACCTTAAACTGTTATCAAACTTTGTTGCAAAGTTCATTGGCACAGTCAGATTCGGGAATGATCACTTCGCAGCTATCATGGGCTACGGAGATTACATCAATGGTAACATCGAAATTAGCGAGTTTATTATGTGGAAAGCCTCGGTCACAATCTCTTTTCTGTTGGTCAATTTTGTGATGGAGACTTGGAAGTCGCCTTCAGGGAGAAAACTTGTTTCATTCGTGATCTACAAGGAAACGATCTTATGTCTGGCCAACGCTCATCCAGTCTCTACACTATCTCCATGCAAGACATGATTGCTTCATCTCCCATATGTCTACTCTCAAAGGCCACATCTACAAAATCTCGGCTATGGCACCGTCGTCTCTCACATCTAAACTTTCAAACCATAACCAACCTTTCTCGACACAAACTTGTTGAAGGTCTCCCGCGATTCCGGTATTCTAAAGATCACCTATGCTCAGCTTGTGAACAAGGGAAAAGCACTCGTGCTCATTTTCCTTCAAAGGTGGAACATAGCTCTCAGCATCTGCTTCATCTTCTTCACATGGATTTGTGTGGCCCGATGCGCGTGCAGACGATTAATGGCAAACGCTATATCTTGGTAATTGTTGATGACTACTCAAGATGGACTTGGGTTTATTTTCTTCGAAGTAAAGATCAAGCTCCACAGATGATCATCACCTTTCTCACGAAAATTCAAATTCAGCTCCGGAACACCGCCAGACAAATTCGAACAGACAAAGGAACTGAATTTGTAAATCAAACTCTTCGGGAATATTATGAGAAAGTGGGAATTGAGCATCAAACATCTATTGCCCGCACACCAGAACAAAACGGAGTTGTTGAAAGACGAAACCGTACGTTAGTGGACGCTGCCAGAACAATGTAATCAATGCTAAACTTCCGGATTACTTATGGGCTGAAGCTGTCTCAACTGCATGCTACACTCAGAATCGCTCAATGATTACAAAACACCACAACAAAACACCATTTGAGCTTCTCCACAACCGACAACCGAATCTTAAACACTTTCATGTATTTGGATCCTTTTGCTATCCGAATAATGATCGTGATGACTTTGGAAAGCTCAAAGCCAAAGCTGACATTGGAGTCTTTATTGGATATTGTGAGAATTTAAAGGTTACCGGATCTGGAATCGTCGTACAAAGCAAGTTATGGAAATGATTCATGCTAAGTTTTGATGAACTTATCTGAAATGGCTTCGAGTATAACAGCTTGGAACCCGTCACAACCGCTAAACTTCCCCAAACCCCATCATCACTGAATCAAGCCCTCGCTTACTCGTCAACAAATGAAAAGACTATTTGCTCCTCTATTCAATGACGATATTGATAATCGTGCTCCAGGTGTATCTGATGTTTCCGCTGCTCAACCTGATAATACTCTTATACCTGATACACCTGCTACAACAACCACTGTTGAAGAAGCACCACCAATGAATCTACAACAAAAGTTGAAGAAACTGCATCCAACGACGTAGAACCAGCTGATGATGTTCTAAATGATGTACCCCCACCCGCAGATTTTGATCCAAATGCATTCTTAACCCGTTTGCTAATGAGATCTGTAACCGATGTTGCGAAATCATCTACAAGCCATTTGAATCCTCAAAATCTGCATAATGTATATCAACATCAACCTTCCACACATCGTTGGACGAAAGACAATCCTCTTGAGAATATTATTGGTAACTCGAATCAACCAGTCGTAACGAGACAACGTCTTCACACAGATGGTGAACATTGCATTTATGCACTCACCGTCTACCAATCTGAGCCTAAAAACATTAAAGACGCAATGACAAAGGACAACTGGATTGAATCCATGCAGGAAGAACTCAACCAATTCAAACGTCTTGAAGTATGGGAACTGGTTGAAAGACCAACAGGGGTCTTCGTCATTGGTCTAAAATGGATTTGGAAGAACAAATTGGATGCTGAAGGGAACGTAATCAGAAACAAGTCACGTCTGGTGGCTAAGGGTTATAGACAGGAAGAGGGTATTGACTTTGAAGAATCATTTGCTCCGGTTGCTCGCTTGAGGTCGCTTCGGATTTTTCTGGCATTTGCGGCTCACATGAACATCATGGTCTTTCAAATGGATGTCAAAACTGCTTTTCTCAATGGACAATTGAAAGAAACGGTCTATGTAAGCCATCCAGAAGGATTCGTTGATCCAGAGTTTCCTAATCATGTCTACAAACTGAAGAAAGCTCTCTACGGTCTCAAACAAGCCCATCGGGCGTGGTATGATAAGTTATCATCCTTCCTTATTGCCAATAAGTTTACCAAAGGTTCGATCGACCCTACACTCTTTATACAATATCACGGGGCTCACATCTTAATTGTTCAAATCTATGTGGATGACATCATTTTTGGGTCAACACATTTAAAATATTCAAATGCTTTTACAAAACTTATGACAAAACATTTTGAAATGTCAATGATGGGTGAACTCACATTCTTCCTAGGAATGCAAGTTCATCAATCACCCCGTGGTATTTTCTTGAGTCAGTCCAAATATGCCCTTGAATTGTTAAACAAATTTGGAATGCAAAACTGTGACACCTATGCCACACCAATGGCTCATACCAAGAAGCTAGACGCTGATTTACATGGGAAATTGGTGAACCCTACCAAATACCGCAGTATCATTGGGTCTCTCATGTATCTAACAGCCAGCAGGCCTGATATTGTATTTGCCGTATATCTTTGCTCCCGTTATTAGTCGCGACCAACTGAAACCCACCTCTCAAAGGCTAAAAGAATCCTCCGATACATCAAGGGAACCATTAATTTAGGAATCTGGTATCCGAAGGATTCTAGTTTTGAACTAATAGCTTTTTCAGACGCTGACCACGCAGGATGCTTAGACTCTCGAAAAAGTACTTTAGGAGTACTACAATTTCTTGGTGACAAACTGGTGTCATGGCAATCGAAGAAGCAGGATTGTACATCGCTGTCCTCAGCCGAAGCAGAATATGTAGCCATGTCAGCGTGTTGTGCTCAAGTCATTTGGATGAGAACGCAACTCAAAGACTATGGTTATGTATTTGAAAGAATCCCGATGTACTGCGACAATAGGAGTGCTATTGCGATCTCGTGCAACTCAGTTCAACACTCGAAATCAAAGAACATCGATCTTCGATATCATTTTATCAAGGACCACGTGGAACATGGTACTGTTGAATTATACTTTGTGGGTACAGAATACCAATTGACAGATCTTCTCACCAAAGCCTTAGCTCCTGCTAGGTTTAATGAGTTGGTCCATCGGATTGGTATGCGGTGTTTAACTCAAGAGGAACTGGATGAACTCTTAAAATATTCTTAAAAACCAGTCAAACACCAAACCCTCTTTTGTAAATATTTTTCAAAAACAAAATATAAAAATATAAAATCACATAAAACAACAAAAAATATTCTTCTATCTATATTTCTTCAAACATGGCAAGTACAATTCTTCCGTCAACACTTAAATCTTTCAAAATTCAGTAATTTTTTCGATCAAATGTTGAGGGGGAGAAAATAAATACTTAAATGTTTCAAAATAACCGTGTACTTGCATGTTACCTATTCCCGGTTGTTTCTTTAAATAATGGTGGTCACATTTTTCTGGTTCACTAACACTCCTCAGACTGAAATTTATAAACTTTCATTATTTCTTAAGTCGAGGGGGAGTGTCGTCAAAGTTATTTCTAAATATTCTTCGTTTGGTAACCAAAATGGAAGTTAAAAGGCATTGGATGAAAATGGAAAAGGTGGAGGGGCTAAAACTGTCAAAATCTTAAAGTTATTTTTCATAAAATACTCCACCTAACTCATTAAATTCATCATATTTATTATTTAACCTAACCAATCCTACGCCTATAATTCAATCTGCAAATCCGAGTTTTTGATCTTCAATTTGTAAGTGTTTTCATAATCTTAACGTATTTACAAACAATGGTTTTGAATCTTTTACAAATCCAATGGTTGAAACGTAAGATATGCATGATTTTGTGTTCTACGCATAAGCGTATGAACACATAATCATGTTTGTGTGTTTATGGTTAAAATGAAAGTGTCAAAACGTTCATATAACATCATTGAAACTATTTTGATCATAAAAACATACCCAGAAACACGAATTGATTGATTTTGAAAATTAGGGTTCATACGTTAGTTTGGGGGTTTTTCATATGTGAACGATTTTGGTGATAAAGATAGTTGTATGAGGTTGTTTTCAAGTTGAATTGATCATATTTAGGCCCAGAAATTACCCAGAAACACTAATGATTCATAAATTGGAAACTAGGGTTTATGTTCATACGGTTTGGGTATTTTTTGATTCATGACCTATTTGATGTTAAAACTTGGATAAGACAACTTAATAGGCTACTTAGACTTACCAGAATCATTTTGATGCAATTCCTATGGCTAAATCTCGTACTCGTAGAAATTAAACCTTAGGGTTTAGGTTACGCATAAGGGTTTTTACGCGTAACTGTTTGATGAGTTATTCATGCTTGATCTGATGAATATTGAATATATGTGTTAATAATTGGTGCTATGATTAACTTATTTCAGGTTTTATACGCGTGAAATTCGAATCAAGGTTATTAGCAATCTACGCATAAGGATCACCTTACGCGTAGAAAGTTATGCGTAAGAGTAATCTTACGCTGTAACTGTACGCGTAAGGTTCTACATATGGGACTACGCGTATCCTGTGAAGGATATGCGAACAAAGGACCTCTACGCATAAGGTCTACTCTTACGAGTAAGCCTTACGAGTAAGGTTTTATATGCGCTTACGCGTAATCTCTACGCATAAGGTCCCCTTTTCCTACGCGTAATATTTCTTACGCGTAAGTCGAGGATCCTACACATAGGCTTGCGTTACGCCGTTATACCTCTCCTGTTTATGCATAAGCTGCCATTTCTACGCCTAAGCCTTGTTTAACCTTAATCATGAATTGTTACGCGTGCAAACTTGTGAATAAATAAATCATAACGTCACGAAACCAATAATGTCACTAATAAGCTTAAACGTTTAATATGTTGTGAAAAAATAAGTGATAACATGAACTTTAAAACTTAAAGTTAACTAACTCACGAAACTTATCACGACGTCATTGGACTATTGGACTAACAAGTGACTTTGGTCTCGTAACAATCATCAACATTGCACATTCAATAATTAGACAATAAAACCATCTGTTGACTAACATAATGTCTTTCGATATGTTGGTTCTTTTGGCTAAATATATTTCAGATCACGACATGGACGCTCAAATGAATGTGGATGCACCAAATGTTCTCACCAAGGTCGATGCTGATATCTTCCCTCATTGTTATCCGATGAAGATTGGAAAGAACAACCTTCGTGTTGACTTTGAAACTCTCACCGCCGAGTCCTCTTGCTAATTGCTGTGGATATTCTGAAGAATCATCCTTATCAGAACATGCTCACCAATTCTGCTACAGTACATGAGATCTACATTCAGCAGTTCTGGAATACAATGCAAAGGATCAAAGGACAAAACGATGTGACGGTGACTCTCAATGACAAACAAGTCACCATCACACCTGCAGACTTACGGGCTATTCTTCTCATTCCGATCATCGAGCCAACCGAACTCAATGTCACACCAACTGAAGAGACTGTTCTACAGTTCCGGATCAATATTGGTTATGACGAAGCTACAGGAGTAATCACTAAGCATTCACATGTGGATCTTAAGAATATTCCTCAACCTTGGAGAACTCTCTACATCATCATCACCAAATCTGTTTTTGGTCGTGACAGTGGCTATGAGCATCCCAATCTCATGGAACTGAAAATCTTTTGGGCTTTGGTCAACATGAAGCACATAGAAGTCGAAGCTCTGATATGGGACGACATGATGACATTCCTCAAGAAGCTTGGCTCAAAGATCCCTTATATCGATATACTAAAACTGTTGATCCAAAGAGCACTTGGTTTAACCCCTGATATCCCCAAGAGAATCAATAACCCCAACAATCACGACATGTTTTCTGAACCTACTCTAACAGTCAGATTCAAGGAATCACCAACAAAGAAACAAGGTGCTGTGTTGCCAGATCACCTTCTCTCTGATGAAATCAAACACCTCTACTCTTACAAAAGGTATCTGGTAGCAGTTGATGTAGGCAAAGTTGGTTTTCTTGATGACAAGTCCTCTGGAACACCTACAAGGAAAGCCACAACCACTGAGAGTCAAAGAAAGTTCCCTAAGAGGAAACCTCCACTCAAAAGAAAGGTTCCCTCTAAGGAAGCTGTTCCTATTCCCACTCCTAAGCCTGAACCGCCAAAAAGCTAGTGGACGAAAGCTCTAAGGAAACCGAATCAGACGATGAGGTCTTCTACTCTGAAACTGCAACCGACATTACTCAATCAGTAGCTAAACCTCCAAGTCCACCAGCTGACAAAGGTAAAGGGAAGACTCCTGTGATTGAACATGATAAGGAGAGCTCTGAAGAAGAACCAATAGATGAGCAAAAGGAATATCAAAGGAAGTTGAAGGAACTCAGACATAAACATCTTGCCGAAGCATTTGCAAAGGATCAAATGGGTGGCCCCGGAGGGTCAAGTAGTGGAGTTCAATCTACACCAATTCCTGATGCGGTTAATCAACCCGATAAAGGAACTGGTGCTACCACTCTTGAGCAACAACAAAAACCCCTGAAGGAACCAGAAAAAGAGAAGTCTGAGAAAGAAAAAGCTAATGAGGAAGCTAGGATTCAGGCTGCAGAAAAGACTAAAACTGGAAAAGATGACTATGATGATTTTCTTCTCAACAGTCCAATTCGTTCCGAGGAGAAAACTTCTGATCCTCCAAAGGACCCAGAATCACCTCACATCTCATCATCATCGGACTCATCTTCTCATTCTTCACCACCACCATCCAAAAGATCAACCAGATCCACATCCAAATCAGTGAAGAAGCCAACTGCCTCTTGGATCTCTCAAGCTAAGACACAAATCGTTAAAGCTGTCAAACAAGTCAGAAAGAAAGACGTGCTTTACAAGAAGCTGAATTTTCTCGCTGAATGTAAGTGCAGTACCTTCATGACGAGAATGACAAGATGCAAGTTGAAAGGGAATATGTCCAGAAGCTCATGAAAGATGATCTTCAAGGGAAAATGAATGAAATGATCAAAGGTTACACTCACAAGTACCTTCTTGACATCGTTCCTTGAGTTACAAAGGAGATGTTTACCAAACAACTCTATCCGAATCTATTACATTTGGCCAAGCAAACAATGAGATCAACACCAATGCATGTCAACATCAACCCAGTTGATCCCATAATATTCTCAGATGCTGAATTGGTTAATGGCTCTGTATCTCAAATGTCTAAACATTCTGCAACATTTACTTCCTCCGAAAGTAAATTGTTTGAAGCACTGCTGGAATACCAACTCAAATCAGCTTACAGGGAAGAAGCTCAAAGGCCTAAACGTCCAAGAGACGATGAAGATAAGGATAAGGATAAGAATGATGAGCCTAAACATCTGAAGAAAACTGGTGAATCATCTTCAATGCAACCTCCACCCCAAAGGACTCCAGCTCAACCACGATCTCCTCCTCGCTCTTCTACTGAAAAACCTCAGGATTCTAAGTTACCACCCCAGACTCAGAAAACTAGTGATCACTTTGAGTATACGGGTGGTGACAATGAGGAAATCCATGACCCCCAACAACAACCCACTTCTCCCAGCACAACAAAGGAACCATTATCCTCCTCTAGGCCTAAGAAGAAGAAGAAGAAGCCGACTAAGGCTGATGTCGTTTCATGGCTAGACGATGATGACACTGAATACGAATGGTTTTCCACACTTGTTGCTGCTACACCCGCCTTAACTGACGACCAAGATATGGTAGAAGGTAGTACGTTGGAGCATGCTAAGTTACTACAATCAAAGTTCCGAGTGAAGAAGATGACGAAATCAGAGTTGAAACGAATCAAGAATGAAGCATTCCAAATACTCAAAGACAGCTCGGAAAGTGCTATTGAGGTTGAATATCACCTTGAAAACATAGCACGAGCCATGTCTAACAACATTGATTGGCTCAACCCTGAAGCAAACATTGACTACACCAAAAAAGACAACGCCCATACTACACGATTGGACCAAACCTCTACCTACCATTGGTCGCACCGTGATCAACCTCAGATTCCATTTTGATACTTCTTCAACAACGACTTGGAATTTCTTCTACATGGTAGCGATGTGTCAAGGAAATACGCTACATCACTTACACTTCCGTCCGGCTGCCATATAATCCAACCGCATAGCCATCGAAGAAAAGGCTACCCACATGTTCAACAACAGAGTGGAAGAGTATGACATCAATGCAATATATGGGATTCACCATTGGCGGAACGCCACGAAATCTACTAAAGAAGCTTCCAGGTTCGTAAATCTCAACACGAAGTGTATAGTGGTCAAGGGATCGTTGCTATTAAGCATGTTGCTCTTTCGTCTAAATGGGACTACACCTTCCTAAAGAAGATCGTGGTCAAAAGACAAGACGAACAGGACTATGCATTCTGTGAAGCGGACTTTCAAAATTTGTCTCTCAATGATATTGAAGATCTGTATCTTGCCAAAGTACAGGGAAGAATGAGACAATTCTCGACTGAAATTCAACGCGAATACATCAAGCCTTACTCATCTTCATCAGAAGCATCGTGATCCAGGAACGTGTAGAAGATTTACAACTCGCTGTTGAGTCGTATCAGACTCGTGTCAACTTCACTAGACCGCAGCTAGAACTTCCTGACATCAACCATCTCCCTCAATTCACTATCATCAACAAACCCTTTGGAGTAGTCTCAAGCGCATGCACTCCACCGCAACTGCTTAATGACGTGTAATGAGCTTCATAAGTTTGGAGATTCAACATTGAAGCATGTCAGAGATGGGCTAGCATATAGGTTAAAGGGGATTCAACAAGGCATTGGGTCACCAACGAGATGGACTTCTAAGGAAAGACGGGTTGTAAAGAGAATCATCAAGATGATTGATGAAAGGTTGTTTCGAAGGGACCAGTTCAGAACGTTAGAGAATTTCGTCGGTGGTCGTCAACGCATTAATCTCACAAGCTATCAACGACCAGTAGCATTCCGGAGTTCTTGCTGACCTACCTGAAATTCCTGGTACCCCTTAATCTATTTCAATTTCATAATTATTTGGATGTGTGATTATATATGACAATGTCTTGTGCACACATAACAGTGTACAACCCGCACTTGTAAATAAAGGACCCTGTGGTACGCTTCAGTGCCACAATCCTTATAAAAGGAGCGAAAGCTTCTTACTTTTGAGTAAAACTTATCAAACCTTTTATTTTTCAAAGGTTTTACTCAAAAGAACAAGTACTCCCCCTTATGCTTTTTCAAAACCTCAACCGTTTATATCACTTGTTGAGGGGGAGTATTTGACTTAAAAACTTTGTTCACAAATTGTTCTTTGTGTAATCTTCCCACAATACTCAAAATAGACATATTTATTCTCAACATTTCTTCAAAAATAACATTTATATGCCATTTTTGAGGGGGAGAAAAATTATGTGATAAGAAATATGTTGTGTTTTGCTATTGAATCCTCGTGTGAAAAGACTTCAACCCATGAATGACGGAACTGAATACCATACATTGAAAAGATTTATCTTCCAAGACTTATCCAAGTAAATTGTACCCATTCGAGAAGCTCTTGATAGACATGAACTTTGACCGGTTTGACAACCTATCGGGGTTGTCCACATGATGAGTGCTTATTCACTCATCATTTTTACCCATCTGAGCCCACTAAAACGTCTAAAATCACGAAAATATAACCAATTATGCTGCAGATATCCTTGGAATGTGTTTTTATGTATTTCAGGTACAAAGGATCGAAAACAGGGCAAAAACGGACTGAAATGAGCTTGGACTGGAAAACGTGCATTGCGGACGTTGCCGGAAGTGGATTTTCTACATTTTCAGAGCCCGGGATACCATTTGGGAGTGAGCCTGGGAATCGATCAAAAACCTAACCCTAAATCTAAATTACCAATTTACCCTCTACCCGAACCCAAAATTACCATTTTACCCTTTTTTGCAAAATCCAAAACTACTCTTTTTAAAACCTCATTTTTATTTTACAAAAATTATTTTTTTAAAACCAATTTTATTAAAAGTATTTTCTTTCAAAAAAAAAAAAAAAAAAAAAATATATATATATATATATATACAAAGTTTTACTTAAAAATACAAAAGTTTTACTTTATCTTTTTTTAAACCCTTTTTAAACTAAACCTTTTTATTAAAAACCCATTTAACCCTTCTTCTCCCTTTATTACCCAAAACAGAAACACAAACCTCCCCTGCTCCATTTTGGCGCCCAAACCCAAACCCCACACACCTCTTGTCTTCTTCTTCTGCCCATCACTCTCAACACCACTGGTCCCCAGCTCATACCCTCCCCCACAAGCACATGGTATCACTGCCATGTTGGCAATCCTCAACTATCACATTGGATACTAAAGAATGGATGGCTTGGATTAAAAGGAGTGGTGCCCAAGCTTATTTTGATGGCTGAGATTTCTCCAAAGAAACACAAAGTGTCCCAGGGCTCTTTTCTCCTTTCTCTCTCAGTAAACAAGCACAAGCTCTCATACTTGAAGACCTAGCAAGAGTAGTATAAATAGTAGAGCTTATTGTAGCCTTAAGGAGGCAGTAGGTTTTAATTTCAAAAATAGTTTTAGTTTTCAATTGTACTTGTGTTTTTTTTTTAATGAAAATTTTTATTCCTGCTTTCAAGTTTTTTTTTCTTTTCTGTGATATAAGCACTTAGTGCTTATTTAGTCAAACTGCTTATTTCATCATCCAGTTTATTTTCTTTTAGCTTATAATAAGTCATTAAGTAGTTTCTATAGGTAAAAACCCAAGTTAGTTTTTATAAAATCAGTTTTCAAAAATTAACACCCCATAAAGGGGTGTTTGGCTTAAGCTTATTTGAGGTCCTAAAAAACATTTTTACCCATTTTGACTTTAATAGTAAAACTTCATTTAAGGTGTTTTGAGTTGGACTTGAATGACTTAATCTGTTTTTACAAGCTGTACAGGTTTGGATAGCCAAAATAGTTTCTTGTTTTCTGTCTTGCACATCAAAACAGCAGGCATAGCTGCTGTTTACATACCTTTTTCACAGCTTATTTTGCATCAAATATGTTCCAAAATTGCTTTTCTTTCATTTTTACATACCAATCTCAAACTGTGTTTAGCTTGTTTGCACTTAGGATCATTTTACCTTAGCAAAAATTGCATTTAAAATCTGCTATAAACCCACATCAGTATCTGTTTTGCAGCCTACTGCAGTCCCACTGCAGCCCCACCGTTCTTCAGCTTTATTTTTGTGCTTTTTAGTGCTCCCATCAGCTTATTTAGGTATCTTTAGTGCTTGTTTAGATAATATAGATTAGGTTTAGTAGTATCTAGCTTATTTAGTGCTTATTAATGCTTATTTATCTATTGTAGTTGCAAAAGTCCATTTGATGCTCATTTACCTTTTAGCTTAGGATTTCCATTTAACAACTGCTTATCTTTCCCTTTTTTTATGTTCCCTTTAGCTCATCTCAGCTTATTGTAAATGCATGCTAGCTTGTTGATTAAACTTTGCTTTTAAACTGCTCTTTCAATTGCTTTTTGTCCCTTAAAAATCTGTCAACAGGTGTGTTTGCTTGCTTCTTCCACTAGTTGTTGGAAATAAGCAGTTGTAAAACTGCTTATTCAAAGGTTTTGTAAAAATTGTTTTCACAAAAAGTCTTTGATATTGTCTTATAATTAAGTTGCAAAAAGAAAAAAGTTAAAAAAAAAATTTTGTTTTGCAAAAAGGTTCCACAGGATTCGAACCTGGGACCTTTTGCTCAAACACCCAACACACGCACCAATCACCAACTGCCCTAGGGTCTTTATTCAGTTTAATCTTGCAACATTAATATCTTAACTACAGAAAACAGTTTCTAGCTTACTAGCTTATTAGGCTTTTTAGTTGCTTATTTCTAAAAGTAGTGCCCATCTTTTTTATTTTTCTCAAAATCAGTTTAGCTTAAAGTATTTTCTGTGAAATTTTCAGATTTTTCCAAAATAGTTTAGTATTTTTTATAATTAAATTAGATTAAATTAGTTTTTAAATCATAATAAATAATTTAAAAGTCGAAAAAATACCCGAATTTTTCCTAAAATTATTTTTAGTCGTTTAGAACGTAGGAAAATTAGTTTCACATCCTTAGGCCTTAAATTGCATCATTTTCACTTTTTGAGGCTCGGGATTAGCCCGGGTTTTCACGTTTTTGCATATTATCACTCTAGGACTTAGTGTAACTTAATCTTATTATTCCGTATGCTTAGTAGTAGTTAGATTATCATTTACTTTGTTCCCGTAGCCTTAATTACTTTCCCTTTAGTTAATTTGTAGAAAACGTAATCAAAAACAAAAACCCGTAACATCGAGCATTTTAATAACAAACCTCAAACGAAATTCTCAATTCACACCTCGTTGGGAAACGACCCGGATATCCTTATCCGGTATCACATATCACACTCACGGGATTTGATTGACTAACCTTTTTCCTAAAAGGTTTTCGATTCGATTCTCGTGTTTATTTTGATATTGATATTATTATACTATTTCATCCATACACACCACCCTTAAACCTTCATTACCAGTGAATCAGTGTCTGAACCGTTTTAAGTTTCTTACGGTTAGTCATTCACAAGTGGCTAGCTTGTGTGAGTAAACTTGACGTGTTTCGGCATTGAATCAAAATTTTGGCGCCGCTGCCGGGGAGGTTGTGTCGCGACAATATCGTTGAAGGATTGACGATTAGTGACTCGAGACCCTTCCTTCGTGAAGTTATTGTTTTTATAAAAATCAAAAAAGTAAAAAAATATTTTCCTTTTTTCTTTGTATATATATATAAAAGATTAAAAATACAAAAAGATTTTCCCTTTTGTTTTAAATAAAATAGAAGACACAATCAATATAACATTCTCAACTTGAGTGTTATCATTATAAGTTCCCGAACAAAAGATTAAAAACTTGCCTTTGTGTCGCTCGTGATTTGGTTTACTTCTATCGGTTTAACAAACTGTGTGAGGGGTATAAGGACGGCCTGACATTAAATTGGCGTTGAAAAGAGACGGTTTTTTAATAAGCTTCGCGCTGACCTACTAAGTCTCTCCGCCTCTTTGTGCGTTTTACTTATAGAAGTGATCAATTCACGTGGGATTATTGGTTTAAGTTCACTGTGTTTTGCCTCGGTCTTGTTTTAATTGAAAGTGTTATTTTTGGAAGTGCATGCGCACTCGCTCTTCTAATTCTTCTACCCCTCTTCTTGAACTCGCCACAATTCCGCGAAGACGAAATTGACGTCCCCCGCCAATAGTCGAACCCGAGATTCGTACTAATCCCGACCCCATTCCCGAAATGGCGGATACCCGAACCATGTCTGAATTACTTCAAGCTCCCGTAGACGGCTACGGTGATGCTATCGTCGTACCACCAATTGACACCGAAAACTTTGAACTTAAGACTAATTTGATTCAATTGGTTTCATCTAAACCTTTTTGCGGTCTTGATAGGGTTGAGCCCCATGCCCATATCCGTTGGTTTAATCAAGTGGCTTCCACTATTAACTTTCGGGGCGCCCCTCATGAGTCGATCAAGTTGATGTTATTCCCGTTTTCCATCGAGGGGCAGCCGGATTTGGCTTGAAAAAGAACCCCCTCGTTCAATCACAACATGGGAAGACCTCTCTAAGAAATTCGTTAACCAATTTTTCCCTCCGTCAAAAACTACAATGTTAAGAAATGAAATAACCAATTTCCGACAAAGATTCGACGAGAGTTTCGGTGAAGCGTGGGATAGATTCAAAGAACTTCTACGAAAATGCCCACACCATGGCTTCTCCGACCTTCATCAGATCGATACGTTCTACAATGCTTTAACCCCATCCGACCAAGATTCGCTTAACGCGGCCGCCGGTGGTAATATCTTGAGTCGTATGCCCGGGGATATTAGAACGATTATCGAGAACAAATCAAAGGTTCCAACCTCCGGAAACAGAGCAGTTGTTGCTAAAGTCACTACCAATTTTTCTTCATCCGTTGTGGAGTCAAAATTGGAAGGACTTACCGACGCCATTCATAGCATAATAAAAGAGTTAAAAATTCAGAAAACGGAACCCGTAAAAGCCGTTACCGAAACTTGTGTTATTTGCGGTGGTCCCCATCCGTATTACAATTGTCAAGCCACCGATGGTGACGTCAGAAATGCCACCGTGGCAGCTGCTAATCACAATCACAATCCTAATCTGAATCAAGGATACCTTGCTAATCAAATGGGACCACCCGGTTTTCCTCAACCTAACAATCAAAATAGGTTCAATCAAAATCAAGTGAAAGGGAAAAATGTTCCATATCAAGCCCCGATGAACCAATACCCTCCCCAAGGGGGTAATCTCAATCATGGTTATCAAGCTTCTAATTACCAAACCCCAGTTGGCCCCTCTATTGAACTTTCCAACTACATTAAGTCTAATGAGGTTACAATTAGGGGTTTGCAAAGCCAAATCACTACTTTGAGAAATGATTTCCAAACTTCAATGTCAAAACAAGGTAATGAGTTAAAAATGAATTGAACAAAACAAACAACAAAATTGATCAAAATCAAAACAAAATTGAAAATATGTTCAATAGTATCATGTGTCAAATGAATCAAGCTTCAACTTCTAAAACCCTTCCGGCTAATACGATTCCAAATCCGAAGGGAGAGTTGAATGCTATTGCCACCCGAAGTGGTAAGTCATATGATGGACCCTCGATACCTACACCCTCTCCGGTGAGGGAAGTAGAACAAGAAACCGAGGTGACCAAGGACAAGGTGCATTCTACAAGCCCACAAAGTACCGCACACATCCAACCTCCGGTAGTCCACATCCCCATTCCGGAGCCCGATGTTCCGAAGATTAAGCCTTCAATTCCTTATCCTTCAAGGCTTAATGATCAAAAGGCCCGCGACAAAACTAATCAACAAATGGAAAAGCTTGTCCAAATCTTTCAAGATACGCACTTCGAGATTAGTTTCGCGGAGGCTCTCCTTCTAATGCCCAAGTTTGGTCCGACGATCAAAAGCTTGTTGGGCAACAAAGAAAAAATTTCCGAGTTGGCTAAAACTTCCTTGAACGAGAATTGTTCGGCGGTTATCCTTAAAAAACTTCCCGAAAAGTTAGGAGACCCCGGAAAGTTCCTCATCCCGTGTGATTTTCAAGGATTAGTTCAATGCTCCGCTTTGGCCGATCTTGGCGCGAGCATTAACTTGATGCCACACTCCGTGTGGAAAAAGCTTTCGTTACCCCCCCTCACACCTACATGTATGATCCTCGAGCTTGCCGACCGAACGAATTCTCATCCGTTAGGTATAGCCGAGGATGTTTGTGTGAGAGTAGGAAAATTTCATTTCCCCGCCGACTTTGTTGTCGTCGATTTCGATGCCGATCCCCGAGTGCCCCTCATCCTTGGGAGGTGCTTCTTAAAAACGGGTCGTGCATTGATCGATGTTGATGAAGGGGGAAATCACTTGAGGGAAAAACAAGGAAGCGTAACTTTCAATGTCAACCAAGATTTGAAATCTATGCCTACCATTTGTGGTATTGATAAAGTTGAAAGCCGTGAAACCAAGGTGACAAAGGACCCGGTGCTTCCTACTAATAACGGAAGTACCAAAAACGTCCAACCTAAGGTTATCCAAAATTCTTCATCTAGGATTGATCAAAGTCTTTCACGATTTACGGTTAAGAGATCTTCGAGTAAACGTGTTGAGCTTAAAACGATTACCAAGAAACCGGAAACCATAACGGAAGTGGTGGAAATTGCTAGCTCTAAGAGCACACCACTTGTCCCACCTCCGCATTCGGTTAATCGAATCGATCTTGTTGAACCTTCTTCGAGTGGCAATCCCACTCCTACTTCCGACCTCATTATTTCCGACTCTTCCCCTTCCCTCACTCCGTTTGAAGGAAGTAACTTGAATTTGGAAGAGATCGAAGCTTATTATTTTCCGTCAGGAATTGATGACGATGAATCTGACCAGGAGGGAGACCGTGTTCGTCTTGAACAATTACTTAGTGAAAATGAAGACCCGTTGTCTTCACTCCCTCCGAAAGAAATTGAAATTAAAGAAGTTGAGCTTTTGACCAAAAATCCTTCGAAGCCCTAGCCCGAGGATTCAGCTATTGATTTACTTCTCGAGGAGTTCGCCGATGAACTCGCTCGCCTTGGTCCTCTCCCACCGGGAATTGACAATGAAGTCTTTGACTTTGAAGCCGACTTACGTGAACTTGAGTATTTGTTGTATGGAGATCCTTCACTTGACCCTTCAATTGATAAGAAGGAGTTCTCCGATGAACTCGCTCTCACGGACCTTAATCCATTTAAGAATGATAATTTGAACAATGATCCTTTGGAAAATTTTGATGATCCATTCTTTCCCAAAAAAGAGAAGAACTTGAAAGTTTCAATTGATGAACTTGTTGATCAAGATGTTCTTCATTCTTTTTTAACCGAGAGTGACTCCCCTTCTCTTGAGGATTTTACCGTGATTGACACTTTCGATTCATGCCTCTCCAAGGATAAAGTATTCAAACCCGGTATAATACCTTCCAAGGGAGTTCACTCTAAGAGAACTCAAATTTCTGAAATGGGTACTTTACCCGATGTGATGTTTCAAACTCTTCGACCTAAACTCCCCTTCTCTATGGAGTTATTTGTGACTAAGACTGTGCTTCTTGATGATCCATCATTCCCTCGTCTTCCCGCTAAACCGCCGGATGATGGATTCATCTTTGGTTT
The DNA here is from genome assembly GCA_910596185.1 of Chrysanthemum makinoi. NCBI lineage: Eukaryota > Viridiplantae > Streptophyta > Magnoliopsida > Asterales > Asteraceae > Chrysanthemum > Chrysanthemum makinoi. Next base: position 234,050,557 of record OU343224.1, on the reverse strand, counting down.
TGAACCCGATATGGGTAATGGGATCTCTAAGGCGGTGGGCAAAGATTTTGAACACTATGTTCTCATGCCTAATATTTTGCCCACCCAACCCACCCGTGCTACCTCATTCGGAAATGAGGATTTCATTTTCGACCCCGGCATCTCCATTCATCATTCTTTTGAGCCGGGTATATCTCATCGGAGTGGAACTTTCAGCACATTCAATGTTTATCCAAACCATTTGAATGAAAGTCCGATTGAGATTTTCTCTTCCACTTGCTCCCCCATGGACCAATGAATTCGGGGTCGAGTCAAGCTAGCGACTCGGTTAACAAAAACAGTAGCATTTCATGGGTGTCCACCCATGTTTCTATCTTCTTTCTCTTTTCTAACACTAAGTGTGGGGGGAATTCCCCCACTGTTGTTTGCTCGTTGTGTGTTTGTTCTCTGTTTTCAGGATTCCCGTAGATCGTGATGATTGATGCGCCTGTTTTCGATTCAGCCGCCTAATATCCGATCTTTTTGCTAACGATTATCTAGGGATATCTTTATTAATCCTTTTTGTGAAAAAAGATTTCATTTCCACACTTGGCTAGTAGTATTACCTTTTTCCGTTCTATAGTTTCGGCTACGGCCGGTACTTTGAATATTGAGGGCAATATTCAATTCTAAGTGTGGGGGGGAATTCTAACGAATTTTGATCACATATGTACCTTCTAGTACCCTAGTACCCCCGTTTTGACCAAAATTTTAAAATTTTATCGTTTTAAGTCAAGTATTTACATTTACAAGAAGTGCTTTGCACAAAAATAAAGCATTGATGCTTCGGTATTAATGATAGTTTAGTCTTGATTCGGCTAGAACAAGGGGAATCCCGACTCTGCTAGAGTGTTGATCTAGCTGCTCTCTTAACATTTAGGCTAAGGTTTTACGAGTTGTGCAAATGAAAATGCTAAGCGTGGAGTAGTTGGTTCTCTTTAGAGCTTATATAAGTAATCTATGGCTTTTTCTCCCAGAAGCTAACTAATCGGACTAAAATACGTGCTCATTGTCAAACTTTTGAACATTCAAATAGTCTTGTTACAATAAAAATTTTTAAGCAAAATTGATTTAGAGTCCGAGTTCAACTTTTTATTTAAATTTCCGAGAAAGCATACTTTCTTTAAATCTGAATAATGTTGCAAAATGAAAGTACCGTAAAGTTGCTTGAATGCTGCAAAAGTTGCAAAGTTTAAAGTTAAAGTCAAAAAAAAAAAAAAAAAAAAAAAAAAAAAAAAAAAAAAAAAAAAAAAGAGTGAAAAAGTTGAAAAATGAAAAATGAAAAAATATGAGTTGCGTGAATAAAAGCACAATGTTGCTTATGAATAAATGTACGAAACTTGCTTTTTCTTAAATTTAAATCGGAAGTTGAACTCGTATTCGTCAAAGTTGTCTAAAAGTTTGACGGTAATTTGGAAATCCTTGATTTCAAAGATCCCGAAAGCTCCGATACTATTCTCGAGGGTGAAAACCTAGCCTCCTTAAAAGGACAAGCTGAGAAGAAAGTCGCAACATGGAGTGATCTCACCTTTGAATCTCGAATTTCTAAATTATCGTCGGTTGTGATCCATTTAGGTTTAGTTTTAACTTAACGGTAGCTTCGTAAATCTTTGGAATCGAATCCCCGCTAATTCCGGTACTATTCTCTGTGAGGTGTCAAAAGCCCGGTCACTTAAAACTAATGTTTTGGGATGTGCCGAGAAGAAAGCCGCTACATGGAAGAGGCCCTTTCGATCCTTAGACTTTCATCGTTTCCGGTGGGTTAGTACTTTAGTTAAGTGGATAACAACCATAACAAATGTCGATTTCAATGGTCAAACTTTTGAAAAAGAGCACACACACTTAAATTTTATAAATTGCGGGAGTAAAAAGTTAAGTCTCGACTTACATAGATTATTGATATAAGTAGTGTTAGCATTTTACAAAAACGTTTGCACAATAAGTTTAAGCTTGGTTTGAGAGTATAAAAAAGAGGATGACGATTACAATTCCCCGGAGACACCCATTTTGCGTGAATCCCGTTCCGCAATGCCATGTTTTGATAATCAAGCATGTTATTTATTTACGTTCAAGTTTTAAATTTCTCGTAGTTGAATAAAAAGTCGAGACGGGGTATTCTTGGTATTTTTGATCCTTTCATTACTTCATATGATCGGATTGCTAGGGACTAGCAATTGATAGTGTGGGGGATTTGATGAGTGCTTATTCACTCATCATTTTTACCCATCTGAGCCCACTAAAACGTCTAAAATCACGGAAATATAACCAATTATGCTGCAGATATCCTTGGAATGTGTTTTTATGTATTTCAGGTACAAAGGATCGAAAACAGGGCAAAAACGGACTGAAATGAGCTTGGACTGGAAAACGTGCATTGCGGACGTTGCCGGAAGTGGATTTTCTACATTTTCAGAGCCCGGGATACCATTTGGGAGTGAGCCTGGGGAATCAGATCAAAAACCTAACCCTAAATCTAAATTACCAATTTACCCTCTACCCGAACCCAAAATTACCATTTTACCCTTTTTTGCAAAATCCAAAACTACTCTTTTTAAAACCTCATTTTTATTTTACAAAAATTATTTTTTTAAAACCAATTTTATTAAAAGTATTTTCTTTCAAAAAAAAAAAAAAAAAAAAAAATATATATATATATATATATATATACAAAGTTTTACTTAAAAATACAAAAGTTTTACTTTATCTTTTTTTAAACCCTTTTTAAACTAAACCTTTTTATTAAAAACCCATTTAACCCTTCTTCTCCCTGATATTACCCAAAACAGATAAACCAAACCTCCCCTGCTCCATTTTGGCGCCCAAACCCAAACCCCACACACCTCTTGTCTTCTTCTTCTGCCCATCACTCTCAACACCACTGGTCCCCAGCTCATACCCTCCCCCACAAGCACATGGTATCACTGCCATGTTGGCAATCCTCAACTATCACATTGGATACTAAAGAATGGATGGCTTGGATTAAAAGGAGTGGTGCCCAAGCTTATTTTGATGGCTGAGATTTCTCCAAAGAAACCACAAAGTGTCCAGGGCTCTTTTCTCCTTTCTCTCTCAGTAAACAAGCACAAGCTCTCATACTTGAAGACCTAGCAAGAGTAGTATAAATAGTAGAGCTTATTGTAGCCTTAAGGAGGCAGTAGGTTTTAATTTCAAAAATAGTTTTAGTTTTCAATTGTACTTGTGTTTTTTTTTTAATGAAAATTTTTATTCCTGCTTTCAAGTTTTTTTTTCTTTTCTGTGATATAAGCACTTAGTGCTTATTTAGTCAAACTGCTTATTTCATCATCCAGTTTATTTTCTTTTAGCTTATAATAAGTCATTAAGTAGTTTCTATAGGTAAAAACCCAAGTTAGTTTTTATAAAATCAGTTTTCAAAAATTAACACCCCATAAAGGGGTGTTTGGCTTAAGCTTATTTGAGGTTCTAAAAAACATTTTTACCCATTTTGACTTTAATAGTCAAACTTCATTTAAGGTGTTTTGAGTTAGACTTGAATGACTTAATCTGTTTTTACAAGCTGTACAAGTTTGGATAGCCAAAAAGTTTCTTGTCTTCTGTCTGGCACATCAAAACAGCAGGCATAGCTGCTGTTTACATACCTTTTTCACAGCTTATTTTGCATCAAATATGTTCCAAAATTGCTTTTCTTTCATTTTTACATACCAATCTCAAACTGTGTTTAGCTTGTTTGCACTTAGGATCATTTTACCTTAGCAAAAATTGCATTTAAAATCTGCTATAAACCCACATCAGTATCTGTTTTGCAGCCTACTGCAGTCCCACTGCAGCCCCTGTTTTCAGCTTATTTTTGTGCTTTTTAGTGCTCCCATCAGCTTATTTAGGTATCTTTAGTGCTTGTTTAGATAATATAGATTAGGTTTAGTAGTATCTAGCTTATTTAGTGCTTATTAATGCTTATTTATCTATTGTAGTTGCAAAAGTCCATTTGATGCTCATTTACCTTTTAGCTTAGGATTTCCATTTAACAACTGCTTATCTTTCCCTTTTTTTTATGTTCCCTTTAGCTCATCTCAGCTTATTGTAAATGCATGCTAGCTTGTTGATTAAACTTTGCTTTTAAACTGCTCTTTCAATTGCTTTTTGTCCCTAAAAAATCGTCAACAGGTGTGTTTGCTTGCTTCTTCCACTAGTTGTTGGAAATAAGCAGTTGTAAAACTGCTTATTCAAAGGTTTTGTAAAATTGTTTTCACAAAAGTCTTTGATATTGTCTTATAATTAAGTTGCAAAAAGAAAAAAGTTAAAAAAAAAATTTTGTTTTGCAAAAAGGTTCCACAGGATTCGAACCTGGGACCTTTTGCTCAAACACCCAACACACGCACCAATCACCAACTGCCCTAGGGTCTTTATTCAGTTTAATCTTGCAACATTAATATCTTAACTACAGAAAACAGTTTCTAGCTTACTAGCTTATTAGGCTTTTTAGTTGCTTATTTCTAAAAGTAGTGCCCATCTTTTTTATTTTTCTCAAAATCAGTTTAGCTTAAAGTATTTTCTGTGAAATTTTCAGATTTTTCCAAAATAGTTTAGTATTTTTTATAATTAAATTAGATTAAATTAGTTTTTAAATCATAATAAATAATTTAAAAGTCGAAAAAATACCCGAATTTTTCCTAAAATTATTTTTAGTCGTTAGAACGTAGGAAAATTAGTTTCACATCCTTAGGCCTTAAATTGCATCATTTTCACTTTTTGAGGCTCGGGATTAGCCGGGGTTTTCACGTTTTTGCATATTATCACTCTAGGACTTAGTGTAACTTAATCTTATTATTCCGTATGCTTAGTAGTAGTTAGATTATCATTTACTTTGTTCCCGTAGCCTTAATTACTTTCCCTTTAGTTAATTTGTAGAAAACGTAATCAAAAACAAAAACCCGTAACATCGAGCATTTTAATAACAAACCTCAAACGAAATTCTCAATTCACACCTCGTTGGGAAACGAACCGGATATCCTTATCCGGTATCACATATCACACTCACGGGATTTGATTGACTAACCTTTTTCCTAAAAGGTTTTCGATTCGATTCTCGTGTTTATTTTGATATTGATATTATTATACTATTTCATCCATACACACCACCCTTAAACCTTCATTACCAGTGAATCAGTGTCTGAACCGTTTTAAGTTTCTTACGGTTAGTCATTCACAAGTGGCTAGCTTGTGTGAGTAAACTTGATGTGTTTCGGCATTGAATCACCACATCTTCAAGGTAGTTATTAGAGCTAGTTGTCACGTAAAAGCTGACAATGTATCTCTTTAACTATGCAACGTAATCGTGTCTCGCAAGGAATTGTCTATCTTGAGTCGATCAATTCAAAAAGTGCGTGCTCTTTCCTCACTATGCAGATTTCATTCAAAAATCTTAACCACATGTGGAGGGGGAGTATTTCTGAAAATCTAAAACTCTTGAAGTGTTCAAACATGTTTTTCATTCACAAACAATTCGAGAGATTTTCATGAAAATGGTTTTATGGCAATGGAGTTATAAGGTGATTAAGGTTAGGAATAACCGTCCTATGATCCGCCAGAGCCGGAGGGATCTACCCAAGGACACTACCAATAGTTAGAATTAGAAGTCCTTAGGTATGATTATAAAAAGGAGAAAATGAGAATCAGAGAAAGAAGGACTTGAAGAATTAAAAAGAAATGCAAAGAAAAGGGTGAAAAGAAATAGCCCTCCAGATTATTCAACTTAGGGCAGACACCGGGTTCAATTCATATGCTATTGGTTGTCACTAGATGACACCGGTATTGAAGATTAAAAGTCGTCATGGACCCAGTGACGCATGCACTAAACCTTCTAAGCCACTCAAGTTTCTCTCAACAGAAGCTTGTTTCATTCTCACAGGGAACCCTACATAAACTATCGGCTTTCTCTTAGAGATTGCTGGTATTGAAGAAGGAGACCCGCTCCCTAGTCTCCACTCAGGAAAACCAAAACGTACTATTGAGTCTAGAGCCACGAGATTCATCAAAAGATCTCTTAGGTACACTTGACATTTCATCACTTGTTGTTCAACAATAAGAACATCAGTGGTACGTTATCGAGTCCTTCACAGATCTTAGCAATCTGTCGAGAACATTTATGAGAGGTTCACATCTGTGATCCTCAGTGATTGAATGGAAACTCCTGCCAGGGTCAACATCAAACAGCCCTGACAGCAGGTCGCTTCGATAACTCCCCGTGGATTATGCTTAGTGGTCTCAAACGGTCTACAGTCGTGAGGTGATGCTTAGGTGTACCTTAGCGACTCATCTGAATCGTAGGTGTACTTCGGTACACCGTGTTATCACACTTGTGGGACTCCGGTTCAGGAATGGCCTTTGTGAGAATTAGAGTTGTGTTTTCACACTATGCTGTTAACACTCTCGAAGCTCAAACTTGTAAGTGCCGGAATCCGCTTATTACTAACCTTTCTTATGTTTACTTCTTATGGAAGCTCTGGAGCGGACTGATCGTGCAGATTCTTCACATGCTCATACCAACAACATCACTAATGGAAGTTCACTCAAAAGGCAACACAAAGTCAGAATGATTCTTCGTCTAAGTCAAAGAATCTACAAAGTTTAAAGACTAAGAGAACTTCATCAGTACTGAAATCCAACGTCAAAGAGTGTGTGAGCATGTTGAAGAAAGACGTGGAGACACTGGAGCAACGAAGCTGACTTGATGCAGACTACCACACCATACTATCACTTTCAAAGAACAAAGAACAAAAGAACAAAGAATTTGATGACGTCAAAGCAGAACTTTTCAAAGGAAACAATTTCTCTACACTGGGGAGATTGTTTGAATCAAGGCAATTCTTCTCACAAGAAAGAAGGATGTCAGAAGACGTCAACGCTACTATTAAATCAGCACCTACATCGTTTATCACTCTTTCATTCATCACTAACACTTAGGGGGAGATTGTAGGAATCACTCCTAAACCTTAATTCAAGTGTTAGTGATTCATATGTAATAGTTAGATTAATTATGGCCTTTATGTTTGTTATTAGCTTAGGCTTATGTAGAAGGCCCATAAGCCTAGGCCCAAGTCCAATAAGGAAAGGAAGGGACTAGGAGTGTTGCCCTAGCTCCCTCTCCTATAAATACTATGTAATAACCCTCACTTGAGGGTTGGTTGTTCAATTCATTCTCTCTCACTTGCATACGCATAACCTTTCATTATATTCATACGCATAGTGTTTGGATGTGTTGTTCAACTGATCATTTCTTCATCTATTTCTTCTATTGATGCTTGTGTTACATATATAGTGACCTAACAAAGCAGCATGCTGTCAGTGGTTTGAAAACCTCTATCCGTGGTTTGAAACATACTAGCAGTGGATACAATGTTTCACTCCAATCAGTTAACCAAGAGATATAGCAAACAAATCTGTGTCTAAATAAGAGATATCTCACAAAAATATGCAGGATTAAACAATTTTTTTAAACACTAGCCGCTAACAACATCATAAGCTCCAATGTACACTAATCCTTCATACCTGCAAGTTACAAACAAGAACCAAACACAGAAAAGAGAGTTAAAGTTAGCAGTGGTTAGAAACAGATAGAAGTGGTTCCATATATCTGTCAGTGTTTAGCCAAAATGCTAATGTTGAAGTCAATATAGTCAACTTTCAGGATTAATATTCCAAAATCCAATGACCTCATTAACTCCTCAACCACCTTAACCTTCCCCTTATTTATTCACTAAGATTATAACTCTGCTTATAAAAGAATCTCTTGCCCCAAATAACACACATAACAATCAAAACCAAAACCCTAATTCCACAAAAATCCACAATCAACAAGCAGCATGTGGAATCCCAGTTGGAATCATCCAGAAGTCATTGATTTAACATCGTCCTCCTCCTCCTCATCATCATCATCATCAAGTGATGATTCTAACCCATGGCGGTTGTACCTTCCTCCACAAGAACCACGACCAAGAAAATCCCCCTTTCTTCCTTCATCGGAAGATGATAGTGTGGTAGATCCTAGTGAGTCATCAAGAGGATCAGATGATTCCACTGAGCGTTTGGAGCCAATATTCAATAGATTGGTTCAAGAGGAATCAGAAAAATCAAAACCTTCACCCTCTCACCCTCAACCAAGGCCACGAGCCAAAAATCCACCACTTCCAAAGAACAGAGAGGTGGTTCTTGGTCTTTCTGCACCAGGTTTTGGTGCTTCTTCTCATATCGTAAAGGGAAAGGGTAAAAGGAAAATGGAGTGATTGCTTTATGGTGGAACAAGTAGATGGAACAACTGAAGATTATCATATCACACATCCATCTACTGTATTCATCTTCATCATCTTCGTTTTCATCAATCCATCCTTCCCATTTTGATCCTTAGCTTCTTCGTCGTACTAGTCATGCATATCCAGCGTTTGGAATAGATGATAGGAGCTAGGATAGGTGTAGAAAATCATGTATAGAACTAGTCTTTTAATTGCATTTGAAGTTAATTGTAAGCTGTAAGCTGTAAACTATTTCTTGAATGAACAATTTAACTTCAGCACTTTTGTTGCATCAGTAATTAACTTTCTTTTATCTGCAAAATGGTTAGTGGGAACACAAAGCAACAAGCAGTGGTTTGAACATAACTATCAGTGGTTAGAAACAAGAATAGCAATACTAAGATCACATAATAACAGTCCAATACTTATACAAACTTTTACAAAACAAGTTGAGAATTAGAGATTAATCATTCCAATACTAACAACAAGGTATTGAAACCTTCCCACATCAAATGCTTTTGTGAGAAGATCAGCAACATTGAAATCAGTATGGATTTTTACCATTTGAATCAACCTTTTCTCATAGATGTTCAAATCATAGATGTTCCTTTGTTTCCACATATGATCTCTTAGCCTGCTGTTCCTGAGATTGATGAAGGTCTTGAGGCCCAACCCTTGGTATCTGAAGCCACTGATAGTGAAACTCAAACCTCTAGTAGTTTACCCCAAACCACTGTTAGTACACTTGCAACAACTGTTAACCCCATTGTGTGGACTAGGAGGAGGAAGGACACTAAGCTACCTCAGGCTAGTGCTAGTGGTGTTGCTCATGAGGCTGTCACAGGTGGTGGAGGTGACATGATTGGAAGGGCTTCCACTACTGATTCCTGCTTAGATGCTGGTCAGGCTAGTGGAAAACATCATTAA
>OU343224.1:233909663-234041245 GCA_910596185.1 Chrysanthemum makinoi | reverse complement strand
CTGCTTTAATTTCCCCAAACTGTAACATTAGTATGAAACTCAGCAGGAAAACTCCTTAGAAACTTCAGATTTAGGTCTTCCTTATCTACCTCAATTCCACACACAGTTAATTGTGTAACAATCTTTTGGAGTTTGGTGAAGATGCTATCAAGAGAGTCATTGCTTGAAGCAGAGAATTTTTCATAGCTTGCTTCACCATGTCTTCTATGTCTTCTTTGTAGCATCATTGGCACCAACATTGAGCAAATCCTCTTCAATGAGTTCTTTTGCTGTCTGGAATTTGCTGAAGTCAATGGATCTGGTCCCTCTTTGAAGAGTCATTAGCAAAAACGTCTGGCCTTCAGGTCCTTGTTCTTCTTTGCTCCCTTTCATCTTTTTCTGGTGCAGTAAATGTTACTACTTCAGTATCACTAACTTTCTCAGTCTTCTTCTGAGTTTGGAAGGAATTACCATTTTGAATGATTTTCCAAGAGCATAATCTTGAATGAGAAATATTGCTCGCTCATAATCCTCCACATCTCAAACTCATTAATTTTTGAGCTTAGGAAGCTTAGGCACAGAGTTGGACTGGTTATTTTCCATCTCCATTGATTCGAGTCGAGCAGGTTAAGCTTATTCTTGGATCTTCTAAAACAAAATATCTCAGAACCTTCGCTCTGATACCCTTGATGGATCTGGACCACATACCTTGTGTCAATGATATTTTGTGTAATATTCATAAGCACGCGAAATTTACTTAGTAATACTTAGAAGACAGATTGTAATGATGTTTATAATGAACACAGATAAAACACAAAACTTAAGCTCCAATATTATTATTAATAATACGAGTGATCTTGCTTATCACTAGGGTTACACCTTGAAGCCTTTTTGAATAATACGTATATGTGTAAGTATATAAGACAATGACCTAGGACCACCTTTTATAGTACAAGGAGTCCTTTACAAGAGAAGTATAAAGCTAACAATATAGAATATACACAAGATCTTTTCTATACTTATCTAGACACGTTTTCCTAACCATTATCTAATAGCAGTGGTAATAATGTACCAGCAGTGGTAATACGTTTCCACTGCTAGTGCAATCCAATCAGTGTCTTCCAAAGCTATCGGTGGTAACAGATTATTCCCAACAGGGAAGCTTATTGTTTATATACTTACCATCTACATGCATCACTTGAGGGGAAGCATCTACGAGTTGCACAAGACCCCTATTAGATGATTTCAAAAAGGAGAAGAAGATTCATGGTGTGCAGCTTATTATTTGTGATGACATGTTTTACCATTGTTTCTTTATACAGGTTGTTTTGTAATATCAAATATGGGAAGATTGTTGGGAATTAGAGATTTGATGATTACAAAACCCACAAGCAGAAATGAAGAAAGAAGAAATAAAGAGGGTCTAATATGTAATAGTTAGCTTTACTAGTAAGCTAAGATTAGGGTTTCATGTAACCTCCCTCTACTATATAAAGATGGTAGGCGTCTAGTTTATTCTCATTCATTTCATAGAAGACATCTCCTAATGAGAGTCTAGACACACGATCATAGCGTGTGTATATTAGTAGTAGTAGTTTATTAGTTTCTTTATCATGTTTGAATAAAGAAAACCTTATTAGTAATGTTGATTGTGTTCTTATTATTCCGTTGTGCATTTCAATCAATCAATGTTAATCATACCCTAGTTGAGTCCGGATCTTGGATTCTACAAACATCAACATCAAACCATATCACAAGCAATTATAAAAGTAAAGAGATAAAGAAAGGAAAGTGCAAATCGAACATGAGGATTTATAGTGGTTCGGTCACGGATATCCTCTCCTCCCTACTCCACTCCCCAAGTACCCAACTCGAGAGTTACTTCACTAAATCAACAAGCTCCCTTCTCGGCGGAGAAAACCTTACAATCGTCGCTCACACTTTTTCCGGAACAAAGCTAAATATCGGGTTCTAGTTCGAGGTAGAACCAACCTAACATCGCCTATACAATATTTCTGACACTAAGCTAGATGTCAAGTTTTTTCCGGGTACAACCACTCCCGTTATGTTTTATGGCCCAACATAACAAACCTTGTGTTTTATGGCACAAACACATAAACCATCTTATCTAAGTTGATGAGAAATGTTGTGATGATATACTAATGTTTACAATGATGATCCATAACACAAATGTCTAATGGATATGAATGACTAATCTAAATGATCTCTAAATAAGAAGTCTTCATCAATGAGGATAGCAAGAGATATTGAATCTTCAATATTGATATGGCTTGGTGAATGAGGATGGCTAGATTTCCAAGCTTTCCTTGGTTGATCAAAATGTAAAATATGCTTACAACAAAGATGGATGTTAGAAGCATTATGATCATGTGATGGTGAGGGTGATTGATGCATGTTACTACATGGTTATCTATAGATCTAAGTGATGAAAGAATGTTAGAGAGAATTTGTGTTGGAAGGGATGATAAAATGAGAAGACAATGGGCTCTATTTATGGCCAAAGATGTAATCTAAAAAATAATATTTTATTAGATTTGATATCTTAGAATATCTTCCAAAATCTTTTAAAGATTTAAATAACACTATGCATGAGGTAATAAAAGAGTGTTTTCCTTTTTATGAAAAATACATTTAAACAAATGTATATACTTATTTAAAAAGGTAAGTTACTTGTAAATAAAATGTAAGTAACTTTTGTAAAATAAAATATCTAGTTGAGTGCTTGTCAAAATAAAATATATTTTCTCAAGTGAAAGTAAACTTTAGTACTTGTATGAATATTATAGTTAGTTTACTTGTACAAATAAAAGTATATATTTTGTTAGAAATTTTACGAAAGATGTATTTGTATAAAATACTTGTGAATGCAAAATGTAAAATGTGGTTCGAAATAGAATGGTTAACCTATTCAAATACTTAGTGACTCTAAACGTAATTTAAACATTCTAAATGATTTGTTAATGGGTTTGATCATAATGCCACATAACAAACATGTACGAACCTGTGTTGTAATATATGAGGACTTGAGACATCGAGAGGTGTTGAATGTATGTTGAGACAAAATGTGATTACAAGTAACTTGTACATTTTACGTTATGTATTACAAGTTACATGTTTGTCATCAATCAAAACAAACGAGACTGTATAGATTAAATATCGTAATATTTTCACTAACACAACATATGTGTTATAATTGCGTGTATGAGTACTTGTGGTTGATTTGGTACATGTCTATGATTCTTACTTAGCCAACAGTTTTGACTTGTTAGAAACCTATTAAGAAAACAGTTTTGACTGGTTGAAAACCTATTAAGCCAACTATTTTAGCTCCAGCTGGTAGTCGACAAGTTGGAAATCTATTATTCACATGACCATGAGGTGGTCGAATACATAACTATTATCATTGCAGTGGTTGGATACATGAATATGATGTGGTTTGGATAACTCTTAATACTACTTGCTCTGCGTTATTAATTGTACACATTTGTCCTACTTGTATCTCATGCACAACAACTTGAGTCATATTTACTATAAACCTATGAGCTCACCAACATTATGCTGACGTTTTCGAGTATTCATTTTCAGGTGATATTAATAACATTTCTTAAGGAGGATATAGCTTCTTACTTGGCCATAGGAAGACCTAAGATTAACCCACATGGGTCTTTTTCCTTGGCTGATTTGTATTAGAACACTTTTATAGATTTATGCTGTTTATTTGGTTTATTTGAGAACATGTTGCCTAGTACTTGTCTCTAGTTGTGGGAATTTCTATATTTGACTTTATGACTATGTTGTCGTGGTAGCGGCTGACCATGATACAAGCCTCCACTTGTATCAGGGTCGTCATGACTTTGTGTTAGATTTTCATTTAGCAAATTCTATATTTTCTTATATTAATATGTTATGACGATCCTCTCAGTCACGCCTCGTGTTTCCGCCTAGGCAGGGTGTGACACAGTTAAAGGTGTTTGAAGTTCCTTTTACGAAAGCAATGTAACAAAAATGTCACGTAGATGTTCAGCGGGTGCCCAATGTGTTGTGTCTTTAATACTGTCAATATACTCCTGTCATCCTTTTAAAAGGCCCGCTGTGTAGCAAGCTTTTTTGAAAATAGGATAAACTACTATGTTTACCATTTTTATTTCATCATGTGATATACATCCTTTTTGACTATTTAGTAGCATCCTACAGTAGTAAGCGTCACTAGTTGAAATAGGAACATTTTGAATTCTGCCAATTGCGTATTGTTTCTTCCTAAAAGTCCATATTCGTTTTTTGACATTCCAGACAAATTTTGTAGGAAAATCCACATATGTTAGCTCCCTTGCTACCGAATACCGTTCATTCATTTTCTTCCAAGCTTCGAACATAGAGGTACCAACTGCTGGCTTCTGAATAACGGTTTCAAGATCAGAGTTCTCGTCATATACAACTTGCTACTCTCCTGGCATATGAAAAGATAGCCTTTCAACAGATGGTGTTCTATACAATAAATCTTAAATCTAAACATCCTCCATGCAGCCTCACATGCCGATATACCTTCAATCATAATCAGCTTTAATCTCATTAACAGGTTTAGCAATTTGTTGACCGTCTACCGTGGTAGCTGGTTCATGCAACTGTGTTGAGACTCTATTTGGACCTTTGTTTATATACCTAAACAAATATTTGATTGATCCCTTCTGATTGCACCACACAACGTTGAGGTGGCATTGATAACGTTTCAGAAGCGTAACATTATATGGGATAACATAACCGTTATGAAACTTATGTCCACTCTTATCAACATGATTTCCGTTCTCACGTCTTCTATAAATAGGGTACCCTTTCAAGTTAACTCAACTGTGTTGTCTAAATTTTTTTGGGAAGTGTTTTGGTACATTTCCAGTCATCCACGCAAACGTGATTTGGCTTATCAGCACCGCAAGGACCATGCATCATAAAATGATAAACTAATGTGTACAATTCGGGATCCTCATTTGGATCTAGTATCTCATCAAATATGAATTTGTCAATATGCTCAAACTTTAGCACCTTGTCATCCTTATGCAAGAACAAACATATATGCGCGTAAGGAAGTCCTTTTTTTTGGAATTCAATGGTATAAACTATTGATCAATCGGTAACGTTAAACCAACAATGACGTCTAAAACTTTTAAAACTAGAAACAATTAGCTGAAAAGAAAAACATGATCTAGCTTAAATGAGATGTCATTTAAACCATGAAACTTTGAAGTAGACATCAGAATATCCACAAAGCAATTTTTCTGAATTAACTAAGTCATTTGATAACACGAAAATTCATTTAGAAAAGAGACTTTACAATATGATTTAAGGTAACTTTGTAATTGCATAAACATTTATGGATTAAATTATATTTTTTACAATTAATTGCTTGATTTAATTTCAAATATATTTTTGAATATATCAAATAATAAGTAGACTTGAAAAAACACCATCTAATCAATCACATGATAATCACCCAAGTTATAATATTGGCCAAATGGCGCAAAACATACATAATGTAGAGTGATGCAAATAAAACCAGTTTTCTTTAGATTAAGAACTTTCCACAAGTTGCTCATCTTCGTCACCAGTTTTGTACTCTTGCAAGTTTTAATTAGGTTATGGTAGGATCAGACGTTTAAATATTCGTCTTATAGGATATTTTGAAAAATAAAAATACTAAAAGGTTGTAACTCTTATTAGATTATGTTGCATGATTGAAATAAAATATTCCTACACTGGTTAAATGTCTATCGTGACAATTAATTAATTGTAACTGATTAATTCTACATGTAATATACGTCATCAATGACCAACATATATATATATATATATATATATATATATATATATATATATATATTATATAAGAGTAGGGATCCATCGCCAGTGAGAAGTAAATTAAAAAAGAAGTGGTGAGAAGTGACCAAACCACGCATTTGAGATGCAACGACTTTTCATTAGATGCATTTCTATTCATATAGATGCAACAACTTGAGTTTCGAAAGTTAATTTGATGTATAGATGGTGCAAATTGATTTTCATTTTTGGCTCACGTGCAGAGGAACAAAAACAAGAGAAATCATGAAATGCATCTAATAAACAATTTATCTCTGATTAAAAAGCTAAAAACACACTACGGTGCGTTATAATGCATCTAAGATTATATAGATGCATCTAATTTAGGTCGGTGAATCTCGGATTTGCGGCTATAGTTCTTCTTATTCCTTCTTATTTTAAGTAATCTTCTTATTTGATCCTAACTCTATATATATATATATATATATATATATATATATATAATATATATATTAATATATATATATATATATATATATATTTTATTGCGTATATTAAATTCATAATAATGTTTCTAGGCAAAAGTTATGTCCCTAATTAGCTTTTTGGAAGTATAGCGGATTTCATATGTCGAATTTCGTAAATGTTTTTTCTTGAGCCATAAATTGAGAAAGATGGTATTGAGAAATTTAAATTTCATTACATATATTGATATTTATATCTTATATCGCTCGTTCTAAATAAGTACTCGACTACCTTGTGCGGTTGCATACCTAGCTCGCACACCCTCAAATACGGCTTTGATTATATATATTAGAGTTAATTGCAGAAATCGTCCTAAAGGTTTGGTCAAATTGCAGGTTTCGTCCCAAAAAGTTTAAAATTGCATAAATCGTCCCCAAATCAAACCTTTTTGCAAATTTTGGTCCCTGGCTTTAACTGCCGTTAAGTTAATTTCGTTAAAATTTACACATTAGCCCATTTTGGCCAATAACTCTTGCAGCGTTCATCCTTTTGGCCAAAACTCTAACATAGTTCATCCTTTTGGCCAAAAACTTTTGCAGAGTTCATACTTTTGGCCAAAATTCTTGCATAGTTCATCCTTTTGGACAAAAACTTTTACAGAGTTCATCCTTTTGGCCAAAACTCTTGCATAGTTCATCCTTTTGGCCAAAAAATTTTGCAGAGTTCATCGTTTTGGCCAAAAACTCTTGTAGCGTTCATCCTTTTATACATTTTCATATGTTTTTAATCGTCTTCATCCATTTTTATGCGTTTTTGTCCAGTTTTATACGTTTTTGTTCATTTTAATACGCTTTCGTCCGTTTTCATTCATTTTTATGCGTTTTCAAAAAAAGAAAAAAAATTTGAAAATAAAAAATTTCGCATTTTTTCGCAAATTTGAAAAAAAAAATCCAAAAAATTTTGAAAAAGAAAATTGGAAAAAAAATCATATAAAAGAAAAAAATAATTTTTTTTCCAAATTTTTTTTCGAAAAATTTTTTTTTTATAATTTTTTTTTTTCCAAATTTTTTTTCGAAAAAAGTTTTTTTTTCTAATTTTTTTTTTCGAAAAAGAATTTTTTTTCCAAATCTTTTTTCGAAAAAAGTTTTTTACGAAAAAAATCAGAAAAAAGAAATTCGAAAAAAGTTTTTTAAAACAAAAAAATTGGAATTTTTTTTCCCAAATTTTTTTATCGGATTTTAGTACGAAAAAAAGGTTTTTTTGAATTTTCTTTTTCGTATTTTTTTTCCAATTTTCTTTTTCAAATTTTTTTGGAATTTTTTTTTTCAAAATTTGCTAAAAAATTCCAAATTTCTTATTTTCAAATTTTTTTTCTTTTTTTTTTTAAATTTCAATATGTTGAGATAGTACAAAAACGGTTAAAACGAACAAAAACACATAAAAACGGATGAAAACGTATAAAAACAGACGAAAGCGTATTAAAACGAACAAAAAGAAAAACTGAAAACTGGACAAACACGCATAAAAATGGATGAAGACGATTAAAAACATATGAAAATGTATAAAAGGATGAACGCTACAAGAGTTTTTTGCCAAAACGATGAACTCTGCAAAAGTTTTTGGCCAAAAGGATGAACTCTGCAAGAGTTTTTGGCCAGAAGGATGAACTCTGCAAAAGTTTTTGGCCAAAAGGATGAACTCTGCAAAAAATTTTGGCCAAAAGGATGAACTATGCAAGAGTTTTGGGCCAAAAGAATGAACTCTGCAAAAGTTTTTGGCCAAAAGGATGAACTATGCAAGAGTTTTGGCCAAAAGGATGAACGCTGCAAGAGTTATTGACCAAAAGGGGCTAACGTGTAAATTTTAACGAAATTAACTTAATGGCTGTTAAAGCCAGGGACCAAAATTTGCAAAAAGGTTTGATTTGGGGACGATTTATGCAATTTTAAACTTTTTGGGACGAAACCTGCAATTTGGCCAAACCTTAGGGACGATTTCTGCAATTAACTCTATATATTATAGATATATATATTGAAGATGTAATCATATCAATGAGAAAAATTAAAATTTTATTAATTTCATATGTACCCAATTTAAATATTAACATGTCATACTTACTCAAATCATGATTAAACTACAATATTGATTATAATATAACATTTTGATGTTTGAATTGACAATATATGAAATTATCTCAAAGATAAATTAAGTAGTGAATTCTAACGATCCTAATACATATTTTTTTCATGATTGAAATAAAAAATTCCTACACAGGTTAAATGTCTATCGTGATAATTACTACGAATATACGTCATCAATGACTAACTTATTATATATATAAAAAAATTAATTTATTGCGTATAAATTCACAATAATGTTTCTATATAGGCAAAAGTTATGTGCCTAATTAGCTTTTTGGAAGTATAGCGGATTTCAAATGTCGAATTTCGTAAATGTTTTTTCTTGAGCCATAAATTATGAAAGATGGTATTGAGAAATTTAATTTTTTATTACATATATTGATATTTATATCTTATATCACTCGTTCTAATAAGTACTCCATCCGTCCCAAAATTATAGTTCTCATTTGACTTTTCGGTATTTCTTTTACAACTTTAACCTTAAGTATTTTTATTTGTGTTGCATAATACTTGATGCAAAATATATGAATTCACTGAGTTTTAAATGTATCTTCATTTAGTATAGTTATCATCAACTATAGTATAACATAACAAAAGTATTTAAGGTCAAAATTGAAAAAGAAATACTAAAAAAGTCAAATGAGGGCTATAATTTTGGGACGGATGTAGTAACATATTGTCTAAAAAAATAAAGTAACAACTTGTATGTATATTTATTTTTCATCCATGCGTAACTTGGCAGCTCAAGCAGCTTTTATGTATGGGAATATATTAGCTACATTTAATTGTAGCCAATTGGCTACAATTTTGTGCTAAAAATGTGGGTCACTTGTTATTTTTGTGGGTCCTGATTCTTTTGTGTGTGTCTCTGAATCATTGATAGTGTATTTTTTATGAAGGATTGTAGCCAATTGGCTACAAAAATTGTAGCCAAGCTATCCCATATATATAATATATATATATATATATATATATATATATATATATATATATATATATAATATATATAGTATAATATATATATATATATATATATATATATATTGAGGATGTAATTAATCATACCAGTGAGAAAATATAAAATAAGGTTATTTTCATATTTACCCAATTCACTACAACGATCAGGGCTTTCGCCGGGGACATGTCCCCTGCGAAACCTTTCACCGGGGACCTGTCCTCAGCGAAAGTCCCCCGGCAATACCCTCTCGGGAATACTTTCCCCGGGGACTTATGTCTACCTTTATCGGGGACAGGTGGGTCCCGCAGCCATTTTTCGCCTATCAAACAAGTCCGACGTGGCACTACTTTTTGCCGAGAACACGTCCCCGGGGAAAGTATTTTTGAATATTTAATTATTTAGCTAAGTGCTTTATCAGAATAATTAATTACGCAGTTTTGCCGAGGACATGTCCTCGGGGAAAGCTGAATACTACTGTTGAGCAAACTTCTTTAGCTGGGGACATGTCCCCTGCAAAAACTATATGCCACTGTTGATTTGCGGCTTTTGCCGGGGACTAATCCCCGGGGAAAGTGGTAATATAAATTTAGCTTTAACACTTTCGCCGGGGACATGTCCCCGGAGAAAGCCTCTGACCCATTTTGCAGAAAATTGCTGCAAAATGGGTAATTTCCAGATTTTTTCCGGAAAAAATCTACAATGTAACAACCTGTTTTCAGAACCTTTTTTATGCAACAACAACACAAATTCGCTAAACATAATGTCATATATACCCATCAATCGCTAACATAGTTATGTGTTTCCAAAATCGCCAAAACGGTTCAAAAACCGTTAACACATGATCATCTACAAAACTATACATATGCTACTTATCCGCAAATGGACCAAAACTATACGTATAATCCATTTAGCGGGAATCCTAGCACATAATGCACATAAACGACATAATAATCCATGTTATTCTCTACAAACATATCCATAACTTGTTAAACCAACATAAACCGACATCTCAAACCCCACTACCCCCACTCCTGTCCCCGGTATCTCTAGACTCACCCGATGGAGTAGCACCAGATCCCGACCCACTCGGTGGAGTAGCACCAGATCCCGACCCACCTGGTGGAGTAGCACCTGATCCCGGGGCGGACTGTAGTCGCTCCTGCCAACCCGGGAATGACCTCACAAACTCCATCACCAGCTCCATCTGAGTCCTCTGTGTAGCGAGCTCCTCGGTCTGTTTCTGCACTGTTTCCCGCAGTGAGGACACGTCCGCTTCATCACGAGGTCGGGAGGCGCTAAAGGTCTTCTTCACTCCACCGCCGGGTAAGACTTGACCTACACCAGGAATATGACCGCGCTGCTTACCACCAATCACGGTACGGAGAATCTCGCGGTCAGTCATGTGGGTCCCATCGGAGGTGCTCTCTTCCCGCATCCGTATCATCTGGTTCTGTTTAGTTACAAAAAAAACAAGAAAAGTAATATATAAGTCGTGATGCATTATATTTCATCAAAGTGGGTGACTTTGAAAATAAATTATACTTACATATCTAGCCTCAGATAACGGGGACTCAAAGACATCGCCCCTCATATGGTTCCGACGGTATAGCTCTATCAAGTCTTCTCCAACCGGCGCCTCAGTGTCGCTGCTCAACTATTTAGAAATAAAATCAATAACGACACACCCAACACCATGTATATATATAAATAAAATGATTAAATAGTTTCTTACAAAGTTATGGCGAATAGCAGCTAACGACTGAGATCCATGAAGGCTAGAACTCGTGTTCGCTATGCGGTTTTGTCGGTTGACCTATGATATCTTCTGCTTTTTCGGGTTTGTCCAAAGCTTAACCTGCGTATTTTAAATTATAAAAACTATTATATAGATGAATTATTATTATTATTATTATTATTATTATTATTATTATTATTATTATTATTATTATTATTATTATTATTATTATTATTAATATTAATAATAATGAAGTGATGTTTTTATAAAAAAAATAATAATAACAACAACAATAATAATAATAATAACAATGATAATGATAATGATAATGATAATTATTATTATTATAAAGTGTCGATCCAGAAATTTACCAACGCATCCCAATCCTCTTGCGTCTTGTTCGCTGGACGCCGTCTTTTGATCTCCTCAATCCTCTCCACCCCACCTGCTGCCGTAAAGTGATCTTTTTTGTATCTATATTTGTTGTCATCGTATCGTTTTTGGAGATAATACTCGATACTGTCAACAATCTTGTCTCCATTCGAGCCAACAATGTGTGGGTCGAGATCAAAGTAGTGCTGCAATAAAATATAAAAATATATATATACAAATTTAAATAAACAAACAAGTTTGAATAAATAAACACAATAATTAAAAAAATAAAGGTTAAAAAACTTACGTGTAGCTAGTCATGGATGTGGGCCTTGGCCGTTTCGGGAACCTTAGCCCATGAATCGGAAAACTTGGGAATCGAGTCCCGTAACACCTCCCCAACATAGTTGGAGAACCAAGAAGCGTGAGGGCCCACGTGTGTATAAAAACCCTCCTGGTTGACCCGAAAATCGATCGACACAGGACGACGATCCAGTGCCACCTTCGCCTTGAGTGTCGTGTTCTTAGTGGGACCACGCACCACCTTCCCCCCTCCCGCCTTTTCCCTTTGTGTTTGGGTTGGCAGCTTTGGATTTAGAGCCTACAAGTAATCAAATTCAAGTGATGATGACATAAAATAACAAGTTATCAATTTAAAATAACATGTAATCAAATACAGTTTAGTTAAAAATAATTCAGAAATTCTTACGCTGGCAATTGGTGCCTATCCTCCTCGAGGGACCACGAGGTGGCGAATTACCTCCATCGCCACCGTGAGACCTAGCTACAACATCTGCCATCTGTAAACAAAAACATAGAATTAGTGAAGAAACTATATAGATATATATATATAATATATATATATTATATATATATATATATATAGATATATATATAATATATATATATATATCTATATATATATGCTTCTTCACGTAAATAACAATATATATCAACAAGATAATTATAATAATTAATAATAAATAAATAAAAAACAAATAAACACATTTAACCACTCGATAACATTTCATTCAAATAATTATTGTTGTTCTACAAATTACAATTTGAGATTAATCTCCCACATCATCACATAAAATTCAACATTATTTTAGTCCTGTCAGCTTCATCATCTTCATTCTCATTCTCATAGTCATCATCATCATCAGATGCTAAATCATGAGGAACGTGGTCATCATAATCAATATCATCTTCGTCTTCCACAATAGTGATAATTTGTGGTGGTGCCTCAACTTCCGCTGGTTGAACATCTATATTTATAATGTTATAATCCAACTGATCCAACTCAGCAGAGAGTGTGATATGTGATGAGTTGTTGTCATGTACAACATCCTGATTGTCTTCTACCACAATGATATCCGGGTTCCAAATCTTTCGATGATAAGAATCTTGGACGGCCTTCCAATTATCACGTTTACCCGGGAAATCAAGGTAAAAGACTTTTGATGCTTGCGTTGCAAGAATGAATGGTTCATTTTGAAAAGATACACGATCGATCATAATTTGCGTAAAGTTGTTTCTATAGGTACATCGTTTTACGCGATTACTGTTATTAGTGTCGAACCATTTGACTTTGAACAACAAAACATTGAATGAAATATATGAAAACTCGAGAATTTCTTCAAGCTGGCCATAATGCATTCCTCCATCAGGGTTAGGAGTTGAAATTCCGCTGTTTTGAGTTGAACGACGTAAATCACGGTCGTGTACGATAAACTTCACACCGTTGACTACGCAAGAGTTGACCTAGATTGCAGTACATGATGGTCCACAAGGCAAATCGAATAACTCGGAAGTACAACTTGGGTCCTTCTTTACTTTTAATTCACGAATCTATGAAAAAGTTAAGAATAGATAGAGATGAGTAATAGTCGTTATTTTTATAGGGTAATACATACAATAGGTCTACCTTCATCTCAAACCAGCGAGGAAATCCTTCTTGCAAGTCACTGCCAGGAAATGCCCTGTAAATGTTCATGATATTAGAATAAGTCGTCGAATAACAACTTACGTAAAAAAATATTTGAAATAAAATGCGTACCTCTTGTACTCGTTCATGTACGGGTCGATTTTATGACTGTTGTAGTAGTACCATACTACTACTTGCTTCATTGTGTCTCCTTGAAACCGAACTAATGATAGTCTACCAATCTTTTTGCACTGATCGAAACACTCAAATCGACTTGCTGGGCTTGGACCGTCCTCATTCCGGTCAGGACGATAAATCTCGTCCAACAACACAACACCCGAAAATAATGCGAACAAAAGTTATGCTTTATCAGCAATATAACCCTCCGCTATTGAACCTTCAGGCTTAGCTTTATTTCTGACATATTTTTGAGCTTTTCATGTATCTTTCAATGGATACATCCACCTCATGTAAACAGCTCGCCTTCAATAACCTCTTCCTTTAGATGAATAACCAAGTGAATAATAATGTCAAAAAAAGCTGGAGGATATATTTGCTCAAAACTGCACAAAATATTGATCAGTTGTTCTCTAGCTTTCAACATGTCATCCACCATCAAAGTTCGAGCGCATATTTGTTTGAAGAATGAACAAAGCTCGATTATTGGTGTTGCAGTAGTTTGGTCCTTCAAGTAATTTTGAAGTCCAGCAGGAAGCAACAGTTGCATCATTATGTGACAGTCATGAGCCTTCAAGCCTGTTATGTTGCTATCGTTGTCGGTCACTTTATGCTTGAAGTTAGATCCGAACCCATCAGGTAGTTTAACACCTTTGATGAATTAAGGAAAAAAATCATGATATTAGAATAAGTTGTCAAAATGAATACGTGAATTAATTGGAACAAAGAAATTTTCAAATAAAACGCGTACCTTTAATGAATTGACAAAAAAGTTTTCTTTCTTCGGTTGTGAAAGAGTACGTAGGATGAGGCTTAGAGCACTTCCCGTTTCCTTTGTTGACGAGCCACAAGTCAGTACGAATATTCAAATTTTGTAAGTCTTGTCTTGCCTTGTTGGTGTCTTTTGATTTGTCATTCATTAACAAAGTACCCAACACACTCTCACACACATTTTTTCGATATGCATGACAATTAATTGTGTTTTAGTGTAAGAAAAGACCAATACTCTAGCTCGTAGAAAACATATTTTTTTGTCTAATTCAATTCGCGATCAGGATCACGTTTTTTGTTCGCACCCCCATATCTTGGATGTGTCCCCGGGAGACATTTAGGCAATCTTCTTAGTTGATCCAAGATGTCATCACTGGTAAATTTTCTAGGAGGGTCTCTATTATCTACCTCTGTATAGAATGCCCTTCTGTTCTTCCGCCATTTATTGGTCGTGCTTAAGAATCTTCTGTGACCAACATAAGCGGTTTTGTTTAACACGCTCATAGCTAGAGTGTCTACATTACATGTCGGACATGCCTTGTAACCTTTCCCACTCCACCCAGACAAACTACTTCGAGCCTGTGGACTAAATGACTGTGATAGAGGGGAGCTTGTATAACCTTATTATGGGCTGTTCAAACAGGCTATATAGGGACTAAATGACTTTGAGGTGGTTATCTCTGATATCTCAACCATCATGAGTAAACTTTAATACATGTTCTAGTATTTCAAACATAGCTCTAACAAAACCCAAAACAAAACCAAGATGCAAACTTTTCAAGCATAAGCAATCAATTACACCAACTTCAACACATAACATATTTTTTAAAATGCAAGCGGCATAAGCAATCCAAACACACCTTTGGTTCAGAAAACAAGCAAACCCATAAACAAGTAGGACGAGCGATGAGACTTTCGCCGGGGACATGTCCCCGCTAACACATAAACAAGTAACAAAAAAAAAGAAAACAAGTAACAAAAAAAAAACAAAACTTACTGGTCTGGGTGTCGGCTTCAGTTCTCAGCTTCGGTTCTCAGCTTTAGTTCTCAGCTTGGTCTCGACACAGCATACTGTACATAAATAATTAAAAAAAAAATAAAAAAATGAACAAAAATCAGTCTACAATAAAATAAACCATTCCAAAAATTAACAATCTCAAAAAATAACAGGTAACAAAAAATTAATAATCTCAAAAAATTAGTTGGGTTTGTAAACAAGGGGCAAGGAAGAAAGAAGATGGGAAAAGATAGAATTAAATGAGGAGAGGGTTTAAGGAAAGAATTATATGAGGAGAGGGTTTCAGGAAAGAATTATACTCGTGCACAGTGGTGCGTGTGTGGTTGCAGCACAGGAGGTGGTGGTGCTGTGGTGAAGTGGTGGAGATGGTGGTGGAGATGGTGAGGAGGTGGTGAGCTGTGGTGGTGGTGAGTTGGGAGGAGGAAGAATACGCATTGTTTTTTTCGTTTTTTTTTCCAAGTATGACCAGATCTGTCAATTATTGAGGTCAATTTTTACTTTCTACTTTTGCCGGGGACAAGTCCCCTACGAAGGTATTCTTTGTCTTCTAGCGACCCTTTTGGCGGGGACATGTCCTCGGAGAAAGTGATGGCGGGATAAAATAAAAGAGAGGAGGAAAAATGAAATTTTTCGCCAAAACTTTCCCAAGGGACATGTCCCCGAGAAAAGGTTTAATTATTTAATTTTATTTTAAAAAAAAACACTTTATTATTATTTTAAATAATTAAAATTAATAATAAATCAGTTTAAATTTAACCTAAAAATTATAAAATTATTTTAATTACGTTTAACCTAGGTTGCACGGACACGGCGATACGGCAAAGTCTAAAAATATATGACACGGACACGGCGTGGACAAGGGAATTTATATATAAATGTTTAATAGATATTTATATACTTTATATACATATTTACAAATAAGAGTCAAAAAATGGCAAGTAACTAAATGTTTATAGGTGTTTATATACTTTGTATACTTGATGAGTGTCTAAATACTCATCATTTTTGTATAATCTAAACAGCAAAATCATCTGAAAACACTCAAAAATGCATCAAAATGATGAAAATATCACAAATCAATGTTTTATGTGTTTTAAATGCAAAAAGATCAAAATCAGATGAAAAACGTATCAAATTTGCAAAATTGGCAGGTTTAGTCCCCCAAGTTTTAAAAGTTGTCAAATCTAGTCCCTGGAATTCAAAAATGTGGATTTTTATCATTCAAGGTCCCTGAAGTATCCTAAGTTGTTTAAAATGATCCTTGAATGAATTTTTGGTCAATTGGCAAGAAAGGTCCCTAAACTTTGAAATTTTGCAAAACTAGTCCTTGGGACTTTTAAAAATTGATTTTATGCAAAAAGGGTCCTTGTTCTATCAAAGTTGTCAAGTTTGGTCCTTGTGAGAGCATTGGAAAAAGTTCAAGTTCAGTCCTTGAAGTTTGGATAATTTACATTTTTGGCCCTTGTATACCACACAAACCAAACGGACACCCTTTTGTTATATCAATCCAAATCCAATCCACCTTGGCCCAACCTTTAGCCCAAAATCCAACCCACCCCGTTTGTATTATTAGCCACGGGGTCAAATAAAGTCAAACAAACCAAAAAAAAACCGCCCTCCACTGTAGACATACCTCTCCACCCCTGTAAACTCAAAACCAACATGGTTTTCCCAACATTTTCAACACCCCCTCCTCACCTTATCCATCCCCCTATGTCCCCTCCAACTCCTCTAAACAACAAAACCTTTAATTGACTAAACCCACCCTCATTAAAGCTCAAACCTGCTCAAGACCTTTTGGCGCAAAAAATGACATATGGCACTTTTGACCCATCCAATGCTCATAAGTGGGGGATCAACTCAGAAACAAGTGGGGAAGAATTTTCAGCTATAAAAGAGAAGAAAAAGAGAAGATAGGGAGTAGTTAGTTTTAGTTTTTTTTTTCTTTAAATGTCGTTTTTTTTAATGTTTTAGTTTTTAGTGAAAATGTTGTAATTTTAGTTTTCATGTATCACATGTAAGTGAAAACATCATTGTATGTGCTTTTGAGTTTCAATTTAAGTCTTTTATATAAATTCCAAGTTTTATATTCACTGTTGAACTTTTCATTTTCAAGCTCCTTTGTTAAAGCTTTTAACTGCTCAGTTTTAATCTCAATCAAGCTTCTATAAGCTTATCAAAGTTTTTAACAAGCTAATATTCAAGTTCAAGCGCTTTTGGAAATTGGTCAATGAAAGCCAAAACTGGCCAAGAATGGTTTTGGTGATGATGTGGGATGATGCAGAGGTGGAAATAGGTTGGAATAGCTTAGGTTAGAGTAGATTGGGTTTGGTTTTTAGCCTGTAAAACCTGGACTCATGTGAGTGATTATCCCATTTTCAAGTTTCAAGTCAGATTTCATATTTTGTTTGTACTGATATTTGTAGTTATAAACTGGTTAGACTTGTTATATATTGTATTTAGGTATTTAGGTCATGTAAGTGTAGTTTGATCATTGATTTATGCTTGTGCAATCTTTAGCTTAGTTTTTGTTTGAAAAACAGTTACCAAGGGGTTTTGGAACTGCTGCACTTTCTGTATTAGAGGCCTCATCAGTGGTTATCTTTTGTTGTTTCATGTTTGTTTAGTCCCATTGAACTCATCTCTGTCAATATCTTGTGCCTGTATAAGCTCAAAGTCAAAACTCTCTTTAGACTGTCTTAGCAGCAAATCTGTTGAGATTTTGAAATATCAAAAGCTTATTTGTGTTCTAATTCATAAATACATCTTGCAGTAGTCTCATTTCACTTTAATATATCATTTCCAGTCCACAAATCAAGATCAAACTTCAAATAAGTCAACTTTTTAGTTTTTCTCAAAAAGTCAAATTTTAATTTGGGTCGTTTTTGAATAAAAAAGATAATTTTACTGTGGGTTTAATAATAAGTTTTAGCTTAAAAGCTCTTAGGTTATTAGTTTGGTTGCTAAACAAAAATATAAAAATACTGGTCGTTTCAATTAGCTTGTAAAGTGCTATTTGTTAGCTATTTTGGCTACCTCTTTCTGAAAAGTGCCCTGTGCACAGGCTTTGTGCAGCTTTTGTAGCTTTTGCACAGAGCTCATCTGAGCACCTCTGGGTCTGATTTTTGGTTTACATGTTCTAGCCAGGTTATCTGAGGTCCCTTCTTTTGCTTTTCAATTTCCAGCTTATTCAAGTGCTTATTTTCTTGTTGCAAGTAGGTCCCCAAAACCTGTTTTAGCTCATTAGATCAAATAAGTCAAATCTTGGTATCTTGCATTTCAGTAGCTATGGATTGTTGTTTTTAGTTGCATTTGAGTTATTGTAGCATAGTTTGGCTTCTGTAAACAGTTGGTGCTTGTTGGTCTTCATTAGCTTATCCCAAGTGCTTATTATTAAGCACTTGTGCCTTCAGTTCCATAATTCCACACATAAGCACTTGTTTTTCCATTTTTCCTTGATTCTCTGTATTATTTTAAGCTTATCTTGAATTTTTCATATTTTTCCTAACTTGTTTGCTATTTTTCTCTGATTTAACTCTATTTTAGCACTTTTTAATTAGCTTTTATACAATAAAATTAGAAAAAGCTTAAAAAAATATGTTTTCAATTTTCCTAGATTAAGATAAATATAGAAAGCCTAAAAAGTATTTTTCCATAATTTTCTTGGTTTAATTAGTATTTTCTAGCATTTTAATTAGTTTTAAATAGTGTTTAAAAATTATAATAAATACATAAAAAGTCTAAAAAATATATTTTTAGTTTTAAAATTAGTTTTATGATATTTTATATTTTTCTAAGTCTTAATTTTATTTTTCTAGCTTTATTTCATATTTTCTTGTATTATAAGCTATTATTTAATAGTTAAAATTAGTTTTTAATTAATAATATTAATAAATAGTTTTTAAAAATATTTTATTTTTCTAATAATTTTCTTATATCATTAGGATTGTAAAAATGTATTTTTCATATCCGTAGGTATTTTCCTTCTTTATTTTCACTTTTTATTTTGTACGTATACGTAGTTTTTAAAACTTACGTTTACGTTTCTTTTATCTAATTGTTGTGTGTTCCTTTTGTGCTTATCCTATTCCTTACCTTTTTCAGTAGTGTAATATTCAATCCAAATCCTTTCCGATCACTATCCTTAGTGATCATTCTATCGTCTGATCAAGTGTTTGCACACCATTGAGTCTCCGTGGGACTTAACGACCCGGGAATTCATTGTATTCTCTGATCTTCATTGTATTTGGTTCCAAGCTGTTTTAAGTCTGTTACGGCTGGCCATTCACAAGTGGCCAGCTTGTGTGATTAGACTTGACGGTTCGGACCAGATCAAATTTTGGCGCCGCTGCCGGGGAGGCTTTAGCGTGTGTTTAGCCTTTTTCAGACCCATTCTTGCACATATCCCATCCTTTGTAAAAAGTTTTTTGTAAAGTTTTCAAAATCCAAAAAGTTCATTAACACTTTTCCCTGAAGTGTATCAACACCAAAATATTTTCATTCTTTGTTTTTGCGTCATGTTTTCAAAATACCAAAAATATTCCTCTTTACCCTCTTACCTTTTTGATTCTTCAATTCTTACCCTCTGTTAACCTTTGATTCTTTCTATGTCTTATCCTCACCCTCTTGGTTTTCAATGGTGTGGTGGTCCTTATAATTGGTGGCAATTGCCACCCTTGTAGCGTGTTGGAATCAGAAAACGGGTCTGTCTATAACCAAGATCCCTATTCCTACCATAACACGACTGATTTATTCCATTAGCTACCACACTGTGAGACTCAGCAGTTTTACTGTTGTGAGTACTGTGGTGGTTCACACTCCAGTTCTGATTGTCAATTAGGAAACACGCTTGTCTATGAGCAGGTTCCTGATAACAATTAGTGATACAACATAAACCACTCACAACCACATCAATTTTACCTTGTGAGTATTGTGGAGGTCCTCACTCTAGCTCGATTGTCATCAAGGAATCCATTTCCTTGTAACAATTACGACTCTTCGTATAATGACCAACCTCTACAGTACCAGCCTGACCCACTTCCTCAAAATCTTCTCCTTGATCTTTTGGATTTAGTGAAAGATTTAAAGGAATCTAAACACTCCCAAGATAATCCAAATGAGAAATCCATGGAAGTTTTGTTAGCGAAGAGGGCGGGCTGCTAAATTAGATTCCCAAATTGCCATTGAAAACACTATTAGGGAATCAATTAGAATACAAAAAGCGGCCAAATCTAGCTCTCGATTCCGTTTCATTCCTGATGACGATGATGATGAAGATATCCTTGATATCCTACAATTTTATAACAGTTCATCAAGTTCATCAGTTGAGATTCCTTCCATGAACAATCAGGGAGGAAAAGACTAGATGGATTACTAGCAGAAGAACAAATGGAAAGTATTAAATATATGTATGCTAGTCCTTCTAAACTCCCTCAGTCTGTGTATCACACCCCGAAGCTCCCACTCACTCTCTGAACATGGGGGATGAGCATCTTGACACTGTTCTTGAAAAGGAATCGGACGAATTATAAAGTTTAGTGTTAGGACCTTGTCCCATCCCGAGAGAGTCACAGGGAAATTTCTGATCATATGTGTGATTCTTCTTCCCCCTCTTTGAGGTTCAAATGATCATTTTGAGACTTTCTCCCGATTTTGCGATGATTGTAAATCTTATGGAGACATCGAGTACGTTGAGGCATCACTCCCACAGTCTGATCCTCTTCTTGAGGAGTTCACCGATAAACTCGCTCACATCATCCACTTTCACTTCATCGGGAAAGTGACGATGATCTCTTTGATTTCGAAGCCGATCTTGGAGAAACTAGAAATCTCCTATATAATGATCATCCACTCTTTCTATCCCATTTCCGACTCTTCCCTTCCTTCTCTCACTCCAGATGAGGAAGATGACAACTTTTGGAAGGAGGTCGATGATTTTCTTAGTGATGAGTCGATTCCAACAAGAATTGACAATACTTACTTTGATTCGGAGGGAGACATCCTTTTTCTTGAAAATCTGTTGATTGAAGAATCGTCTCCAGCTCTCCCTCCCGGTAATTTTGTTACCAATCACCATAAAAGCTTCAAATTTAAGCTTAAAAATGTCAAAAATGGTGATTTGCTTCTTTCTAATGAGGAATGGACATGCATTGTGATGCACATATTTATTCCATTCTTCACTAACGGTGTGGTTGCTCTTCCCTCTTTCCTTCTCCTCGGAATGAGGACACTATTTTTGATCCCGGCATTTTCAATTATCATTTTTGAGCCGGTTTCTGTATATATCTCATCGGTGTGGAACTTTCACATGCTTAATGTTGTGTCCAAACATCTTGAATGAAAGTCCGATGGAGATTGTTTCTTCCACTTTGCTTCCCCAGGAACCAATGAATTCGGGGTCGAGTCAAGCTAGCGACTCGGGAATCAAAACAGTAGCATGCCATATGGGTTTTCACCCATATTTCTGACTTCTTTCTATTTTCTACCACCCTAGTGTGGGGGGGGGGGGGTGGCCCCACAATTTTTCAAAAAAAAAAAAAAAAAAAAAAAAAAAAAAAAAAAAAAAATCCTTTCTACATAGAGCCGTAAGTATTTCCTTTTACGTTCTCAGTTTCGGCATAAACCGCCGCCGTACTTTGAATTTGAGGGCAATATTCATTCTAAGTGTGTGGGGGGGAATTCTCACGAATTTTATCATATTTATCCACCCAATTCCCCCATTTTTGGCCAAAATTTTTTGGAGTAAGTGTTTTTCACTTACTCATCTTGGTTATCAGTCCGCCATGTCTGTAAGACAAAAGGATTGGCTAATCCAGGAGCAAACGGCTCTTGGTAAAGATTTCTCAAATCCGTTTATATGGCTTGCAATTTGCCCAAAATTGTATGGTTTTCAGCTCACCATATCCTAAATAGTGAAGAGTTGGCTAGCCCGCAAGGTTATGGCTTGTGGGTAAAGCAGTGGAAAAACCATAATTTGGTATTCAGCTCACAAAGATAATTCTGATAATTTATCTAAGAGTTGGCTAGTCCAGAAGGGTACGGCTTCTGGTAACGACACATCAAATCCGTTATATGGTTTATGATTTGCCAATAAATCATTGGTTATCGTGTACCAAGGTTCTTACTTGAACTGAAACAATTGGCCACTCCAGAAGTGATGGCTTTTGGTAAAGAGTTTTTCAAATCCATTAAAGATCTAAATCATTGCTAGGGACTAGCAATATCTCAGTGTGGGGGATTGATGAGTGTCTAAATAATCATCATTTTTGTATATCTAAACTCTAAACTGCATCTCTGAAAACACTCAAAAATGCATCAAAATGATGAAAATATCACAAATCAGTGTTTTATGTGTTTTAAATGCAAAAGATCAAAATCAGATGAAAAACGTATCAAATTTGCAAAATTGGCAGTTTTAGTCCCCTAAGTTTTAAAAGTTGTCAAATCTAGTCCCTGGAATTCAAAAATGTGGAATTTTATCATTCAAGGTCCCTGAAGTATTCTAAGTTGTTTAAAATGATCCTTGAATGAATTTTTGGTCAATTGGCAAGAAAGGTCCCTAAACTTTGAAATTTTGCAAAACTAGTCCTTGGACTTTTAAAAAATTGATTTTATGCAAAAAGGGTCCTTGTTCTATCAAAGTTGTCAAGTTTGGTCCTTGTGAGAGCATTGGAAAAAATTCAAGTTCAGTCCTGAAGTTTGGAATAATTTACATTTTTGGCCCTTGTATACCACACAAACCAAACGGACACCCTTTTGTTATATCAATCCAAATCCAATCCACCTTGGCCCAACCTTTAGCCCAAAATCCAACCCACCCCGTTTGTATTATTAGCCACGGGGTCAAATAAGTCAACAACCAAAAAAAAAACCGCCTCCACTGTAACATACCTCTCCACCCCTGTAAATCAAACCAGACATGGTTTTCCAACATTTTCAACCCCCCTCCTCACCTATCCATCCCCCTATGTCCCCTCCAACTCCTCTAAACAACAAAACCTTTAATTGACTAAACCCACCCTCATTAAAGCTCAAACCTGCTCAAGACCTTTTGGCGCAAAAAATGACATATGGCACTTTTGACCAATCCAATGGCTCATAAGTGGTGGGATCAACTCAGAAACAAGTGGGGAAGAATTTTCAGCTATAAAAGAGAAGAAAAAGAGAAGATAGGGAGTAGTTAGTTTTAGTTTTTTTTTTCTTTAAATGTCGTTTTTTTTAATGTTTTAGTTTTTAGTGAAAATGTTGTAATTTTAGTTTTCATGTATCACATGTAAGTGAAAACATCATTGTATGTGCTTTTGAGTTTCAATTTAAGTCTTTTATATAAATTCCAAGTTTTATATTCACTGTTGAACTTTTCATTTTCAAGCTCCTTTGTTAAAGCTTTTAACTGCTCAGTTTTAATCTCAATCAAGCTTCTATAAGCTTATCAAAGTTTTTTACAAGCTAATATTCAAGTTCAAGCACTTTTGGAAATTGGTCAATGAAAGCCAAAACTGGCCAAGAATGGTTTTGGTGATGATGTGGGATGATGCAGAGGTGGAAATAGGTTGGAATAGCTTAGGTTAGAGTAGATTGGGTTTGGTTTTTAGCCTGTAAACAGCTGGACTCATGTGAGTGATTATCCCATTTTCAAGTTTCAAGTCAGATTTCATATTTTGTTTGTACTGATATTTGTAGTTATAAACTGTTTAGACTTGTTTATATAGTTGTATTTAGGTCATGTAAGTGTAGTTTGATCATTGATTTATGCTTGTGCAATCTTTAGCTTAGTTTTTGTTTGAAAAACAGTTAACCAAGGGTGTTTGGAACTGCTGCACTTTCTGTATTAGAGGCCTCATCAGTGGTTATCTTTTGTTGTTTCATGTTTGTTTAGTCCCATTGAACTCATCTCTGTCAATATCTTGTGCCTGTATAAGCTCAAAGTCAAAACTCTCTTTAGACTGTCTTAGCAGCAAATCTGTTGAGATTTTGAAATATCAAAAGCTTATTTTGTGTTCTAATTTCATAAATACATCTTGCAGTAGTCTCATTTCACTTTAATATATCATTTCCAGTCCACAAATCAAGATCAAACTTCAAATAAGTCAACTTTTTAGTTTTTCTCAAAAAGTCAAATTTTAATTTGGGTCGTTTTTGAATAAAAAGATAATTTATACTTGGGTTTAATAATAAGTTTTAGCTTAAAAGCTCTTAGGTTATTAAAGTTTGGTTGCTAAAAAAAAATATAAAAATACTGGTTCAGTTTCAATTAGCTTGTAAAGTGCTTATTTGTTAGCTTATTTTGGCTACCTCTTTCTGAAAAGTGCCTGTGCACAGGCTTTGTGCAGACTTTGTAGCTTTTGCACAGAGCTCATCTGAGCACCTCTGGTCTGATTTTCGTTTACATGTTCTTAGCCAGGTTATCTTGAGGTCCCTTCTTTTGCTTTTCAATTTCCAGCTTATTCAAGTGCTTATTTTCTTGTTGCAAGTAGGTCCCCAAAACCTGTTTTAGCTCATTAGATCAAATAAGTCAAATCTTGGTATCTTGCATTTCAGTAGCTATGGATTGTTGTTTTTAGTTGCATTTGAGTTATTGTAGCATAGTTTGGCTTCTGTAAACAGTTGGTGCTTGTTGGTCTTCATTAGCTTATCCCAAGTGCTTATTATTAAGCACTTGTGCCTTCAGTTCCATAATTCCACACATAAGCACTTGTTTTTCCATTTTTCCTTGATTCTCTGTATTATTTTAAGCTTATCTTGAATTTTTCATATTTTTCCTAGCTTGTTTGCTATTTTTCTGCATTTAACTCTATTTTTAGCACTTTTTAATTAGCTTTTAATACAAATAAATTAGAAAAAGCTTAAAAAAATATGTTTTCAATTTTCCTAGATTAAGATAAATATAAAAAGCCTAAAAAGTATTTTTCCATAATTTTCTTGGTTTAATTAGTATTTTCTAGCATTTTAATTAGTTTTAAATAGTTTTAAATTAATAATAAATACATAAAAAGTCTAAAAAATATATTTTTAGTTTTAAAATTAGTTTTATGATATTTTAGATTTTTCTAAGTCTTAATTTTATTTTTCTAGCTTTATTTCATATTTTCTTGTATTATAAGCTATTATTTATTAGTTAAAAATAGTTTTTAATTAATAATAATTAAATAAACAGTTTTAAAAATAATTTTATTTTTCTAATAATTTTCTTTTATCATTAGGATTGTAAAAATGTATTTTTCATATCCGTAGGTATTTTCCTTCTTTATTTTCACTTTTTATTTTGTACGTATACGTAGTTTTTAAAACTTACGTTTACGTTTCTTTTATCTGATTGTTGTGTGTTCCTGTTCTGTATCCTATTCCTTACCTTTTTCAGTAGTGTAATATTCAATCCAAATCCTTTCTGATCACTATCCTTAGTGATCATTCTATCGTCTGATCAAGTGTTTGCACACCATTGAGTCTCCGTGGGACTTAACGACCCGGGAATTCATTGTATTCTCTGATCTTCATTGTATTTGGTTCCAAGCTGTTTTAAGTCTGTTACGGCTGGCCATTCACAAGTGGCCAGCTTGTGTGATTAGACTTGACGGTTCGGACCAGATCAATACTTTATATATGTATACGTATCATGTTAAACGACCAAGTATAGGTGTTATGGTATACGTATAATATTAAACGACCAAGTATAGGTGCTATGGTATACGTATCATGTTAAACGACCAAGTATAGGTGCTATGGTATACGTATCATGTTAAACGACCAAGTATATGTGCTATGGTATACGTATCATGTTAAAGGACCAAGTATAGGTGCTATAGTATACGTATCATGTTAAACGACCGAGTATAGGTGCTATGGTATACGTATCATGTTAAACGACCGAGTATACGTGCTATGGTATACGTATCATGTTAAACGACCAAGTATAGGTGCTATGGTATACGTATCATGTAAAACGACCGAGTATAGGTGCTATGGTATACGTATCATGTTAAACGACCAAGTATAGGTGCTATGGTATACGTATCATGTTAAACGACCGAGTATAGGTGCTATGGTATACGTATCATGTTAAACGACCGAGTATAGGTGCTATGGTATACGTATCATGTTAAACGACCAAGTATAGGTGCTATGGTATACGTATTGTAACACCCTAGGCAAATCCCACATCGGCCGTGGCCTGGAGAGATGCTGGGCTCATAAGATAACATTCGCCTTACAATGACACAACGCGTTTTGTGGTCTACTGCGGGTGGAGTTCTTAGGAACTGGCAGTTAAGCGTGCTCATTTGAGAGTAGTACTGGCTTGGGTGACCTGCCGGGAAGTCTTCACATGAGGCCACAAAAACAAAGCCGTGAGCCTGCGGGCAAAGCGGACAATATTGTGGTCAAAAAAGGCGGGGTGTTACAAGTGGTATCAGAGCCACTCCTGAGCCGTTCGGGATGGTGGGGCAAACCTCATCGAGGACGATGAGTCCCGAAGGAGGGGTGATTGTAACACCCTAGGCAAATCCCACATCGGCCGTGGCCTGGAGAGATGCTGGGCTCATAAGATAACATTCGCCTTACAATGACACAACGCGTTTTGTGGTCTACTGCGGGTGGAGTTCTTAGGAACTGGCTGTTAAGCGTGCTGATGTGAGAGTAGTACTGGTTTGGGTGACCTGCGGGAAGTCTTCACATGAGGCCACAAAAACAAAGCCGTGAGCCTGCGGGCAAAGCAGACAATATTGTGGTCAAAAAAGGCGGGGTGTTACACGTATCATGTTAAACGACCGAGTATAGGTGCTATGGTATACGTATCATGTTAAACGACCAAGTATAGGTGCTATGGTATACGTATCATGTTAAACGACCGAGTATAGGTGCTATGGTATACGTATCATGTTAAACGACCAAGTATAGGTGCTATGGTATACGTATCATGTTAAATGATCGAGTATAGGTGCTATGGTATACGTATCATGTTAAACGACCGAGTATAGGTGCTATGGTATACGTATCATGTTAAACGACCAAGTATAGGTGCTATGGTATACGTATCATGTTAAACGACCGAGTATAGGTGCTATGGTATACGTATCATGTTAAAAGACCAAGTATAGGTGCTATGGTATACGTATCATGTATCACAAGCAGATGAAACAACATGATCTCATTAACCTAGTTAAAGTGTTATTACACATGAAAGAGGGTGGACATCTTTGAACTAGTGAAGAAACTTTCCCACCACAAACATCTTTATCTTCACAAGTAAAGTCCAAATTCTTGCAGTTGTCTACTGGTCTCAACTTCCCTCCAAAAATACTGGCGCCAAAACTTCCCACAAAAAAAAGGCGCAAAAAATTCCCACAAAAAAAAATGGCGCCAAAACTTCCCACCAACATGACAAACACATTATATAGTCCTTTTATCTTCACACGAATTTCACAACCTCTTATCCTCAAAACACTCAACCTCACAACCTCTTATCTTCACACAAATTTCAAAACCTGAGATGGAGCCATTTATTCCTTTTATGTGTTCTTGCGGAGCAGGAAATATAAGATTAAGAACATCACATAGAGAATATTCATCTGGATGAAAATATTATGCATGTCCTTTGTCGAAGGTGAACAATCATACATTTTTTATTTATGTAAATATACAAATAATTGGGTTGTAATCTCTTATAATTTTTTTATTATGTAACAGCCCAGAAAAGAAGATAACGAGTGCGGATATTTTATGTGGAAGAGTGAATTTGACGAGTACTTAAGAATAACCTCTTCTGGTTCAACATCT
Organism: Chrysanthemum makinoi; assembly: GCA_910596185.1. Lineage (NCBI taxonomy): Eukaryota > Viridiplantae > Streptophyta > Magnoliopsida > Asterales > Asteraceae > Chrysanthemum > Chrysanthemum makinoi. Next base: position 234,013,099 of record OU343224.1, on the reverse strand, counting down.
CAAGGTTCTGGATCTGCACCAACAGAGTGCTCGAGCTGCAATGCCAAAGATCTTAGGATAAACTTGCTGGAATCACAAAAACAGGTGCTAGATACAAGAGTAAGGATGTTGGAGGCAAGACTTGAAATGGCAAGGATTCCTGACGACCACGCATGTCAGTCAGATGCATTACTTCGTGAGCTGTTAGGTGACATGGAAAATCTTCGTATGTAATAGTAGTAGTTGTTGTTGTTCTTGTAGTTGTTGCTGTTGCTGTTGTTTTTGTAGTTGTTGTAGTTGTTGTTGATGTTGTTGATGTTGTTGTTGGAATAATACGTATGTTTAACTAAAAGGAGAATGAAATGATGTCGGGAAATGGTGTAATAGCACTATAACTAGACAAATGTTCAAAAAGTCTTAAGCAAACATGATCAAATATCTAGCAGGTGCAAACCAGACAGGCATGTCTTCCTTAAACCCACGAGTAATAAAGTCCAAAAATCAGTACGAATCATGTTAAACGACCATTAGGGTTGAATTGGTCATTGTAACATCTGAATGAACCACAATATAATTAAGTTCATATTTTTAACATTTAATCGAGGTTTTAGTTGTGTATTAAAAACTGTGTATTTTCAACATATAATTAAGCGTATTTTTGTGAATACCATTTTTGCCAAGTTTTGGCGGGAATAAAGGCGGGAACAATTAACATGCTATTGACTTTGGTCAAATTTCTGTCAAAGTGAAAGCTACTTTTGCTTGTCCCCGGCGAAAGGTACAGTTGAATTTTGACTGGTTAGTCAAAGTATACTAAATAGTCAACAGACTTTCCTCGGGGACACGTCCCCGACGAAAGTATTAGTTGAATTTTCTTTAACAGGTCAGCGTATTTATGTGCCACGTCAGCTTTGATTTTGTCGTTTAGCGACTTTCGCCGGGGACATCTCGTCCCGGCGAAAGTCTCCTCGCCCGTCCATACGATTGTTGCAGTGATTTAAATATTAAAATATCATACCAACTCTAATCATGATTAAACTACATTACCTATTATACATTCAAATTAAAACTTGTATTTTGAATATATTATACAGTATAACATTTTGATGTTTGAATTGAAAATATATAAAATTATCTCAGAAAAAGAAATGAATTCTCCCGATCGTAATACTTCCTTTTGTCATCATCCGTGCGTAATTTAGCATGCCTACAAAATTTAAAAGATATGTATTAGTACTTCTTTTAGGGGAATTGATACTTACACCACATTTTTTGATGCATTCACAATCATTTATGCATTACAGTATTATACTGTATAATACTAATGCATGAATGGTGGTGAATGCATCAAAAAATGTGGTGTGAGTATCACCTCCCTTCTTTTAGTGACGTGTACACGTACATGCAAAGACGCAAAAAGTGTGTACGTGTTTAAAGTATAATAGTGTGTATGAGAAGAGAGAAAGGATATCTTGGTTTTAAAGTGGTAGATGTTGAGCTTTGCATGAATGGTTCCTTCACACTATGCATTATGTGCATTGTGAGTGCTCCCTCTTTTTATAAAGCTAATCCAATCTCACATTTTTGGACCTCTATAGACTTGCAAGCATTTTGACTGCTATTTGCATGCATATTATATCTCATATATGATGTGATGACCAAATTATGATCATATACCAAGAGGTTGAATGTAAGAATGTAAGAATGTAAGATTGATAATTAAGTCCTAAATGTACTATTAGATACGCTTGTAAGTATGTTCCATTGAATTTGCTAAGATAACTCTCACTATGAACGTCAAAACGTATACGTTGCTTAGCTTTGTAATGACGAATACCGATGAGACTAGACAAAAATGTTGGGGGGTGTAAAGAACTGGTCAAGTTTTCTCTCCTTTTTGCCTTTTTATCTCTTTACTTTAATTAACGTAATATAGCCAACTTTATATGATCTTTTACTATGCACGATAGATACTTCAAACTATTTTCCTGACAAGTCTTGTAAAACAGGGAAACACGGGTCACGGGGGACCAAGATTGTATGTCACACGAACACATCATATCGTTGTTTTATCAAGTAAGTGGAACATGCACGAACAGTTTTACTTGATCGAAAATACAACATATTGATATGTAACTTTTTATATTTACGTGACAATATAGTATAATGTACGTTATTGGAGTTCACCTATGTTGTGTTTAAACTCGATCACAAATTAGAAAATATCAAATGTTTTTTTTTTTTTTAAAAAAAAAAACGGGCTTTGTATTATTACTTCTAATGATGGCAGCAAAAAAGAAACGGGCAACAAGCTGTGCAACAACCCCCTTTTGAATAGCGAAACCAATTCTACTAAAAATGAAATTTTGTGACTTAGGGGTCGCAAAATTACTTTGCACAACCCGTTGAACCATAGTCAAAAATCCATAGCTGCAGAAGCTAACCCAAATGTATCAAAAGTAAAAGGGGTAAATACGTGTTGATTCTCTAAACAAGCTTTCTCGTGTTTAGCAACTTTGCTCGATTCCGCTTTCAACGCCGCTTGTCCCGCAACAAACCCATTGTCCCTTAACCCAGCAAGAGGGGACACTCCGATAAAATCCACACAAGCATGTTTCCCCCCGGCACAGCTTGTTTAAACTTGATGGATGGCTCCCTCTATCATCATGTAGTTTTAAAGTGTTTGAATAAACTCTATGTGAGAACATAATGTGCCATGTAGCGATCGTAAGTTCATAACAACATATGTTGGCACCATATATGTAAAGTTTGCTTAAAATCATAGATTTTCTTGAATATACAACCACAAAGAAATGTTACAGAATTTCATATCTTTGTTGTGAACAAGAATTGAGGGAATGAAAAGTATTCTTCAATTGATTCATAATGTCAGAGATACATGGGGTATATATAAGATAAACTGTAGGGTAAAATCCCTAATTGCTAATTGGGCCATGGGCCTCTTATGGACTATATGGACATCCACTAATAATTATCCATAACACTCCCTCTTGGATGTCCATACTATTAATACGCTTAATACGCTTTAGAAATGCTGCCTCATTAAAAACCTTGCCAGGAAAACCCAGTGGGACAAAACCATGGCTAAGGGAAAAAGAGTGCAGGCGTATTATCTCCTCGATGACTACATATGTTGAACTCTTTGAGTTGACGCGCTACAATGTTGTGGTTCAATGTCCAAAATGTTGAGGTAGAAGCGCCTTGGTAGATAGATACGCCGAATTGTCACTTGAACGAACTTGTTGAACAATAATATCAACATTCTTTTGTAAGTCATGGTTGAAAAAGAACTTTGGAAAAATATGTTTTGTCTTGTCGCCTTTGATGTAACCTTCCTTGAATTAAGCAATGTATCCTTCCCAAAATTTCTGAATGGTTAGATGAACTATCCACAATTGTTTGCTTTGTCGAACTCCATGAAATTTCAGTGCCTCCATTTGTAAAAGCATATCCATTTTGAGACTGATCATTGTGAGAATTAAACATATATCCTGCATCTGCAAAACTAACTAAACTTGTTTTGATGGGTTAGTAAAGTTAAAACCCACGTTTCTTGTACTTTAAAGATATCAAAATATTTACTTTATTCCATTCTATGGAATTTGTTCAATTTGATCAATTACTATTCTCGAGAATTTTTTAAATCATGACACGTGCTTCATGCATTCTATATTCCTTAAGGAATCTTAGCATAAAATGAGCTCTTGTATTATTATCTTAGACACGTATAACTTATTTCTCATATTGCCAGACATAACATCAATCTTTCTTTAACATTCATGTGTATGGATTTCAAGTTACAAAAACCATATCTCATCAAGAGACTTTCATAGGTCATTAGTTATTTGTGTCTTTACATTCTTTGGCCATTTGTTTATAGAACTGCACTTCTTGCAGGTATCCAAGATCCTCACCTTACTTTTACAATATTTATCATGCGCATTATTTATACAATATTATTATCGACGTCGATTCGGTTCTTTTCGATTCCACACTCTACTAGACATCGTATTATGTCCTTTATTGAGATCTCATAGCTTTTCAGGTACCCGGGGTTTTTCAATTACTTTCATGTCTAATATCTCTTTATAAGAACATTATGGGGTCTTTATTACCTCGATTCGACCATCTTAATTTTCTTGCTCCATTTTATCTATTCATTCGAGGACTTTTATTTGGAATCGATTAGTCTATCACGTTGCAGACGTGCCATAGACTTACTACCAATCATTGGTTTTCATTTTGGGATATACATTATAATTGGAGCACTAGCAGCGTATATATGATCTAGTCAACTTCTTTATGTCACTAAACAAGTCTGGCAATTACTATATTTGGAATGTAAATTGTCCCTCCAAGTTCATATTCATTTGTCTGAGGATCAACATTTATATTATAATTCATTCCATATCTCTCGCTGCTCATTCTTTCCCCTGAATGAATTATCAATTACAACATCCCATTGTTGTGCGTTGTGGTGGATTTTCAATACAAATTTCGCACATTTACATAAACTTTAATGGGAAACATATGGTTCGTGACCATAAACCATTTTATTGGGGAGTATTCATTAATCTTGTTGGCATGATGCGAATTCATATTCATATTTTATAACATTCCCCATAATCTAAGATTTTTGTTCTCATAATTATTGGCTTTGCAATCAACTGAAGACGTTAATTCGCGTATGAACCTAGGCTACATGAAGTTCGACACTTATTTCAATAATCGCCCAATACTTATAAGTATTCATCACCATTCTCAAAGATATACTTTGAAAAACCATGCTCGTATATGATAAGCCGAGCCACTAAACACGCTAACTTTAAGTTGCGTTCTTTATAATCATTTTGACGATGCATCGATTTTAAAACTCAAAATGATCCACATGGCGGATGTATAGGCCTACATACATCCCCGTTATATTCTTTCCAAAACTTCATAGGACAAAGTCCTTACTTTCATTTGGTGATGATAGATGAACAATTAACTTCCAATTAGAACAATCAAATCTATATTTGAAGAAACTTATGGTTCTGCTATACATTTCGCATCATCATTGACCCGGGATGGTCCAACCAGTCATGCCAATTACTACAATAATCTTGGCTCATAAACTATATTTTATGACCACATGTGCTTCAAGTGCACTTAAGTTATATTTAAAGGTCAAATAATATGAAGAAACTACATCATCGCATTTATACTTTTGTTTCTCAAATCAAATTTATAAAATGGTTCTATGTAGTTCAAAACAGTGTTTCCATTAGTTCATATTATTATCAACAAACAAAACATATCCCATATTCATCAAGTTACACTGTAATAATTAACCAACGACATTCATAATTAAAACCTTGATACTTTTAGGTAGAATCAAGCACATAAATTTGCTCGTTATTTTACTCATTTATAGCTAAACTTAAACTCAAAACTTTTCTCATCATCATTTTCAAATTACAAGTTCATCAAAAATTCCTTATTTGTGAAAATCCACACTTACACACTCATATAACATTTATACTCAAATACTTATGCCTCTTATGTAACTCAGCTACACGTGATAACATATTTCATATATATTGTTGGGATAAACATTATATGTAAAAATAAATGTTTTGAGAAAAAGAATCCTTTGATCATGTACGGCATATTTTTAGTTTTAGGTGGTTTACGTTTCTTCGTCATTGTTAATCAAGATTGCCATAAACCTTATAGCCTTAATTATTTATATACTAACGTACATAACTTACCCAACTTATCCTAATGTGTAACTAGTATTTAGATCATCAAATAATAAAACTTAGAGATGCTTCTTAAACATTGATTTAACCATGCATGAACATGAGTTATGACAAAATAATAGCATACGTGAAAAATTTCATAAGCACAAGACTTTAACATGGCAATAATTAAACGTGTCACATGAACATTAACAACTTAAATAAGAATTTTAGGTTGTGACAGTAAACATGGCACATCACTTAATAAGTTCCCTTCTCAAATCTAATGATCATTGCTTTTATTCATGCAAAATATTATATACATAATATCTTAAAGAAACAAATATAAGAATTTAATTAACAACATTACTAACTTAGCGAGATAGCACAATGTCACTTAAACTTGCTAGGCATTATGTTATGATACGAGATAAAAGAAAGATAAAATTCCATACGAGTCTAAGCACATTACCCAAATTCATTTACCACAGAGGCATATAATTAAAGTGTTGATGCATTGCAATATTACAAACTTGTGATATAATTGTGTAAACAAAAACACTCATATCAGATATTATAGCTAAATTGTTACTAGGCACATAATATGAAGTCTCCATATAAACACAAAATTTCTAACATATAAAACATAAAAACAAGTCAACTGATAAACACTAAAGTAGAGTGAAGAATGTTCACATGAAAAGTTTATGAGGTTTGAAACTAAATAATTGGATAGCATGATTTACAAAAAGAGAAATTATAGACATAGAACAATTATAAATCATATTACGTTGGATGTTCAATTGGTTGTAGGAACAAGAATAAATTATCCCTAACATTTGCTAGGCGACATAAAATTCAATCCAAACAATAATGCATAAACTATTAAAAGTAATAATATAGTACATGAAAAGGATGAATTAATAAACCAAACAAAACGGATGCAAACGAATATGTGCTAAATTTTGCAAGTTGCTTAACATCTGTGAGATCGTCATATTATATATGTTAAAGTATATACATCAAATAAAGAAACAAACATTGATAAACCGCATGGAGTCACCGAATAAAACTAATGTTGCAATTTGAACAAAGAATAGCCATTTATGGTGCGGAAAAAAAACACACTAATACGTATAATCTAGTTTTAGTTAGTCATTAAGTAAGCACATGAAGTTGATCATAGATCAAGAAAGTGTATAGATTATATCCCTGAAAAACAAAAATTAATGTTCTAATAGCATTAAACAACTACGATGATGTAATCAAAAGCATATTCGAATGACTAACGATCAAGTATATGTGCATGTAATTATGTAAAGATTCTAATCGATATTGGCAACAAGATTTTGTGTAGGGTAATATCATAAAAGCTAACATTATATATTTACATATGGTAATAATAATCGGCTGTACAGAATCATTAAAAAAATATATATGACAAAAGAGATAACAAAAAAAAAACATTGGTGTCGAGTACAGATTTCATGATTTGTTATGGGAATAAATTAATATACGTATTAAAGAATCATAACAGCAATTGTACGTGAATAACATAAGTAAAAAGAAAACCGTACCTCTCTGAATCAAAATAAATAATCTGCTAGAGCGTGCTGATAACGTGTTGTGAACAAGAATTGAGGGAATGAAAAGTATTCTTCAATTGATTCATAATGTCAGAGATACATGGGGTATATATAAGATAAACTGTAGGGTAAAAACCCTAATTGCTAATTGGGCCATGGGCCTCTTATGGACTATATGGACATCCACTAATAAGTATCCATAACAATCTTTACATTATTTTATAAATATTTTTACTTGTGTTTAACCCCGCGCATACATGAGTTGTTAAATATATTTTTTTATAGTATGTTAAATGTTTATACTTATATAGTTATAATATCCGTGCATGCACGAGTCTTTACATACAAAATTTATTATGTATTGGGATCAATTAATATTGTGTATATATTTTTGTTGGACAAAAGATTGATTTTGTTTAACCGACATGGTGTTAAAGTTGATATTGTCTAAATTTAACTATATATATTATGCTCTATACATTATGCGTGTTTAATATCACGCAACAACTTGTGAACTTTAGTGAGGAATCCTTATTTAAATTTTATTATTTCGTGTTTTTCATTATTTCGTTTTTTTCATTGTGCGTGTTTCTCTATGTACAATCATGTATATTTATTTTTCTCATTATGCGTGATTTTTTGAATATCCTTATTTAAACTTTAGAGATTAATTGCATGCGTCGTTGTTTATGTACAATCTTGTATATTTATTTTCATTTATAAAATTTACAAAAGTTATTAAAAAAATATGGAAAATGATAAGCTTACTTAAGTTCATATAATTTACTTGAATTTAACAAATAAAGTTTTATTAATTATACCCTCTTTTTTAAAGTGTTTGTTAGTGCAAATATGAAAAAAACTAAATTAAACGACCTCTTATGTTTTAATGATGAAAAATATGCAACTTATAATCTATAACATAAAATGCGTAAGTTACTCGTAATAATGAATCGTCAAAATATATATTCAACATTTCTCGTCTTCGATGTATATAATCTTCTCGTGCTTCAACATATGTTCAAATATGTTTTTTAAATTGTACCATGATCAAACCATTTGACAAACCATCAAGAATCCTTAAGATTCAATTAGAGTCATTAAGTCGTTTATCCAAAGTCTCGTGCACATTTTATACATGGCCAACTAAGTTTGTTAGTTAATCACATTTTATATAATTAACAAAGGATAAAAATGTTTAATATATTTGTGGATTAAAATCATGTTTGAGTTCACCTGGTTAACATAAATCTCCTATTAAAGGAAAACATGTTTTGTTTTGGTAAAGAGACCAAATAACCTTTTTTTTTATTAAGTAAACTTTCATAAACACTTTGTAATTTCAAACATTATTTATTAGTCAAAAACATACTTCTAAGAGCTCTTAAATAAGTGACCATTTGTGAAAAGAATGGAAACATGTGACTAAACCAAATTAAAAACGGCTAGAAACTTTTAATCAAATATGGTAACCCACGGATCCGAAACAAGGAATGGATCCCTGCACGGATCTGTAGATCTGTGTGGCTCTGTATCCATCTTTGTTTGCTTATTTAATCAACTCATTTGGCCACCATTTAAACTAAACTTTCGGAATGAAACTTAAGGTATTCTTAAGTCTTCAAAACCTTCACTAACCGTTAATCATAATGCTTTTAACTCTCATTTTTTGAAAGCATATTAACACATGAAGATCCATCAAAACAAGCTTATAGTTCTTGTCATTTTCATCTACCACAACAAGATTAGAGTTCTTGTTATCTTCATCCATTGAAAGCATCTTATCTAGAGAAGATAAACCATATCAAGCTTAGAGTTCTTGATGTCTATATTATTTATACATATCCTTTAGACAACCATGCCTCGTATTACTATTATGCAAGGTTATGTATCACCACCATACAAAACCTTGTATTACCCATTATATTCCAAATTAAATGTCACATAGGTTTGCATTTAGGCCTTAAAACACAAAGGTTATTGGTTTGTTGAGTTTAGGCCTTAAAACACAAATGTTGTGTTTAGGCCTTTTTGTGTTTGGGCCTTAAAACACAACGAGTTTGGTTGTACGCGAAGATCTCCGCCGAGAATGGAGCTTGTTGAGCTAGTGAAGAAACTCTTGTGTAGGAAGCTCGGGAAGTGGAGTAAGGCGAAGTCAAGTTTCATGCCGAACCACTATAAATCATCGTTTCCGGTTTGATCTCTCTTTTACTTATTGTCTTTTGTTTATACTTGCATTATGTTGATAAGTTTTCTTCATGTTCTCTATTATTATTATTATTATTATTATTATTATTATTATTATTATTATTATTATTATTATTATTATTATTGTAGAATTAATATTGTCGCCTATCATATTTCATCACACTTTATCGGTTATATGACACAAGAAATTAAAGTTTTTAAAAGGGAATGCATTTACCCCTCTTTACGTTTTCAGAGTTTTTGTCTTTACAAATTAGCACATGTGTTTTTTATATATATTTATTTTACTAGATGATATTTAGATAAGTTTGACCACATTAAAGCTAATTTTTAGCTTTTATTGACCAATCATAAAACTTGATTTAAAAATTCATTAGTTTTACTCTTGTTATATAAGATTACTAACTTACAGAATAAGTGACTTTTCTTTAGTGCATGTTGGCATGATTCAAGTTGCATAAAAAGGATATTCCATGGAATATAGTTGTATATGTTTTGGTGGTCTCCGCTAGGGGTGTAATCGAGCTGAGTCGAGTCGAGTATTGACAAGCTCGAACTCGGCTCGACATATAATACTCGAGCTCGAAACTCGGCTCGAGCTCGACCGAGCCTCAAAATTCAAGCTCGAGCTCGGCTCGATCACTAAAACTCGAGCTCATAACTCGACTCGAATCGGCTCGTAATACATCTAACTTAGACAAATAATACTAAAAACATGATACCATAACAAATCACTTTAACCAAACACTGTCAGTGTCACATGCCAATCCAGGCCCATAAGAGAACATTTACTTCCTTGAAACCTTGACTAATAGGTGCATAAAATTGACATTGCACCAACATAAAGAATATTGCAACAGAGTAAAACCTTAACCACCAAACTTGAAGACATAATCTTGAACAAGTAACTTGTAATCCTCAATAAAAATTGACACCAAAACACCTTCACCATGATTTGCACCAAAGTATTTCAAAAGTCACATTTACAATTTTCAGTTTCCAATTCCAAAAGAAAAATAGTGCTATTGATTACCATATAAAACATCATATTGGTCTTCATACATTCAAAATGGTTATGGGACTCCTGGACTTAAGTTTCTTGTTCATGTAATGGGAAAGATGACTTCAATTGGCTTCTTCTCTTTCTGAAATGTATCATATAGAGAAAATTAGCATACTAAAATCCAATAAAAGATAGTAAAAATAGTAAAAGACGAAGAAATCATACTTTGTTCTTTCTTTTTAGTCCATGAAGACTTCGACACCAATCTCCTCCGCAAAGTAAGACTTCAACTGTTTCAGGAGCCAGAGATGCTCTGTAAGTATCAATCACTCTACTCCCCGCACTAAAAGTAGCTTCTGATGCAACTGTCGTGATAGAAATAGCAAGTATATCACGAGCCATTCGAGACAAAATACGATACCTTAAAGAATTTGCATGCCACCAAGCTAAAACATCAAAAGCTTTCGAATTATCATCACATATATACCCCCTGTTCAAGATAGTTATCTAATTTTGATTTTTGTGGTTGCACACTTTCACTTTTCTTAACAAACTCATTAAATTCAGACCAACCGGAAGATGAGGCTTGGACTGTCACATTTTTGCTCGTCAAACCAACACTTGTTTCACAACATTGTTCACCACTAGAGTAATACTCATTTACATATTCTGCATATAGCTCCTTTAAGGCATTATTTACTGTTTTTATATTAGCTTGAAGTACGTCTCCAGAATACATTCTGGGAAAAGTAAAGTTAGCAACCATCAATTTACACCTAGGATCAAAAACCGCAGCAACAGTCATCAGAAGGTTACACTCCTTCCAATATTTATCAAAATTTTCCTTTATAGACTTAACCATATCATGAACAAACTTATCTTGACTAGGGTCGAAAAATAATTTATCCAACAAAACTTTAATTCGATGAACTTCATTAAGAAATAAGTTTGAAGTTGGATACTCACTACCTGATATGATGTTGGTAGCTGAATTGAAAACTTCTAATATGGAACAAACTTTTTCTAATCGCTTCATTACAAGGCTATTTTAATACGCCACTTATAATCTTAAAGTAAAAAATTGAATGTGAATCAAGCTCAAAAATTCTCAATAACTCTTATAGTACTTACAAGTTACAAGGTTGTTAATAGAAAAATAAAACTAGAATCTTATTGAACATAGACAATACAATATAATATGACCATCATCATGAAATCGTTATTCTCAAATGAAAGAAATTTAAGACCAGTGAATGCAAGTAAATTAAAAAAATGGTTTCTTTGATTTGAGGCTGAGCGTATATCAAAAAGAACAGAGCATATGCCATTTCATATATTAACAAATAGAGTATATAAAACTAATGAAGTTATATAATAAGAAAAAAATAATTACCTTAGAGTAAGAGTGGATGAAGATCTAAGAACTAATTGGTTGAGATGTGGAAGATGACGGCATGGTGTAAAAAGTAAAGTACCTTTAGGGTTTTCAACTTTTCTTTTTATATGAAAAAAATGAAAAGTAAATATATTTGTAAATAAAGGGTATATATGTAATTTTAGAAAAGCTCGTTAAAGGCTCGCGAGCTTTACGAGCCGAGTAACTTAAAACTCGAACTCGACTCGGCATCTTACACGAGTAGCTCGAGCTCGAGCTCGACTCGTTTAAAATCGAGTCGAATCGAGTATTGTTTGAGTCGATCTCGAGCTACTTGCGAGTTATCTCGGCTCGATTACACCCCTAGTCTCCGCATAACCTTGTTTATGATTCCTTCCAAATGAAATGTATTTCAATATACATTTCATTTATTTATAAATTGCATGTTATGTGAAGATTCTATAATTTTATTTATATATTTAGGCTACGTTTCGCACATGAGATTATGAAAAAATTATGTTTATCTTTTTAAATATAAGCTACTTTAAAAAAAATCCTTATTTAGTAGGCGTAACTTATAAGAGATTATAAAAAAGTCTTTCATAATCTCTGAAAATAAAATATTACTTCATGTAGCTTATAAAAATAAGTTACTTAAAATATAATCTTCATTTGGCTAATAGAAAGTATAAGAGATTATAAACAAATAATCTTCAATAATCTCTAAAAATCAAATACTACTTTATTTAGCTAATAAAAATAATCTCTTTTTATAAAGTACAACTCCATCTCCAGTTACAGCAATGATTACGTTTACCAAACATATCTAATGCCTTTCATAAACTTATATCAAATGAAGATAATACTAAAATTGACATTATATTCATTATAACTTTGACAATTAAGATAGATGTAATTACAAGGTAACTGAAAACATCTTAATCACACGTTTAAAATAATAGGAGAGCGGAAAATTAGTAAAATAAATTATACTTTGATCAAGTTTAAACTATTTTGAAAGAAATATAAAGTCTACAATATTTAACATATATTATCGTCATAAAATATTAAAATATACAAAGGTAAACTTTCATATAAAAATAAATTTTCAGTAAAATAAAACATCGTATCTAACAATTAGGTACAATAATTGTATACAATACATATAATATAAGTAAAAAGTGGTATAAAAAAATATTTGATTTGATTACAAAACGAAAACACTATATAATATTTAAATATGACATAAAGTTGATTTAGTTGTTATTAGAATATATATATATATATATATATATATATATATATATATATATATATTTATATATATATATATGATTGTCATATTGTCATATTGATTAATTCATACATTATATAATTAATCACATTATAAATATTCATATTAACTTATTAAGCGAGGGTGTAAATTTAAAGTTAAAATGTTTTAAAACATATTACACCTCCTACATGGTTTTACATACATAATGAACAATGTAAGTATGTAAAAGATTTATATATTTATATTCAAATTAGTGGTGACAAAAATACGAAAAATGAATATAATTTTGCATATTAAAAATTTAAATTCGTATGTCTTTTGTACATGTTTATGTCAATGATTATTATGTTTTAAATAAAAAAAACATTGAAAGTTTAATAGTAAATTGTGTGAAATAAAAAATTTATGAGATGCTTTAGAAAGATGATTAAAGTTATTTTCAAATTATGTCTACATTATGTTGGGTTTTATATATGTAAATACACTTATGAACATATAAACACAACTGATAAAAGGTTACCAATTGTGGATCCATATGATTTATAATGATTAATTATATAACAAACGTTGTTACCTCTTGTTGCGTAATCTCTTGATTTAGCTTAGCAATAAACGCGAATTCATGGCATCCCCATTGAAACCTACGAATACCCAAACAAGTCTCCAAAGTAGAAGACCTCTAAGAATGTCCACACTACACGTCACGGTTGATAGCGGGATCTTGCAAAACCGAATAAGTTTTACAATCCTCCTAGGCAGTGTACCTAGTCTTTGTAGTGTAGTATAATCAACACACGAGGAATAGTTAGGTAAGTTCGAAATGTGTGACGAAATAAGCCTAAGGGTCAAGGGAAGATTATTTTTGGTATTCTAAATTTATTAGAAAGCAATTAAATCTAGGGCATTTGAAAGAGGTTGGTTTTAAACTACTAATTAAATAAATTAAACTAAATTAAACTAATGACAAAAAAGTAAAGTGGTGAACTTCTTATAAGAGAAAAAGCGTATTTACTTAGAATCTCACTAATCCCTAATTAAATCCTATTATGTTGTCGAATTGTCACGTCTTGTCTAATGCAATGTGAAGTATTCTGTTAGTACAATTTATGCGATGAGTGGTAACAGATGTGGATGTAGCTTATTGGACCGGGCCGACAAGTTTCTAGCGGGTTGGTCTTGTACTAATTCAAGTAGTTTGAATGAGATCCCTGCACAAGAAAGGTAAACCGTTAGTCTTATTGTGGGGACGGACCTCACGATTAGACTCCGGCGTGAGAGTAAGTACACATTCTTGAGAGAGAGAGAGAGTAAGAGAATGTGTGTGTAATTATGAGAGAGAAATTTGTACCTTGTATGGGGATTAGAGCTCCCTTTTATAGGCGAGGTTTGCCTCTGGGGCTTCCTAGATTCTCGCATATAGTGGTTAGTTGCCGAAGCCGGACCCTTAGCGGACAAGAGTTCCGTGTTAATTGCGGATGCAGACGTAAGGGGTCTAACGGTTGAAGGTTCAGCCCGTTATGTGCCTTGCGCGCATCTCAAAGCCTGGACCATAGCCAATTTAGCCATTGGGCTTACTGTAGGCCTAGGATTTGTAATCATTATGCCTGAGCCCGGTATGTGTATAGTGTGTATTGGGCCTCGTAGGCCTGTAATACATACTATACGTCATCATATTCCTAATTACCGGTTGTTGTTTGGTCAGTCTTATGTATATAAATTAGCCTAAGTGAACGACGCCTATATGTTTAGTGTATTTAATGCATGTAGATATTGCCGCGTGTGGTAAGTATTTACTAGACTGTAGCTTTGACCAGGATGTGTTGTTACCCCATTCTTTTTCACGCGTCCTTTTCTTTCCTTAGAAAGCGTTTCGTGCGACGTGGACGCTTGTTGACTCTTCGTTTTCTGCTTTGATATGACCTAGTGTTCCACGTGCCCTTTTTTATTTTTGATCTTGGCCGTTCATTCCATCTTTCTTTTGCACGTGTCATCATCCGGTTCTAGGTTTTTCCTTATTATAAATACTGCTCCACCTTTCACCATCGCCGTTTGTTGCTTCTCTTTGGACAAAAGAAAAAAGTAAAAATTTTTCTCATCCATCTGCCCTTAATCCAGTCGCTATGGCTTTGATTGTTGATATAAAATGTAATACTCCTCCAGGGACGTTTGGATCCTTCCTTGCGACTTACAATATTCCACCGGAGGTGCATCCGGAGCTTCCTGATCGCAAGTGTACGATGCATGAGTGCCCTTCTGGGAAGATTGGCTTATAGCATTACTCCCACCGTTTCTCTGTTTCTTTGTTTTTATGTTAACTCAAAGTTAAAAGGGTGGTTTTCCTTTAGTAAACGCGATGGTGTCCCTGCCCTTTGCACTAAGACTCTTGATTCTGTCAAGAATTGGAACGACCGATTTTTCTGGGTCGATGCCTTTTCCTGTCCTGTCTTGTTCCCATGGCACTCTAGGAAGAACGTTTCTAAAGATCCTGTTCCTCGCCCCGACGATTATAATGCTGACCATTTTGCTGCTCTTGCTGCTAATCCTTATCCCTTCCGGGCATTCCCTGAGCCCTTTCTTTGTTGGGTTGGTTTGAGTCGTTATTATACTTTGGGTGAGGATGTGTATCATGTGTTTCTTCGTGACGATCGAACTGGTGAGTTTCATTTGCGCTGTTTTTTTTTTTTTTTTTTTTTTTTTTAAACGAATATACTTTGCTTTGTGCAGTGATGAGTTGGCCCGAGTATATTCAGTCTCCGGAGCCTCTGAAGGCCACGATGACCACCCGTCCGTGTCGTGAAGGGGAACCGTCTATTATTGAAGTTGCTCTTCGTCGTACCGTACCACTTATCCCTATTGCTCCTGCTCGCGCGGATGGTGAGTTGGAGGCTGATGTTAATCTTGTTTTTGAGCTGGAAGGTGCTAGTGTTGATACTGGTGGTGGATCATCTTTTGAGGCTACAGGTTCTGATGCTAACCCTTCTTCCTCTGGTCCTTTGAAGAGAAAAGAGAGACCTTTGTCAAGTGTTCCGGGACCATCTAGCCCTGCCAAGAGGCTTCGTTTTGAATCTCAACCAGGTCCTTGCAGTAGTAACATTCATGTTGGTGGCTTTCAGGAGTTATTGAATAGTAGTGTTTTGGAGGCTGAGCTAGGCTATATGGCTCCCCACACTGGGCCTTTCATTACTTCTTCTATTTCCACCACCCCTGAGCGTGAGGTTGGGTTTTTTGTTGGTTCTTCTTTCAGGCATCAACCTGATATCGGTTCTCCCAAAAGGTTGGTTATTTCTTCTGATTCTTCTTCTGATTCTAGTACTGCTGCTGCTGGAGCTGAGGTTACTTCTTGTACTAGGTTCGAGAATCTTTTGGCTGTTGCTACTACTGCTGCCACAACTGTTCCGGCTGCTATTCCTATATTGAAGAACGTTTCTCCTTTCCTCAATTCGTCTTCCAGTAGAGGGGCTAACCATAGTGCTGAAGATCTTGTTGGACCTTCCGTTGGTCAGCCTTTGGCTAGTAATGCCCAGGCTTCTGTTGAGTTTGATTCCCTGTGCTCACAGGAGCGCCATCATCCGGAGTGGAAAGTATTGAACGGATCTCTGCTTGACAATCCCTTGCACCGCCGCGAGATTTTTGACGGTGTTGCAATTCCGAAGTTTTCCTCTTTACTTCGTGAAATGAGCCATGACGATTTATTTTCAGGTTTTGACCTTTTGTCAGCTCACCATTTGTGCTTTGGTTCTGAGTTGCAGACTCGTGCAGAACATTATCTGCAAGAGAAGGAGAAATTATCCGCCAGGTGTGATGTTCAAGCTAACTTGATTCATGGGTTAGAGTCCCAATTGGCTCAGGCTGAATCTAATGCGTCTGAGAAGTTGTCTCTTCGCGGTGAAGTATCATCTTTAGGGGCGGTTGTCAAAGAAAACGAAGTGTTACGTGCCAAGGTCAAGGAGCTGGAAGCTTCTTCTGTCGGCAAGGACATCGAGCTTGAGCGGTTACGGTGTGCTACCTCTACTCTCGAATCCCTGTAATGCTGAACTTATTGAACAGGTTCTCTTTTGTTCTTTGTTTTTCTTTCCGTTCTCTCTTCTCCCCCCTTTTTTATTGACCTCCGAAATTTGTCTTTGTTAGGTACAAGTTTTGGACACTGAATGTTTGGAGCTCCGTCCTCGTGCTTCAGAGCTAGTTTGCTTGAAGGATCTCTTTCTGAAGGTTGCCTTGCATTTAGAGGAAAAACTTTATCCGAGCTTGCTTACTGCTATGTCCATTCGTCGTTGGTTATTGTCCGAAGGCTTCAAGCTTGCCGTATCTAGATGTAGGCGTTGACAAGGTTACCCGAACGCACTAGCTGATGCTATTAGTTGTACTGTTGATAAAGGGATGCAAGATGGGCTTGTTGCCGGACATTTTCATAGTACAGCCAATACGCCTCTTTCTCGTGTTGCTGCTCTTAATCCTTCTGCCAAGGTTAACTATGAAAATTCTCTTCGAGTGCTCCGCGGTCTCCAGTTTCCTTTATTCTCTTCGTTAGAGGCTCTTAAGGATTCTTCTGTTGAAAACATTATTCGCTTGCTTCGTCTCGAAGTATCTTCTGATGATTCGTCCCCTGTTGAGAAGCAGTTTTACTTGGAACAGCTTGTCGTTCCTGCTTGTCTTTCTGGAGGTTCTTCGAGTGAGTCTTCCCTCTTTGCTTCAATCTAGGGTTGTTTTGATAGAGCTAAAAAAGCGAGGGAAGGTTCCCTGCATGATTGGTTGTCACTCGCGGATAATTGGTTTTCTTTTACTGATCCTTTGTGCATAGAGCCTATAGTGGAATCAGTCCATTTGTCCGTTTCTAAGCATGGTGGTGTTGTTAGTGGCCTTGGTGCGGATACCTGTTCACAATCTGGGACGGGTCCGCTTGTGAACCCTTTCATTCAAGCATAGTTTATTGTGATTATACTTTATGCTTTCTTATTGTTTGGCCTGCCAAAGCGCGGCACTTTTGTTTCTTTTTATGTAGACAGTCTATTGTATGCATATTTTGTTTGTATCGAAACTTTTTGCTATTTAATCTTCACACTGATGTGCCTATTATAATAGTCTTTTCTGAATACTTGTGGGTTATTCGCCCGATACTAGATTTGCAATATCTCTTACGTATCTTGAGGTAATTTGGAGGTTACTCAGCCTTTTGTTATTCAGAATAACATTGTATGGGTCATGCCCATGTGTATGCGCGTCTTACTTACATATATTTTTTTTGTTGCTCAAATTAAATGATTAAAAAGAAATTTTCTAAAGTAAAACTGGTGAATGTAGCTAAGCTTCACCTTTTTTCATTCAATTAGAAAACAAGACATTACAATATAAAAAGATAGGTTTGACATGAACCCTCCTTCACGGAATCCGCGAGGAATGGGTTGCTTACACTTGATGTATGTACCATCTCTTAAGATTGCAAACATTCCATGTTCGTGGGATTAGATTCCCCGCACGGTCCTTTAGCTTGTATGCGCCCTTTCCTAATGCTTCCATGACTACGTAGGGTCCTTCCCATTTAGGTCCTAGCTTTCCTCCTTCTTCGGCATGACTTGCATCATTGTTCCGATATACTAAGTCTCCTGGTTTGAAACTTGTATTTTGGACTCTTGAGTTATAATATTTCTCCATTTGTGCCTTGATTTTTGCTTCACGTATTGCCGCTTGTTCTCTTCTTTCTTCAAGGAGGTCTAAGTTCATTTCCAGCGCCTCGTCGTTCTCTTCTATGTTTGCTTCTGCCGTCCTCCATGTGGGCATTCCTATCTCAGCTGGTATGACAGCTTCCGTTCCGTATGTCAATGAGAATGGAGTGTCTCCGTTGCTAGATTTGATCATTGTGCGATGTGCCCATAGTACGTGCGACAATTCATCTAACCAGTTTTTTCTTTTTTCTTCCAACCTAGCCTTTATGCCTTCCCCTAGGCTTCTGTTTGCTCTTTCGACTTGTCCATTTGCTTGTGGGTGTTTTACTGAAGCAAAGTGTTGTTTTACATTCATTTTTCACACCATTCTTTAAATGGGTTGTCCCGGAATTGTTTTCCGTTGTCAGATATTATTTCTCCCGGGAGTCCGAACCTACATACAATGTTTTCCCACACGAATTTCTTGATCTAATTTCCTGTTATGGTGGCCACCGGCTTTGCTTCTATCCATTTTGTGAAGTAGTCTATTGCTACTATGAGGAATCTGACTCTCCCAGGCCCTTCTGGTAAAGGTCCTGCGATGTCGATTCCCACTTCTGGAATGGCCATGGGGAAGTAATAGGCGTTAGCTTCTCTTGCGGATGTTTTGGAACTGGCCTATGCACCTTACAGCTTTTGCATGCTTGGATTAGCTTCCGGGCATCGCCGTGCATGGTAGGCCAGTAGTATCCGGTACGCAGGGCTCTGGCCACTACAGACCTTGTCCCTGCGTGCATGCCGCAAGATCCTTCATGAATTTCTCTTAACACGTTGTTAGCTTGAAGGGGCCCAACGCACCGTAACCATGGTCCAAGAAAAGATTTCTTGTAAAGTATCCCATTGACTACTGCAAATATTTGTGATTTTCTTTTAACTTCTCGTACTTTTTCTTTTTCGGCTGGGAGTGTCTCTTTTTCCAGATATTCATATATTGGTGTCATCCACGTGTACCCCTCTTCTTCCGTAGTTGCCAAGAGCGGTGTTTCTTCTATTGACTTTTGACCAAGTTCTTCCACTAGTACTTGCTTTTTTAAATGTGCGAAGCTAGTAGAAGCCATTTTGCTTAGGGCGTCCACCTTTTTGTTTTCGCTTCTGGGCACTTGTTTGATTGAGAACATTCGGAAGTTTTTTAGAAGTTCTTTTACTTTTTTCAGATATTGAATCATTCCTGATTCTTTTGCAATGTAGGTACCGTTCACTTGATTTGCCACCAGTTTCGAGTCTACATTTGCTTGCAGGTTCTTGACTCCCATTTTTTCTGCTATCCGTAACCCTGCTATCAAGGCTTCATATTCGGCTTCGTTGTTTGTGGTGTTGAAACCGAACCTTAGAGCATAAGTAAACTCCGTCCCCTGAGGATCTGTCTGTATGAGGCCTGCTCCGCAACCGTCTATGCAAGATGAGCCGTCCGTGAACAGGACCCATGGTTGCGGAGGTCCTTCACTTTAATTGGTTCATGTTCTTCATCATCCTTTGGAGCTCTACTATGAAGTTCGCTAGAATATGTCCTTTAATGGATGTTCTTGGTCTGTATTGTATGTCATACTCCCCCAACTCAATGCTTCATTTTTGTAATCTTCCTGCAACTTCTGGCCTTGATAGTATTTGCTTGATTGGCTGGTCCGTGATGACTACTACCGTATGCGCTTGAAAATACCTTTTTCAGTCGCTTTCTAGTGTGCACCAAAGATAAAACTAGTTTTTCCATTGGTGTGTAATTTATTTCCGGTCCTCGCAGGGCTCGGCTCACAAAGTATACCAGCGTCTGTTTGCCTTCCCTTTCTGTCATCAGAACCGCGCTGACCGCTTCTCTGGCTGCTGCTAGGTATATTATTAACTCTTCTTTCTCTTGAGGTGCGGTTAGGGTGGGGAGGTTTTCTGTTATCTTCTTCATCTGCTTAAAAGTTTCCTCTGCCTTTTTGTACACTTTTTGAGTGTTTTAAAGAATGGTAGTGACTTTTCAGTGGATTTAGCCAAGAATCTGTTCAAACTTGCTAGCTTTCCATTCAGTCTTTGAACATCTTTGAGGCATTTCGGAGATGGGAGGTTTAGCACGGCCTCTGATTTGTCGGGGCATACTTTCATTCCTTTAGTGTTTACTGTATACCCTAAAAACATTCCTTATTCCATCCCGAAAGTGCATTTCTTGGGATTTAGCTTCATGTTTATTTCCCTTAATGTTTTGAAAGTTTCCGCTATGTCTCTTATTATTTCTTCCTCCGAGCGGCTTTTGATTACCAGATCATCGACATACACTTCTAAGTTTCTGCCGATTTGTTTGTGGAAAGCGTTGTCTACTAGCCGCTGGTATGTTGCTCCTGCATTTTTTAGTCTGAATGGCATCTAAGTGTAGCAAAATATTCCCTGATTTGTGATGAAGGCTGTTTTTTCCTCATCTTCCTTTGCCATCTGGATTTGGTGATAGCCTTTGTATGCGTCCAGGAAACATTTTAAGGGATATCCGCAGAGTGACTCCACGTTCCAGTCTTTCTCTGGAATGAGTAACCATCTTTCAGACAGGCTTTATTAAGTTCTTTGAAGTCGACACACATTCTCCAGCTTCCGTCATGTTTTGCAACCATTACCGGGTTGGCCAACCAGCTGTGATAATGTACCTCCTTCATGATTCCTGCGTCCACGAGCTTCACTACTTCCTCTTGTATCGCCTTGCTCCTTTCCGGTGCTTGACCTCTTTTCTTTTGCCTTATTGGAGTATATCCTTCCCGTATGTTTAGGTTATGTTCTGCTATGTGTCTTGGGACACCCGTCATGTCGGCTGGACACTAGGCGAATATATCCAAGTTCTGCTTTAAAAGGTCACATATCATTTTTCGCCCTTCAGTTGATAGGGTTGACCCAATGGCTATTGTTTGTTCTGGATGTTCCGGATTTATCGCCACGTGTATTCGCTTTTCACTTTGCTTTTCGGTCACGGGCTGCGGTGTTGGTTCGGAAACCATAGTACATTCTAACGAGACCATTCTGCTACTGCGGATCGTGAGCACTCCTCCTTTCATCGGGATCTTCATCATTCCATGCGCTGTTGAAGGCACGGCCTGTAGTTTTCGCACTCCCGGCCTTCCTATGATCCCGTTATATGGCGATTGGGACCTAACCACCACGAAGTTCATCCATGCTGATGCTGAATGCTCATCGTCTCTGATTTTAGTTAACAGTGATATCTGACCAATCGGCCATATTATTTCTCCGCTGAATCCCATAAGAGGGGTTGTAGCAGGTACCATTTGCTTTCTTATTTCTGGCCGGAGCCTTTCGAAACAATGTTCGTATAGGACTTTTGATGCGGAGCCTCCGTCAACATACATTCGGTGTATAAAGTGTCCACCTATCTCTGCTTCGATGACCATTGGTCCGTCATTCCCTTCTTCTCCCGCGAGTAGTGGAAACGAAATGTTCTGGTTTGGAGAAAAGCTTTGTGTAACTTTTTGTCTGATCACCCGTTGCTGAGATTGCACCATCAGGATTTCAAGAGGTTTATCATTTCCTGATGTTTCTCCTTTCTTAGGTGCTTTGGACTGATCCTTGCCACTATTTTGCTTAAGTTCCTTTATCACGTTTGACAACTTTCCTGTTCTCAGCAGTTCTTCTATCTGTCTTTTTAGGTGCATACATTCGTCCGTGTTGTGTCCTACTTCTCCGTGGAACTCTCAATACTTGTTGCCGTTTCTTTTTTCAATCGGCGTAAGCATTGGGGGAGGAGTCTTGAACATCGCCTTTTCCTATGCCAATATTTCTTTGGGTGTTTTGGAAAGGAGGGTGAACCTATCCTGCTTCCGATCCATCCGGAGCAGATTTATATATCCTCTCTTGAAGCCTTGCCTTTGTCCGGATTCATGCGGCTTCCATTGCACTTGGGGTAGCGTCCTCCTTTTTTCGTGATTGCCAGCGGCTACCTCTCCACGGAGGAAAGATGCGGTTACCCTCATCATCTCGTCCACCGATTTGGGTATATTATCAAGTAGTCTCTTAATTAACTCGGGATTAGTGATTCCATGCATGAAGCTAGAAACCTTCATGACTTCCGGAGCTCCTTTGACATCCCTACTTTCCACCTTGAACCTTTTCACGAATTCTTCTGTGGTTTCTCCGTCCTTTTGTTTGATATGATGAAGCTCCACTGGATCTTTTATGCACTTCTTTTGCTGAAGGAAGTTTGACAAGAAAACTTCCTTAAGTTCATCATAGCTGTCTACCGATTCCGGTTGGAGATCGTCGAACCACACCCTAGCAGATCCGGTGTGGGTAGAGTTGAACATGTGGCACCATGTTGGCATAACCCAATGTTCTACCTTTGCCGCTGCTTGAAAAATTTTGAGGTGATCTTCCAGGTCTTCACTTCCATCATATGTCTTTACATTGGTAGGCATTCGCATCTTCTTAGGCATGTCAAAATAGCGAATGCGTTGAGTGAACGGGTCGGTCTCCTTGCCCACCCATGGCCTAGCTAAGTCGTCATTCTCGACATCTGACTTTTGCCTTTTCGACCCGGAACTCCAGTGTTCATCTCCGTTTTCCTCGCTTCCGAAGTGCCGATCGGTCCTTCGTGAGTATGTTCGACTGCATTCGTATCCTCCAGAATAGGGTTCCGTTCTTTGCAAAGAAGAATGGTGGTGAGTGCCCCTGTCTTTTTCGGATCTGCAACGTTTAGTTCTCTATGCTTCCGGAACACATGGAGATACTCCTCTCTCTGTTTCCAAGCCTTTTGAACGCGCTTTTGCGCAACCTCCTGAACACTTCTTCCTTTTCAGCAGTTTTCTTCCGCGGTGATCTGGACTGGCTGCGTCTTGGCTCAGAGTATTTTTCCGTGTTCCTGTGCTTTCGAGATTAGATTTTCTTTCTCAGATCCTTCCTTCACGCCTGCTTTTCGGATTCGGATTGCTGTGATGCTTCGCTAAAGTCTAATCGGGTTTTCACCGTTTCTCTAGCCTTGATTCTTCCTTCCTGTTTCCGAACTTTCTCTGTCACGATGGGTAAGATCTGTTCGTAGTATTTGTCGCATTACTTCTTGATGGCTGCATTGGATGCGGACCCATCAGATCCTTCCAGATCTATCGCGTTCTTCTTTCCTCCCTTATTCCGCACCACAAAAACTGGGGCGGGAGTAGGATCGGAACGAGCTCTTTCGGTAGGCATTTTTTCTTTTTCGGAACGCAGTTGTGTACTGGGTCCCACGGATTGGTCCAACTTGTTAGTACAATTTATGCGATGGGTGGTGACGGATGTGGATGTAACTTATTGGACCGGGCCGACAAGTTTCCAGCGGGTTGGTCTTGTACTAATTCAAGTAGTTTGAATGAGATCCCTGCACAAAAAAGGTAAACCGTTAGTCTTATCGTGGGGACGAACCCCATGATTAGACTCCGACATGAGAGTAAGTACACATTCTTGAGAGAGAGAGAGAGAGTAAGAGCATGTGTGTGTAATTATATGAGAGATAAAGTTGTACCTTGTATGGGGATTAGAGCCCCCTTTTATAGGCGAGGTTTGCCGCTGGGGCTTCCTAGACTCTCGCATATAGTGGTTAGTTGCTGGAGCCGGACCCTTGGCGGACAAGATTTCCGTGTTAATTGTGGATGCGGACGTAAGGGGTCTAACGGTTGAAGGTTCAGCCCGTTATGTGCCTTGCGCGCATCTCAAAGCCTGGACCATAGCCAATTTAGCCATTGGGCTTACTGTAGGCCTAGGATTTGTAATCATTGGGCCTGAGCCCAGTATGTGTATAGTGTGTATTGGACCTCGTGGGCCTGTAATACATACTATACGTCATCATATTCCTAATTACCGGTTATGGTTTGGTCAGTCTTATGTATATAAATTAGCCTAAGTGAACGACGCCTATATGTTTTGTCAAGCTCACCCAATAACTAACTACGCAATAAATACTCGCCTCAAATTAATTAACCTAAACATAAGTTATTAACTAGTAACATTTTAGTGGACGTTCAAGCTAGTATACTTTTCCCTAGACAGTTTTCCAACTCCTAACGTACACATCCTTAAACAAGAGACGACAACATAACAATCAATAACTATGTTTCATTCAATCCTAAGCAAATACTAAGTGATCTAGCCTAGCATGGTAATGAAAAGAGAAGCAAAAAAATAAATCAAACAATAACACATAGACATGATTGAATGATTAAAAAATACCTTATCTTTTAACAAACATGAAGACATCAACGACCAAAATGCCTACAAATCTGAGAAAATTCATCTAGGGTTTATCCTCCAAAAGTTGCACAGTCTATAATGAATACAATGCGAAAATATATATAGTTTTACAATTGTGACAGAGACACGCTAAGTTGTCATCTTCTAGGGTTTTGATATTGAACCGACTTAGTTGTGACGGCGTCACATTGAGGTTGTGACGCCGTCAGTCTTCATATTTTGGTCTTGACACCGTCAGCTTGAGACCATCTCCAGAGCCTGTAGCATCAGCACCCCCTAGGTGATGGCGCCACGATTTGGTTGTGATGCCGTCACGAGGTCTTCTCATGACGGTTTTTTCGATGTTGTCGTTTTCTTCGTTTTTCCATCCAATCGTGCTTGAAACATGTCTTTTTCCAGCATTTGCATCCCTAGTACCTAAAACTCAAATAGAAATAATTTAGGAAAATAAATAATCACATATATATGAATTTAGAGGCTAAACCCATTAAAAGCGTATGAAGTTTCACCTCATAAAATATCCCTACAGTTGAGATTTATTTGTCCTCAAGAAAATGTGCTTTTACCCTAGTCAAGTTACAAACTCAGGGGTATTTAGCATTAGACCAAAGATTGTTTACAACATAACTTGTTCTACAATAGTCATAACAAGCAATTAAAATTATATACTGGCACCTCACATAAAGTGTTTGTATTTTCTCATCTCTCGCGTGTATAAGTGATATAACAATATGAAAGTGGCAAAATGAACACTCTCTACCTGTCATAGCACATAGATTACCATAGACTTAATAAATGATCAAACCTTCACCGCTTTGGTGTAAGCACCTATGATAAACTATCAAATGTGTCTTTATAAAGGGTTGTAACATTAGGTGTAAGGGTAAGAAAAACATGGTTTTTAGGATATGGGTAAATTTACTGGTGGCAAGGTAATCATCTAAGTTAATTACAATTACAAAGTCGCGTTGTTAAGCCAAAACTCAATAAACTAACTTTAACTCTTCCGTTGCTTTTCTAGACTCTTTCTTGACTTAGACATAAGTAGGATGGCAATCCGTATATTTTTTTTCTTTTCTATTTTTTTATTACACTTTTGCCCAACCATCTTTTGATCTACTATAACATAAATAACATAGATAAATCTAGATTTATAATTACATCCCTACGATTGTATTTTTGCATAAATATAAATTAACTAATGACCCGAATTGCGAGGATCAACACATGTGGAGTACTTAAGTATTAACATATATATGGGGGTAATAATTTGACTTTCTTCCCCATTACTCCATAATAATACTACCATGAGTCCCAATCTTTCCAAAATTATATTTACAAGATATAACTCGACTTAACAACCAATTATATAATTAACTAAGGGTTTAACAAACATGGTTTACAATCGTATACTAAAAATGAGTGCATATAAGAAAGGCTAAGGGTGATTTGAGTGTAACATTTTAGTCGGGTTTAAATAGTACTCTTCAATACTATTTTGGAATCCACTGAAATATCACGAGAACCGTGAAAAGATAGGCTTAGAAGGGTGTTGTAACACCCCTAAAATACGGTTCAGTGGAAGACTTACTAGCATTGGGGTGCTACGGGAAATGGTACACGAAACAAGTATAGCGAAATAGAATAGCTCATCCATAATATAAAAACATTGTCAAAGATAGTAATTAAGTTTTACATTTATTCAAAAGTACGAGAGTAAGCCCATTAAACGAAATTCATAAAAAGCGGTCCCAATTAAACATCAGAGTCAAACTAATCCATGACCATGCCAATTCCTCCAAGCGCCTCCCAAAACAATTGCCCAATCCTAAACATATCAAATACCTGAGAATGACATGCTAAAGAGGTTAGCAAAAAGCTGGTGAGTTCATAGGTTTAAGTAAATAGCATAGTATATGGACCAAATAGTGAAAATATCTTATTACACAAGTAAGTCATAGCATAAGCAATAATCATATCCAAAACCCAAACCAAACAAAGATGTTATACGTCATGGCAAATTTTGCAACCACAAATCCAGGTGCCACCCTGGCAAGTCGGGCAAACAAGTCCAAGACGGGGCTGTCAACCACGATAGATCTACCTACAACATGAATAAAAGACCTAACAATTGGCAAGATATAGTAAGGCTAAACCTTATCCTAGACTTTGTAATATGTGTAAACAAAGCATAGCTTTATAAAAAGGTCCAGTCAAACAAGAGCATGCTTCTCACCCAAAGAATTAATAAACAAAGTTCGAATAAAAGTGGGGCTATGAAACTCACCTTAGTCCAAAGAAAAAGCACAAGAATCAACAGGAACAAGAAGAGTATCTACTATTAGAAATCAGTAACTACTAACTCGGCACGACCTAAAATGATAGACTTGCTTAGATTATGACTCCATTAATTAGTTCCCAATCCCGAATATAATCCAGTTTTTATTTCCAAAAACTCTTTCTCAAAACAGTTTTCTAGTGTTTGGTATCCGCGTGTGCGTGGTGTCGACTCATCAAGATACATGTATACTCACGCTACTCAAGTACTCAAAAAAGAAAGATCACAAAAAATCTATGTGTCAACTCGTAGTCTAATAAGTCTCTTGAACATATTGTCAAAGCTTATCGAATTCGTCAATTCGATAAACCTTACGATATATTCGCCTTACTTATTATTCCGAAACTATACCACGTCCTAGGGCGTCGTAGGAAAGTAGTTATTACTAAACTCTTCCGACATAACTAACGAGGTCTCACTTGATTCGTCAACCTAATAAGTTCGTTAGTTACGTAAGTTAAGTTTATTAACTCCAAAAATCCTTGACAAGCAATTAATGATATTCAATTAATGTTCATGGCATTTCTAGTTTTTCGTGCCCTCGAAACATTAAGTAACTCCCTCGTTTATTATATTCCTCTTTTCCCGTTTTATAATAAAAGAATTTATAACAAGTATTATATACTTGTTTCTAATATGAAAACCATTTATTATTTATAGTTTACGTTATCGTCATAGTTATTGTTACTTGAGTTACTATTTGTTTCGAGTCACAAGTCCGAGTCATAACTTCTCGACTTATCAAATTGTATCAAGTCCAATAGTCAAATAAAGTCCATGTCACGGCCTTGTCGGGGTCAAAGATGACTCAAAAGTCAACAAGACACCAACTTGGCGCAAAGTTCACAAGTATATTATAAGTCAATAACGTCAAGTCCCAATATCACAACTTCAACTTCACGTAGTCGTCTACTACTCACGTCTAACCTATCCTCCGTCATTACTAAAACAAATCCCATTTTAAGTCCAAAAATACCAAACCAAGTTTAGTCGCGACCATTCGGTCTCGACTCCCATTCCCATGTCCAACTCAACAACAACAACATATAAACCTCCAACAAAATTTGTCGAGACCATGAGGGTCTCGACCCACTACTCTCGATAGCCAACAAACCAAATACCCCTTCGAGGGCTTTTCTCCATTCGACACCCATCAAAAACCAACTCATTTTCAACCTCCAATATACCATGTTACTTCCACCAAACGGGTTTTCATCCGAAACCCGAAACAACGATCATAACAACAAGAAAAGTAACATCAAAACTATGAAAAAAATCAACCAAATAAGCCCTCACCGAGAGCCAATGCTCTCGGTTTGGCTGCCATGACACACACGACATAAAAACGTAACACGAGCACGAATACCAACAAGTTTTAACACATTTTATTTAACAAAAAAATCATTTCCCATGTTTTTGTACATCAAACCCAACAAGAAAATGAGTCAACTCGTGACTCACCACGAGTTATCAAGAAACCCGAGTCAAATTCGTGGGTTTTTGAACCTACCTTTGTTTTGACACAACAAAATGACTGGTGGTGGCTTCGTGGTGGTGTTAGGGTGGCGCGTGAGTGGTGAACGAGAGGTGGGGGAGGGATTTTAGGCGCGTGACCTAGGGGATCGGGTAGAGGGGAGTGTGGGGAGTGTTTTGAGGTGGGTGGTGTAGTTAGTGGGCGGCGGTGTGGTGGTGGTGGCTTGAATGTGGCCGGCGGCTAGGGTGAAAAAGAGAGAGAGAAAGATGAAAATGATGATGATGAGTTTATGTTTATGTGTGGTAATGAGGGTGATATATCACATGGACGATTTTTATGTATTTTACCCTTTAAAATTTATATCATTTCAAATATGGTGAGAGTGTGTGGGGCGCGGTCAAAAAAACCACGAGGGCCAATCCGTAGTTTTTCTAAAGTTTCCCCGATTCCTCTATTCCCGAGCTCAAATGTTTTAATTAAAAGTCTAACAAGTTCCTCTCGAGTGCGCCAATAGTTTTAATTATGTTTTCCAATAAAACCGGTCACAAATATGCTTATGGAACTAAACGAGTGATTTTCTCAAGTTTTCAAAATTTGTTAGTTTTTCCTGTGCCTAGGTCTAGTAGTGCCTAGTCTAAAGTCACAAACAAGGTCTAACACAGAATGTCTCGCAGAATATCAAGAGTTTATAGTCGATAGTTTAACTTTCTAAAATTTAAAGTAGTGTGGTATTTAAAAAAAGTTTTCGAAATTTACCAGTTGTCACAGGTGTACTAGGGCATCTTATACTAAAAATGGGTACATGGCAACGGTGCACGACAATTACTTTACCAATGAAGTCAATGTAATTATAAAAAATGTTTGCTAAAAACAAGGGTTAATCCTAATGCCTCTTATTATCTAGTAAATCATAATCACACGAATATGGTCTCACTAGCAATCTCGGAATGCATCACTAAAGCAAGTTCTAGAATCTAATGTACTACCGGTACACTCTCAAGCATTAAATGTAAATGCTTTCATATATATCTAGAGGCGACCCTCATTTTTTGGGGTGAAATTTTGAGTGGTAATGTTTTTGTGCTAGCTATATAAATCCTATCCATGAGACGCTTTATTAAGACCAAAGTTTTACTTGTAAATGTCATAAAAAATTAAATTTGTCCTAAAATCACACAGTCATTTAAGAACAAGACAAATAACAAATGCATGGCTAGTTTATAAGGTGTCCCTTTTTACCCTCCCTACACTTAAATTAAACATTGTCTCCAATGTTTTAAAAGTACCAAAAATAGTAAAGGGAAAAATAAAAAGACATGAAAGAAACTAGTACTCCCCTGATTTGTTCGGTATGAATGAAAAAGGGAAATATGGTTAAATCCTCATCCAAGAAGATGCAATACTCCAATGATCCGCGTCTTGTCCAATATAACCTGTAAATCTTAAGAAAAGACAAATGAAACCTCACATAAAATCAGCGATAGATAATATAACTAGAAAGAAAATAAGATATAACGCTTGCAAAATAAAATTTTCATGAATCTGGAGATTTAAAATTTTTTAAAATTTTCAAAAATTAAATTTCAACATAAAACAAAAATCTGGAAAAAAATAAGTGCTATAGTATCTGATGCCGTCACATAGTGAAGGTGACGCCGTCAGGGTAAGCTGGCAGATTCTTTACGTTTTAATTTCTAGAAAAGTTTCTGAAAAAATATAACTTTTAAAACCTGTAAGTTTTTGCAAAACATTTACCTCGACTCGATACAAACATTTGACTCAAACAAACATACAAACAAGATAAAATATATGCTAATTATAAATTGTAAACTTTTTATGTTCGAATTTCGTTCTTTGAACTAGTTAAGCATTTTCCTACACTTATTTATATGTAAAATGCCTTTATATGCAATTACGACGAAGTTAAAAATAAAATAAAGTATTTTCACAAATGATTCGAAACTCGGAAAATTAGACAATTATAAGAAAGCATATATATGATACAAACAATATGAAAATGAAAAACAAAAAACAAATAAATATGGGTTGCCTTCCACGAAGCGTCATTCTTTATTTACGAGTCTTATAGCTAGACTCAAAGTCATGCCTATTACCCTTTATGTATTTGATCCACATCTAGAACTTTCTTTGGATCATATATTTCGGAAAGTTTCCTAGTAGTAGGAGTTGTTTTGTAAGATCTTATAAATTTTTCTCTGTCCGGATCTAATAATTCAATCCTATTATGCCAAAATCCATCCCCACCGATTTGTGGTATTTTCTAATTTCTACCATTCTTTCATAAAACCTCTGAATTCCACTTACCAGTCTTTAAATCAATTGGTATTACTCCCAAGAAATATGTCATTGTTTTATGGGGTAACCTCTGAATCCCTTGCATACTTACAATCTCCGAGAGGATTCCTATACACAAACTTATTTTCTAGGCAGAAAGGACGTTGAAGACCGATGATATTTCCATTAAGTAAGAGGCCATATAGTGATTGTCTCCTATTATTAGTTAACCAATGAGGTTCTTCCTCATCACGATCATCATAACTATACTCCTTAACATCATAATTTGATCTAGTGTAGCCCTCCCCAACCGCTATCTTAGATTTCTCGCAATCTATTATTGCATTTGCAGTGGCCAAAAATCCTCTACCAAAAAGCAATGGGTACTTAGGGTATCTTAAAACATATAAGACATGAAAATCTGCCAAAATAGTCAGTCTCCCTATGTGTACCACTAAATCCTTTAATATCCCTACCAGATAAGTCAAACGTTCCTCCGCCAATCCTACAACCATTTTCATTTCTTCTAATCTTCCTAAGTTGAGATTCTTATAAAGAGACAACGGAAGTATGTTAATGCATGATCCTAGATCAGCTAAGGTGTTGAACGTTTAAGAGTTTCCAAGACTACAAGGTAAAACAAATAATCCCGGATCCTCTAGTTTCTCGGGTAATTTATTTTGAACGAACCAGGATCTATTTTTTCCTAATTTAACACCTTCCACATACTTATCTAAAAGGGTGTTATAATACGGAGCATGAGTCAAGACATCAAAAACCGAACGTTGGAGGTAAAGCTCTTTGAATTCGTCATCAAAAGTTGTTTCGGGTTCTTGGTTGTTTGGTGTTTCAATGATTTGTTTGACCAACACTTCACTTGGTAATTTTTTTGTGTGTTTTTGGTCTTTTGAAAATTTTTGAGTTTGTTTGAAACATATTTTAATTGTATTGACCAAATCAAAATAAGTTGTAGAGCATGGAGATGCTTCGTTTTGAGAACAAGGCCGAGTAGACGAAATCGATGAAATGGAATTAACGGTTAGTTTCGGGTTCTTAACGGTATCACTTGGTAGTGAAATAATAATTCGATCATTGAGAACCTTTAAAAGAGTGTTGGGAATTCTGCAAAGTAGGAATTCTGCTGAAAATAATGCTGAAGGAATCTGCTGAAGTACATTGATTCTGCTGAAGGAATCACAAGTACATGGATTCTGTTGAAGAAGAGTTTCTGCTGAAGTAATATTAACGCGTAGTTTGTTTCTGCGGAGATAGTCATTCCGCGTATTCTATAGTTTGTTAGGATATGCATGAGCTATTTTAGGTAGTGATATGCATTTATTTTATATTATTGTATTTTAGGGTTCCTTGTGTATAAAAGGAACAGAGGACTTTAGTATTAGATAAGTCTTTAGAAAGACACTAGAACTCTGAGAAAAATATTATAGAAAAACATTATTAGAGAGAGAGAAAAAGATCCATAGAGGATCATTGTTTTATTACAAAAACCTTGTTGGTAACTTTGATTGTGTTAATTATTATCCGCTGTGCATCTATTCAATCATTGTTATTATACCCTAGTTGAGTCCGGATCTTGGATTCAACAATTGGTATCAGAGCGGGTGGCTCTCGATCTAGGGTTTATAAGGTTTTTGGGTAATTAGGGTTTATACCCTAATCGGTGGATAGCAGCAGTTAAAAAAAAAGAACGAAGGCGGCATACATGAGCAGATTTAAATTTTCATTTGTGGCGGCTATACGGTACATGTCTTATATCTCACAATAGGTGGTCCCCACTTGCTATTGATTTCACTGTTTTGAACGAATAGTATTATTGCTGGTTGGGATATTGTGTACGTGGGACATCAAAGGAAAAACATTTGATTTACACGTAACTTGTTTGAGACTTGCAACACTCGTACAGTCATTTGGTATATTAATTTTTGGTCCCACTCGTTTATGCAATTCGTGAATGGTATTGATCCCCTAATCCCTGGTCCCTACTTGCTGATATCACGTGTTGTAATTTTCGAAGGTAGGCTATTATTCAATTTGATAGCGACTGTTTTTGTTTGATTTGACCGTGTGGCTATTGATAGTGGGTGAACGTGATTGGTGCACATGGTATTATTTTGGTCCGAGAAAGACAAGTCAACGAAATTTTGATCCCCACTATTTTATTATTGCTGCTGAAGGCTTACGTGAGGTTAGATATTTATTTTGTTGGCTAGCATAATTTGATCTCACGTGGGTCCATGACATGATATCAGCAACATTAAATTCAAGTTGGATGATCCGGTGTGATGCGTTTCATTATTGTTACAATAGTCTCGCATTTTGATTGGTCACTTGGTAGGATTAAATAAGTTTGATTGGCTGTTGGTTCACGTGGGGTCTTGAATCTCGACTTTTATTGCTATTGGTCAAACCCTTATAATTGTTGGTATATTGACTTTGGTACCATTCTCATTCACTTCATATCTGCTGAAGTCTTCGAGTGTCTCAACTGGTCATATAATTTGAGACTGCTGCTATCACATAATTTTACTGTTGTTATTGCATAAAATGACAGAAATTGATAATAAAAGGGATGATGGTATGTTTCCTTACTTGATGAATGATGAGTACGAGGTTTGGGCTAAGAAGATAAAACACTGGATCATGAATAATGATATGAATATCTGGAAGGTGATCCAAAATGGCAATAGTTTGAAAAGGACTGGATGTGATCGCGAAGGAAATATCTTTATTCATCCTCCAACGACTGCAGATGAACACATTGTTGTACAAAGAGAGTCAAAGGCCAGAACTACTTTGCTTAAATCTATTCCTGTTGATCATGTAGCAGATTTTCGTTATATGGATGATGCAAGTCTTATATGGGATGCACTCAAAGAAAGGTATGGTGGAAAGGCTGAATTCAAGAAGATGAGCAAGGAAGCTGATGTTGCAGGTTATGCTGAAGAACTTGCCAGTCCACACTTTGCATTCATGGGCATCTCTCAGGTACAAAATTGTGTGTTTGGATGTAGTGAGCGTTATAATGAACTCAAAGAAGCTTATGATATTTTGAAACCTAAATATAATGAATGCTTTGTAGAAGTGGAAGCTTATAAACAGGCTTTAAAAACACTAGAAAGACAAAAAGTTTGGTTTTAGAAGAATCAAATAGCTTATGATGAGAAAATAAGTGTGTTAGAAAGAGATCTTACTAATGCTAAAAATGAGTTAAAATATTCTGAGAAGTTAAGAGCAGATGTAGTGTCAGAAAATCTAGAGCTGAAGGTGAAACTAGATGAGGAAATTGCTAGGCATAATGAATGGTTGTTAAATGGTAATAAGTTAGCTAGTCACATCTATGCTAGTCAAACTCCAAATACTTCTATAGGATTAGGCTTTAAGAAGTATGTAGGGTTAGAAGCTAGGGATGACACACGTAAATCTACACCAGCAGGCCTAGCTAATTTTGTGAAAGAAGGTGCTCTACATGCTGTACGTGGACCTATTAGAGGTGAGCACATGCCCATTGACCTTTCCATTTCTGTTGACTTTGATGGATCACACCATTTATATGGCAAAAAGTCAAGTGACTTGCCAGACCTTAGTAGCAAAACTAATGATTCTGTCTCTTGTTCTAAAAGTGACAAGTCATCAGACCTAAAGTCCACTGACTATGCCTCATGTGATTCAAGTGAAAAGTCTGACTCATCTAGGCAGACACCCAAGACCACACCCATGTCCAAAGTAGCTAATGCTGAGCCCAATATTGCTCAGCCCAAAACAAAGCCAATTACTTATTCTGTTAAACACAATTTTGCTTCTAGTTCTATTTATGATAAGTTTAAATGTAATAAACAAAGTTGTGTTAAGAATAAGTCTATAAAGAAGAAATCTTGTTTTGTGTGTGGTAGTAAACTCCATCTTATTAAAGACTGTGATTATCATGAGAAAAGGATGGGTGTTTCCTATGGCCAAAAGACCTTTAGACCCACATGGACTAATGTTGCTAATATTCCTCCATTTGTTCCCAAATCTGCACATGTGAGAGCAGGTAAACCAGTTTCTACTGGTAAGCCAAAGGTGTATGCATCTGTTTCTGCTGAAAGGCTTAATAGGCCTTTTCCAGTTCCCTCTGGTGGAGGATATTCTTCACCAGTTACTACTGGTTGGTGGAACAGTAATGCTAGACTTATGCCCTATAGACCTACTAGTTCTTATTTTCAGTCCTATACACCTTATGTATCTCATATGAATATGGCACATGGTGGAGTTGGAGTGGCAACTGCTGTTAAGTCCTCAAAAGGTTATTCTTGGAAAACTCAAAGAAAAGGTTCATTCTGGGTACCCAAGAACAATAATCTTTGTCAGGTGCATTGATTGAGGGGAGGCATAAGCCTAAGGGGAGGCTTATTGTTGTATATTTGTCTTCTAACCATTTTGCAGATGTTGGATCCTCATACGCCTAAGGGGAGGCTTAGTGTTTCATTTGACACTACCACTAATGTCTTTGGTTTCTCTGATGCTTGATGGTTTATTTTCCATGTTTTGGTTATTTATTTATTTTTTCTTTCTTTTATATTTAGTTTTAAAAAAAAAAAAAAAAAAAAAAAAAAACTCTAACCTGTCTATGTTCAGTTTCTACTATTTCTTGCTTGCAGGTTTTGGTGTTGGTTAATAACCACACAACTCATGGTTTTCATCTCACCATGTCTTACTGACACAAGAGTTGACTAGCCCACAGGATTATGGCTTGTGGTAAAGGCTGCGGAAATCCATAAATGGTAATCAACTCACCATGATGATGACGGCATTCCATCAAAGAGTTGGCTAGTCCAAAAGCAAACGGTTTTTGGTAAAGACATCTTAATTCCGTTGATAGTTGTTGATTTACTAAAAATCAGAGGGTGATCAATGTACCCTGGTCTCACACACCAAACATTGGCTAGTCCTGAGCAAACGGCTACAGGTAAAGACGTATCAAATCCGTTTTATAGTTGCTGATTTGCTAATAAATCAAATGGTTATCAGTGTACCATAGTTTTCGAACTTAAACATTTGGCTACTCCAGTAGTGATGGCTATTGGTAAAGAGACATCAAATCCATTATTTTCAATGATTCACCTCTCACAGGTGTTAACACACCTGGATGTGATGAGAATAGTATGAAACTAATATGTTTTGATGTACATGTTGTCATTTGTTGCTGCAAAGATCTGGAGTTTCAAAGTTTTGTCATCATAGAGATGTAATTGTTTTGGTTCTTTGCTGCTGATGTTCGAGTACAATCCTCTTGTTTTGAAGTGTTAGAGATCTATCAGGAAACTAGAACTTAACCAAGTCAAATTCCAGTTTAGGGGATGATTGTTGGGAATTCTGCAAAGTAGGAATTCTGCTGAAAATAATGCTGAAGGAATCTGCTGATGTACATGGATTCTGCTGAAGGAATCTGCTGAAGTACATGGATTCTGCTGAAGAAGAGTTTCTGCTGAAGTAATATTAACGCGTAGTTTGTTTCTGCGGAGATAGTCATTCCGCGTATTCTATAGTTTGTTAGGATATGCATGAGCTATTTTAGGTAGTGATATGCATTTATTTTATATTATTGTATTTTAGGGTTCCTTGTGTATAAAAGGAACAGAGGAATTTAGTATTAGATAAGTCTTTAGAAAGACACTAGAACTCTGAGAAAAATATTCTAGAAAAACATTATTAGAGAGAGTGAAAAAGATCCATAGAGGATCATTGTTTTATTAGAAAAACATTGTTGGTAACTTTGATTGTGTTAATTATTATCCGCTGAGCATCTATTCAATCATTGTTATTATACCCTAGTTGAGTCCGGATCTTGGATTCAACAATTGTTGGGAATTCTGCAAAGTAGGAATTCTGCTGAAAATAATGCTGAAGGAATATGCTGAAGTACATGGATTCGAAGGAATTGCTGTGAAGTACGGATTCTCGGAAGAAGAGTTCTCTGAAGTAATATTAACGCGTAGTTTGTTTCTGCGGAGATAGTCATTCCGCGTATTCTATAGTTTGTTAGGATATGCATGAGCTATTTTAGATAGTGATATGCATTTATTTTATATTATTGTATTTTAGGGTTCCTTGTGTATAAAAGGAACAGAGGACTTTAGTATTAGATAAGTCTTTAGAAAGACACTAGAACTCTGAGAAAAATATTCTAGAAAAACATTATTAGAGAGAGTGAAAAAGATCCATCGAGGATCATTGTTTTATTAGAAAAACCTTGTTGGTAACTTTGATTGTGTTAATTATTATCGCATTGTGCATCTATTCAATCAGTGTTATTATACCCTAGTTGAGTCCGGATCTTGGATTCAACAATTGGTATCAATTGTTGAATCCAAGATCCGGACTCAACTAGGGTATAATAACAATGATTGAATAGATGCACAGCGGATAATAATTAACACAATCAAAGTTACCAACAAGGTTTTTCTCATAAAACAATGATCCTCTATGGATCTTTTTCACTCTCTCTAATAATGTTTTTCTAGAATATTTTTCTCAGAGTTCTAGTGTCTTTCTAAAGACTTATCTAATACTAAAGTCCTCTGTTCCTTTTATACACAAGGAACCCTAAAATACAATAATATAAAATAAATGCATATCACTACCTAAAATAGCTCATGCATATCCTAACAAGTTATAGAATACGCGGAATGACTATCTCCGCAGAAACAAACTACAGCATTACTTCAGCCAAACTCTTCTTCAAAGCGAATCCATGTACTTCAGATTCCTTCAGCGAATGGCGAATCCATGTACTTCGGCAATTCCTTCAAGATTATTTTCGGCTAATTCTACTTTATGAAATTCCCAACAAAGAGTATCAATTTTATTTGTCATCTTGACTTTTTGTTGTTTGAAATCGGCTTAGAAGAGTATATTAGGGGTATCTTGTACTAAAAATGAGTACATAGCATGGGTGTGGGGCAATTACTTGATCAATGAAGTCAATGTAATTATAACAAATGTAGGCTAAAAACAAGGATTAATGCTAATGCCTCTTATTATTTAGTAAATCCTAAGCACACGAATGTGATTTCACTAGCGATATCAAAATGCATCACTAAAGCAAGTTCTAATATCTAATGTACTATCGGTTCACTCTCAAGCATTAAAGGTGAATGCTTTCCTATATATCTAGGGAAAACCTCACATTTTGGGGTGAAATTTTTGGTGGTAAGGTTTTTGTGCTAGCTATAAATTCTATCCATGAGACGCTTTATTAAGACTAAAGTTTTACTTGTAAATGTCATAAAAAAAATTTTAATTTGTGCAAAATCACATGTACAAGTTTTTTTTCCTACACAATCATTTATGAACAAGACAAATAAAATCCGTTGCTAGTTTCTAAGATGTCCTTTTTTACCCTCCCTACACTTAAATTGAACATTGCGCCCAACATTCTAAAAGTACCAAAAACGGTAAAGGGAAAAATAAAAAGACATGAAAGAAACTAGAACTCGCCTAATTTGCTCAGTATGAATGAAAAGCTAAATCGTCATCCAAGAAGATGCAATAGTTCAATGATTCGCTTCTTGTCCAAGACAAACGAAACTCGCATAAGATTGGCGGTAGATAATACACAATGCATTGAAATTCATTATTAACAAAAATAGAAAGAAAATAAGATATAATGCTTTCGAAATAAATTTTACATGAATCTGGAAATTTAAAAATTATGGAAATTTTCAAAAACTTAATTTCAACATAAAACAAAATCTGGAAAAAATAAGTGCTATAGTACCTGACATCGTCACTCAGTGAAGGTGACGTCATCAGGGTAACCTGACAGATTCTTTACGTTTTGATTTCTTGAAAATATATGGAAAAATCTAACTTTTAAAACCTGTAAGTTCTAGCAAAAATTTATCTCAACTCGATACTAGGATTTGACACAAACAGACATACAAACATACAAACAAGATAAAATATATGCTAATTATAAATTGTAAACGTTTTCATGTTCGAATTCCGTTCTTTGAAGTAATTAAGCATTTCACTATACTTATTTTTTTTATAAAATACCTTTATATGCAATTAAGACGAAGTTAAAAATAAAATAAAGTATTTTCACAAATGATTTGAAACATGAAAAATTAGAAAATTATAAGAAAGCATATATATGACACAAACAATACGAAAATGAAAAACATAAAACAAATAAACAAGGGTTGTCTTCCATGAAGCGCTTTTCTTTATTTACGAATCTTATAGCTGGACTTAAAGTCATGCCTATTACCCTTCATGTATATGATCCAATCCTATAAATTTCTTTGGATCATATGTTTCGAAAAGTTTCCTAGTAATAGGAGTTGTTTACTAAGATCTTATAATTTTTTTATCTGTTCGATCTATGAATTCAATCCTAATATGCCAAAATCCATCCCCACCAATTTTTGATCTTTTCTAATTTCTACCATTCTTTCCTAAAACCTCCGAATCCCACTTATTGGTCTTTAAATCAATTGGTATTACTCCCAATAAATCCGTCATTTTTTTAAACACTAGTGCATCTTTAAATGGTTTATGCACCGAATCCCTTGCATACTCACAATCACCGGGAGGATTCCTATGGACAAACTTATTTTTCAGGTAGAACGGACATTGAGGACCTATGATATTTCCATTAAGTTGGGGGCCATATCCTGATAGTCTCATATCCTTAGTTAACCAATGGGGTTCTTCCTTATCACCATCATCATAACTATAATCCTTAACATCATAAACTGATCTAGTGAATCCCTCACCAACCGCTATCATAGATTTCTTGAAATCTATTATTGCACATGCACTGGCCAACAATCCTCTACCAACAAGAAATGGGCACTTAGGGTCTCTTAATCTAGGACATGAAGATCCGCAAAAATAATCATGTGTACCACTATCTTTTAATATCCCTACCGGATAAGTCAAACTTCCATCCGCCAATTCTACAAGCATTTATGTTTCTTCTAATTTTCCTATGTTGAGATTCCTATAAAGAGACAATGAAAGTACGTTAATGCATGAGATTCCTTCAAAAGAGTATCAATTTTATTTGTCATCTAGCCTTTTTGTTGTTTGGAATCGGCTTAGAAGAGTGTACTAGGGGTATCTTGTGCTAATAATGAGTACATAGCAAGTGTGTGGGACAATTACTTGACCAATGAATTCAATGTAATTAGGCTGAAAATAAGGGTTAATCCTAATGCCTTTTATTATTCAGTAAATCCTAATCACACAAATATGATCTCATTAGCGATCTCGGAATGCATCAATAAAGATAGTACTAGAATCTAATGTACTACCGGTACAATCTCAAGCATTAAAGGTGAATACTTTCCTATATATCTAAATGTGAACCTTACATTTTGGGGTGGAATTTTGAGTGGTAAGGTTTTTGTGCTAGCTATATAAATCCTATCAATGAGAAGTTTTATTAAGACTAAAGTTTCACTTGTAAATGTCATAAAAAAATTAAATTTGTGCTAAAATTACCCTTAAAAGTTTTTTTTTCCGGTTTAATACACAATCATTTACGAACAAGACAAATAACAAATGTATGGCTAGTTTCTAAGTTAACCCTTTTTACCCTCTCTACACTTAAATTAAACATTGTCCCCAATGTTCTAATAGTACTAAAAATGGTAAAGAAAGTAATAAAAAGACATGAAAGAAACTAGTGCTCACCTGATTTGCTCAATATGAAAGAAAAACGAAAATACGGTTAAATCCTCATCCAAGAAGATGCAATAGTCCAATGATCCGCTTCTTGTCCAATATAACATGTAAATCTTAAAAAATGACAAACGAAACCTCGCATAAAATCGGTGGAAGACAATATGCAACGCATTGAAATTCATTATTAACTAAACTAGAAAGCAAATAAGATATAATGCTTGCAAAATAAATTTTACATGAATCTGGAAATTTAAAAATTCTGTAAATTTTAAAAATTAAATTTCAACGTAAAACAAAAATCAGGAAAAAATTATTGCTACAGTACCTGAAGGTGACGCCGTCAGGGTAACCTGAAAATTCTTTACATTTCGTTTTCTGGAAAATTTATGGAAAAATCTAACTTTTAAACCTGTAAGTTCTTACAAAAAAATATCTCGACTTGTTACAAGCCTTTTACTCAAACAAACATGCAAACAAGATAAAATATATGCTAATTATAAATTATAAATTTTTTCATGTTCGAATGCCGTTCTTTTAACTAATTAAGCATTTCCGTACACTTATCTTCTTTGTAAAATACCTTATGTGCAATTAAAACGAAGTTAAAAATAAAATAAAGTATTTTCACAAATGATTCGAAACATGAAAAATTATAAAATTATAAGAAAGCATATATATGACACAAACAATACAAAAATTAAAATAAAAATAAAAAATAAACATGGGTTGCCTCCCACAAAGCGCTTTTCTTTATTAATGAGTCTTATAGCTAGGCTCAAACTCATGCCTATTACCCTTCATGAATATGATCAATATCTAGAACTTTTTTTGGATCGTATGTTTCGGAAAGTTTCCTAATAGTAGGAGTTTTTTGGTAAGATCTTATAAATTTTTCACTGTCCGGATCTATTAATTCAATCCTAATATGCCAAAATCCATCCCCACCGATTTTTGGTATTTTTCAATTTCTACCATTCTTGCCTAAAACCCCTGAATTCCACTTATTGGTCTTTAAATCAATTGGTATTACTCCCAGTAAATCCGTCATTTTTTAAACACTAGTAAATCTCTAAATTGGTTAAGTTCCGAATCCCTTGCATACTCACAATCTCCGGGAGGATTCCTGGACATAAACTTATTTTCTAAGTATAAGGATGTTGAGGACCAATGATATTTCCATTAAGTCGAGGGCCATATGGTGATGGTCTCCTATCCTTAGTTAACCAATGGGGTTCTTTCTCATCACCATCATAATAACTATAATCCTTAACATCATAAATTGATCAAGTGTATCCCTCACCAACCTATATCTTAGACTTCTTGCAATCTATTATTGCAATTGCGGTGGCCAAAAATTCTCTACCAATAACCAATGGGAACTTAGGGTCTTTTAAAACATCTAAGACATGAAAATACACCAAAATAATGAATCTCCTTGTGTGTACCACTAAATCCTTTAACATCCCTAGCCAATAAGTCAAACTTCCATCCGTCAATCCTACAACCATTTCCATTTCTTCTAATCCTCCTAAGTTGAGATTCTTATAAAGAGACAACAAAAGTACGTTAATGCATGATCCTAGATAGGCTAAGGTGTCTTCGGAGTTTCCAAGACTACAAGGTAAAACAAATAATCCCAGATCCTGTAGTTTTTTGGGTAATTTATTTTGAATGAACGCGGATCAATTTTTTCCTAATTTAACACCTTCCACATACCTATCCAAAAGGGTGTTATAATAAGAAGCATGAGTCAAGACATCAAGAACCAGACATTTGAGGTAAAGCTCTTTGAATTCATCATCAAAGTTGTTTCGGGTTCTTGGTTTTTTGGTGTTTCAATGATTTGTTTGACTGATACTTCACTTTGTAATTTTTTCGTATGTTTTTGGTCTTTTGAAAAACGTTGAGTTTGTTTAAAGATGATTTAATTTTATTGAAGAGCATGGAGACACAATTTCTTTTTGAGAACACGATCGATCAGAAAAAACCAGTGAAATGGAACTAACGCTTAGTTCTGGGTTCTTGACGGTATCACTTGGTAGTGCGCTAATCATTCGATCATTGAGAATCTTCAAAAGAGTATCAGGTTTATTTGTCATCTCACTTTTTTGTTGTTTGGAATTGGCTTAGAAGAGTGTGCTAGGGGTATCTTGTATCAAAATGAGTACATAGAAAGGGTGTGGGGTAATTACTTGACCAATGAAGTGAATGTAATTGTAACAAACGTAGGCTGAAAATAAGGGTTAATCTTAATACCTCTTTCTATTTAGTAAATCCTAATCACACGAATGTGATCTCACTAGCGATCTCGGAATGCATCACTAAAGCTAGTTCTAGAATCTAATGTACTACCGGTAAAATCTCAAGCCTTAAAGCTGAATACTTTCCTATATATATACAATGCGAACCTCACATTTTGGGGTGGAATTTTGAGTGGTAAGGTTTTTGTGCTAGCTATATAAATCCTATCCATCAGACACTTTATTAAGACTAAAGTTGTACTTGTAAATGTCATAAAAAACTCAAATTTGTGCTAAAAATACCTTTACAAGTTTTTTTTTTGGTTTAATACACAATCATTTACGAACAAGACAAATAACAAATGTATGGCTAGTTTCTAGGTTGTCCCTTTTTACCCTCCCAATACTTAAACTAAACATTGTCCATAATGTTCTAAAAGTACTAAAAACCGTAAAGGAAAAAATAAAAAGACATAAAAGAAACTAGTGCTCACCTGATTTGCTCGATACGAAAGAAAAATGGAAATTCTGTTAAATCCTCATCCAAGAAGATGCAATAGTCCAATGATCCGCTACTTTTCCAATATAACATGTAAATCTTAAGAGAAGACAAATGAAACCTCGCACAAAATCGGTGGTATATAATATGCAATGCATTGAAATTCATTATTAACTAACTAGAAAGCAAATAAGATATAATGCTTGCAAAATAAACTTTACATGAATCTACAAATTCTTTACGTTTTGATTTCTGGAAAATTTATGGAAAAATCTAACTTTTAAAACCTGTAAGTTCTTGCAAAAAAATATCTCGA
This sequence comes from Chrysanthemum makinoi, assembly GCA_910596185.1. Lineage (NCBI taxonomy): Eukaryota > Viridiplantae > Streptophyta > Magnoliopsida > Asterales > Asteraceae > Chrysanthemum > Chrysanthemum makinoi. The sequence goes on along the minus strand of OU343224.1, from coordinate 233,969,185 downwards.
CTCGTTACAAGCATTTAACTCAAACAAGATAAATATATGCTAATTATAAATTGTATACTTTTTCATGTTCGAATTCCGTTCTTTGAACTTATTATGCATTTCCCTACACTCATCTTTTTGTAAAATACGTTTTTATGCAATTATGACGAAGTTAAAAATAAAATAAAGTATTTTCACAAGTGATTCGAAACATGAAAAATTAGACAATTATAAGAAAGCATATATATGCACAAACATTATGGAAATTAAAAACAAAAAACAAATAAACATGGGTTGCCTCCCACAAAGCGCTTTTCTTTATTTACGAGTCTTGTAGTTAGACTCAAAGTCATGACTATTACCCTTCATGTATATGATCCATATCTAGAACTTTTTTTGGATCATATGTTTTGGAAAGTTTCCTAATAGTAGGAGTTGTTTGGTAAGATCTTAAAAAAATTTCTCTGTACAGATCTATTAGTTCAATCCTGGTATGCCAAAATCCATCCCCACCAATTTTTGGTATTCTCCAATTTCTACCATTCTTGCCTAAAACCTCCGAATCCCACTTATTGGTCTTTAAATCAATTGGTATTACTCCCAACAAATCCGTCATGTTTTAAACACTAGCGCATCTCTAAATTGGTTAAAATCTGAATCCCTTGCATACTCACAATCTCTGGGAGGATTCCTGTACACAAACTTATTTTCTAGGTATAAAGGATGTTGAGGACCTATGATATTTCTATTAAGTCGAGGGCTATATCGTGATGGTTTCCTATCCTTAGTTAACTAATGGGGTTCTTCCTCATCACCATCATCATAACTATAATCCTTGACATCATAAATTGATCTAGTGTATCCCTCACCAACCACTATCTTAGAGTTCTTGCAATCTATTATTACAATTGTGGTGGCCCAAAATCCTCTACCAACAAGAAATGGGCACTTAGGGTCTTTTATAACATCTAGGACATGAAAATCCGCCAAAATAGTTAATCTCCTTGTATGTACCACTAAATCCTTTAATATCCCTACCAAATAAGTCAAACTTCCATCCGCCAATTCTACAACCATTTCTGTTTCTTCTAATCTTGCAAAGTTGAGATTCTTATAAAGAGACGAAGAAAGTATGTTGATGCATTATCCTAGATCGGCTAAGGTCTCGAACATTATGGAGTTTCCAAGACTACAAGGCAAAACAAATAATCCCAGATCCTCAAGTCTTTTAGGTAATTTATTTTGAATGAACGTTGATCCATTTTTTCTTAATTTAACACCTTGCATATACTTATCCAAGAGTTTGTTATAATAAGGATCCTGAGACAAGACATCAAGAACCAGACGTTCGAGGTAAAGCTCTTTGAATTAGTCATCAAAAGTTGTTTCGGGTTCTTGGTTGTTTGGTGTTTCAATGATTTGTTTGACTGACACTTCACTTGGTAAATTTTTGTGTGTTTTTTGTCTTTTGAAAATTATTGAGTTTGTTTGAAACACATTTTAATTGTATTGAAGAGCATGGAGATGCTTCCTTTTGAGAACAAGACCGAGCAGATAAAACCGATGAAATTGAATTAACGCTTAGTTTCGGGTTCTTGACTGTATCACTTGGTAGTGCACCAATCATTCGATCATTGAGATCCTTAGAAAGTGTATGAACTTTATTTGTCATCTTGTTGTTTTTTGAAATTGTAAGATGCCAAGTAAGGGAATGACAATCAGGGAAGGGCAGGCACAACATACTAACATGGACAGAGTTGTGATAAAAAAGAAAGTAATCGAAGAAGAATTGGTTGAAGGCACTCGCATACTTACTGCTGCTGAAATTGAAGAGCTACAAATCAAAGAAGCTAAGCGAATCAGCCTTGCAAAAATATCTAGCAGAAGGGATGTTAGACGAAAGGCTAGAAAGGAAATGATTGAAAACCAAGCCTTCACTGAGGAAATAGAAGAGATGGTTGAAGAAGGTGAAAAAGTGTCAGAAGCAGTGAAAAAAACCAATGACACTAGATGATAAGGACGATGATTATGATGATATTGAGTCAAAAGTTGATGCGTACCTGTACCTTATGGCACCACATGATAAAACCTTAGGTACTGGACAGTCCAGCTAGCACACCCTTAGCTCCCCTAGTACAACATCTTCATAAGATGCCACCCATCTTGTGCAAGAGCCAATAGTTCCTAACATCGCTGACATCCTAAAGCCAATAGGAATAACTAATATAAGTCCTCTAGTGGACTCCGGTTTACCGGGATCGGGAGGAAATCCTAAGCAATCAAGCATGGCTGGTTTGGACTCTAATAATAATATTAGAGGTGATCCACTCATCACTGAGTCGGAGGTTCCTACTCCCTCACCAGGTTTACAAACAAACCTTTCAGGCTCGGCACAGGTACTGATGGACATTGATGTCGCTGCCACTACCGCGTCACTTCAGCACGCTTAACATGCTAAACCTATACCAGCAACTCAATCACCACCACCTACACATCCTACTTCATACTTTACATCTACTCAAATTGATCAGATCCGCCGTGTTATACAAGAAACATTCATTACACAAGACTAATTCGACAATTACAAGAAGGATTTACAACAGTCTTAGTTGCTGCAGTTTATAACCACATGAGTGGAATCATTTAGAGTGAAGTATTAAAGGAGAAAAGAAACAGTTTATATGCCTATAAGATAACAAATCCTAACACTTCAAAAGTTCAATTAAGAATCCTGAGCTCTTTTAGGTGTTAAAGAAAAGGGTAGAATTCATAATGAGTTACACCAACAACCTGTAGAGACGAAACAGTTCGCCAAGATCCTCATGATGACCCCAAAAGTGGTAATCATGAGGGGGAGAATGCAAACAGAGGCACAAATATCGGAGAATCATCTTCTATCGGTAACAGAACAACCCCTCAGCAGCAATCTCAACAACAACAACCATCATCTTCTACTCAACAACAAAGAAGATGAAGCATAACTTGAAAGATTACTACACGAAGAACATATTTTGGGTAGATATGAAGAGTTTGATGATTGGTATGAGTTGGAAGAAGGTGAATTTCGACCTGAATCATCTGAGAAATTCAAGAATGAATACCGAGAAATGAAGAAATGGGAAAAGGTTCCAACCATTATAAACTTTCACGAAATGGAACAAACGGTCAATGAATTTTCTTAGAGACTGGTGTACAAGTAGCTTTGAGTATGACTATCACACCAACAAAATGGAAAAATACATGAACTCAACTGTGCAATGGGAAGATAGCAAAGAAGAGCTACTTGATCCATACTGGTCTCGAAAAGATCGAATTTTCTACGGATGTTCTAGAGATGGTTTTTAGGATATGGGTAAATTTACTGGTGGCAAGGTAATCATCTAAGTTAATTACAATTACAAAGTCGCGTTGTTAAGCCAAAACTCAATAAACTAACTTTAACTCTTCCGTTGCTTTTCTAGACTCTTTCTTGACATAGACATAAGTAGGATGGCAATCCGTATATTTTTTTTCTTTTCTATTTTTTTATTACACTTTTGCCTAACCATCTTTTGATCTGCTATAACATAAATAACATAGATAAATCTAGATTTATAATTACATCCCTACGATTGTATTTTAAGCTAATTACCAATACAATCTTATACACTACCCTATATACGAGATTGAACCAAAAATTTTGAATTTACAAAAATGGACCTGACAATCTGACATGGTCTATATCAATTAAAAAAATGAAATTCAAACACCACAAAGAAAATAACAAGTGTACATCTCTGTCATTTTCTCTTTCTTCCAACACAAACACAACCATCATAATTCTCTAACCACATATACCTTATCATCACATTTCATCTCCTTCACTTACCAACCTCAACTCCTTCACACAACCATCATTTTTTTTTTCTGTATCACAAATGTCATATGTAACCAAATATCACTACCATCATAATCAACAACTTGCCTCATAACTCAAGCTCGACGCCTTCCACGCCCAGCATGCTCCACGTCCATGCCCAGGTTCACGCCCAGGGCACGCCCATGCCACGCCCAGGGCACGCCCAGGTTCACGCCCAGCTGCCATGCCACGCCTAGGGCACGCCCAGCCACCCATGCTCCACGCCCAGCCACCCAGTTCCACGCCCAGCCACCCAGTTCCACGCCCAGAGAATTTGGTGTACATGTGTACGCTTTAAAACGTATTACGCTGCCGATCTAACGTACCAGGTGAAAGTGTTCATTTTAGAAAATTGTATGGGCGTGGTTTATATGTGTAAAGTACCATGTGAAAGTGTTCATTTTAAAAATTTTCTCTTGTATTTTTGCATAAATATAAACTAAATAATGACCCGAATTGCGAGGATCAACACATGTGGAGTACTTAAGTATTAACATATATATGGGGGTAATAATTTGACTTTCTTCCCCATTACTCCATAATAATACTACCATGAGTCCCAATCTTTCCAAAATTATATTTACAAGATATGACTCGACTTAACAACCATGTGACCAATTATATAATTAACTAAGGGTTTAACAAACATGGTTTACAATTGTATACTAAAAATGAGTGCATATAAGAAAGGCTAAGGGTGATTTGAGTGTAACATTTTAGTCGGGTTTAAATAGTACTCTTCAATACTATTTTGGAATCCACTGAAATATCACGAGAACCGTGAAAAGATAGGCTTAGAAGGGTGTTGTAACACCCCTAAAATACGGTTCAGCGGAAGACTTACTAGCATTGGGGTGCTACGGGAAATGGTACACGAGACAAGTATAGCGAAATAGAATAGCTCATCCATAATATAAAAACATTGTCAAAGATAGTAATTAAGTTTTACATTTATACAAAAGTACGAGAGTAAGCCCATTAAACGAAATTCATAAAAAGCGGTCCCAATTAAACATCAGAGTCGAACTAATCCATGACCATGCCAATGCCTCCAAGCGCCTCCCAAAACAATTGCCCAAGCCTAAACATATCAAATACCTGAGAAAGACATGCTAAAGAAGTCAGCAAAAAGCTGGTGAGTTCATACGTTTAAGTAAATAGCATTGTATATGGACCAAATAGTGAAAATATCTTATTACACAAGTAAGTCATAGCATAAGCAATAATCATATCCAAAACCCAAACCAAAAAAAGATGTTATACGTCATGGCAAATTTTGCAACCACAAATCCAGGTGCCACCCTGGCAAGTCGGGCAAACAAGTCCAAGACGGGGCTGTCAACCACGATAGATCTACCTACAACATGAATAAAAGACCCAACAATTGGCAAGATATAGTAAGGCTAAACCTTTGCCTAGACTTCGTAATAAGTGTAAACAAAGCATAGTTTTATAAAAAGGTCCAGTCAAACAAAAGCATGCTTCTCACCCCAAGAATTAATAAACAAAGTTCAAATAAAAGTGAGGCTATGAAACTCACCTTAGTCCAGCAAAAAGCACAAGAATCAACAGGAACAAGAAGAGTATCTACTATCAGAAATCAGCAACTACTAACTCGGCACGACCTAAAACGATAGACTTGCTTAGATTATGACTCCATTCAATAGTTCCTAATCCCGAATATAATCCAGTTTTTATTTCCAAAAACTCTTTCTCAAAACAGTTTTCTAGTGTTTGGTATCCGCGTGTGCGTGGTGTCGACTCATCAAGATACATGTATACTCACGCTACTCAAGTACTCAACAAAGAAAGATCACAACAAATCTATGTGTCAACTCGTAGTCTAATAAGTCTCTTGAACATATTGTCAAAGCTTATCGAATTCGTCAATTCGATAAACCTTACGATATATTCGCCTTGCTTATTATTCCGAAACTATACCACGTCCTAGGGCGTCGTAGGATAAGTTGTCATTACTAAACTCTTCCGACATAACTAACGAGGTCTCACTTGATTCGTCAACCCAATAAGTTCATTAGTTACGTAAGTTAAGTTTATTAACTCCAAAAATCCTTGACAAGCAATTAATGATATTCAATTAATGTTCTTGGCATTTCTAGTTTTTCGTGCCCTCGAAACATTAAGTAACTCCCTCGTTTATTATATTCCTCTTTTCCCATTTTATAATAAAAGAATTTATAACAAGTATTATATACTTGTTTCTAATATGAAAACTATTTATTATTTATAGTTTACGTTATCGTCATAGTTATTGTTACTTGAGTTACTATTTGTTTCGAGTCACAAGTCCGAGTCATAACTTCTCGACTTATCAAATTGTATCAAGTCCAATAGTCAAATAAAGTCCATGTCACGGCCTTGTCGGGGTCAAAGATGACTCAAAAGTCAACAAGACACCAACTTGGCGCAAAGTTCACAAGTATATTATAAGTCAATAACGTCAAGTCCCAATATCAAAACTTCAACTTCACGTGGTCGTCTACTACTCACGTCTAACCTATGGTCGTCTACTACTCACGTCTAACCTATCCTCCATCATTACTAAAACAAATCCCATTTCAAGTCCAAAAATACCAAACCAAGTTTAGTCGTGACCATTCGGTCTCGACTCCCATTCCCATGTCCAACTCAACAACAACAACATATCAACCTCCAACAAAATTTGTCGAGACTGTGAGGGTCTCGACCCACTACTCTCGATAGCCAACAAACCAAATACCCCTTCGAGGGCTTTCTTCATTCGACACCCATCAAAAACCAACCCATTTTCAACTTCCAATATACCATGTTACTTCCACCAAACGGGTTTTCATCCGAAACCCGAAACAACGATCATAACAACAAGAAAAGTAACATCAAAACTATGAAACAAATCAACCAAATAAGCCCTCACCGAGAGCCAATGCTCTCGGCTTGGCTGCCTTGACACATACGACATAAACACGTAACTCGAGCACGAATACCAACAAGTTTTAACACATTTTATTTAACAAAAAAATCATTTCCCATGTTTTTGTACATCAAATCCAACAAGAAAATGAGTCAACTCGTGACTCACCACGAGTTATCAAGAAACCCGAGTCAAATTCGTGGGTTTTCGAACCTACCTTTGTTTTGACACAACAAAATGACTGGTGGTGGCTTCGTGGTGGTGTTAGGGTGGCGCGTGAGTGGTGAACGAGAGGTGGGGGAGGGATTTTTGGCGCGTGACCTAGGGGATCGGGTAGAGGGGAGCGTGGGGAGTGTTTTGAGGTGGGTAGTGTAGTTAGTGGGCGGCGGTGTGGTGGTGGTGGCTTGAATGTGGCCGGCGGCTAGGGTGAAAAAGAGAGAGAGAAAGATGAAAATGATGATGATGAGTTTATGTTTATGTGTGGTAATGAGGGTGATATATCACATGGACGATTTTTATGTATTTTACCCTTTAAAATTTATATCATTTCAAATATGGTGAGAGTGTGTGGGGCGCGGTCAAAAAAACCACGAGGGCCAATCCGTAGTTTTTCTAAAGTTTCCCCGATTCCTCTATTCCCGAGCTCAAATGTTTTAATTAAAAGTCTAACAAGTTCCTCTCGAGTGCGCCAATAGTTTTAATTATGTTTTCCAATAAAACCAGTCACAAATATGCTTATGGAACTAAACGAGTGATTTTCACAAGTTTTCAAAATTTATTAGTTTTTCCTGTGCCGAGGTCTAGTAGTGCCTAGTCTAAAGTCACAAAAAAGGTCTAACACAGAATGTTTCGCAGAATATCAAGAGTTTATAGTCTATAGTTTAACTTGCAAAAATTTGAAGTAGTGTGGTATTTAAAAATAGTTTTCGAAATTTACCAGTTGTCACAGGTGTACTAGGGCATCTTATACTAAAAATGGGTACATGGCAACGGTGCACGACAATTACTTTACCAATGAAGTCAATGTAATTATAAAAAATGTTTGCTAAAAACAAGGGTTAATCCTAATGCCTCTTATTATCTAGTAAATCATAATCACACGAATATAATCTCACTAGCTATCTCGGAATGCATCACTAAAGCAAGTTCTAGAATCTAATGTACTACCGGTACACTCTCAAGTATTAAATGTAAATGCTTTCATATATATCTAGAGGCGACCCTCACTTTTTGGGGTGAAATTTTGAGTGGTAATGTTTTTGTGCTAGCTATATAAATTCTATCCATGAGACGCTTTATTAAGACTAAAGTTTTACTTGTAAATGTCATGAAAAAAATTAAATTTGTCCTAAAATCACACAGTCATTTAAGAACAAGACAAATAACAAATGCATGGCTAGTTTATAAGGTGTCCCTTTTTACCCTCCTTACACTTAAATTAAACATTGTCCCCAATGTTTTAAAAGTACCAAAAATAGTAAAGGGAAAAATAAAAAGACATGAAAGAAACTAGTACTCCCCTGATTTGTTCGGTATGAATGAAAAAGGGAAATATGGTTAAATCCTCATCCAAGAAGATGCAATACTCCAATGATCCGCGTCTTGTCCAATATAACCTGTAAATCTTAAGAAAAGACAAATGAAACCTCGCATAAAATCAGCGATAGATAATATAACTAGAAAGAAAATAAGATATAACGCTTGCAAAATAAAATTTTCATGAATCTGGAGATTTAAAAATTCTTAAAATTTTCAAAAATTAAATTTCAACATAAAACAAAAATCTGGAAAAAAATAAGTACTATAGTATCTGATGCCGTCACATAGTGAAGGTGATGCCGTCAGGGTAAGCTGGCAGATTCTTTACGTTTTAATTTCTGGAAAAGTTTATGAAAAAATTTAACTTTTAAAACCTGTAAGTTTTTGCAAAACATTTACCTCGACTCGATACAAACATTTGACTCAAACAAACATACAAACAAGATAAAATATATGCTAATTATAAATTGTAAACTTTTTTATGTTCGAATTTCGTTCTTTGAACTCGTTAAGCATTTTCCTACAGTTATTTATATGTAAAATGCCTTTATATGCAATTACGACGAAGTTAAAAATAAAATAAAGTATTTTCACAAATGATTCGAAACTCGGAAAATTAGACAATTATAAGAAAGCATATATATGATACAAACAATATGAAAATGAAAAACAAAAAACAAATAAATATGGGTTGCCTTCCACGAAGCGTCATTCTTTATTTACTAGTCTTATAGCTAGACTCAAAGTCATGCCTATTACCCTTTATGTATTTGATCCACATCTAGAACTTTCTTTGGATCATATATTTCGGAAAGTTTCCTAGTAGTAGGAGTTATTTTGTAAGATCTTATAAATTTTTCTCTGTCCGGATCTAATAATTCAATCCTAATATGCCAAAATCCATCCCCACCGATTTGTGGTATTTTCTAATTTCTACCATTCTTTCCTAAAACCTTTGAATTCCACTTACCAGTCTTTAAATCAATTGGTATTACTCCCAAGAAATATGTCATTGTTTTATGGGGTAACCTCTGAATCCCTTGCATACTTACAATCTCCGAGAGGATTCCTATACACAAACTTATTTTCTAGGCAGAAAGGACGTTGAAGACCGATGATATTTCCATTAAGTAAGAGGCCATATAGTGATTGTCTCCTATTATTAGTTAACCAATGAGGTTCTTCCTCATCACGATCATCATAACTATACTCCTTGACATCATAGTTTGATCTAGTGTAGCCCTCCTCAACCGCTATCTTAGATTTATCGCAATCTATTATTGCATTTGCGGTGGCCAAAAATCCTCTACCAGAAAGTAATGGGTACTTAGGGTATCTTAAAACATATAAGACATGAAAATCTGCCAAAATAGTCAGTCTCCCTATGTGTACCACTAAATCCTTTAATATCTCTACTAGATAAGTCAAACGTTCCTCCGCCAATCCTACAACCATTTTCATTTCTTCTAATCTTCCTAAGTTGAGATTCTTATAAAGAGACAAAGGAAGTATGTTAATGCAAGATCCTAGATCAGCTAAGGTGTTGAACGTTTAAGAGTTTCCAAGACTACAAGGTAAAACAAATAATCCCGGATCCTCTAGTTTCTCGGGTAATTTATTTTGAACGAACCATGATCTATTGTTTCCTAATTTAACACCTTCCACATACTTATCTAAAAGGGTGTTATAATATGGAGCATGAGTCAAGACATCAAAAACCGAACGTTGGAGGTAAAGCTCTTTGAATTCGTCATCAAAAGTTGTTTCGGGTTCTTGGTTGTTTGGTGTTTCAATGATTTGTTTGACCAACACTTCACTTGGTAATTTTTTTGTGTGTTTTTGGTCTTTTGAAAATTTTTGAGTTTGTTTGAAACATATTTTAATTGTATTGACCAAATCAAAATAATTTGTAGAGCATGGAGATGCTTCGTTTTGAGAACAAGGCCGAGTAGACGAAATCGATGAAATGGAATTAACGGTTAGTTTCGGGTTCTTAACGGTATCACTTGGTAGTGAACTAATAATTCGATCATTGAGAACCTTTAAAAGAGTATCAATTTTATTTGTCATCTTGACTTTTTGTTGTTTGAAATCGGCTTAGAAGAGTATATTAGGGGTATCTTGTACTAAAAATGAGTACATAGCAAGGGTGTGGGGCAATTACTTGACCAATGAAGTCAATGTAATTATAACAAACGTAGCCAAAAAACAAGGATTAATCCTAATGTCTCATATTATTTAGTAAATCCTAACCACACGAATGTGATTTCACTAGCGATCTCAGAATGTATCACTAAAGCAAGTTCTAGAATATAATGTACTACTGATACACTCTCAAGCATTAAATGTGAACGCTTTCCTATATATCTAGGGAAAACCTCACATTTTGGGGTGAAATTTTTGGTGGTAAGGTTTTTGTACTAGCTATAAATTTATCCATGAGACGCTTTATTAAGACAAAAGTTTTACTTGTAAATGTAATAAAAAAAATTTAAATTTGTGCAAAATCACATGTACAAGTTTTTTTTTTCCTACACAATCATTTATGAACAAGACAAATAAAATGCGTTGCTAGTTTCTAAGATGTCCATTTTTACCCTCCCTACACTTAAATTGAACATTGCGCCCAACGTTCTAAAAGTACCAAAAATGGTAAAGGGAAAAGTAAAAAGACATGAAAGAAACTATGTTGGGTTTTAGGTTCCTTGGATTTGATGAGACAAAATAAATACAAGAATGAAACAAAGGGACTTAAAGTGACAAAGAAGAAATCTACAAAAAGATGGAAGGACTTGCTTGCAAAAGAAGATTTATTATTTAGTCCTTCGTATTATTTTGTAAACCTTAATACTCTAGTATATAAAGAGGACATGGGGTGTAGGTTTTAAATATAAGTCTTCCAATGTAGACGTCTAGTAAAGGTGTGTGTGTGTAACCTAGACGTGTAGTTTATTGTAAACGTCTAGGTTAGTTGTTTACCTCCAAGATCTAAGGTGCCTTAGATCCCTGTTACAGTTAGGTAACACGTATTATTCTGATCAAATAATATTTGGAGGAGATTGGGTGAAAGTAAAACCTTGTGTCAATAATATATAATGTTCTTATTATTCCGCTGCGTTGCATATGTTATTGTCAAACCCTAAGGCTCAAAACGATCTTAAGGAGTCTATCAAACTCCACAATTGGTATCAGAGCTAGGGGAGCTCGTTACCTAGGGATTCGCAAGGTTTTATTGGTCGAAGAATGACGAAAATTAGAAAAACTACGAATCTAAAAATTCTCGTATTTTTCTGCAGTACAGTTTTAAAAACGCGATAACTTTTTCGTTAATCGTTGGATCATAACGAAATTTTTGGTGGACGTTCTCTATATATTCATCTAACTTTTCACCGAAGGGATTGTTGATCTGAGCCTTCTATTAAAAGTTATTCAATGTCGAAGTTGGCTGCAGAAACTGGTTTAATAATTCGAATTTTTGTGTTTTCATGCATATTCAACTTCTTGAATTTGTGTTACTTGTTCTAATTCTTGATGGAGATTGTTTATACATTATGTGGTGTTTATGATTCATGGTTAGAAGCAGCTTTCCTAGTGTTTTTACGAAACCACTTCTAGTGTTTTCTGAAACCACTGACAGTGTTTTTACGAAACCACTTCTAGTGTTTTCTCAAACCACGATAGTGTTTTTAAGAAACCACTTCTAGTGTTTTCTGAAACCACTGATAGTGTTTTTATGAAACCACTTCTAGTGTTTTCTGAAACCACTCCTAGTGTTTTCTCGAAACCACTTCTAGTGTTTTCTCGTAACCACTGCTAGTGTTATCTCAATTCCACTGCTGGTGTTTCTTGCGTTATTCGTTTCTGCTGATGAGGCTTTGGAATTAAGGGGAAGCTGTACATGTTTTTGGCACTGAGATTTTTGGTGACACACACATGGGATTTTGGTTCGCACACACAAGAAGATTGGTATTTGTTCTTAAAGGTTTTAAAAAACTCGTTTTTGGTTTTATTGAAGAATTGATTACGAAGGAGGTTATTTATCACTTATTTGAAGGTGAAGTGGAATTACTTGGATACATGTTTTATCATATCTTAAAAGTATCATACCTGCTTTTAAGATAACTTGTTCGTGCTTAAAGGATGTTGACGAAGACTTGCAAAATCTAGTTTTCATAGGTCAAGGGGTGGATGGATGAAGACCTAGTTAACTATCACTTAAAGGAGTTACATTGTAGTGCTCAGTGTCTCATTGAAGATGAGGATTTTGTCAAGAGATTGCGGTCTATTTATATGGTGTTAGTATAAGTTTGGAGTCACGTGGATAAACAAGACATAAGACACAAGTTTGGGTTATTTTACTTCTTCATCAAGTTCGTTATACTTGGTTTTCTTCACAAGTAATCATTACATAGAGCTTACTGATTTGAAGAATCATTTTCATGCACCACTCAAGGGGAAGTTTCTACTGTTTACATTCTCTATTTGTTGATAACAAAAAGGGGAAGAGATATTGGAGTGCGATGGCATGGATTAAGGGGAAGACAAAGGAAGACAAGAATGTTTCATTCACGGAGATTTTTACATCTCAACTTCGCTACTTGCCTAGAGAAGTTCGTACACGACTTTGTTTGTTTTGTCATCATCAAATAGGGGAAGATTGTTGGTTTTAGGTTCCTTGGATTTGATGAGACAAAATAAATACAAGAATGAAACAAAGGGACTTAAAGTGACAAAGAAGAAATCTACAAAAAGATGGAAGGACTTGCTTGCAAAAGAAGATTTATTATTTAGTCCTTTGTAGTATTTTGTAAACCCTAATCCTCTAGTATATAAAGAGAACATGGGGTGTAGGTTTTAAATATAAGTCTTCCAATGTAGACGTCTAGTAAAGGTGTGTGTGTGTGTAACCTAGACGTTTAGTTTATTGTAAACGTCTAGGTTAGTTGTTTACCTCCAAGATCTAAGGTGTCTTAGATCCCTGTTACAGTTAGGTAACACGTATTATTCTGATCAAATAATATTTGGAGGAGATTGGGTGAAAGTAAAACTTTGTGTCAATAATAATATATAATGTTCTTATTATTCCGCTGCGTTGCATATGTTATTGTCAAACCCTAAGGCTCTAAACGATCTTAAGGAGTCTATCAAACTCCACAATTGGTATCAAAGCTAGGGGAGCTCGTTACCTAGGGATTCGCAAGGTTTTATTGGTCGAAGAATGGCGAAAAGTAGAAAAACTACGAATCTAAAAATTCTCGTATTTTTCTGCAGTACAGTTTTAAAAACGCGATAACTTTTTCGTTAACCGTTGGATCATAACGAAATATTTGGTGGACGTTCTCTATATATTCATCTAACTTTTCACCGAAGGGATTGTTGATCTTAGCTTTCTATCAAAAGTTATTCAATGTCGAAGTTGGTGCGTAAACTGGTTTAATAATTCGAATTTTTGGGTTTTCATGCATATTCAACTTCTTGAATTTGTGTTACTTGTTCTAATTCTTGATGGAGGTTGTTTATACATTATGTGGTGTTTATGATTCATGGTTAGAAGCAGCTTTCCTAGTGTTTTTACGAAACCACTTCTAGTGTTTTCTGAAACCACTGACAGTGTTTTTACGAAACCACTTCTAGTGTTTTCTGAAACCACTTCTAGTGTTTTCTGAAACCACTGATAGTGTTTTTATGAAACCACTTCTAGTGTTTTCTGAAACCACTCCTAGTGTTTTCTCGAAACCACTTCTAGTGTTTTCTCGAAACCACTACTAGTGTTATCTCAATTCCACTGCTGGTGTTTCTTGCGTTATTCGTTTATGCTGATGTGGCTTTGGAATTGAGGGGAAGCTGTACATGTTTTTGGCACTGAGATTTTTGGTGACACACACATGGGATTTTGGTTCGCACACACAAGAAGATTGGTATTTGTTCTTAAAGGTTTTAAAAAACTCGTTTTTGGTTTTATTGAAGAATTGATTACGAAGGAGGTTATTTATCACTTATTTGAAGGTGAAGTGGAATTACTTGGATACGTATTTTATCATATCTTAAAAGTATCATACCTACTTTTAAGATAACTTGTTCGTGCTTAAAGGATGTTGACGAAGACTTGCAAAATCTAGTTTTCATAGGTCAAGGGGTGGATGGATGAAGACCTAGTTAACTATCACTTAAAGGAGTTACATTGTAGTGCTCAGTGTCTCATTGAAGATGAGGATTTTGTCAAGAGATTGCGGTCTATTTATATGGTGTTAGTATAAGTTTGGAGTCACGTGGATAAACAAGACATAAGACACAAGTTTGGGTTATTTTACTTCTTCATCAAGTTCGTTATACTTGGTTTTCTTCACAAGTAATCATTACATAGAGCTTACTGATTTGAAGAATCATTTTCATGCACCACTCAAGGGGAAGTTTCTAATGTTTACATTCTCTATTTGTTGATAACAAAAAGGGGAAGAGATATTGGAGTGCGATGGCATGGATTAAAGGGAAGACAAAGGAAGACAAGAATGTTTCATTCACGGAGATGTTTACATCTCAACCGCTACTTCGTCTAGAGAAGTTCGTACACGACTTTGTTTGTTTTGTCATCATCAAATAGGGAAGATTGTTGGGTTTTAGGTTCCTTGGATTTGATGAGACAAAATAAATACAAGAATGAAACAAAGGGACTTAAAGTGACAAAGAAGAAATCTACAAAAAGATGGAAGGACTTGCTTGCAAAAGAAGATTTATTATTTAGTACTTCGTAGTATTTTGTAAACCCTAATCCTCTAGTATATAAAGAGGACATGGGGTGTAGGTTTTAAATATAAGTCTTCCAATGTAGACGTCTAGTAAAGGTGTGTGTGTGTAACCTAGACGTGTAGTTTATTGTAAACGTCTAGGTTAGTTGTTTACCTCCAAGATCTAAGGTGCCTTAGATCCCTCATGCTTAGGTAACACGTATTATTCTGATCAAATAATATTTGGAGGAGATTGGGTGAAAGTAAAACCTTGTGTCAATAATATATAATGTTCTTATTATTCCGCTGCGTTGCATATGTTATTGTCAAACCCTAAGGCTCTAAACGATCTTAAGGAGTCTATCAAACTCCACAATTGGTATCAAAGCTAGGGGAGCTCGTTACCTAGGGATTCGCAAGGTTTTATTGGTCGAAGAATGGCGAAAAGTAGAAAAACTACGAATCTAAAAATTCTCGTATTTTTCTGCAGTACAGTTTTAAAAACGCGATAACTTTTCGTTAACCGCTGGATCATAAACGAAATATTTGGTGGACGTTCTCTATATATTCATCTAACTTTTCACCGAAGGGATTGTTGATCTTAGCTTTCTATCAAAAGTTATTCAATGTCGAAGTTGGCTGCAGAAACTGGTTTAATAATTCGAATTTTTGGGTTTTCATGCATATTCAACTTCTTGAATTTGTGTTACTTGTTCTAATTCTTGATGGAGGTTGTTTATACATTATGTGGTGTTTATGATTCATGGTTAGAAGCAGCTTTCCTAGTGTTTTTACGAAACCACTTCTAGTGTTTTCTGAAACCACTGACAGTGTTTTTACGAAACCACTTCTAGTGTTTTCTGAAACCACTGATAGTGTTTTTAAGAAACCACTTCTAGTGTTTTCTGAAACCACTGATAGTGTTTTTATGAAACCACTTTTAGTGTTTTCTGAAATTCACTCCTAGTGTTTTCTCAAAACCACTTCTAGTTTTTCTCGAAACCATGCATAGTGTTATCTCAATTCCACCGGGTGTTTCTTGCGTTATTCGCTTTCACTGATGAGGCTTTGGAATTGAGGAAGCCGTATATGTTTTTGGTACCGAGATTTTTGGTGACACACACATGGGATTTTGGTTCGCACACACAAGAAGATTGGTATTTGTTCTTAAAGTTTTTAAAAAGCTCGTTTTTGGTTTTATTGAAGAATTGATTACGAAGGAGGTTATTTATCACTTATTTGAAGGTGAAGTGGAATTACTTGGATACGTGTTTTATCTTATCTTAAAAGTATCATACCTGCTTTTAAGATAACTTGTTCGTGCTTAAAGGATGTTGACGAAGACTTGCAAAATCTAGTTTTCATAGGCCAAGGGGTGGATGGATGAAGACCTAGTTAACTATCACTTAAAGGAGTTACATTGTAGTGCTCAGTGTCTCATTGAAGATGAGGATTTTGTCAAGAGATTGCGGTCTATTTATATGGTGTTAGTATAAGTTTGGAGTCACGTGGATAAACAAGACATAAGACACAAGTTTGGGTTATTTTACTTCTTCATCAAGTTCGTTATACTTGGGTTCTTCACAAGTAATCATTACATAGAGCATGATTTGAAGAATCATTTTCATGCACCACTCAAGGGAAGTTTCTAATGTTTACATTCTCTATTTGTTGATAACAAAAAGGGGAAGAGATATTGGAGTGCGATGGCATGGATTAAGGGGAAGACAAAGGAAGACAAGAATGTTTCATTCACGGAGATGTTTACATCTCAACTTCTGCTACTTCGTCTAGAGAAGTTCGTACACGACTTTGTTTGTTTTGTCATCATCAAATAGGGGAAGATTGTTGGGTTTTAGGTTCCTTGGATTTGATGAGACAAAATAAATACAAGAATGAAACAAAGGGACTTAAAGTGACAAAGAAGAAATCTACAAAAAATGGAAGGACTTGCTTGTAAAAGAAGATTTATTATTTAGTCCTTCGTAGTATTTTGTAAACCCTAATCCTCTAGTATATAAAGAGGACATGGGTTGTAGGTTTTAAATATAAGTCTTCCAATGTAGACGTCTAGTAAAGGTGTGTGTGTGTAACCTATACGTGTAGTTTATTGTAAACGTCTAGGTTAGTTGTTTACCTCCAAGATCTAAGGTGTCTTAGATCCCTGTTACAGTTAGGTAACACGCATTATTCTGATCAAATAATATTTGGAGGAGATTGGGTGAAAGTAAAACCTTGTGTCAATAATATATCATGTTCTTATTATTCCAGGCATATGTTATTGTCAAAACCTAAGGCTCAAAACGATCTCAAGGAGTCTATCAAACTCCACAAACTAGCACTCGCCTAATTTGCTCAGTATGAATGAAAAACAGAAATACAGCTAAATCGTCATCCAAGAAGACACAATAGTTAAATGATTCGCTTCTTGTCCAAGACAAACGAAACTCGCATAAGATTGGCGGTAGATAATACAAAATGCATTGAAATTCATTATTAACAAAAATAGAAAGAAAATAAGATATAATGCTTTCGAAATAAATTTTACATGAATCTGGAAATTTAAAAATTATGGAAATTTTCAAAAACTTAATTTCAACATAAAACAAAATCTGGAAAAAATAAGTGCTATAGTACCTGACATCGTCACTCAGTGAAGGTGTTGTCATCAGGGTAACCTGACAGATTCTTTACGTTTTGATTTCTTGAAAATATATGGAAAAATCTAACTTTTAAAACCTGTAAGTTCTAGCAAAAATTTATCTCGACTCGATACTAGGATTTGACACAAACAGACATACAAACATACAAACAAGATAAAATATATGCTAATTATAAATTGTAAACGTTTTCATGTTCGAATTCCGTTCTTTGAAGTAATTAAGCATTTCACTATACTTATTTTTTTTTATAAAATACCTTTATATGCAATTAAAACGAAGTTAAAAATAAAATAAAGTATTTTCACAAATGATTTGAAACATGAAAAATTAGAAAATTATAAGAAAGCATATATATGACACAAACAATACGAAAATGAAAAACATAAAACAAATAAACAAGGGTTGTCTTCCATGAAGCGCTTTTCTTTATTTACGAATCTTATAGCTGGACTTAAAGTCATGCCTATTACCCTTCATGTATATGATCCAATCCTTTAAATTTCTTTGGATCATATGTTTCAGAAAGTTTCCTAGTAATAGGAGTTGTTTACTAAGATCTTATAATTTTTTATCTGTTCGGATCTATGAATTCAATCCTAATATGCCAAAATCCATCCCCACCAATTTTTGATCTTTTCTAATTTCTACCATTCTTTCCTAAAACCTCCGAATCCCACTTATTGGTCTTTAAATCTATTGGTATTACTCCCAATAAATCCGTCATTTTTTAAAACACTAGTGCATCTTTAAATGGTTTATGCACCGAATCCCTTGCATACTCACAATCACCGGGAGGATTCCTATGGACAAACTTATTTTTCAGGTAGAACGGACATTGAGGACCTATGATATTTCCATTAAGTCGGGGGCCATATCCTGATGGTCTCATATCCTTAGTTAACCAATGGGGTTCTTCCTTATGACATCATCATAACTATAATCCTTAACATCATAAACTGATCTAGTGTATCCCTCACCAACCGCTATCATAGATTTCTTGAAATCTATTATTGCACATGCACTGGCCAACAATCCTCTACCAACAAGAAAAGGGCACTTAGGGTCTCTTAATCTAGGACATGAAGATCCGCCAAAATAATCATGTATACCACTATCTTTTAATATCCCTACTAGATAAGTCAAACTTCCATCCGCCAATTCTACAACCATTTATGTTTCTTCTAATTTTCCTATGTTGAGATTCCTATAAAGAGACAATGAAAGTACGTTAATGCATGAGATTCCTTCAAAAAAGTATCAATTTTATTTGTCATCTAGCCTTTTTGTTGTTTGGAATCGGCTTAGAAGAGTGTACTAGGGGTATCTTGTGCTAATAATGAGTACATAGCAAGTGTGTGGGATAATTACTTGACCAATGAATTCAATGTAATTAGGCTGAAAATAAGGGTTAATCCTAATGCCTTTTATTATTCAGTAAATCCTAATCACACGAATATGATCTCATTAGCGATCTCGGAATGCATCAATAAAGATAGTACTAGAATCTAATGTACTACCGGTACAATCTCAAGCATTAAAGGTGAATACTTTCCTATATATCTAAATGTGAACCTCACATTTTGGGGTGGAATTTTTTTGTGGTAAGGTTTTTGTGCTAGCTATATAAATCCTATCAATGAGAAATTTTATTAAGACTAAAGTTTCACTTGTAAATGTCATAAAAAAATTAAATTTGTGCTAAAATTACCTTTACAAGTTTTTTTTCCGGTTTATTACACAATCATTTACGAACAAGACAAATAACAAATGTATGGCTAGTTTTTAAGTTAACCCTTTTTACCCTCTCTACACTTAAATTAAACATTGTCCCCAATATTTTAATAGTACTAAAAACGGTAAAGAAAATAATAAAAAGACATGAAAGAAACTAGTGCAATAGTCCTGATTTGCTCAATATGAAAGAAAAACGAAAATACGGTTAAATCCTCATCCAAGAAGATGCAATAGTCCAATGATCCGCTTCTTGTCCAATATAACATGTAAATCTTAAAAAACGACAAACGAAACCTCGCATAAAATCGGTGGTAGACAATATGCAACGCATTGAAATTCATTATTAACTAAACTAGAAAGCAAATAAGATATAATGTTTGCAAAATAAATTTTACATGAATCTGGAAATTTAAAAATTCTAGAATTTTAAAAATTAAATTTCAACGTAAAACAAAAATCTGGAAAAAAGTTAGTGCTACAGTACCTGAACGTGACGCCGTCAGGGTAACCTGAAAATTCTTTACATTTTGTTTTCTGGAAAATTTATGGAAAGATCTAACTTTTAAACCTGTAAGTTCTTACAAAAAATTATCTCGACTCGTTACAAGCATTTTACTCAAACAAACATGCAAACAAGATAAAATATATGCTAATTATAAATTATAAATTTTTTCATGTTCGAATGTCGTTCTTTTAACTAATTAAGCATTTCCGTACACTTATCTTCTTTGTAAAATACCTTATGTGCAATTAAGACGAAGTTAAAAATAAAATAAAGTATTTTCACAAATGATTCGAAACATGAAAAATTATAAAATTATAAGAAAGCATATATATGACACAAACAATACAAAAATTAAAATTAAAATAAAAAATAAACATTGGTTGCCTCGCACAAAGCGCTTTTCTACATTTATGAGTCTTATAGCTAGGCTCAAACTCATGCCTATTACCCTTCATGTATATGATCAATATCTAGAACTTTTTTTGGATCATATGTTTCGGAAAGTTTACTAATAGTAGGAGTTGTTTGGTAAGATCTTATAAAATTTTCACTGTCCGGATCTATTAATTCAATCCTAATATGCCAAAATCCATCCCCACCGATTTTTGGTATTTTTCAATTTCTACCATTCTTGCCTAAAACCCCTGAATTCCACTTATTGGTCTTTAAATCAATTGGTATTACTCCCAATAAATCCGTCATTTTTTAAAACTAGTAAATCTCTAAATTGGTTAAGTTCCGAATCCCTTGCATACTCACAATCTCCGGGAGGATTCCTGTACATAAACTTATTTTCTAGGTATAAGGATGTTTAGGACCTATGATATTTCCATTAAGTCGAGGGCCATATGGTGATGGTCTCCTATCCTTAGTTAACCAATGGGGTTCTTTCTCATCACCATCATCATAACTATAATCCTTAACATCATAAATTGATCAAGTGTATCCCTCACCAACCTATATCTTAGACTTCTTGCAATCTATTATTGCAATTGCGGTGGCCAAAAATTCTCTACCAACAACCAATGGGAACTTAGGGTCTTTTAAAACATCTAAGACATGAAAATACACCAAAATAATGAATCTCCTTGTGTGTACCACTAAATCCTTTAACATCCCTAGCCAATAAGTCAAACTTCCATCCGTCAATCCTACAACCATTTCCATTTCTTCTAATCCTCCTAAGTTGAGATTCTTATAAAGAGACAACAAAAGTACGTTAATGCATGATCCTAGATAGGCTAAGGTGTCTTCGGAGTTTCCAAGACTACAAGGTAAAACAAATAATCCCAGATCCTGTAGTTTTTTGGGTAATTTATTTTGAATGAACGCGGATCAATTTTTTCCTAATTTAACACCTTCCACATACCTATCCAAAAGGGTGTTATAATAAGAAGCATGAGTCAAGACATCAAGAACCAGACATTTGAGGTAAAGCTCTTTGAATTCATCATCAAAGTTGTTTCGGGTTATTGGTTTTTTGGTGTTTGAATGATTTGTTTGACTGATACTTCATTTTGTAATTTTTTCGTATGTTTTTGGTCTTTTGAAAAACGTTGAGTTTGTTTAAAGATGATTTAATTTTATTGAAGAGCATGGAGACACACTTTCTCTTTGAGAACACGATCGATCAGAAAAAAATAGTGAACTGGAATTAACGCTTAGTTCTGGGTTCTTGACGGTATCACTTGGTAGTGCGCTAATCATTTGATCATTGAGAATCTTCAAAAGAGTATCAGGTTTATTTGTCATCTCTCTTTTTTGTTGTTTGGAATTGGCTTAGAAGAGTGTGCTAGGGGTATCTTGTATCAAAATGAGTACATAGAAAGGGTGTGGGGGTAATTACTTGACCAATGAAGTGAATGTAATTGTAACAAACGTAGGCTGAAAATAAGGGTTAATCTTAATGCCTCTTTCTATTTAGTAAATCCTAATCACACGAATGTGATCTCACTAGAGAACTCGGAATGCATCACTAAAGCTAGTTCTAGAATCTAATGTACTACCGGTAAAATCTCAAGCCTTAAAGCTGAATACTTTCCTATATATATACAATGCGAACCTCACATTTTGGGGTGGAATTTTGAGTGGTAAGGTTTTTGTGCTAGCTATATAAATCCTATCCATCAGACGCTTTATTAAGACTAAAGTTGTACTCGTAAATGTCATAAAAAATTCAAATTTGTGCTAAAAATACCTTTACAAGCTTTTTTTTCGGTTTAATACACAATCATTTACGAACAAGACAAATAACAAATGTATGGCTAGTTTCTAAGTTGTCCCTTTTTACCTTCCCAACACTTAAACTAAAAATTGTCCATAATGTTCTAAAAGTACTAAAAACGGTAAAGGAAAAAATAAAAAGACATAAAAGAAACTAGTGCTCACCTGATTTCCTCGATACGAAAGAAAAATGGAAATTCTGTTAAATCCTCATCCAAGAAGATGCAATAGTCCAATGATCCGCTACTTTTCCAATATAACATGTAAATCTTAAGAGAAGACAAATGAAACCTCGCACAAAATCGGTGGTATATAATATGCAATGCATTGAAATTCATTATTAACTAACTAGAAAGCAAATAAGATATAATGCTTGCAAAATAAACTTTACATGAATCTATAAATTTTAAAAATAAAATTTCAACGTAAAACAAAATAAAATATAAGTGCTACAGTACCTGAAGCCTTGACTCAGTGAAGGTGACGCCGTCAGGGTAACTTGAAAAATTCTTTACGTCTTGATTTCTAGAAAATTTATGGAAAAATCTAACTTTTAAAACCTGTAAGTTCTTGCAAAAAAATATCTCGACTCGTTACAAGCATTTAACTCAAACAAGATAAATATATGCTAATTATAAATTGTATATTTTTTCATGTTTGAATTCCGTTCTTTGAACTTATTATGCATTTCCCTACACTTATCTTTTTATAAAATACGTTTTTATGCAATTATGACGAAGTTAAAAATAAAATAAAGTATTTTCACAAGTGATTCGAAACATGAAAAATTAGACAATTATAAGAAAGCATATATATGCACAAACATTATGGAAATTAAAAACAAAAAACAAATAAACATGGGTTGCCTCCCACAAAGCGCTTTTCTTTATTTACGAGTCTTGTAGTTAGACTCAAAGTCATGACTATTACCCTTCATGTATATGATCCATATCTAGAACTTTTTTTGGATCATATGTTTTGGAAAGTTTCCTAATAGTAGGAGTTGCTTGGTAAGATCTTCACAAAATTTCTCTGTACAGATCTATTAGTTCAATCCTGGTATGCCAAAATCTATCCCCACCAATTTTTGGTATTCTCCAATTTCTACCATTCTTTCCTAAAACCTCTGAATCTCACTTATTGGTCTTTAAATCAATTGGTATTAATCCCAACAAATCCGTCATGTTTTAAACACTAGCGCATCTCTAAATTGGTTAAAATCTGAATCCCTTGCATACTCACAATCTTTGGGAGGATTCCTGTACACAAACTTATTTTCTAGGTATAAAGGATGTTGAGGACCTATGATATTTCTATTAAGTCGAGGGCTATATCGTGATGGTTTCCTATCCTTAGTTAACTAATGGGGTTCTTCCTCATCACCATCATCATAACTATAATCCTTGACATCATAAATTGATCTAGTGTATCCCTCACCAACAACTATCTTAGAGTTCTTGCAATCTATTATTGCAATTGTGGTGGCCCAAAATCCTCTACCAACAAGAAATGGGCACTTAGGGTCTTTTATAACATCTAGGACATGAAAATCCGCCAAAATAGTTAATCTTCTTGTGTGTACCACTAAATCCTTTAATATCCCTACCAAATAAGTCAAACTTCCATCCGCCAATTCTACAACCATTTCTGTTTCTTCTAATCTTGCTAAGTTGAGATTCTTATAAAGAGACGAAGAAAGTATGTTGATGCATGATCCTAGATCGGCTAAGGTCTCGAACATTTTGGAGTTTCCAAGACTACAAGGCAAAACAAATAATCCCGGATCCTCAAGTCTTTTAGGTAATTTATTTTGAATGAACGTTGATCCATTTTTTATTAATTTAACACCCTGCATATACTTATCCAAGAGTTTGTTATAATAAGGATCCTGAGACAAGACATCAAGAACCAGGCGTTCGAGGTAAAGCTCTTTGAATTCGTCATCATAAGTTGTTTCGGGTTCTTGGTTGTTTGGTGTTTCAATGATTTGTTTGACTGACACTTCACTTGGTAAATTTTTGTGTGTTTTTTGTCTTTTGAAAATTATTGAGTTTGTTTGAAACACATTTTAATTGTATTGAAGAGCATGGAGATGCTTCCTTTTGAGAACAAGACCGAGCAGACAAAACCGATGAAATGGAATTAACGCTTAGTTTCGGGTCTTTAACTGTATCACTTGGTAGTGCACCAATCATTCGATCATTGAGATCCTTAAAAAGAGTATGAACTTTATTTGTCATCTTGTCTTGTTGTTTTTTGAAATTGTAAGATTCCAAGTAAGGGAATGACAATCAGGGAAGGGCAGGCACAACATACTAACAAGGACAGAGTTGTGATAAAAAAGAAAGTGATCGAAGAAGAATTGGTTGAAGGCACTCGCATCCTTACTGCTGCTGAAATTGAAGAACTACAAATCAAAGAAGCTAAGCGAATCAGCCTTGCAAAAATATCTAGCAAAAGGGATGTTAGACGAAAGGCTAGAAAAGAAATGATTGAAAACCAATCCTTCACCGAGGAAATAGAAGAGATGGTTGAAGAAGGTGAAAAAGTGTCAGAAGCAGTGAAAAAAACCAATGACACTAGATGATAAGGACGATGATTATGATGATACTGAGTCAAAAGTTGATGCGTATCTGTACCTTACGGCACCACATGATAAAACCTTAGGTACTGGACAGTCCAGCTGGCACACCCTTAGCTCCCCTAGTACAACATCTTCATAAGATGCCACCCATCTTGTGGAAGAGCCAAAAGTTCCTAACATCGCTGACATCCTAAAGCCAATAGGAATAACTAACATAAGTCCTCTAGTGGACTCCGGTTTACCACGGATCGGAGGAAATCCTAAGCAATCAAGCATGGCTGGTTTGGACTCTAATAATAATATTAGAGGTGATCCACTCATCACTGAGTCGGAGGTTCCTACTCCCTCACCAGGTTTACAAACAAACCTTTCAGGCTTGGCACAGGTACTGATGGACATTGCTGTCGCTGCCACTACCGCGTCACTTCAAAGATGCTTAACATGCTAAACCTATACCAACAACTCAATCACCACCACCTACACATCCTACTTCATACTTTACATCTACTCAAATTGATCAGATCCGCCATGTTATACAAGAAACATTCATTACACAAGACTAATTCGACAATTACAAGAAGGATTTACAACAGTCTTAGTTGCTGCAGTTCATAACCACATGAGTGGAATCATTTAGAGTGAAGTATTAAAGGAGAAAAGAAATAGTTTATATGCCTATAAGATAACAAATCCTAACACTTCAAAAGTTCAATTAAGAATCCTGAGCTCTTTTAGGTGTTAAAGAAAAGGGTAGAATTCATAATGAGTTACACCAACAACCTCAGAGACGAAACAGTTCGCCAAGATCCTCATGATGACCCCAAAAGTGGTAATCATGAGGGGGAGAATGCAAACAGAGGCACAAATATCGGAGAATCATCTTCTATCGGTAAAAAACAACCCCTCAGCAGCAATCTCAACAACAACAACCATCATCTTCTACTCAACAACAGCAAGATGAAGCATAACTTGAAAGATTACTACACGAAGAACATATTTTGGGTAGATATGAAGAGTTTGATGATTGGTATGAGTTGGAAGAAGGTGAATTTCGACCTGAATCATCTGAGAAATTCAAGAATGAATACCGAGAAATGAAGAAATGGGAAAAGGTTCCAACCATTGTAAACTTTCACGAAATGGAACAAACGGTCAATGAATTTTCTTAGAGACTGGTGTACAAGTAGCTTTGAGTATGACTATCACACCAACAAAATGGAAAAATACATGAACTCAACTGTGCATTGGGAAGATAGCAAAGAAGAGCTACTTGATCCATACTGGTCTCGAAAAGATCGAATTTTCTACGGATGTTCTAGAGATCCATCAAAACCAGCTCCAAATTTCTCAACCATGATCTTGCATATCTAAAACATGGTATCACTACCGAGAAGTGTTGGAATCACTCCTAAACTAGAATACAAGTTTTAGTAATTAATATGTAATAGTTAGCTTAATTAGGCCTTTATGTTTGTTATTATGCTTAGGCTTATGTAGAAGGCCCATAAGCCTAGGCCAAAGCCTAATAAGGAAAAGAAGGGACTAGGAGGGTTGCCCTAGTTCCCTCTCCTATAAATAGCCTTGTAAACCTTCCTTAGAAGGTTGGTTGTTCACTTCTTTCAATACACCTACGCATAACTCTTCTCCATTTCATACGCGTGTGTTTGCTTAAGTGTTCATCCGATCACCTTGTCTTTATTTCTTCATATTGATGGTTGTGCTACATAAATGGGAACCTAACAAAGGGTATCAATCGTCAAATAGTTGGGTGAAAGATTTTGTTTTTGAGTTTTTCTTTCCTACGCGTAAGTCTCGGTGTTCAATCTTCAAACGTTTCAAAACTCTAAATTTTACACGTTACAATCCAAGATTCTTGTAATTTAAAGGTTATTTGGTGTTAAAATTTAAGTTTTTGGAAAAAAGTTTGAAACTTTACGTGTATTTCATTGTTTTTGAGCTTGGTTTTATTCGTGTGGCTAGTTCTACGCGTAAGGTGTATGATAACATCAAATAGTCCTGAATATTAAGTGTCAATTTCCCCCGATAATGCTCGTTATTTATATCATTTATATGGATTTACGCTTGTTTTCCATTATTTTCCACTTTCAGGTAAATTACGAGCTTTGGAGCTTAAGAGACGCGAAAATAGAAACAGTACTAAAGATTTATCACAGTATGCCTATTTTGAAGAAGTTACGGCGTAACTCCTCTCTCACATTACGCCGTAACTATTGCGTGACTCAGAATACCAACTTATCAAGAGGTTACGGCGTAACTCTTGCCAAAGGTTACGACGTAACTACATTAGGTCAAATGAGGATCCACGACGCTGATACTTATGTCGTAACTACTGCATCACTTATGACGTAACCGTGTTTATTGAAGACTACAGCGTAACCACTTATTAGGTTACGCCGTAACTAGCAGATCTAGTGCATTTACGAAGGAATAGAAGGTTACGGCGTAACTCCTATATTGGTTACGCCGTAACCCAGACCTGGTCTATAAATACCACATGAATTCCAGCATTTCTAATGATCCCATTCCACACACAACTCTTTGAGAACATGGGAAAAAGCTCAAGGCAGGTCTAGGAGAGCATACGGAGCTGTTTCCAAGGGAGAAGTTACTCCATTACGATAAGCTTTAGCGTTTTTATATTTCTTTTACTTTCAATTCATGTATTTCGTACCTTTGAATATTGAATTGATTTGCATGATTAATATGAGCGGCTAAGCACCCTTTGGTGCTAGCCTAGTTATGATTCCTTAATTGTTTTGTTTGCGTTTACCTTAATTCCGTACAATTATTTCTAAGTGTATGCATGCATAGTTCTTTGGTAGTCACCCTTGGTTCGGTAGTTTTGAATGGCGGTAGAGGCCAATTCCCTAGGAGATATGACCAACTGACCCTAGGTGAGCGGACTGATATGGGAAGGGTAAGATATGACCAACTGACGACCCTTTCTACTTATGCGATTTGACCAACTGATCACCTATCGTTTGGATGAACTTAAGAACTGGGGGGTGTAGTGTATAAGTTCCTAACGGCCGGGCACTCACTATTTTGAATCTAGCATGTAGCGGTACTTAATGACTTGGCTTAGGGGACCAGGAACAATAGGACTTATGTCGGTGCACCTGATTTCTCCTGTGGTGGCATCTTTGCTGATAGGTTAGGGCGAATTGACCAAATGTTGTCCGCTCGAATTTGACCCCACCTGAAGTAATTGGAAGTTGGTAGACGTAGACATAAATAGCTAGGTGGATTGACTAGGTTATCACCACTATTCCTCTATTGATTTCCATTTACCCATTTATCTGGTTTTATTCTGCATTAGTAGTTTAATTAATTAATTCCCTATCGAAACAATTATTCTGTGACACTAGACTTAGTAATAATGCAACACACATAGCTCTTGGGACGACCTCGGCTTTACCATTTACTACACTACACGCGACCGGGTACACTGCCCGTTAGTGCATTAGGGTAGACCATAGGTATAGCGAGACACTATAAATATTAAGACCTGGTCAATACAACCTGCATCAATTTTTTGGCGCCGCTGCCGGGGAGTTATTTTAGGATTAATATTAAGTATTTCATTTCATTTTTCTCACGATCATATTTCTAGATGTCAGGTACCATGGAAGTTGTTAAGATCGATGACCTCACTCTTGAGGAATACTTGGCGTTGACAAGAGCTGAACAATGGCCGGGTCTCGTAAGACCGCAATCGAGCGATGTTCGCTTCAAATTAAAGACCAATTTATGAGGGAGCTTCGCTAACCCTTTTTCAAGAAACGGGGACTAAGACGATATGAGCACGCTGAATATGTCCTATACATCGCCACTTTTCAACATGGCGTGTCTCATGATGTTTACGCTAAGGGTATTCCCAATGACTCTTACTGGAGCAGCTAGAATATGGATCGAAGATTGCCCGTCAGCGCTTAATACTTGGGCGCTACTAAAGAAACACTTTATCCAAAGATATTGCCCACCATCGAAGATTTCTTACCAGCTTTTGGAAATCCATAATTTCAAAAAAGAAGACGACGAAACACTGTATCAAGCATGGGACAGATACAACGATCTTCTTTATAAGTGTCCTACCAATAATCTGAATAACCAGCAGAAGGTCAATATTTTATACAAAGGAATTAACGTAACTACAAGGCAAATGCTGGACTATCAAGGACCTATCCCGATGAATCCTACCGTTGCAATTGAAGTCATTCAAAAAATGGCAGACCACTCTCAAAAATGGCACGACGGTGGGAGTAAAAGAAACCAAGGCGGAAGTTTTGACGGAATTGCAGCAATCGCTAGTAAGATTGAAAATCTCAGTCGAGATTTGCTGAAAGTCAGAGAAACCGTTCATGCCATCTAAGTAGGTTGTGAAATCTGTGGAGGAGGACATCTTACAAAAAATTGTCATCATATGGACGAAGAAAATATTGAAGAAGCTAAGTATGGAGAAAATCGAAATAGTAATCGTTATCGTAGAAATTACAATCCTGGGCCTTATGGAGAAAGAAAGCCCAGTCTTGAAGAAACAATTAATAAGTTCCTGGAAAATTCAGCCCAAAGACAAAAGGAGCAAGATGAGTGGTTGAGAGAATTCGCGGAAAACACTGACATAAACCTTTCCAAGCACGATACAACTCTGAAAAACCTAAAATCCATGGTGATGAAGCTCAGTGAAAAATTAAGGAGGAATAAGGATAAACCTAAAGGATCTAAACCAGCTATGGAATGTAAGGTAATTTTTTCTGGTGATAACTCGAAGGTTGAGATCAATGATACGGATTTAGGGGATGATTCAGTCGACAGATCTGAGTTACGCCGTAACATGCCTAATGAGTTATGGCGTAACTATGTGTTTGACAGCGATAATGGGGTTATGAAGAGTAATGAAGAAATTCACTTTAACGAATTACGCCGTAACCGAGAAACTCAGTTACCGCGTAATTGGGATACGTAGGCAGACAACTTCCTTGATATAGGCGAATCGAAGACTCAGAAAACTAGTGAATGGTCCTACGATATTAACCTATTTCCTTTATCACCATCTAATAAAAGATATCACTGGTGCAAGGCTATACCAGTAACCAAGGGGGACTCATTTGACCTATGGGCTTCATGTGATCCTAGAAACGAAACTTGTGATGGAGGGTCTGACAAAGAGAGAATCAAGAATAACAAGTTTTTATGGGCTGCTTACACAGATGATGAAAGACTCAAAAAACTCTCCCTTGAAGATGAAGAAGAGCCACTGATAACTCACTGGTGTGCTCCTGTCATCATAACCGACGAAGAGACCACAAGAGCATGGCCTACATGCAGCCCCTTCCACGAGTGTTGCAATGGCGGAGACAATGAAAGAAAGGAAGAGTGGACATGCCCTCATGAGCATGAAATACATTGTAT
Organism: Chrysanthemum makinoi; assembly: GCA_910596185.1. Classification (NCBI taxonomy): domain Eukaryota; kingdom Viridiplantae; phylum Streptophyta; class Magnoliopsida; order Asterales; family Asteraceae; genus Chrysanthemum; species Chrysanthemum makinoi. The sequence continues at coordinate 233,938,991 of OU343224.1, read as the reverse complement.
AAGATTCGGTGATTTAGCATTTAAAGATTGGTACGCAATTCAATTCGGGGATGCCAAGATCGATCCAAATCTTCTTAAGAAGCTTAAAATTAATTACGAAGAGCACATTCAGAAAAAAGAAGAGGCTAATAATGATCTAAGATGCACGAATGAGCATTTAAGTGAAACTGACAATAAGAAATTACGCAGTCATCGGAAGTGCGAAAAGAGTAAAATCTCCTGGGGAAATTTTTCCGTCATGCAACCCGTATGATGATATGTGTAACGGAGGAAGCAGCTCTGAAAGAATAGGAAAGGATGAATTCTTTTGGTCCTCAACCAATGATGAGGAAAGAACGAGTTTGCCTTGGCTGGACAACCTAGGATTCGATAGTTGGGTGAAGATTAAGTATGGATATGTGGACACATTAACCAAAGAGAAGATTTGGAAGGAATACATGGATCGATAAAATTCAAACAACGAAAGTCTCAACAACACGAGTGAGATAACAATTGAAAAAGACAAAGATTGGCTAGTGATGATAAAGAAGAATTCAAGCGCGTTCTAGTGGATAATCTGCTCGATGAAGAATGGTTCAAAGACACAGCTTCTGATGACGATGATATTGAGGGGATCCTAGATTACCTTGAGCTGCAAGGAAACGAGGAGTTCACTGATCCCGATGATGAAGCTTACGAACAAAGGAGGTGCAAACTCCTGGGGATTCCCTACAAAAGACCACCTCCAATTATTGTAAAAAAATATGAATTCACTCGCTACCACTTGGGACCGGATGAGAAATTTTGTAAAGTCCGGAAAATCGAAACCAATGAATACCTCCGAACTGCTTCGAATGTTGCATGGATGAGGCATAATTTGATGAAAGATATTGAGGAAGTGGAGCAAGTTCAAAGGCCCCCATAGAAGCCCAGCTGCTCGAGTCTAACTTAAAGACTCGTTAAAAAGAAAGTGCTCTTCGAGACAACCCATTATCCCTTTCTTTGTTTTATTTCTTTCTGTTGGGTTTTGTGTTTTCTAACCATTGTTGCAGAAACGAGGAACTAATTGCTGCGCAGCTTCGATTCAACAGAGTTACGGTAACTCATCTTGGTGATTACCGTAACCAACGCTTTAGCCGCAGAACTCGACGCATTACCAATTACGCGTAATTTCATCTCTGGTTATGCCGAACTACTGCTTTTACGGCTCATACCAGTTTTTCTAGTTACGAGTAACTCCTCATAGGAGTTACGACGTAACTTTCCTCTGCTTTAATTCTTTCATTTTAAAACACAATAACCTTGTATTAGTTTTAAATGAACTTTGTGTGTGTGTTCCCTATAAACCCTCACGAGACTTCACTCGTCCACTCGGGACACCGAGTGGTTTAAAAGGCTTGTTGCATACGCTAAATGCAACCGTGATTCCTACGAAAGTGAGTTAGGTTGTTTTTCATTTTTATTATGCTTGTCGGTATTGTGATTTCGTGGATTGAAGTTTGTTCATGATGCTTAAACGAAAGCACGGTTCTTTTTCGTGGGCCTTCTTCTTTTTGGAGCAAATTTCACGGAAGTTCTCGCTCTAATTCTACCTTTCTCTTCACCTTTATTTTAATGCCTAGTACAAAAGGGACTTTGTACAATTCAAGTGGGGGGACGGGAGTAGAATTATCTCTTGAACTTTATTTCGCCCTCATTTTTCTAGTTTATTTTGAAAAATTATGCCATTTTTAAAATTTTGACATGTTTTTCCGAACCTAACTAGATTAGACCTTAGCCGAGCACATACAACCCTTAACATTATATGGTGAGATTAGCCTTATCCGTTTCCAATATTTTACCCCAAATCCACAAAATTATGAGTGTGCCGGTAGCTAGTAAACTTTAGAACTTGGCCTTTGCATCATTTCGAGACCATAGACGAGGTATGTTGAGTTAGCTTGATGATTTGGACTTTTCAGTTTTAGAAGGCAATATTATAGGATTATCACCCAAATAGCCTACCATTGTGGGTATATCGATTAGTCACCTCGACTTTTCGACCCCCATGTGAAACCTTTTTGTTGCACTCACCTTTAGTGCAAGATACCCCTAGATACACCCTTCTGAGCCATTCCTTTCATTTTGTCAACCCAATATATTGTTTCGTTACACCTATACACCTTAGCCTACCCTGTAGTCTTTATTTGTGATTGGGAAGTCATCGTTTGCCTAAGTTCAAGGTTCGAGTGGAAAGGTTTGGAAATCACGCTTTCATCGACAACATTTATGAAGATCATTGAAGACCCCCCGAATTCCCATTGTTCATCTCAAGTGGGGGGATGCTATGTTATTATGTTATGATTAAAAAAATGATTCGAAAAAAAAAAACAATTGTTTGAGTTACGATATTGTTAAGTGCGATGTTATAAGCACTATAGTATAAGCTTTATTGATTAGTATTGAGGAGGCCACCTCGGTCACATTTGAAGATTGGAGTTGGTAGTTTTGCCAACATAAGAAGAGAAGGTGGTGTGCCCATCACGATGTCCTCTAATGACACATCTACCTTGCATTTCATGATCCGGTTTCTAGACTTCTAAACTTGAACTTTGGGCGGACGGTAAGTGGTGATGACTTGGTTATAGATTTAGACTACTTGTTTGTTTTTCCTTTTACACCAATTATATATCCCATGTCTTATCCTACCCTTTAGTCGTGAAGCATGTCTAGGTGATGCAGCGAGCAATCTTTGGTGTCTTGGCCATGGATTTGGTCATGTATCATTGATTTTGTCCATATTGCCTTCGAGAATTGTTTAGCCCTTAACTCTAGTGGTGGAGTTGTGTAACTGCCAAGCTTATGATATAATACATGCTATGACTGTGCGATTGAGTGATCACCCCGAAATTGACACTTAGAATAGTTGAGAGATTTGAGTGTTTGTTCCCCTTTCGTGAGGTGTTCGGCTTTGTTTTATTCTAGCATAAGGGATTTGTAAACTCATATTTTCCAGGTTTTAGGAGATATCTTTTTAGGAATCTATCTAATAAGGTCTACTTGAGGGCAAGTAGAGTTCAAGTAGGGGATATTTGATAACATCAAATAGTCCTGAATATTAAGTGTCAATTTACCCCGATAATGCTCGTTATTTATATCATTTATATGGATTTACGCTTGTTTTCCATTGTTTTCCACTTGCAGGTAAATTACAAGCATGGAGCTAAAGAGACGCGGAAATGGAAACATTACTAAAGATTTATCATAGTATGCCTATTCTGAAGAAGTTACGTCGTAACTCCTCTCTCACATTACGCCGTAACTATTGCGTGATTCAGAATACCAACTTATCAAGAGGTTACGACGTAACTCTTCCCAAAGGTTACGACGTAACTACATTAGGTCAAATGAGGATCCACACCGCTGATACTTACGCCGTAACTCACGCATACTTACGACGTAACCGTGTTTATTGAAGACTACGGCGTAACCACTTATTATGTTACACCGTAACTAGCGATCTAGTGCATTTACGACGGAATAGAAGGTTACGGCGTAACTCCTATATTGGTTACTTGGCCAGTAACCCAAACCTCGCCTATAAATACCCCACGAATTCCAGCATTTCTAATGATCCCATTCCATACACAACTCTCTGAGAACGTGGGAAAAAGCTCAAGGCAGGTCTAGGGGAGCATACGGAGTTGTTTCCAAGGGAGAAGTCACTCCATTACGATAAGCTTTAGAGTTTTATATTTCTTTTACTTTCAATTCATGTATTTCAACCTTTGAATATTGAATTGATTTGCATGATTAATATGAGCGGCTAAGCACCCTTTGGTGCTAGCATAGTTATGATTCCTTAATTGTTTTGTTTGCGTTTACCTTTACTTCTGTACAATTATTTCTAAGTGTATGCATGCATAGTTCTTTGGTAGTCACCCTTGGTTCGGTAGTTTTGAATGGCGGTAGAGGCCAATTGCCTAGGAGATATGACCAACTGACCCTAGGTGAGCGGACTGAGACGGGAAGGGTAAGATATGACCAACTGACGACCCTTTCTACTTGTGCGATTTGACCAACTGATCACCTATTGTTTGGATGAACTTAAGAACTGGGGGGTGTAGTGTCTAAGTTCCTAACGGGTGGGCACTCACTATTTTGAATCTAGCATGTAGCGGTACTTAATGACTTGGCTTAGGGACCGGAAAAAAGCGGGACTTATGACGCGGCGCTTTGATTTCTCCTATGGTGGCATCTTTGCCGATAGGTTAGGGATAATTGATGAATGATGTCCTCTCGAATTTGACCCCACCTCAAGTAATTGGAAGTAGGTAGACGTAGACATAACTAGCTAGGAGGATTGACTAGGTTAGCACCACTATTCCTCTATTGATTTTCCTTTACCCATTTATCCGCTTATTCTGCATTAGTAGTTTAATTAATTAATTCCCTATCAAAACAATTATTCTGTGACACTAGACTTAGTAATAATCCAACACACATAGCTCTTGGGACGACCTCGGCTTTACCATTTACTACACTACACGCGACCGGGTACACTGCCCGTTAGTGCATTAGGGTAGACCATAGGTATAGCGAGACACTATAAATATTAAGACCTGGTCAGTAAAACCTGCATCAGTGTATAAGAGTTTTGGATCATCAAGTTTCAAACTTTTGTCTTATTTTGATGATATTGAAGCTGTTTCATCATAAAAATCTGGTTTAGAAACACTTTTGGACAGAAATCTCAGTTTTGGCAAAACCTACGCATAACAAAACCCTAGTTGTTACGCGTAAGCATTTCTAAGTTTTATCTTCAAGTTCTTGGTTTACTCAGTGTTTTCTTGCTTGGATAAGCCTGAAAACACTTCGACTTTAGATATATTCTACACTGGATAAGTGTAAAGGATTTTTGGGATAAAACCTTAGTTTTACGCCTAAGCAAGGTTCTTACGCGTAGAATCTCTTTCTGCCTAAGCATAAACTTACGCATAAGCAAAGTCTTACGCCTAAGCTAACTTACGCTTAAGAATTCTACTTCTAAGTCTCTTGTTTACGCATAACCTAAGGTTTAACCAACCCTATGCGTAAGCTAATCATACGCGTAAGTTCTCTTCTTACGCGTAAGTTTTTTACGCATAAGGTTTTCCCTACGCCTAAGGTAGTTTTCTACGCATAAGGATTCTTCATCAACAAAGTTTCATTCGACTACAAAGATCCATTTTTCAACACAAGTTTCAAGATTTCTCAACCACCATACTCTAGCTATTTCCCTCATGTGTATCCTCAACAACAACAACAACAACAACTCAATCAACAACAACAACAATTTTATCAACAACTAAAACAACAACAACAACAACAACAACAACTGCAACAACAATTTCCTCAAGGAGCTATTCGACCATAAATGATTCAACCACCCCTAGTCTTCAAGTACAACCCTACACAAACTTTCACAATCAACATCCATCCAGGAATACTATAAAGGAACCGTCTTGGTTTGCAAAGATGTGTGAAGCTTTAAGTAGCCAATAATCCATTCATGAGGCTGGATCACTTGATAGATCTCCAATGATCACTCCCGAAAACTACGATCAATGGGTGATACGGTTCTTTAGGTTTTGTGATCTAAAGAAGCCACATGGAAAGTTCTTGAAGAAGGTCATCCTGGAAGGTCCGTTTGAGATGCCTACTGTCACTACACCCGGAGATCCAAATGCTAATCCACCAAGAGGTGATGTCACCAACGTTGTCAATCTTAATGAACTCACTACTGATCAACTTCTACACTTTGAAGCCGATGAACTGGCAATGAAATACATCCTTTTGGGATTACCTAATCGATAGTTCAAGTGTTGATGCTCAAAAGACTGCTAAAGCAATGTGGGAGCATATTCATCTTCTCATGGAAGGAACATAACTCAATCAAGAAGACATGGAATCCAAAATCTACTTGGCTTATGAACACTTCATGATTGAACCAGGGGAGACATTAGAGTCATATCATCATCGATTCTCAGATATCATCAATGACTTGGACAAACATAACATCATCATGCCAAGAATTGCTGTCAACACTAAATTCCTGAGTAGTCTTGGTCTTGATTGGGAAAAGTATGTCATTTTCATCCGTCAAGCAAAGAATATTCATCATGCTACATACGGATTGATGTACGACTATTTGAAGCCCAATAAAAAAGAAGTTGACAAAGAAAGGGTTATCCATGGACAAACTGTTTCACCTTCACTTCCGGATAATCAACAATTAGCTTTGGGGGATCAAGCTTGTTATCCTCAATTTCCAACTCTTCAAACTGTCTCCACAAATCCTCCACAACCAATCAGCTACAATTACCCCATATGATCCATCACAAAGAACAATCTCAAGAAACTCAATTGGTTCCATACAACAACAATAATGATCAAGCACTCTAAAGTGAATCAAATGAGGATAAAGAAGCTTTTGATGCATTGCAACAAGGGTTTGTTATGATTGCTAGAGCTTTCGGCCGATACTCTAACAAATCTAACAATCACATTCGTACCTCATCAAACACAAGGAATCAATTTTATCAACAATGGACGTGTTGAAGTTCGAATCGTGGTAATGTTCGCCGATGGGCGTGGTCAAGGGTTTAATCAAATGGGAAGGAATAACATGGGTGCTCCACAACAACAAAGGGCTCAAGTGGTTGAACAAGGTAATGCCTGTAATGGGGTTAATGGTCTTCGTTGTTATAACTGTAATAAGAAGGGTCATCTGGCTAATGCATGCCCAAAGCCGAGGACAAGAGGCGGCGCTTATCACAAAGAGGCTTTACTCTTGGCTCTCAAGGATGAAGCTGGTGGAACTCTAACCAACAAGGAACAAAGCTTTATGGCCAATGCATTCGATGATGATATAGAGGACTTGCAGGCTAATGCAGTTGTGATGTTAATGGCAAACATGCAAGAACTCTACATGAGTGACACAGGCCCGCTGTATGACACACGACGGCTTGTCTCAAAATCGGATCAAACTATATTCATTACGATCGATATCTCCGCCAACATCTCTGATCCGACAAGGATCGAGTGTTCAACATGAACCATCTACATCTCATTCCGATGATAATCAAATAGATCCCGTAGTTATATTTGACGATCAAGATGACCTTACGGTTACCATTGATAATCAAGTTGACTCCTTGGTTATACTTGAGGATCTGAATAATGATCATGTTGAGACTCACGTTGAACAAGCCGAGCTGTCTAATCTAGATATTGAGCTCATGACCTTACTTAACGACCATAAATCCCAAATGGAAACATGCTGTAACATCAATCAAGAATTAAAAGATAAAATTGCATCGTTAACTAAGGATAATGAATGCTTAAAGTATCAACTCAACATTTTTCAAACTCAAGAAAAACGTGAAAAAGGTTTTGAAGTCGCTTTAGCTAAATCTTACCAAAACGAAAAATCATTAGAACAACAGATATGATCTAGTCGATCTAAGAATGCTTTGTTGTCTCAAATAGAACAACTGAAATATGATCATAGACAACAACTTAACGCCTCCTCACTTTGGAAACTCAAAAGCCAAGTCCGAGTTGTTAAATTGTCAAAACAGTTCTCTCGAGTACAAAAGCATTCAACAAAACGAATAGATAACTATCTTGAAGAAATTGTCGACTTACAAAACAAAATCAAAGAGTTTCAAATGTTGTTTATAAACATGGTGAGTCAATCACAACTATTCAAAAGTTTACTTTTAAACCAAATCCAAATGGATATGGAACGAATCTTGCTGATTACAAACCAAAGTTTTCAAATAGAGCATTCAAACCAAATCCTCAGCCACAGTGCGTAACACAAAGTATTGATGATTCAATTATGAGTGTTGTTGAATACAATCGTCATAAGGAATTAGATGCAGAAGACGAGAGTCGGTCAAAATTTGAAAATGTTGTTTATAACAAACCATTTAACTATTCAAAAGCCGTTACTTTTGTCACACAAATGGATTTTTCTAACACACCTTGGGTTATCACACCTACTTCTGAGTCTTCTAATGAGGGTCCCCTTTCCAATATTGCACAAATTAATGGTCCTTTACCTTCACTCAGTGAAATAAAGCCATTAGCCGAACAATGTAAGGTTATAAAATATTTTGAAACATTCTTATCAGACATCAAACTTTTGGAACGTGAAATTGAAATCAATTCTGAAATAAAAGTTGAATATTTTCAATCGCCTCAAGCCGCGAAAAGCCCAAAGAGATATTTTTCTAAAAAGAATTTTACCACATGTCCTAAATTTGAAAAACTGCAGCTGTGCAATATATTGGGAATGGGATTTTCACAAGGAACTTGGACTTATGAAAAGAGTTTTTGAACAAATAGAAACATCGATTTCAAATACTAAACGTAAAAAGAAAATGTTAACAAAAGATGTTGATCGACTCTTGGAAGATGTTATTCGTAATAATATCAATAATGTTGTGTTATTACATTCTCGCTGCATATGCATTTGATTATATCTATGCCGATCTCGTTGATTCTCAAGTGAAAATGTTGAGAATACCGATATCGTGGTCGCAAATCACATTTTAAAAGTTGAAAATGAGCGATTGTTAAGCGAGCTTTCAAATGCAAAATGTCGTCTTCAATGGTGTCAAAAAGATTGTCACACTCGTGAACTTGCTTGGCAAAACAAACTCCACCAGTTGCATACCAAATCTCTTAATCCTAAAGTTGAGCAACTGGATGATGAAAATGTGTCTTTGAAGTGTCAAATCTCAAAATATGAACAAGAAATTTCAAAAGTTAAAAAGGAATATGGTGTCATATTTGATTTGCTCAAATAGACTCTTGAAAAAGCATCACAAGAACAAGATAATTATCTTGCACACACAAACGATGTCGTACATAGAAATGCACAAACTCGCTCTGAAAATCAAGATTTGTTACATACTATCCATGATCTAAAAGCAAAGATGGTGAAACTTAAGCAAGATAGGGATAGTAACACTCAGAGTAACTGTACCTACACAGATTCAAAATGACTCTAGAACATCTAATGACAAACCACAAGAAACTAATGTGTTTCTCTCAAACAGAATAGTTGCCTCTTTTCCCAACTGCATTTCAAAGCCTAGGAGCAATACAAGGAAGAATAGGAAGTTGCGACATAAGAAAAGAACAATAAAGAATGCTGAAGTAGAAGAACACCCTAGGACTTTGAATAAAACTCAAGTTGCACCCACTTTAGATATTGCGTCTGACAAATGTAATGAACAAAGTGATGTAACGAATGCTAAATCTTTAAGTACTCTTAATGTTTTGTTTGAAGCCTTTTGTGTTGGTTGTCGTAAAAGCATGTTTTCTGTTTGTCATGATAAATGTGTTGCTAAGGCTATCTTGAATCGTAAGCGGAATTATAGAAAATGGAATACCTCTAGGCCCACTAATGCTTCTAAGTCTGTGCTAGGTAAACCACCTTCTAGTGTTTCGGTTAAGATCATTGATGTACCCATAGTACCCCCTTTACCTCCTAGGAAGACCTTATCACCTAGTGCATTCACTAAGACCAAAGCTAAGACTAGTTGGAGATGGCATAAATGGTTACATAATTCACTTGGCTTTACATGGATACCTAAAATCATGAACATGTGTGTTTCATCTATATCTGCATCGGAACCCTCTAACTCTTCGGATTCCACATCTACTTCTATTCCATCTGTCGCCTCAAGCATTATTGTGTACGGGTGTTACGATCATCCTTTGGGTTGTTGATAGAGGATGTTCCCGGCACATGACATGCAATCTCAAACTGTTATCAAACTTTATTGCAAAGTTCATTGGCATCGCCAGTTCGAATGATCACTTCACAGCTATTATGGGCTACAGAGATTACATCAATGGTAACATCGAAATTAGCAGAGTTTATTATGTGGAAGGCCTCGGTCACAACCTCTTTCACGGTCAATTTTGTGATGGAGATTTGGAAGTTGCTTTTAGAGAGAAAACTTGTTTCATTCGTGATTTACAAGGAAACGATCCGATGTCCAGTCAACGCACATCAAGTCTCTACACAATCTCAATGCAAGACATGATTGCTTCATCTCTCATCTGTCTACTTTCTAAGGCTACATTCACAAAATCCTGGCTATGGCACCGTCGTCTCTCACATTTAAACTTTCAAACCATAACCAATCTTGCATGGTACAAACTTGTTGAAGGTCTCCCAAGATTTTGGTATTCTAAAGATCACCTATGTTCAGCTTGTGAACAAGGGAAAAGCACTCGTGCTCACTTTCCTTCTAAGATGGAACACATCTCACAGAGATGTGCTTCATCTTCTTCACATGGATTTGTGTGGCCCGATGCGCGTGCAAACGATTAATGGAAAACGCTACATCTTGGTAATTGTAGATGAATACTCAAGATGGACTTGGGTTTATTTTCTTCGAAGTAAAGATCAAGCTCTACAGATGATCATCTCCTTTCTCACAAAATTCAAGTTCACTCGGAACACAAATGGACAAATCGAATGCATAAAGGAACTGAATTTATGAATCAAACTCTTCGTGCATTTTATGAGAAAGTGGGAATTGAGCATCCAACATCTATTGCACAAACACCAGAACAAAACGGAGTAGTTGAAAGACGAAACCGTATGTTAGTGGAAGCTGCAAGAACAATGTTAATTAACGCTAAACTTCCAAATTACTTATGGGCTGAAGCCGTGTCAACTGCATGCAACACTCAGAATCGTTCAATGATTACCAAACGCCACAACAAAACACCTTATGAGCTTATCCACAACCGTAAACCGAATCTCAAACACTTTCATGTATTTGGATCCCTTTGCTATCCAAATAATGATCGTGATGATTTTGGTAAGCTCAAAGCCAAAGCTGACATTGGAGTCTTTGTAGGATATTGTGAAAACTCTAAGGGTTTTCGGATCTAGAATCGTCGTACAAGGGAGATTATGGAAACGATTCATGTAAATTTCGATGAACTTACAAATATGGCTTCTGAGCATAACAGCTTGAAACCCGGTCATAATCGTTTAAACTTCCCTCAAACCCCATCATCAGCTGAACCTAGTTTACAACTAACTCGACGTAAAATGGAACAGCTATTTGCTCCTCTGTTTAGTGATGATATTGATGAACGTGCACCAGATCAAATGTTTCTGCTACTCAATCTGATCAACATACAATACCTGATACACCTGCAACAACAACTACTGTTGAGGAAGCACCACCAATTGATTCTAAAACAACAGTTGAACAAATTGCATCCAACGACGCTGAACCAGCTGATGATATTCTAAACAATGAAGTACCCCCACCTGCAGATTATGATCCAAATGCGTTCTTCAATCCATTTGCTAATGAAACTGCCACACCTGATGTTGCGAAATCATCGACAAGCCATTTGAATCCTCCCAATCTGCAGAATGTATATCAACATCAACCTTCCACACATCGTTGGATGAAAGACCATCCTCTTGAGAACATTATTGGTAACCCAAATCAACCAGCGATTAAGTAACTAGACAACGCCTTCACACGCACGATGAACATTGCATTTTTGCACTCACTGTCTGCCAATCTGAACCGAAAAACATTAAAGATGCAATAACCAAAGACAACTAGATTGAATCCATGCAAGAAGAACTCAATCAGTTTAAACATCTTGAAGTATGGGAATTGGTTGAAAGACCAACAGAGGTCTTCGTCATTGGTCTCAAATGGATTTGGAAAAACAAATTGGATGTTGAAGGAACCGAATCGAAATAAGTCACGCCTCGTGGCTAAGGGTTATAGACAGGAAGAGGGTATTGACTTTGAAGAATCATTCGCTCCGGTTGCTCGCCTTGAGGCTGTACGATTTTTCTCGCATTTGTGGCTCACATGAATATCACGGTCTTCGATGGATGTCAAACCGCTTCTCAATGGACAACCAAAGAAACGGTCTATGTTAGATGCCCGTAAGGATTCGCTGATCCGAGTTCCCTAATCACGCCTACAAACGAAGAAGGCTCTCTACGGTCTCAAACAAGCCCCTCGGCTGGTTTGATAAGTTATCATCCTTTCTTATCGCCAATAATTTCGTCAAAGGTTTGGTCGACCCTACACTATTCATACAATATCACATGGCACACATTTTAATCGTTCAAATTTATGTGGATGACATCATTTTTGGGTCAACACATCTAAAATACTCAAACGCTTTTTCAAAACTCATTAAAAAACATTTTGAAATGTCCATGATGGGTGAACTTACGTTCTTTCTCGGACTTCAAGTTCATCAATCACCCCGTGGTATTTTCCTAAGTCAGTCCAAATATGCCCTTGAAATTTTAAACAAACATGGAATGACAAGTTGTGATACCTATGCCACCCCAATGGCATACACCAACAAACCGATGCCGATTTACATGGGAAACCTGGTTGACCCTACCAAATACCGAAGTATCATTCGTCCTCATGTATCTAACACGGCAGTAGACCGACATTGTATTTTCGGTATATCTTTGTTCCCTATCATCAAGACCAACCGAGAAACACCTCTCGAGGCTAAAAGAATCCTCCGATACATCAAGGGAACCATTAACTTGGGGATCCGTATCTAAAGGATTCTCGCTTTTGAACTAATCGCATTTTAGATGCCGATCACGCATGTTGCTTAGATTCTAAAAAGTAATTGTGCTCTACAATTTCTTGGTGATAAAGCGGTGTCATGGCAATTGAAGAACGTGGATTGTACATCGCCGTCCTCAATCAAGCGTAATATGTAGCCATGTCGGCGTGTTGTGCTCAAGTCATTTGGATGAGAACACAACTCAAATACTATGGTTAGGTATTTGACGTAATCCCGATATCTGCGACAATCGAAGTGCTATTATGCGATCTCATGCAACTCGCTCAACATTCAAAATCAAAGCACATCGATCTTCGATATCATTTCATCAAGGAGCACGTGGAAAAGGATACCGTTGAATTATACTTTGTGGGTACTGAATACCAATCGCGGATCTTCTCACCAAAGCCTTAGCTCCTGCTAGGTTTAATGAGTTGGTCCACCGGATTGGTATGCGTGTTTGACTCTGAGAGGAACTGGATGAACTTTTAAAACATTCTTAAACCAGTCAAACACCAAAACCTCTTTTGTAAATATTTTCAAAAACAAAATACAAAAATATAAAATCTGATAAAACTACAAAAATATTCTTCTATCCTACTTTCTTTCAACATGGCAAGTACAATTCTTCTGTCAACACTTTACTCTTACAAAATTCAGTATTTCCGCGGTCAAGTGTTGAGGGGGAGAAAGTAAATATTTTTCGGTTTCATAAAACCTTGTACTTGCATGTTATCATATCCCGGTTGTTTCTTTGATCATGGTGGTCACAATTCTGGTTTACTGACACTCCCCGGACACAAATTTATAAAATTTCATTATTTCTTAAGTCAAAGGGGAGTGTCGTTAAGTTTCTTTCCAAATATCATGCTTTACGTAACCTAAATGGAAGTTATGGGCATTGGATGAACATGGTTAAGGTGGAGGGACTTAAATTGTCAAAAGTATAAACTATTTTTTTTACAAAACATCTCCACCAAATATCTCTTCACATTTATTACTACATTTAAGATTTTACCAACTTTCATCCACGCTCCAAAATCATTACACAAATCCGTGTTATAAAACTTCAATATGTAAGTGTTTTTAACATCATTTTTTTTATTATAAACAATGGTTTTGATTTGTTTCAAGATCCAACGGCTAGATTTGTCCCTAGGCATGAATTTGTGTTCTACGCATAAGCGTATGAACACATAATCATGTTTGGGTGTTTGCTGTTAAAATGGTTGTGTTAAAATATTGATATGATCACTCTTATACCATTTCTATCAAACAAATCCACCCAGAAACACGAATTGACCATTTTCAAAATTAGGGTTCATACGCGTGATTTGGGTGTTTTCATATGAGAGTGTTTCTGGTTAAAAAGATGGTTGTGTTATGCTTTTGACATGTTCAATTGACCAAAACCTTGCTTGTAACATACCAGAAACATTAATTTGGTGAAAACTAAGAATTAGGGTTTATGTTCATACGAATTATTATTCTTGATTCAAGAGGGTTTTGATGTTAAAACTTGTTGAAAACATATCCTTAGGCCTCTTAGTTATCCCATAATCAATATGGTGCATTTCCTATGGTAACGCGTATGAGTATCTTACACGTAACTGTGTATGATTGAGTGTCCATGTGAAAATTGAAAAGGATTGGATAATGTGTTAATGAGATTGTTATGATGAAATTTGTTTCAGGTTTTACGCGAAAAATATTCAGAATCAAGGTTAACCATGGAACTCCTACACATAAGGATCATCTTAGGCGTAGAGTGTTACACGTAAGAGTAATCTTACGCGTAACCTTTACGTGTGAGGTTCTACAAAGGGGACTACGCGTATCCTGTGAAGGATATGCGCAAACTTGAGCCTTACGCATAAGGTTTACCCTTACGAGTAAACCTTACGCGTAAACCTTACGCGTAAACTCCATCATACGCCATGCGTAAGCCCTATGCTAAGGATCTTTTCCTACGCGTAACATTTCTTACGCATAAGTTAAGATTCTACGCATAAGCTTATGCCTACGAGTATGGTTCACTGTTTACGCATAAGCTTGCAAATCCTACGCCTAAGCCTTATTTTTAACAAAAATTGTGAATTGTTACGCGTACAAACTTGTAAATAAACAAATCAAAACGTCACGAAACCAAAATGTCATTAATAAGCTTAAATGTTTAATAAGTTGTGAAAATAAGTGAAAACTTGGACTTTAAAACTCAAAGTTAATCTACTCACGAAACTTATCATGACGTCTTTGGACTATTGGACTAACAAGTGACATTGGACTCGTAACAATCATTAACATATCACATTCAATAAATATACAATAAAATCAACTTTTGACTAACGTAATGTCTTTCGATATGTTGGATCTTTTGGCTAAATATCTTCGTGATCACGATATGGACGTTCAAATGGAAAATGTGGATGCACCATATGTTCTCTCAATTGAAGACATCTTCCCAACGGTTACACTATGAAGATTGGGAAGAACAACCTCAGAGTTGATTTTGACAACTTCACTTGCTCTGAGTCTTCGTCGATTGTGGATATTCGAATACTCACCCATACCGAAGATGCTCACAAACTCAAGCTCACATGCTGAGATCTATGTTCACCATTCGCACATGATACAAAAGGTCAGAGGTCAAAGTGTTGTAACGGTGACGCTTAACAACAAACAAGTCACCATCACTCCTACAGATTTAAGGGTTGTTCTCCTTCTTCCAACCATCGAGCCTACTGATTTCTCTGCTACTCCTACGGAAGAGGTCGTTCTCCATTTCATGGTCGACATCGGCTATGATGAAGCTGCTGGGGTTATTACAAAACACTCCTCGCTTGATCTCAAGAATATTCCTCAACCATGGAGAACACTGCATTATGATTGCTGAATCCATTTCCTGACGTGGATGTGGCTATGAGCATCCAAAGCTCATGGAACTTCAAATCTTTTGGGGCATGGTCAACATGAAACACATCAAATTTGCAAACTCGATCCGGGATGACATGATGACTTACCGAAAAGGCCCGGCTCCAAGATCCCTTATGTCAGATACATAAAATTGTTGATGAGAAGGATTCTTGAAACCAATCCAGATGTTCCCCAAAGACTTGACGATCCCAACCATCACTCCGTGCTACTTGAACCCACACTCAACATAGTAAGATTCAAAGAATCAACCACGAAGAAACAGGTGTAGTGTTGCCGATCATCTTCTTTCTCGATGTTATCAAAGGACTTCAATCGCATAAACGATATCCGTAGCAATTGGACAGGTAAAGTAGGGTTCATTGATGCAAAGTCTTCTAGTACACCCGCGAAGGCGACAGGAGAGGCAAGTGCAGAAGTGTTACGAGCAATCGCGTGAGTGCCCTCAAGTATCCAAAGAGGAATCCTTCCCGTAAAAGGAAAGTTCCATTAAAGGAAGCTATCCCCATTCCCAATCCAGAACCTAAACTAATGGACGAGGACTCTGAGGACAGGAAATGGACAAAGAGGTTATCTACTCTGAAACTCCAATCAATGACACTTTGACAAAGAGCCAAACCTCTAAGTCCCAAGGCTGATAAAGGAAAAACTCCAGTGCAAGAGCATGAAGAAGAGAGCTCGGAAGAAGAGCCACTGGATGAAGACAGAGACTACAGAAAGAAGTTGAAGAATCTCATAATTCAACATGTTGCTCAGGAATTCACCCGTGAACAAACTCGTGGCCCCGGAGGGTCAAGTGGTGGTGCACTAACTACACCAGTTTCCAATGCGGTATATCAACCCGATAAGGGAACTGGTACCACCACCCACGATCAACAACAAAAGCAACTTGAGAATTCTATCATCTATGACTTTGAGGAACCAGAAAAGGAGAAGTCTGAGAAAATTCCTGATGAAGATGCTGAGGCTGCAGCTAAAGAAAAAAAAGAAAAAGATGCTCTAGCAAAAGCAGCAGAAGAGGCCAGGATTAAGGCTGAAGAAATGGCTAAATCTGAAAAAGAAGCCGATATTGATTATGATGATTATCTTCTAGATAGTCCCGCACGCTCCAAGGAACAAACTTCTGAGCCACCAAGGACCCTGAACCTCCTCATGAATCATCATCGTCAGACTCATCTTCTCACTCATCTCCACCACCATGCAAAGGCACCACAAGATCAGCATCCAGATCAGCACCACAAGACTACAGAAAGAAGTTGAAGAATCTCATAATTCAACATGTTGCTCAGGAATTCACCCGTGAACAAACTTGTGTCCCCGGAGGGTCAAGTGGTGGTGCACTAACTACACCAGTTTCCAATGCGGTATATCAACCCGATAAGGGAACTGGTACCACCACCCACGATCAACAACAAAAGCAACTTGAGAATTCTATCATCTATGACTTTGAGGAACCGAAAAGGAGAAGTCCGAGAAAATTCGATGAAGATGCCGAGGCCAGCGACTAAAGAAAAAGAAGAAAAAGATGCTCTAGCAAAAGCAGCAGAAGAGGCCGGATTAAGGGCTCAAGAAATGGCTAAATCCGAAAGAAGCCGATATTGATTATGATGATTATCTTCTAGATAGTCCCGACGCCCAAGGAACAAACTTCGAGCCACCAAGGACCCTGAACCTCCTCATGAATCATCATCGCCGACTCATCTTCTCACTCATCTCCACCACCATGCAAAGGCACCACAAGATCAGATCCGACAGTTAAAAGAAACCGACCGACACTTGGTTTTCACATGCCAAGATGATGATTGTTAAAGCTGTCGCACAAGTAAGGAAGAAGGACGTAGTCAACAAAAGCTAAATCAACTTGCCGACGAATCAATCTTCTTCAAAGTGATTAATGAGTCTTCAGATGAAAGGAAGCGGCCAACAACTGTAAAAGGAGATTTACAAAGGGAAATGGTAAAGACGGCCAGAGAATATACTCACAGGTTTCTTCTCGACACCGCCCCTCGAGTGACAAGAGAGATGTTCACCAAACAACTCTATCGAATCTCATGCGGCATTAGTTAAGCAACGATAAGATCAACACCTTTACAGCAACAATCAACCCAACGGAGCCTACACAAATTTCTCGATGCTGAATTGGTTTCCTAGCTTGTACTTCAAATGTCAAACGATCATGCAAGCGTTTACTTCTGACGAAGGTAAACTGTTTGATGCATTGTTGGAATACCAACTTAAAACATCATGCAAAGCAGCAACTGAAATGGCTAAGCGTCCTAGAGACGATGATGAGCAGGATACAGATAAAGAGTGTAAACGCAAGAAGATAAAATGTGAATCATCCTCCATGCCTCCACCACACCCAAGGACCACCGAAAGAAGATCTCCTCCACATTCTGCTGCTACAGAGAAACCTCAGGACTCTGAGTTACCACCATCAACAGAGAAAATTGGTGATCATTTCGAATACACTGGTGGTGACGATGAAGAGATCCCAGAACCCTAACAACAACCCACCTCTCCCGCCACAACAAAGAAACCAGAATCATCATCAAAGCCGAAGAAGAAGAAGACATCTGTTGTCTCATGGCTAGATGAAGATGAAACTGAAGAGTATGACTGGTTCTCTAAACTTGTTGATGCTAGACCTCACTTACTGGAAGGTCAGGAAATGGTTGATGGTCATACATTGGAGCATGAAAAGTTTATTCAAGAAAAGTTTAGGGTGAAGAAGATGACAAAAGCAGAGTTGAGACGCATCAAGAATGAAGCATTTCAAGTGCTAAAAGATAGCTCAGACAGTGCAATCGAAGTAGAATATCATCTTGACAACATCGCACGAGCCATGTCTAACAACATTGATTGGCTCAACCCTGAAGCTAAAATTGACTACACTAGAAAAGACAAGGCTCCATATTACACAGACTGGACCAAACCTCTACCCACAATTGGCCGATCGGATCAACCTCAAATTCCATACCGTTACTTCTTCAACAACGACTTAGAATTTCTTCTACACGGTAGAGATGTCTCCACGAAATACGCTACATCACTCACCTTCCCTTTTCTGGCAGCTATCTACTCTAACAAGATGGCCATCGAGGAAGAAACCACACATATGTTTGTTGACCAGGTGGAAAAGTATGACCTCGATGCACTGTATGGGATTCATCATTGGCCAGAACGACGAAGAATCTACTACAGGAGCTGCCAGGTCCTAAAGTCGAAAAAGGAAGTGTTCAGTGATAAACGGATCATTGCTATTCAGCATGTTACCTTGTCGTCAAAGTGGGACTACACATTCCATAAGAAAATAGTGGTCAAACGACAAGACGAAAAGGAATATGACTTCTGTGAAGCGGATTTTCCAAGATTGTCACTAAATGACATTGAAGATATGTATCTCGCCAAGGTACAAGGACGAATGCGACATTTCTCTACACATATCCAACGTGAGTACATCAAGTCATTACTAATCTTCATCAGAAGCATCGTGATCCAAGAACGTGTAGAAGACATTCAACTTGCCGTGGAATCTTATCAGAAATGTGTCAATCTCACAAAGCCTCAGCTAGACCTTCCCGACATAAACCAACTCGCTCAGTACACCATTATTAAGAAACCATTTGGGGTAGTCTACCGAAGTGAACTACACCACAATTGCTTCATGGCGTGCAAAGAGCTTCATAAGTTTGGTGATCACACATTGAAGAAGGTTCGATATGGGTTAGCATACAGGTTAAAGGAGATACATGACGGCATTGGGTCAAAGAAGAGATGGAATTCGAGGGACAAGAGGGATGTAGGGAATATCATCACGCGGATTGATGAAAGGTTGTTCAGAAGGGATCAGCGTAACCTTGGAGAGTTTCGTTGGTGTTCGTCCAAGCATATCTGTCATAGGCTACCAACGTCCAGAACGCATTCCTGGAGTTATTGCTGGAATACCTGAGACTCCTGGTACCCCTTGATCTGTTTCTTTCATTAACTAATTGGATGTGTGATTTTATCGACAATGGCTTGTGCACACATAACAGTGTACAACCCGTTATTGTAATGAAAGGACCTTGTGGTACGCTTGCCACTATCTGTAAAAGGAGCTTAAAGCTTTTACTTTTGAGTAAAACTATCAAAACTTTCATTTTCAAAGTTTTGCTCAAAAGAACAAATACTTCCCCTTATGATTTTCAAAACCTCAAAAGTTAATATCACTTGTTGAGGGGGAGTATTTGCTTAAAAACTTTGTTCACAAAATTGTTCTTCGTGGTAATCTTCCTGCAAAACTCAAAATGGACATATTCGATATCAAATTTCGTCAAAAATAACATTTATATGCCATTTTTGAGGGGGAGAAAAATTATGTGATAAGAAATATGTTGTGAATTGCAAATGAATCATCGTGCTAAAGACTTAACCAATGAATTAACGAGACCTTAAATGTTAGTAACTCGAATAGACTTGTCCGGGACGGGTAATAATTTCAAGCTAGTTCGGTAGTGATGTAAACGTGTCTCGCAAAGGACTTGTCTTAGTAGAATGTACCATTCGAGAAACTACTGATAGACATGAACTTTGACGGGTTTGACAACCTTTCGAGGTTTGTCCACACCTTCAAGGCAGTTATTAGAGCTAGTTGTCACCTAAAAGCTGACAATGTAACTCTTTAACTATGCAACGTAACCGTGTCTCGCGGGGGATTGTCTATCTTGAGTTGATCAATTCAAAAGTGCGCGCTCTTCTCTCACCGTGCAAATTTCTGTCAAAATACTTAAGCACGTATGGAGGGGGAGTATCTCTGCAAAATCCTAAACTCTCAATAGTGGTTTAAAATGCTTTTACTCATAACCACTTTGAGAGATTTTCAAGATAATGGTTTTAATGGCAACATAGGTTAGTCACGGAGTTATAAGGTGACTAAGGTTAGGAATAACCGTGCTATGATCCGCCCAGAGTCGAGGGATCTACCCAAGGACACCACCAATAGTTAGAATTAGAAGTCCTTAGGTATGATTATAAAAAGGAGAAAATGAGAAACGGAGAAAGAAGGAGTTGAAGAATTAAAAAGAAAAGTAAAGAAAAAGGGTGAAAAGAAATAGCCCTCCAAATTATTCAACTTAGGCGCATACACCGGTTCAATTCATATGCTAGTTGTCACTTGATGACACCCTATTGAAGATCTAAGTCGCCATGGACCTAGGACGCATGCACTAAACCTTCTTAGCCACTCAAGTTTCTCTCAAGTAAGCTTGTTTCATTCTCACAGGGAACCCTACGTAAACTACCAGCTTTCTCTTAGAGATTGTTGGTATTGAAGCAAGGAGACCCTCTCCCTAGTCTCCGTTCAGGAAAACCAAAGCACACCATTGAGTCTAGAGCCACGAGATTCATCAAAATATCTCTTAGGTACACTTGACAATTCATCGCTTATCGTTCAACAATAAGAACACAAGTGATACATTATCGTGTCCTTCACACGATCTTAGCAACTGCCGAGAACATTTATGAGGGTTCACATCCGTAATCCTCTCGTGATTGAATGGAAACTCGCCGTGGTCAACATCAAATGTACCCCGACAACAGGTCACTTCGTAACTCCTTGTGGGTTATGCTTAGTGTGTCTCAAATGGTCTAGTCATAGGGTGATGCTGCAGTACCTCAATGACTCACCGAACTATAGATGTATTCTCGTATATCGCTATCTCACTTGTGGGACTCCATTTCAGAATGACTTTGTGAGAATTAGAGATGTGTTTTCACACTATGTCATAACACGCCAAGTTCAAACTTGTAAGCGTTGGATTATTTCTAACCCATGTTTTATGTTTTCTTCTTATGGATGCTCACGGGTAGAAAAGATCGTATTTGATTCTCCACATGCTCATACCAACCACATCATATATGAAGTTCTCACAAGATCAAAAACAACACAAAGTCAAAATGATTCTTCATCAACTTAAGAATCTACAAAGTTTAAAGACTTAGAGAACTACATCAACACCGAAATCCAACGTTAAAGAGTGTGTGAGCATGTTGGAGAAAGACGTGGAGACACCGGAGCAACGGCTTAACCTCGATGCGATAACCACAACATACTATCACTACCACCACAAAGAACAAAGATCAACGAAAAAAGATAATGAAGACGCAAAAAAAAACTTCAAAGTAAACAAGATCCCTACACGGAGATTGTTGAATCAAGACACTTCTTCTCAAGAAAGAAGAATGTCGAAGACGCCAAAGCTACTATTACATCAGCACCTACAACGTTATCACTCAAATCATTAATCACCAACACTTAGGGGAGATTGTTGGAATCACTCCTAAACTAGAATACAAGTTAGTAATTAATAAGTAAGTTAGCTTAATTTAGGCCTTTATGTTTGTTATTATGCGAGGCTTATGTAGAAGGCCCATGCTTCCAGGCCCAAGCCTAATAAGGAATGGAAGGACTAGGAGTGTTTCCTAGTTCCTCTCCTATAAATATCCTTGTAAACCTTCCTTAGAAGGTTGGTTGTTCACCTCTTTCAATACACCTACCATAACCTCTTCCATTTCATACGCGTGTGTTTGCTTAAGTGTTCATCCGATCACCTTGTCTTTATTTCTTCATATTGATTCTTGTGTTACATAAATGGGAACCTAACAAGAAGTCTTATGTGCTATCCATCTTCACACTACCCCCAACAAAATTTACAGAAGATATATTGAAGAAATTATCACCAAAAAATGGGTTAAGAAAGTGATCAAATGGAAGAGGTTCAATGAAGAGGCCGGATTGTCTATTCAACATTGGTATGATAACCGAAGGAAGCTTTTGGATAAGCTAAAACAAAGACTCGTTAATGAACACGGCGAAAACCTAATGTCTAATCACAATATTAAGGAAGTGTTGAATGTTGAAAGTACCGGTTTATTGGGATACACATACATCTCAAAGATTGTTGTGGTTAGAGAAGATCGAAAGTGCACGTAATTACTAATCAGATTTCAAGTATCTGAACTTGAATGACATTGAAGATTTGTTTTTACATTGTATGCATAGAAGCTAGATCACTTCAAGACTCATCTACTTGACTCATTGTTAGTGTTTATTCAAGCAAGTGTAATTCTGGGAAGAGTTCAAGACTATCAGCTTGGCATTGAAAGCTACCAATGGCGTGTTAATCTCACTACACCTACAATCAAGTTTATAGGAATTGAAAAAGTTGTCTCATTCACAATGATATCAGATCCATTGGTTGGATACGTGTATGAGAAAAAACAAAAATAAAAAATGGGACCTCAAACTAGATGAGACTCCCAAGTTCTGTGATTCAACATTGAAAAAGGTGCATGATAAGATATACAGGAGAGTCCAACAACATGACTAGTTATGATAAGAATAGACTTCTTCCTGATGAGCGAGATATTTATCAAGAATTTGCAAACAGGCTCATTGTACAAAACATGTTTCGAGAATAGATGAGAAAGTTCATGAATAGATCAAGATTAAATGCTTTTGACCCAAGTTCTGTGATTCAACATTGAAAAAGGTGCATGATAAGATATACACGAGAGTCCAAAACAATGTGATTAGTTATGATGAGAACATACTTCTTCCTGATGAGTGAGATCTCTATCAATAATATGCAAACAGGATCATGGTACACAACAAGTTTCGAGAATAGATGAGAAAGCAAGAGAGTTACGTTGGTGCAAGATCAAGATTTAACGCTTTTGAGCCAAGACTTGAGTAATCAACCCTTATGGGGATATTGTTAGGATTTATCCTAAAAGTTTTATTATCCTAGGTCTTGTCTTTTGTAATAATTAAAAATACTCTAGATAGTTTATATGTTTTATAAAATAAGTGAGGTAGGCAGCCGATTATGTAACTAAGAAATAAAGACCGGCCCATTAAGGCCTTATCTCTACCTCGCTTCCTGTCCTACCTCGCTGCCACATCTAGTATAAATACCCCCTACCTTTAGGTAAGGGGTGTGGTTGGATAGATTGTGTAGTTTTACTTTTAACTAAGAAATAATACATTTTCTCTCAATGTGGCCTTCTACCTCGCTTATCTCTTTGTCTCTCTTAATTCTCATACCTTAAACTATTGTTGGGAATTTAGCAAAGACAGTTTATACTGCCAAGGTTAAGTGTTAGTACTGTTAGCCTTAACTGAGGACTACGAGAGAATATACTAGCAAAGCATAAACGGTAGTACAAACAGTTAGTACTGTTTATAAGATTTTGTATAGTCGGTTAGATAATTATACAAAAGATTCTATAAGATGTATCTTGTGTAGAAAGTTATTGTAAACCTAGTAGGACTCCTTAGCCTATAAAAGGAGGTCCTAGGTTAGATTTAGAGTATGAGTTATTCTAAGAGTCGATCACTTCAAGGTTTTGTAACCCTAATACTTTTGAGTATTCGTATAGTATATTGAAGTGTTTTGTGAGTAACAAACTTTGTTTAAGTATTCTCTTTGTCATTAAACATTAGATTCCGCATATTGTTTAAACTTTGTTACAAGACAACTTGCTATACTATTGTTTGGGTTAGATTTATCTAGCTCAATCAATATGATCAATTTCTCAACTGAGATCAACAACTATGAACATTGTGAGATGATAATGATTGAAGGGAAACCTAAATGCTCTGATTATCACAAAAATAGAGTAATTTTCTCTTATTCATGCCCGAGCTCTTCCAACAATATCTTCAGCCGTACTCCTTACCTCTCTGTCTCTCAGATTTGTCTCTCTCTCTCTCTCTCTGTCTCTCTCTCTCTCTCTCTTAATTCTCATACCTTAAACTATTGTTGGGAATTTAGCAAAGACAGTTCATACTGCCAAGGTTAAGGGTTAGTACTGTTAGCCTTAACTGAGTACTACGAGAAAATATACTAGCATTACAAATCGGTAGTACAAACAGTTAGTACTGTTTATAAGATTTTGTATAGTCGGTTAGATAATTATACAAAAGATTCTATAAGATGTATATTGTGTAGAAAGTTATTGTAAACCTAGTAGGACTCCTTAGCCTATAAAAGGAGGTCCTAGGTTAGATTTAGAGTATGAGTTATCCTAGAGTCGATCACTTCAAGGTTTTGTAACCCTAATACTTTTGAGTATTCGTATAGTATATTGAAGTGTTTTGTGAGTAACAAACTTTTTTTAAATATTCTCTTTGTCATTAAACATTAGATTCGGCATATTGTTTAAACTTGGTTACAAAAAAGATGCATAAATTGTATGTGTTAGATTTATCTAGCTCAATCAATTTGATCAATTGCTCAACTGAGATCAACAACTATGAACATTGTGAGATGATAATGATTTAAGGGAAACCTAAATGCTTCGATTATCACAAAAATAGAGTAATTTTCTCTTATTCGCCCGAGCTCTTCCAACAACATCTTCATTCGTACTTCTCTTTGTTGGCTTGAGCAAATGCACATATTTTGCTTCTATTTTGACATGGCTACAACAGTTGCGTTTTGAAACACACTTACTATTCCACCAGAAAGTGTAAACACATACCCGATGGTTGATTTTATTCCATCAAGAACACCTGCATAATCAGAATCAACATATATCTTGGATTAAATCCGATTCCCTAAAACATAATGCAACATTCGAGGTTCCTTTAATGTATCTCTTCATAGCTTCCTAATGCTCTTTACCAGGTTCCGCGATGTACCGACTTACTACTCTCGCTGCATCAGTAATGCCTGCTTGTTAGATCATCATGTTTGACATACACAAGCTAGTTTTAGAGAGAGAAAGTAAGTAGAGAGAGGGTGGAAAGATATTATGAAAATGATGAAAGTGAATTATCTAAAGAACCAAAACCCTTTTATTCCATGAGAAGGGTATTTATAGTAGCATAAAAAGTGTAGGGTGAAACCTTAATTCCTTATGGGATTGGCTTATGGGCTTACTACATAGGTCAGCCCGTTAAACTAACTATTCTACAAAAGATGTAGATTGGCGGGAACACCCTGACCCCGGGTTCCTTTTGGCACCAACCATTGTCCACCCCACAAGGAATAGCTCCGGCAACTCTCCTGGCCTAGTGGGGCAACTAACTATTATAAGCCAAATAACTAATGACCTATTACATAAAAAATGACCGACACTTTACATAAATAATGTGATCCCAACAATCTCCCCCTAAGGTTTTGCCATCATAGGTCATTTGATGTCATTAACTTTTTGGCATTCTTTACTCATGACATATTTAATTCTTTATTTCTTTGTTCTTTGTTCTTATTGTTGTGACCAATTGTTGGTTTCTCTATGTCTTTTCCAACATGCTCATACTTTTTGGTGAAGTTTATGAATCATACATATGAAGCTCTCATTCTTGAACTTTGATCTTTGTCTCTTAACTTTGTAGATTCTTTGGCTTTAACGTAGAATCTTTCTTAACCTTGCTTTACTTTGATCTTTGATGAGAACTTTCAATTTTTACAATTTTTTATGATTTGGCATGTTGGCTTGGAATATATTGAGAATGGTGATGGTAATGGTGCTTCTAGAATTTGGCCTCCATGAGTACCTGTATGAAAACAGTTAGCAATAAAGTTTCTGACTTTTGTGTTTAAATGTCTTGCAAAGGTACATCCTTGCTCTCCCCGCGTTCCTTAAGCATTCTTAGAATGGATACAAGAGTGCTGGTGCGTTCTTTGAATACTCTCAGACTGGATGGTCACTTGGATGTTTCCGTACTTGATATTTTCACATTGTCGTTCCTACATCCGAATACCTAAGTGTTGGATATTGGAAGTAGATTTTCCGCTGAAGTATACCAAGGCATCACTTCACGACTATAGACCATTTGGGACTGCCACCATAAAGGATGTTAGCCTTAATATTATTTAATAGAATTGATGGTCATTCACGTTTAGGAACTTTGTAACGTGTGTTAGATATCGTACTAGAATATTCAACGGGCTCGTGGATTGGGCTAAGCTAAATGGCTAATAGTTATACTAAGCTAGCCTTATGTAAGTTATTGACGAATCCAAGTCCAATCCAAGCCCAAGCCCAAGCCCAAGCCCATAAGGGTGATATGTATGGAAGTATAAATACCCCTCAAATGGTCATTTGAGGGGTGTGCTTGAGTGTGTAAGTGTGTGTTTTCTTTGAAATAAACATCATCTTGTTTTCATCTTTCTCTCTACTGTAAGATATAGGATTTCATACACGCATGTAAACTTAAATCATAAAAGCATATGGAGTGTTTAGAGAGAGAATGAGAGATGTTCTAGTGAGAGAAACACATAGAAGGTTAGATTCCAAATGAACATCCAACCCTCTCCCTTGAAGGGAGATGGCAATTTATACATAGAAGCACGCCCTCCTACGGGCTGTAGATTAGGCATACAATGGGTAAAGACCCGTCCTTCCTCCACGGTGATGCACTAGAGTAAACTACACTAATAACTATCTAACAAATAATGTAATAAATGATATGTCTATGAGCTAACTTAAGCTAGATAATATTTTGGGGTGACCGATGCTTCACTATAGAATATCTAATTCCTAACAATCTCCCCCTAAGGGAGGTCACCCTATGATTTACATTTCGCATCCTAGCATTCTAGTTAATCTTTAGTCTTGAGCTCGTAGACTTCACTTCTTCAAAACATTCAGTCTTTATGCATTTATGGCGATTTAATCATAGTCCAACAACTCTGTACATTAAGTGGAGGTTATAGCGCTGATCCACATTTTGATGACCTTCGAGCTTTATTTGAGATCATCACCACGCTTAATCTCGGATCACCCATTGTTGTTGTTTTGCGCATATGATGTTGTGACAAATGGGCCACATGCTCACATTCGGATCATGATTTCTTTTCATCGAGTAGCGAACATTTAGTTGATTCATGATATTTGCGCAATGGAGGAAGTATGGAGTGAGAATATCATAGTCTTTGATGCACTAATCATGATTTCTTTGGAAATGAATGTGTTGTGAGAGCATGCGGCTATGAATTGACCTCTCCATTCGATCGTACCGCAAACGTTGGGTGTACATGCATACAATGTTAGCAATAAAACACACGAAAAGTGTCTTTGATCACTTTCGTTGAATTGAGGTACACGGCCCATGGTTCCCCATTGATCGCAAGATAAGTACGCTCGTGATCGTATAATTCGAAGAATCTCCTTGACAGGGTTCCGCTTCTTAGGCGTTCTCAAACCGAACGTCTCAAAGAAGACAACACGGAGTGAGTGAACCAGCGAATTTGAGAATCACGATTGATGGAAAAGATTTGAAAACAATCGCGTAACGCTCAATAAAATGTTTTTGCAAGTATAAACGAAGGGTTTAAGGAAAATCAGTTATCAATCATAAACACCTCTTAAATTTGAAATATTAATACACAGTCGATGTGCTAGAGAAAAGAATTTTAAACACAACGACCGGTTTTTCAAAGGTATCCGTCAATCCATATCCTGAACCAGGATTGATTCAAAATTTTGAATCGCCCCATTGTTTCTGTTCAGTTGTCACATGGTTGATCTATTGGATAGATCTCACATGCCACCTACCAAGAGCTTGTTTGATGTTGTCTCTAGAAGGATTTCCATCTTCATTGTGAATATGATGGCATACCACTGAGATGTTCTGGCAATACCACAAGGATAAAGCGTAGGACTCTTAAAATATATTCTCTCTTTTCACATTGTGTGAAACAGAGAGTCTTCATAGACTGTGTCCTTAATGAGATTTATTGATGATCTCGTGGCTCTAGACTCAATAGTGCACATTTGGTTCCTATGCCGGAGACTAGGGAGAGGGTCTCCTTCTTTAATATCAGCCATCTCTAAGAGAAAGTCGATAGATAATGTAGGTTCCCTTGTGAGAATGAAACAAGTCCTTTTATGAGGAACTTGAGTAGCTTGGGAAGATGTAGTGTAGTGCATCACCTGTCCATGATCTTGTCTTCAATACCGTGTTACCTAGGTAAAGCCAATAGCATATGAATTAAACCGGCCGCCCCTAAGGTTGAAAATAATGGAGGGCTATTTCTTTTCACCCTTTTCGCATTTATATTTCTTTCATTCTTCAACCTTCCGGTGCTTACCGAGACTTCATTACTAGAACCTTGTTGGGTTTATTCCAGTTCTAGCACTATCTTAGTCCGCACTCTTCCCATATCTCACTTTTTCTCGTTTTTATTTTTCATCATACCTAAGAACTCTACACTATCTAGTGGATTGTCCCGGTAGATCCCTCCTGCTCAAGGGATCAGGAACGAATACCTAACCTAACCATCCTTATATCACCATACATGAAGTAAATTTGGTCGGTCTTTTTGGTATTGTTCATCAGCCATTGGAACCAATTGAAAACCATTTGAAAATCAATCCAATTACTTGTGATACATGATCAAAACATTTTGTACCTGAATTGTTTTTGATATTTTTAGAAAAATTTCTCAACATAAAATTTATGTTTGAAATCGTTTTGGCACATGGAGGAGAACTTGAAAATCCTTTATCACGAACGAAAGATTTGATTATTTAATCACCAATTTCTAAAAGATATCAACATCACTTTCCCAATCAAAATTAGTAATTTTCATACTTTGTTAAGAATGCTTTGGAAAGGATGTGGTTTTCAAAAGAGTTGCCCCTTAACTTGTGCATATGATATTTGAATTGTTTTGCACAAGGAGGAGGAGTTCTTAGAAGTTATCTTTCACGATCAGATAGCCATACTTTAAAACCATTAGAAAATCAATCAAGGTATTTTATGTTAAATACGGAAAATCTTTTGTACCTTTGAAA